>JASMMZ010000005.1:25624536-25823716 GCA_038502455.1 Anisogramma anomala | reverse complement strand
AGGAAGGAAGGAAGGAAACCCACAGGAAAGTAGAGTGTCTGTCTAGGTTCCTGTCGAGGTCGTTCTGGAGGGCAAGCGGATAATTGGAAGATGTTTTGGGTATAGATGACTGCTGTAGGGAGGTGGCTATTCAAGACGGTCACTTACTGGGAATGCTGCGGTGGGCTGTCGGCGACCATACTGCCGCAATATACCAAAGTACTTTTGCACTGAGTGGTTGGTTGGTATATCGAGATTGTGCTCCTTCATGCCTCTCAACTTGTGGTGCTACAGTTTGTCTTGACAGGTCCCTGCAAAATGCAGGCTATTTGCCTTTTATTCCAAAGTATCCTCCGCTTCTTTTTCTTGCGCTGGTGATTCCGGTCTTGGGAACGTTGAAGTTGCAGTTTGTCGGATACGGCGATGATCGAGTACACGATCGAACAGCGTTGTTTCCTACCACTGTGTATCCGCTGAGGTGACCTGCAAACAGGCAGATGGTAGTATTTAACACTACGCGGCTTGATTGATTGATTGATTGATTGATTCATATATAGATATACTTAACGTCTTCTAAGACACTTCACGGTGCCTGAACGTATGAATAGAATAAAGGCAAAGTCAGATATTTGTACAACAGTTTGATCCCTATCCCTAATAATTTATAAGTGGAAAGGCGTAGCTTTCACCCCATAAAAAAATGCATATTCAAGACGTAAGAAACTCCGGGATTAACATCAATTAATACGATTTGGCCTTAAATTATTTAATATATAATTTCATGCGTTTACATGTATGTAAATAAGGATAAATTTTATAATTCATAATATTGAAAACCCGTTGAAAATGCCCCCAAAAACAAAGAAATGAAACATAGACTTGGGCAAATGACGTATAACAAGTTTATATTATTAATTAACATATACGTCATGATACATTATATGGAAATAAGCGAACGATTACTAAAATAACCTATAAATACTCTATACTGTAATTTTCCTGCGCTTTAAACCCCTAAAGTTTGGCTTTTATTGGTAAGAACCCAGTTGTATCTACTATTTTTGATTCGAATATCATGTGGTTGAAGTAATGGAGTTGTAGTATAAGTTGAAGGTTGAAAGATGATGATATTCTCCAAACTATAATAACTAGTAGCTAGTTTCTACCTATTTATCTATATAATAGCGTTGATACGTATCTATTATATGAGTGGATAATCATGTTTCTTATAGTTTTGATTCAAAGTAGTTTTTATCAATTGACGTGAATCGATCACATGAAAAATAACACCATGCCATTGCAAATGGATTAATGATATTAATAGTAGGATTATTGTAAGCTGTTACAATTGAATGATTTTGTTCTATAATAGTACAATTGGTGGAGTTAATCGTATAGCGTATGCCACGTTGATAAAGTTAATAATATAGTTAATTATAGTATATATATTATACTTAGAACACCAGTGTCTATTTTTTTTCATAGGTACCAATATCATATGTAACCAAAAATTGCATAAAAAGAACCCCAAAAAACAAATCATAATATAGATTGAATCAATAACTTTTTTATACCCTAAACGCATAAAATTCATAGTTGAACCTAAAAACTAATGATCTTGTCGTTTTTGGGTGCGGAAGGTTTATAGTTATTTGCAGCTATTGAAATATAGTTAAATGCAATAACTGCAAGTTGATTGTTGGATACCTCTTCAACATAGGGTACAGCCAGGCTTTCGTCCATAGTAATTAGGGTGTATAACCGCTAGCGGTCTGCCCAACTTTCATAAAATATCTACAATTTGACTTTGTTCAATCATATATTAATTTGACTAAAATTCAAATCAATAACTCATAGCAACGTTCAAAAAGACTATAGGCAACCCTTTTCAATATTGATTAGAATTTGACAGAAAGTTAAGTATAGGTAAGCTAAGTAAAAGAAAAGGATACTTTATGGTTACGCTTTGTACAATTGTAAGGTAGAGTAAAGATTTCTAGGAAAAGCCTTTACAAACTGTATTAGTTTTTACGCCAGTAAGTAGAAAAGACTTCTTTGATTATATCAATCTTACGGTAGTCTAAAAGGTAGCGACGGTGTCGTTAAACTATTGGGAGATCTTTGTTGAACCTATCTCAATAGCATTTAAAAGACTAACCGCCGAAAAGTCTTCAACTTTAAAACTAGAATAGCGACACTATGATTGCTAAGATCATAGGCAATACAAGTTAAGATTGCTATTCAAATCTATGCGACAAAGCGCTAAGTTGTAATAAACAAAAGATACGCTAATCTTATACGATAGAATATTAAGTTTCTACAAATAAGATAATCTTCAAATTGTGACAAACAACTACGTGACGTTAAATCGTTGATAGCTATCTTAAGTAAAATGGTTAAATCCTTACATTTATTTGAAATCAACATTGATTTTATAACTATATTAAATATAAGCCGATAGAAACATAATGAGAAAGATTAGAGTGTTTAGATATCTTTTCGCCAAGTATTACAACGAAAACCTATGTTGTAAGATAATTAATAAAACCTTTATCAGAAAAAGGTTGATTGATTTAGTCGGCTTATATATTTGAGATTTGTTCACCAACCAAAATTTTGGTTGTAGCGCTTGCGTGTTGAAAAATTTTGACGAATATTTCAATGACTAAACTATTAACATATGAAGACCAATCTAAAAAATAGTTAGAATTGTACTGAAAACAAAGATATGAAACCATAGAATCCTTATACCTGAAAGGAAAAGTAAATTGGCAAATACCCTTTTCAAATGAGTATAAATAGAAGAATCCCTTGATAATCCTTAAGCTTTAGTCCCTTGAAGTAAAAGAAGAAGTATCTCTGGTGATAATTAATGCCATAGCACGTGTTTGAAAAGTTTACCCCCAAATTTGTAAATATTTTAACCCATAACTTCGTAAATTCCGATTCATTACGATAAGATAATGGGAAGGAACTCATGAATATATTAGGTAATTCAATTCGTGGGAGTGGTAAATTTACATACGCTTTTGAGGAGAACAAACCAGTAATGTATCTATTGCTAATGCGGCTTAAGGAATGAAGATCGGATTAAAACGTTGAATTACGGAAAATTACCACCGCTAACATATTTAAAGAATTAACGGTATATGAAACACAACTACTCAAAATCATTAAAACTTTTTAAATTACTAGCAACTTCAACGATAGAAGAAAATATACATTTATAAGTAGAAGCTGACGATATTTCTTATTATAAGATGTTAGCTATTAGGCTAAATCACTGAAAATTATTTTTACTAACAAGATTTGAAAGCATATGGTTTAATCATAAAAAATGCAAATGAAAACTGAAACAAATATTTATAATTGACTTTTGAATGAATCAAAATGTTTAACATTAATTATAAGTTTTTTATGGACTTTATATAGATTTATAGTAATATAGACAAGTATAATATGAAACCCTATAATGTATTGAATTTTTTTATTATCATTTTGAAGTACTAGTTCATCGATCAAGGTTTAAGCATTTGGTTTCTACTTATTTTTCAGAATGATTTTCATCGAGTACAACAGGAATTATTATTAACCGTTTGCCGTAATGCTTATACTTTTCCAAAAATTCATAAAAAAATCAAAAAATTATTTTGAATACGATATCCATCTTATACAATACTATGCGAATTAAGTAATAACGCGATTGACAACGACAAGAAATAGGAAAAGAGAAGAAAATATTGATAAATATATATTGATAGGTCTTGCCAATATTTGGCTTTTGGACGTTCCAAAGCTGTCGATTCGAATTGTAGTCAAAGAAACAGTAGTATTGCGTAGTTAAGTGGTGGATTCATTGTGTTAGGTTTGGCAGATCGCTAACCAGTCTGCATACTAATTTGCATTACCAATTGTTTGACCCGTACTTTAGTCTAAAGTAGGCACAGTGTAATTAACTTTATAGTTAACATAGTCAATCCACAAATAATACAGTCAACTTGTAGTCAGTATATTCAAATTACATAATAGTATAGTTGACTGACTGCATTGTAATTAACTAATGTTTCAATATTAGCGGCTTTTTGTTTTATACACGCGTACTAGTGTGGTCGACCATTTATTTGCGGTTGTCACTAAAGTATTTTCTCGTTCGCCGGCTGGAACCCTATCAATTTCAATGCATTACACACCTTAATTAACTCTAATTACCTTCGTTTACCTCATGGTTTTGAGTTCCGACTTCATTGTCTCCCGTGTAAAAGTATTTTGCCATAGATTTTTACGTATCTTAAACTTAATCATACCCCTCAATCAAGTCACCAACTTCAATTCCCTGTCAGTTTTCCAGTTTGGTAAGGTACCCCTAGTTTCCTTCATATTCGTTTTTACGTGGCCTAATCCTACTAAGTAGCCTCTTAATATAGTCCTCTTTACGTATGGTTAGCTTATTGCTATTTACAAACCTTCCAGGGGCTTTATTCGGTATCTACTTCGTTATGGAACTCGCCGGATCATTTTCCCCATTAATTTACCTAAACTCTTTGATTTACTTGTTCTATTAGGTTTTACAAAGTTTGATTACGTCGATTATCAGGCATTTTTCACTGGTTGTCCCTATTTTCGAAAGGTATTCGAATAGGTTTGTCGAGTCGATATAAATATTAATCGAGATAAGTAAAATATTCAACTACCTTATAACGATTTTAAGGATTTTCTATATAGCTATACCTAGATTAAATTGGATAATCATGCTATAGACTTACTAAATTACTACGTTTCGTGCTACCCTGTTATATTTTATCGAAGTCTAGTAGATAAGGTTTCAAATGATTTCAAACTAATCTTTTTATAATTTATTTTACTGAAGATTATTACGAGGAATCCGATTCATAAAGATAGCTCAATATGATGGAGAATAAAGCTGTTTTCAAAAATTATTGATTTAGCTTTTGGATGGTGAATTTGAATTCTATTAATACTATTGTCCATGATTCCTATTTTCTCAGTTAATTTTTTTTAAAGTTTATCGTAATCCTTATTACTTAGATTTTAAGTTTGTACCGTCATTAAAAAATCTTACGATATCTCCAACTAGTATAAACTTACTATATAGCTTATATCAACACGTTACTCCAAGTATTTTCAAATCTCCACTATATTAGCCTTGTTAGGTTTAACTATGTCGACGCCTTAACCCTTTCAACATAAATTCAGGTAAATATTAACATCATTAATACTATATTTACGGATGAACAATTCGTTAAAGACGAGGTATTTACTCTTTATTAAAGTTGTACTCATTTTGTATTTCAAGAATATTAAGTATATAATAGAAAATTATGTCAATTTTATAAAACGAGCCGTTGTAATGAAAAGTATATTATTAATTTAAATACTTACTATATCGATATCTTCACCTGGAATAATTTATAAGTACGAATCGTAAACAGAGGATTTTATGCCCAACTTCGATTTAAATTATAAGTAATAAATTAAAATCTAATGAATACCTATTTTTAATTATCTGTATAACGGTTTCACGTATCGCATACCCATTTTTAATGGGTGTTTTGTATGAAGCCTTTAAGTTAATTTTAATAACACAAATTTTAAAAAATTAATTATTAACTCCGTATACATTTAATTAGTATCAAGACTATATGAGGTAAAGTTTTTATAAGATTTGACCAATACATTTATCATTAATATAATTATTAGACATTGTTTCATTTTTGATATTGTTGGTGATTACGTGAAAACCCAGTTTTTTACCTCATTACCGTATTTTTAAACGATTCAACGTAATTTTCTAGACGGTTTTTCCATGGGTTTATCTTTATCTTCATCAATCATCTTAGATTTTGAAATCGTAATATTAGGGTTTTAGAAGTTGAAGCTATATTTTGGTATGAATTGTACGACTAATCGGGTGGGAAGTCTATGAATCTCAAACTTATTTCTGTTTTTAAAAAGCTTCTCTCAAGTTATCATAATTCATTGTTTGTGGAGCTTAACGGCTATTTTTTGATTATCCTTTTATTTCTTGTTAACTTAAGCAGCATTATCAATACGGCCCGGTGTATATTCCTTGTCTTTAATATTCATCTTTTTTTAGTAGTCTATTACATCGATTGTTATAAAGTCGTTTCTAATATTAAAAGCATTATTAACTAAACGCTTAGCAAAATACTTCCGCAGTTTCTTTGAGATCTTGCCTTACATCATAGCCCTTTCTTGGGTACTTGTTAATGGTATAAATTCATTCATGAAACGAGAACATGTTTTAAATAACAGTAACTCTGATATTAGCCCGTCGATGCATATACTATTGTTTAGGCCTTTCGCCATCATTTAAAAACCTGTCTTTGAATCTGTAAAACTTACAATCTCTAGCATAAATATATTATACGCCTTGCGAAGTAATACATATACCTTTTGAACCTTTCAAACACTTAAGTAAGCGTTGAAAGGTACCTATTTATGCTAAATATCCATCATTTTTACATATAACTCAAACTCTGCCGTAAAAAAGTTAATATTAACATCGTATATAATTTCGTTGACTAATACCAAGTAAGTATCCTTACAAAATATCCCTAACGTTTTCTACGTATCCTTTACTGATAACGACTTGAGGAACTCAATTCCGTCAAAAAAGGTTCCCAAGTCTAAGACGTTAAAAAAGGTTTATTGTATAAGTAGACAATTTTAACGAAGATTTTACAATTAAATTTATTATAGTTTTTGAACTAAAATTTCAATCTTTTGAGTATGTTGGCATAAGTTTGAAAATAGTAACAATGTTGGAATAGTATTACATACAGTGCAGTAGATCAACTTTACTTATAGTAAAGTTGACTGTACTGCAAGTGTATTGCTTTGTTTGGAGACTTACCGCATTGGGTGTAAGTCGATTGCAGTACGCTGCACTTTACTCTAGGGAACGTGCCAAGTGTTATAACCTAGACAGAGGTTGGGCTAGGAAGCAGGCCAGTATGCAACACTGCGCCACTAGAAAGCCTGAAGTCTAGAATCAGGCGGGGAAATTCTCTTATGTCAGCAACCCCGGACAGGGAAGATCCGATGGGACCGACAGTGGTCCAGTCGATTATACAGTACCGATGGGACCGACAGCGACTCCAGCAGTCTAGTACTGAAGACGGTATGAAAGATAGGGATATAAGGACACGGTCAGCACCATAGATAGCATTTATTTCATAGCTCTTCAGTTGTCAATATAAGTATTCAGTCTATTCACCTGAATAGCCTAACGGCTAGTGATTATTCTACAGCACGAAAAAACATCTTCTGATATTGCATCTTTGTTACCTTTGCTACCTTACTGCTAACACAAACCCCCTGACACCTTCTATTTACTCACGGATATTTAGTGTAATCATTACATCAAGCAATTGGCCATAAAAATTACTGTGCAGACCGGCTAGCGGTCTGCCAAACCTAGAACAATACATCCACCATCTGACCACGCAATACTACTGTTACTTCGAAGACCAATCGAATCGACAATATTGTAATATCTAAGGCCTACCAATACTAATCATTGCTTTCCTGCTTATTAGGTTAAGCATAGATAAGCTAAGTAGAAGAAGAAGCTACTTTACAGTTACGCTCTAAGTTATACGACCACTGGGGTAGAAGAAAGATTCTTGCAAAGGGCCTCTACTGTTGCGTCGGTTTTTACGGAAGTAAGTAAAGAAGACTTTTAGTCTGCATCGGTTTTTACGATAGTTTAGAGGTAGCGACAGTATCACTATCGAAAACACCTAGAAATCTTCATTAATACTTTTTAAGGACGTTGAAATTGACTGTTAGAAGTCTTAAAGTTCGGCAAGTTGGCAAACGGCTAAGTCAGTACTACTACAGGTGTTACTACCGTAAGAAAAACGACTAAGTCCTTACGCCAAAACAACAACCTTCGACCTTTACCACCAACAATAACCTCCGACCTTACCTCCTACACCAAACCTTTACCCTAATTAACTCTTTTTCACTACCCACACCATTTCAATCGTCAAGTTCGATGCTTTCGGCGAAAACACCAAGTTACGCTAAGTTACTAAGTCGATAAGTCGCCAAGTTCCTACGCGACTTTACGCCAAAAAACTAAGTTTTTTACGCTTAAGATTACCAATTACTTACCTTACATACCCTATACAAGCCAAACCGCTAAGATAGCCCTAAGTTAGGAATACATGAAAAAGGTTAAAGCCCTCAGATCAGTTTTCCTCAAATATTACGACCAGTCACTTTGGATTACAGAAGTTAATGAAACCTTAAATAAAGATTACCTAACCAACTAAGTTATCCAATACATTATCGACACGGACCTCGGTAACGAATACGGTTGCGGTACCTTCATTTTTCAAGATTTCTGCGAGTTCTTTAGCTACTGGACCCTTGATATATAGAAAATAATCTAATGTACGGTTAAGACCAAGTTAAAAAAGGAGGTTATACGCCATGGTATTTATATTTCTGATAAAATACCGGTAAAACTGGAACAAACCATTTTTAAATTAGCCCAATAGAAAGACTACCCCTAAGATCTTAATCCTTAAAACTTTTAAGGAAAAAGGAAAGGTGTTAAGGTATCTTAACGCCCTTACATACGATTTAAAGGACCCCTAACCTACCTTAAGCTAAGTTAAGCCTTTTCATACGCTAACGATAAGGAACCTATTAACCTGCTCGATAGTTTAGTACCATCACATAACAGCGCGTAATACGCTCTTAGCGGTGGTAGAGTATATAAAACAACGGCTGCCTACGCGGCCAAAGGTATTAAGACTAACGCTTTATACTAATTAATTAAATAGGATTGTTAGGCCTCCCAAAACCTTTAAGTACCTATTACCCCTTAATAATTTGCCCCTTACCAATTTAATCGCTAAAACCCTTAAAAACCTTTTCCCTTTAGATACGACTACGCGCGTAAACCAACTATAGCTCCTATTACAAGACTTTACCCCTCGGGTTAAGCGACTAGCAATTACTTTTGATGCTGTATTTCGAAATCCCTAAGGTTTAAATTACCAAGAAATACTATTTAAGATTGAGGTAATTATCTCGATTTTCCTCTATCATCTATTGAAATAATTAACATTAATTATAAATTTATAACAGATTTAGCCAAGATCCAAAATAATACAAAAATATAACGGAAAGCCTCACAAACTTTTCGACACTAAGATAATAACCTTTTTAAATATATTTAAATAAATAAAGGTCTTAACTTCTGGTTTTCACTTACTATTTTTTGAAATCCTTACAAATCACGATAAAAACTATTACTTAACCATTTTAACGAGCGTCACTACGTTTCGCGATATTTACGATAATATAAAGAGCTACTTCGAATACGACGTCTATCTCGCGTAATACCATACAAACTAGGCTATTATAATGTAAATTATGATAATAGCCAAAAAAAAAAAGAGGAATTACTAATAAATGTTTTCAATCAAATACTTAACAAGTTAATAATGTGTTAAAAAGCCATAAGAAAGGCTTATACTAGCGAAACTACATTTTGTAAGTAGGTACAACCAGTAGTCACGGGTATTAGCAAGTTCGAATACACCTTATAACGTCTGGATATCACTTGCGAAGGCTTTTTTTAGCTAATTGCATTTTTCGTTTGCTACCGTAATAACACGTATACCAAACTCGATTAATATATACCTTTAAGCGGGTAACTATTTTAACGTAAATAAAAAAAACCTTACGGTAATTAATTACATTAACCGAAAATACGGACGCCTTTAACAACTAAAGTCTGGTTTATCGACCTCGAACCTAAACTCAAAGTAATACCTACGTTAACGATAATAATATATAGGTGAAACTGTTAACCGTTAACACCATCGTCGTAATAATGGTAAGAGATGTTAAATTTATGGTAAAACTAGTTGTTGGTTAATTCGACACCCCTTTACCGAGCGAAATAACAAAAAGGTAATGTATTAAATATAATGACTTACCACTTTTAAATAAAAATACTTAAATCAGGCTATAAATTTCGAAGGGGATAAGTTTATTAATGGTAATACCTTTAAGCAAATTAAATGATACGACGATACCATTTTTGGTACGACAACCTAATAACTAGCTGACCATGTCTTTTTATACCATTTAAGTGGTAAAAACCCTTATCTTTACCCTAATTTTACCTTTAATCCCTTATAAACTTCTAACATTTGCCATTGTTACGCTAATTATACATTTTAGGATATTATATCAAATACAGGAGTAATAAGATACTTGATAAAAGGTTATTCGCAATAAGTATCACTACGGAGGGAAAGTACTATAGCTATTAAAATCAATCGTTATAATACAAGTGAGGTTAAAGTTAGCTTTAGCTTAGGCGAATAACTATCTTTATTAGGGATAACAGTAGTTTAAGCTGTTTTATGAGCAATTAAGTTTTATTTCCTTAAGTCTTTTACCCCTTTTTTACTTTATTTAAAGAACATAAAGACCTTTAGCATTAAAGTGGACGTTAACATAAACGAATTATTTAAAAACAGCTAAAGGTTTTTACTCGCTTTTAAGTGGAACCATTTATAGTTTTATCATTAAAATTCGAAAGCAATGGTATTAAACCTAACGAAGCCGGAGATACGTTAATTATATCGGCGTTTTCACTATCTAGTTATTAATAGATTGTACAAAATCCTTTAGTTTGTAAGGTATAACGATATGGAATATTTTACCCTAAAAGTTATGAAAAGGCTTAGTAACTCTTATTAAATGTATACCTAAGCCCCCCGAAGATTTAAATTTATACTAAAAATAATAAGGACTTTAATTACAAAATTTTTGTTAATATAATTTAGGTAATAAATTTGTTTTTTACGTCGTTTATTCCATAAATATTTTTCACGGAGTTCAATTTCTAAAATCTCTTTCAGCAAAGGATACGTGGAAAAAGTTAAATATACTATAGATTGACAAGTACCTAGGTCCACCTAATATCGTCGTTTATGATACTAGTACTGACTTTGCAGCGGCGAAGTTTTAAGAAAATATTAAGATAATAGGTATCCAGTGTAAACAGGTACTTGTAAAATCTTACTAGAGTATTAGGAAGGTTAAAAGGGTATATAACCTACTTTTCCGAGCGTATTATATCCTTACGTTAGAGATTAGAAGCTTTATGGATCCGGAGACACGCTGATAATTGGAAGTGAAAAGCCTTAATAATACTGTGGACCCTAACGGCTTAATGCTAACGCTCCTAATCTTTTAAACATACCTACGCTTAAAGAATGAATTTACGCCTTCGGTAAATACTTAGAAACGTGCTATGGTCTATAGAAAAGTTTTAAGGGAATTACGAAAGGAATCAACACGCCGCCAAATTAATAACGCCTTTAACATCAGAAATGGTTCCTTAACAATCGACGTGCTTTTTTGGCGTTATAAAGTAAAGTCCTCGTATAGCGAAAGCCAGGAAAATAGGAAAGGCTATATAAGATATTAAGTATTATAAATTTTGAAGTAGTTATTAAAATTGTTAACGACCATATATCCTTTCGAATTACCCAGGTTAAGCCTTATATTACGGGTACTAAAGATAAAAACCCTTAAGCCTCTTAAGTAAAGCAACCGAGCTAATACAAACCTCCTTTACCCATTATTAATAAGCCGATAGAATGTTACCGGCGCGAACGACTCCTGAAGAAAAAGGGAAACAGTAAAAATAAGAAATACATACTGGGCCATATTTACAATATTACTTAGGTAAATAGAAAAAAGAGGGATAATAAAGACTTGATAATAAAGCTTAAAGTATAAAATATTATTGAGACTTCTGGTAAACCTTTTAAAAAAACGACAGAGTCGAAATCGACGGCTTATTAATTCGAAATATTATACAATTTGTATAGAAAACCGACTTTAACCTTTAAAACCTAAACGTTACGATCTTTGATTAGAGGATTACTTACGAAGTTAAAGGTAAAACCATGGGGCGATCTTAAAGAAAGTTGCGATTAATCGCTTAAGGATACGGAGATAAAGACAAAGACTAGATTCTTACGTAGTCGCTACCAATTTAAAATATTAACTAACGTTTAATAGTTATTCTAAAAACGAGTTTACTAATTAGGTTTAAAGGCAAGTTTATATTTAATAGCTATAAAATTATATAAGCTTATATACAGTAAGTAATGCACATATAAAGGATTGTACTGTTAAAATTGCCGTAGGAGCTGTATATTATTTACCATTTAGAAACGGTAATACGATATGTTAAATTACTATATAAATTAGTTAAAGTAGGTGTTTACTAATTTCAAACTTACTCATCACACTTTGAATCTCGTTTGGCGTTAAATTCGTTAATATACGATTCATACTCATTAGTAACGTAAAAGAGGGATTTCGGTATAATAGGTACGTAAATTAACGATACTCCTTTCATCGAAACGACTGGTTTCGTAACACTAAAAAAACAAACGATCGAAAACTCTAAGTTTCAAAATTATAAGCTGATAATAATGCTAACAGAAAATAACCAACTTGAATTTATTAAATCATTAATTAGTATACTTAGTATTAATGCCGGTCTAAACTTTCGCTAAAAGGGTTAGGGCGCTATCTTTTCCATAACCGACAAGATTAATGAGGCCAAGGCTTAACGGTACTTTAAATAACGTAAACTGGGTAATTATATTACCACTTTATGCTAATCGAAAGCTTTTTACGATTTATCTATTACGGTATGATTATAAATACTAACGGATAAAAACTTTAATCGATTAAGTAAAAATTTGGAATGGCAAATGCGAAACCTGAACCGCAGAATTAATATAATACTAATCAAACTCTTAAAGGCTAGGCTAATAATCTTTATGGACGACTCTTTTATAAATAACACCGATTTATCTTTACAAACCGGCTTTTTAATAACCCTTGTTAAGGAAGATAAGTGGAAAAATCAGTTTAACATTATCGGTAACCTAATTTACTAAACCTTTGTCAAGTGTAAAAGGATTATATGAAACGTATTGACATCGAAAGTATATAGTATAATAACGGACTTTAATTTAAGTATAACATTATAAAAGACTTTTAACCATATTACTAGGCAGTTACTAATTCTTTTTACCCTAGTAGTAATTTATATAGATTTAAAAATTCTTTTCGAATACCTTTCAAAGCTCGGAACTACCAGTAAAAAACGCTTGAAAATCGATGTAATGGCATTTCTTAAAGCCTACAAAAAAAAAAGAGATCGAAAAGTTTCAATAAATCGATAATAAGGACAATCCTAACAATGTTATAATGAAAGCATCGTCAAATAAAGCCCTAAAAAGGTTTGTAGACAGTAACAAGCTAATTATACGTATCGAGGGCTACATGAGAAAGCTACCCAGAAAACCGCGTAACGGCAGATAGGGATATGCTGGTAAATTGGAAAACTGTTAGGATATTAATGGTAATTTGTTAAAGTGGTATAGTTAAAGTTGCAAAAGACTATGGCGAAGGAACATTTTATGGGAGTTAATAAACTCGAGCCTCGGAGCAGCGGAGCGATTTAGGTCAAATGGGGTAAAATTGCATGTAATTGGGTGTAATTCAGTATGGGAGTCAACTGAAATTGATAGGGGTCTGGCCAGTTGACGAGGAAGCAATTTGGTAGCAACCGAAAAAGATTGGTTAGCCACACTGGCGTGCGCATACAAAACTAAAAAGCCGCCAATGTTGGAATAGTATCACATGTAGTGCAGTAGGTCAACTTTACTTATAGTAAAGTTGATTGTACTGCAAGTGTATTGCTTTGTATGGAGATTTACCGCATTAGGTATAAGTCGATTGCAGTATACTGCACTTCACTCTAGGGTATAGACCAAGCAATTGGCCATACAAATTACTGTGCAGACCAGCTAGCGGTATTCCAAATCTAGAACAATACATCCACCATCTGACCACGCAAAACTACTGATACTTCGAAGACCAATCGAATCGACAACGTTGCAATGTCTAAAGCCTACCAACAAACAAAGATTTTCAATAACCTTAGAAACGAGGTACCCCATATCTTTATATTTTACAAAATTGAAAATTTTGCATGACCTGTTGATGGCTGGGTAACTGAAACGTTGGTATAATCAATATATCATCAGCTTTATCAACTTTAATACTGTTACCTCTTGCCTTTAAAAAAAATGAAAAATACACTCATTTTTAAGCGAAAGGAAACCTTTGGCTATTTTTTACCAACCCATTAACGTTAACGTTGACATGAACAGCTAGTATTTATATATTTTTTAAGTTAAAGATCAATAGACTAGGGGATTGAAAGATGTGGAACGTAATTGGCTTAACAATCATTTGCATAATAATCGATTTTAGTGACGATAATTTTCGCTTAGGCCAATGTCAATTCTGGCTTTGCCGAAATTTTAACAATCAATATTAATGATAATATTTCTGTTCCATTGCAATACTAAATACAACAAATGACTCTTTATAAATAAATTAGTAGCCTCATATTTAGCATAATACTTTCAAATGTATGTTCTTTAAAATGATTGAGAAAGTTAAAAGTATAAAATAGGTTATGTATTGAAGTATCATAGCAAATATAAGGGTCTTTACTAGTCAGATAGTACAGAAAAGCGTGGTTGGCTAATTAAATAGCCGTTCCAAAAGTAGTATTCTTATAACATGTAACTTACTTTGACGTATCATCATTATAAACAATGTCTTTTCCCTCCTAAATTACGAAATAGTTTAAGTATTTTTATCCGAAAGCCATGAGTAATTAGGTCTAATATATCACTTGTTATTTTTAACTCTTAGCTGGATGGGAACGAATCAATCCATAAGCAGATTTATGAAATATCCAATATATTTTACCATTATTTAGACGATAATTGTCATGGTTAGCGGGTTATTTGAAGTTTTTCTTATATCAAGTTTGTTAATATAGTTTCCAATCCAAAAGCTTTGGATTATATTTCAAACGTTAGGGCTTTTGTTTCTTACGGTTTATATAATATGTAATTAGAAGGTTTTCTTCATTTAATCGCGAAATTTCTCAATTTGAAGGCATATACCAATCAAATTTAGCGTGTATATTATTATTATCGTACATAAAAATCGTAGTTAGTTAAAGAAACCTTCATAAGTGGAATTTGTGCTTTATAAGGTGTATTTAAACTCTTTAACGCCCGTAATAACTACCTATACATGTAAAGAAACTATTGCCGGAGCTGTTTCTCAAGGTGGTCGGATTTTGTTTATAACTTAAATAAGAAGAGAAGGGAGAAGTCCCTGATAGTGAGCTGTTATAGAGCTAAGATGGTGCAACTCCGGTCACGTGACGTATGAAAACGTGTTTTCATATGGCTTTCTCCCTGATATAAAGCATCGAAAAAGCGTGTAGAACTACCAGGGTTGGATCCCTGGTAATACTAGCTAGACACTAGCTTGTAAAATTACCCCCAAAGATACTCTCTCCCCCCCCCCCCTTTTCTTTCTTTCTTTTGTTATAAGTAATATGGTAAGTACGAAGGAAGGTAACCACGCTTTTTAAAACGTCGTAGTGTTATGTAGAAGGTATTAGGCCGGAATTTCACGTGAAAGGTGCCCCAGCGCCCCCTCCCCCTTATAAATAGTCCCTAGACTTTGGTTCTAAAATAAAAGTTTTCCTTTTTCTTTAATTTTTACCTTTAATTTTTAGTATTATACTAGGTGTTGCAACCCTCTTCGTTATTCGTATTACACTGTCGGCTTAATATAACAAGTTTCCTTTTACACCTGCCTTATAATTTCATACGATAAATTCTCAACTCGCCACTAAGGTCGACAGAGCTATTAAAGATATAGATTCGTTCATTCGAAAGTTACTTGGTTCTTACTAACGAATATAACGCTTTTTAATTCACAGGCTATTAATATATATCCTAATGTAACCCGTAAGTAAATGTGTTTTGAGTACGTTTACAAGATAACATATAACTTAAGGAAATTCTGTTAGAACATCGATGGTAAATAATCCAAATAGCCGCGAAAATACTACTAACGAACGGTTGAATACTAGTGTTCGGTATCTTCTTTAATTTATCGGGGTTATAAGCCGTAGCCTTAGTTATTCCTATTTACCTTTAGATTTAAATCCTAATATAAACGAGGTTATAAAGGAGTTGTTAGAGGCGTGCTTGGCGTTCAATTTCCAGTACCGGAGTAAGTTTAGGTTTCTATAAGCCGTTTAATAAGTGTTAACGAACGGCTAAAAAGCGTGTAAAGCTAGGTGGTTGTTACGAAGAAGGGTATCAAAGTACGTCGTACGATGTAAAGGAAAATGTATATACAGGGTGGGGCGGGTTTCGTTCCCGCCACCCTTATACGCTCCGGTAGCCTATAGGTTGTACATCTAATAAATAAGGAATGTAATATTCAAGTAAGTTTTTTGTAACAAGGTAAAAATGTAATGAACGCGATTGATAAGCGGTTAAGGAACGTTATTAAAGGCGATATAAAAGCTTATTAAAGTTTCGGAGCGTATTAATACCAAGTTAGGTTGTATAAACGCTAAATTAAGTAAGTTGATTAAGATAGATAGAAAGCTTTTAGGTGAGAAATCAAACCAAGAGTTTAAGGATATATTCGAGTAGATTTCATCGTCGTCGTTTGGTTTCTCGTTTTTGTTAATATTACTAAGTTTATTTATTACCCGTTTATTAGAGTTTTATACGTCGTTTTATTTCGTAAAATAAAGTGTAAATATTAGACTCGTATATGGGTTAGGCGCAAAGACCCTTCGTTATATTAAGCTGATTCGTAACGTGATTCAAAGGTTGTAAGTGCTACGGTGTTGGAAAAATTTAAAAGCGGTTTTTACGTTATGTATATATAACTTACCTACTTAACTAAAACCTATCGTGTTGGTAGGTTATAAAGTCAAGTACATTCGATTTTGGGTTTATTACGGGCCCGTAATATATTTTCGACGTGGTATTCTAGTTTTGTTTTGCCGTCGTCACCAATAGTATTTATGACTTACGGTTAAAAGTCTCGAGTTTACTGGCTTAAAAGCGGATTTGAAATAGCTCGTACGAGTTAATTTATATTAAATCGGAGATTTTCACCGCCCGGTACGTCAAGTTCAATAATATAGGAGTCTAATATACGCGTTACTCGATACTTATTGTAAAGTTAACTTAACTTTTTGAAAAATTCGTTTAACTTGTGATTTTTTAAAAAAGTTCAACGTTGTCGTTAACTCACCAAAGTTTTCAAGGGTAACGCCATTTATCAATGGCTTACTCTATACATAATTGTATAATCGTTATTACGGTTTATACGAATTTTGTAATTTCGTAAATATATTAAATAATATTTTTGACTTTCGCGCGTGATATCGTAACCGGGAAGAAAAAACGTTATACCAGTTATATAAGATCGATGTAATAACTGTAGGGTATGAAAAACGGATTGATACCAATAGTAATTATATAGTTATTATTTAACGCTAATTAACAACTAAATAATGAGTGGTTTTAATAGAATTGGATATAAACGACAAAAAAACCTCAATATGTTAAAACCTTTCAATTTACGCGTTTGATTACGTTGTCGATTTCGAAGTAAAAAATAGTATTTAAACGTTACTTTATCCTATTTAAATCGTAAAGTAGTTTTTATAACGTACCGGTTCAATTTGAATTACGATTGTTAATAAAAGTATGGGAAAACCTATAAAATAGCTAATAATAGTTTAGAAATCGCTTCGTATAACCTTCAGCGTTTATAATAGTAATAGTTTTTACGGTGACGGCTTAACTTAAGCGGTCCGTAATAATTATTAGGTAACGTAGGTTACCAGTACGTTCCTAGGGTAGTTTAATTGTAAAGTCGATAAAAAACCTATTTCAAAGTCGTTCGGAAATTTGAAGGGGTTTAAAAAGTCATTTTCGACGGTATTTCCAATAAGTTATACGCCTATAAACATCGTAGTTACGGTAAAAAGGGCGGACCATACGATAAAAGTCAGGTTAAAAGTATGTTTTGAAAGATATAGTAATGGTAGCGTCGTATCTAGGGTAACCGATCAAAAGTAAATTATAAATATTTTAAATTAACGCGGTAGTAAACGGTTGGTAAATAGGTACCCAAATACGGTCGCGAAACCGTCAAACTCTATCGTCGTTTATTAAATATTTCGATATCGAAACCTTTAACGTACGATTGTCGTCGGTACAGATATTCGTTAGAAAATATCGGTCGCTTGTACGTATCACTCATACTAATCGAAGGTAAATACTATCGCGTAAAATAACAGCATCTTAATAACTTTAAAGGTTAACGTTGTTAAAAAGTTTACGGCTTTTCGAAATGAGCTCTTCGGCAATGGTTAACCGGAAAATATATATACGTGGGAGAGATTCCAGAGAAGATTATTCGGGACGTAATAATTAAAGTTTTAGACTTAAAAAATGTAAATTGAAAAGGCTTTTAATAATATCTTAATTTCGTTGTAATGACGTATCGGGTCGTATATAATGTGTCATTTTATTGTTAACTAACCGAGAACGGAATTACGAAAGGTATTGAAACTAACGAACTTATTATTTAAAAAGCCGTCGTATAATTATGAAGTATTTTAGGTTTTTGTAATTTTTTAAAATCGTAAATAAGCGTGTCGTACTCCGGAGTTTCACATCTTATGTCTTTAAACAGCTTATAATCCCGAATAACTCTTTGTCGTAAATTTCGTAATTATATTCGATGGGAAATAAACGACGAAAGCAATAAGTTATTAGGCGTAAATTACCGTGATCTTTGTATTAAAAAAGACAGACTTTTAAGGCCTAATTCAAACAGTTGGCTTTGAAAAAAATATCGAGGTTAGGGTTTCATTGGGCGAATATATGTTCGAGAAAAAAAAGCTAAATTTAAACCGTTTGAAAATAGTTTCTTTTTAGGGCATTAAAAAAAATATCCTTACGGGTTAGCCAAAGTAATAGTTCAATAATCGTCGAATATTTACGGATAAAATACCGGTAAAAGTTCGTAAATTTCAAAGATCTTTCGTGCTTTTGAAACCGACATAAAAACCACCTATTTCTGGATAACACGTAGTTTTTTGTGGGTTTATACGTATGCCGATGTTAACCTCGATAACTAATTCCAGGTACTTGATTTTTTCAACATCGAATTTATATTTGAAAACGTTAAAATTAAGTCCTGCAACATTCAAAACGTTGAATATTTATTTAAATTTAATTATATGATTCAAGAAGGTACCGTTTAAATCAATCAGAATATTATCTAAGGAAACTAAGCAAAAAATATCAAAGAAAAGGCGTAACAACTTGTTAATATACCGTTAAAAGGTAGCGAGGGCGTTAAAAAGCCTAAGAAAGTAATAAGTTATGCGAAAAGTCTGAAACGTATATAAGATACAATTCTTCATTCATTTTTCTTTTTAATATAAAGCTTGTAAAGAAACGGTTTTAACATTTAGTTTTGTAAACTACTTAAATTATGAAATATCTTCGTAAACGTCTTTTCAATAAAGGGAAATAGATAAGGATTAGACTTTATAATGGCATAAAGATAACGATAATTGATATGAAAATATAACTTTTTTTCGGGGTTTTAAACAAAACAATATGGAGATACCCGTAAAAAAAACTACTCGTTTAAATATAACTTCAAGTAAGTCACTAGGTGAACGGTTTACGTAATATAAGGATTCCATATAAAAGGCTTTACGTGACTTTTAAGGATTAACCCTAGTTATAGGTATAAAAAAACATTTCGGAATTTGTTTCGAAATGGTAAAGGGGTAACCTATCGTTACGGGCTTTATAAAATGAGAGGGCGAATTCCTTAAATTCCCCGGAAAGTTTGTTATATGTAAAGATAAACGGTTTCGAAATCAGCGTTTTAATAATATATTCGAAGGAAACGGCGGCAAACCTCGGAGTAAAGGCTCGGTACTTATGAGTTTTTCGTAAAATATCGTAAAATAAAATTACGTTAACCCTTTTCGACGTTTTTTAAACGGAAGTAAATCTCCCTTTCTAAACGCGATAATGACCGGCTCGTCCCAAAAGAAATATATATTCCGAAACGTTGTAAATAACTTGCTAGTATTCTATCCAAGGTTTATTTAAAATAACGTCATATTATAAATAGGGGACGATATAAGTATATATCCGGTGGCGGTAACTATCGAGTTCCATATTTTAAAAAATTATAAAGGAAATAAATCGTAAAGAAAAACCGGGCGCATAATACGTAGCTTCATCTAGTTGTCATAATGAAATGAGAAAATGCGGTGACTTTAAAGGATTAATAGGTGATTTATTTACGACGTTATGATATTTATAACCTATATTTTTTCAAACGTGTACAAAACGAATGAAATTGAAAAGTAAATTTATTATAAATAGAAACTTATTTCAAAGTTGGGACGAAGTTACCGAGTCGAATTAAAGTTTTTTTTCACTCTTATACGCGATTATATATAAAAGTTAAGTTTTTCCTTTTTTACAGGCGATGAAACCTTCAGTTAAATTAAAATAGATTTTTATAAAGGTTTTAACATTAAAACCGTTTTGGCGTTACGCGAAATCCTATGGGTAGGTACGGATACGGTAATTATTAACTTCGTAACGTAAATATAACCCGAAGTTTTTACCACGAAAGAATTCTGAATAGTTAACTTAAACGGTGCGTTGCTTAAAAACAACTCGAAAAACGTTTACGTTAATTATAATAGCATTGCTTTCGCTATTTTAAACGGATATATCGTTACTATTATTTTTACTACGTAAAATTCCCTTAATAAAAATAATACTAATGTCGCCATAACGAGTATTAAGGTTAAAGGCGTCCGTCTATAAGTTGGGCACGGGCGACCTATTCGTTATATTACACGGGTATATCGAAGGAGAGTAACGTATTAACGAGTATATCGTTCATAAATTCTTTTAAAACAACGAGATTACCGGCGGATTCCTAAATTATACCGTTAGTCGTCGCGAATAACACCTTTTAAGCGTTAACACAAAATGTAAAGTCGTTTCCAAACTTTTTATTTTATATTCGTAAGTCGAACCATAATTGTTTCAATCGCATCAAGGTCGTAGTAAAAGGCGCGAAGTATAGTTATAAAGACATTAGTGTCGCTAATACCGCCGTCACTTTGCGGGTATAATAAATTCATATAATAGTTTTTGTGGGGCCTTCCAATTATTAAAAGATAATGTAAAAGTGATTTTTCAATACTGATAAATTTTCGGTCCCGATATAATTTACATATAATCGAAGTTTTTTATTCTGTGAATCGAAACTTAATATCGAAAAATTTTACTGGTTCATTAAAAGATTTACGTTTAAATCGTTTACTCTCGTTATGAAGGGCGCCGATATCGTTATTGTAATTAAATAAATTTGAATTTTAGTCGTTTGAAAAGTTAACGCGATCCTCGGTAAAAAGCTGTATATTAATAACATCCTTTGTAATATACGTAAGGAAAACCTTTTAAAGGGAAAGTTATCCCGAAGACGTAAACGTATCGGTAACTTCGAGTTATCAGATTTTATTTATTAACGCGTTTAATACGTTGTTGTTCCGTTATTTTAAAATATAAAAAAGTTTTTCAACGGCTCAATCCCATTCTATAAGTTCCTTATATAAGGCGTTGATAAAACGTTTATAATAAGCCGTAAGGTAATTATACTAAGCCGTTAAGGTGTTTGAAAGCTACTTCTTATCGAATGCGTTAAAGAATTACTTTAAAACTCAAGGATATAAGTTTGATAAGTCGAAAGATAATAATACAGCCCTAAGCTATAATCGTTAAAAAGCAGTTAAAACACCGTCGAAAAGGAATCGAAATTTATATATAAAGGGACTATAACCGGAGTTTTCGTTTAAAGTAGTCGAATTTTGTCTATAAAACTTGATAAAGAGGGAAAGGTAAAGTTCCTGCTAGGGAGCTGTTATAGAGCTAAGATGGTGTAACCCCGGTTACTTGACGTGTGGAAGCGTGTCCCCATACAGCTTCCTCCCTGTTCCAGAGAATTGCAAGAGCGTGTAGAACTACCAGAGTTGGATCCCTGGTAATACTAGCCAGGTACTAGCCTGTAATGATACATAATTATAAAGTGTGGATTTACTAACATATGCTTTCATTATTACTTTTTAATATTGAATCAACGTATTAAACATCTGTTTAAGAATATCCATTGGTTTTTACTCCTTTTTTACCTCAGTTATTATTGTTATTTACGTCTTTGCGACCTAATCCGTATAATATTGCGTAAAATAGATGTCTTATTTAAAGTAACTTTTTATGTCATCGTAGATTTTATGAGAAGTTTTTGCCTCAGTTATAAACGTTAGGTAGTAGTCTTTAGCGTAACCCGTAAAGATTTCTTGTTATAGTAAGTGGAAATTTGAGGGTTGAACCTCCATTTACTTGCAGATACTAAGGAATGATATTATCATCTTATCAATTAGGGTAAAAGGTTTTTCATTATATATTTTTTAATTTAATCCCAATTTTAGAAGAGTTTGTAGAAATCTTGAGGTCAATATTAACCATTTTAATTGGTTAGGAGGGAAAGTTCCGATAGTCTTTCCAATCGTCGATGATGTTTTTTGCCAACTTAAGTTTTAGACTTTTATTATTATGATATAAGGGGTAGTTGTTTGTCGCCTGGACCGAGGGGTAAAGTTTTATGGTATAACCTGTAGTGGATTTACGTATATAGACATACTTGTCATGGAAAACTTGGCTTAAAAAACTTAACGATTTTGAGAAAATCCTTAAAGAGTTTAAGGAATTTAAACGACTTTTTTGAACTAATCATTATATTAAGTCGACGTTAAATTATCTTTCTGCATTAAAAGACGCTGTTTCATGTGTTCTGACTTCACAAAAAGCGTACTTTGTTCTATAGAAAGCAAGTACTAGATTACTACATAGGTTAACAGGTCTTTTAGAGTTGCCTTATAGAAAATCAGTGTTAACAGAGTTAAAGGTTTGACTTAATTGGGTATTAAAGGGTGGTAGCTTCCTGTAACATGTGTGGGGCCGCTGATGGTTGTTGTTTCTTTTCCTTTTTCCTCGTGGATTTTAAAGTTGAGTATTTTGAGGTCAAAGGTATTCAGAGCAGTTTTGAAGTTATATTAGTTAGCAAAAGGTTGTTGTTAATCTCATTGAAGTTTTTTATAGGTCGTAGATTTTTCGTTAACGAAATTTGATCTTTAACTAAATTTTAATCGCATATTACATTATTTTTGACATGTTAATTATTTAGTAGTTAATAAATTGAGGAAAGTTTTTGAAAGCACGAGTACTGCAACCAAACTGTTCGCCGACGTTCGTGAAGAGAATATACTAGCTTAC
This sequence comes from Anisogramma anomala, assembly GCA_038502455.1. NCBI lineage: Eukaryota > Fungi > Ascomycota > Sordariomycetes > Diaporthales > Gnomoniaceae > Anisogramma > Anisogramma anomala. Next base: position 25,800,335 of record JASMMZ010000005.1, on the reverse strand, counting down.
TGATTTGGTTAATTATATTTTATTAGAAGTTTTGTCGACGTTTTTAATATGAAAATATTTATTAAAATACTTTGAAAACACAGGTCCGAGAGCTTTCATTGCCTTTATACCTTTTTTACCGGGTTTCATTTTAACTTGGTGATTTTTGGCGAGGGAATTTGGAGATTTGGAAGCGTGGTCATTTGGCGATTTGGCGTGGAGTTGTATAAAGTAGCTCTCTTAACGCGACTTAACGATTCTTAGTATTTTCGCTTGGATTAAATAATTCAACGATTAATGGTCTCGTAATATATAAATTGGGGCAAAGATTGGTATGAGAGGTAAGTTTTATTATAAACAATGTGGTTAAATGTTATTTGTCATTAAAGTAATTATTTGTTATAATCTGGGTTTTAAGATAAAGTATTTGTGATTTACAGTAATAATACCCGTAATTACAGTATCGACTTAGCAGTTTACTAATTGTAAAGTGTTTAGTAATTTGGTAATTAGTTTGTTTCGAACAATTCGAGGTTTTGATAGTCAATCTTAACATTTTTTTTAAAATTATTGAATGAAGATTTCTTAGTGTTTTCAACAGCGATAATATCGCTACCTCTAGATTACCGTGAAAACCGATGCAATTTAGGGGTTTTATTTACTTACTGCCGTGAAAACCAACGAAGTTTGTGGAGGTCTTTCGCGGGAATCTTCTACCTTTTTCTTTATATAAAGGGTAACCAAAAAGTAGCTTTGTTTCTACCTTGCTCATTTATAATTAACCTTATAAGCACTGATTAGTATTGATAAACCTTGAAAATTATAGGCCTTTAGACGTTGTAAAGTTGTCGATTCAAATCGTGGTTGAAGTAACAGTAGTATTGCGTGGTTAAGTAGTGAATGTATTATTCTAGGTTTGTCAGACTGCTAGCCGGCTTGCATACTAATTTGTATGGTTAATTGATTAGCTCGTTCCCTAATTAAAAGTGGGATCATATTGTACTTGCCTTTTTGATCAATATGGTTAACCAACTAACAATATAGTCAACTTGCAGTCAGTATAGTAGACTTACTTGATAGTAAAGTTGATTAGCTGAACTGCAATTACAACTGTTTCAATATATTTTTAATTATATGTTCGATAAATCAATTTTTTATTAGTAGGTAATGGGGAAAGTATATTCTAAAAAAGCTTCATTACTTGAATAGGTTTAGGTTGTCATTTAAAACGTTAACTAATTTAAAAACGCCTTATAACATCGAAATAACAACTGTAGAGGTCTTTTTAACCAGTTATAGTCCCTATTTATAACTATAATAACTCGCACGCCAAATTTAATTCATATTTTCCCCGATGATGACTATTTCTGTATTTGGGACGATGGAAGCCTCTTAATTACTCAGTAAATTAACTATAAAAACGATATGTTAAAATATGCAGAACCTATAAAAAAATGGATTGAAAGCCTAACCTAGAACCGAAACAAGGCTCAAACGGAAACAATAACCGTAAAAATAATCATAGTAATAATAATGAAAGATATTGTATTTATGGAAAGTTATATTACAAGTGAAATTGCTACCCTACTACTCGACGTTACAAACAACTGATAACATATTTCACTTTATACTCTTAAATTAAAAAAAGATTACCTGAAATGCGTCGTAAACTACAAGGGGGAAAATCAGTTGAACGATAAAATTAGAATATCAGAGCAAAAAGCGTGGCATAAAAATATTACTTCCAAAGTAATTTAATAATTAACCAACAACACCTTTCTGTAACATTTACCGGATAAATATCTATATCATCATTAAAACAATCAAAATGATAATTCTTTACATTTGTTGAATCTTCGTAATCGTTACTAAGAAAATACTTTTTAAAGGATTATATAAGATAATAGGGAAACAAAACAATTTAAAAATGCTATTTTCAATTCATTGCCTTAAGACGGCAAAACACCATTGTTATAAAGATTGACTATGAATATACAGGTAAAGTTAAAGTTAGCTTCGTTTCCGATAAAAAAAAATATTATTAATTGGGTTAACAATTGTAGTTACAATTGATAAAGCTATTATATTTCTCATTTTAAGGACGCTTCCTCCCCATCCAATGTTTTCCAAAAATTGAGAAACCCTTTGCATTATTGCTAACATTAATATTTATAATTTAGTTCAGGATATTCAATAGTTTTTGATCGTATTCTCATGTATATAATGAGAATTTTACCATCAACAACGAGAGGTAATTATTATAAACATAATAAAGTCTAAAAATAGTAAATTATACGGACTCTGTAATTACCCGACTATTAATAGGTTATATTAAGTTTTTAAGTCTATAGAGTGTCAATATTTGTATTCTTTAATATTCCGAATAAAAAAAAAGGGTTATCACTATTACTTAACCCATATTTAAACATATTCAAAGTTTTAATTTACATAAAAAACGATGAAGATCTTAAAAGCTATATTTTCAATGATGTATTCTTTGTAGATACAGAATCTGTTCTTTAATTTGTAAATTAAGCAACCCTTTTCTACGAAGCCGATTTCTTTGAATTTCTGATGGCGAAAAACAATTGGAAAGCATTAAGAATCTGATAAATGAATACATATTTTATACCGCAAATTTTTATCATTCACCAGACGAACACTAATAGTAAGGTGATAATGTTCAAAGTTAATGTTCAAATTATAGAATTTATTGTAAACAAGTCCTAATTGAAGTTTATTAAAATAGTGGGAACGTAAAAAGAATATACATTTTGTTTCATAATACGTATATGATCTCTATCCTCTAGATTGACAGCTTTACTGATTAAAAGTTTGAATGATATTGTTCGTTAGGACGACTCGATACCGATATTTGTAGCTATTGCACTACATCATCATTTAATAAGCCAATATAATTCATTTAAAACATTGAAAAAAGGGTATCAGTTTATGGCGAGATTATGGGTAAATTACAAAACAAATCGGAAAAACGCTAAATGAACTACCCACCTATAATCAAGAATAATATATTAAGGATTGAAATGCTATTTAATAAATTATATAATGAAGTGTTCATTTTTCAAAATTCAAATAAATGGAATAACCCATATAATATTATAAAAATTTCAAATCTATAAGTAATTATTAAATTTTTTAACATTCTTACGATATTTAGTACAATACAGGTTCAATATTATGTTAGAGCAACAATGAATGAAATATTGGGCCCAAATAACCCAATAAATATAAAATACCTTCCTTCGTAATAAATAAGTCAATGGAATAATGGCGATGCAATCGACTGCTAAAAAGTAATAATTATAAGAAATACGATAAGGAATACATGTTCGAACAGATATATACAATTGCTTGGGCTAATAGTAAAACTAAAGACAATTAAAATTTGTTGGTTAAGTTAAGCGCGTAGAAGATTATGAATATTTTTGTAAACTTTTTCAGAATAGTGATTAGGTCGAAATTCATACACTCATTCTACGAAGAGTCATTTAGTTTCTACCCAGGCGTGACTTTCAACTTCAAGATCCTTACGTGAAGAATTTATTATTCAAAGTTGTCCATAATTTAAGGGAAAAACCATAGATGGTATTTATAAAAATCCAGAATAATTTTTCAAAGATACTATTATTAAAGCAAAGATTCAATTCTTACATAGTTTCATATAATTTGAAAAGCCAGTTACCGATTGATGTTAGTTTGAATAACAAGTTAAATAATAGGTATAAACGAAAAAAAAACTTTTAGTTGTCGTTATATTATCCCAACATATACATAATGTTTTCCTAAATGACAAAGATATATTTAATTAGAGTTGCGCTGAAAACTTCAACACAAATATCTATGAAGAATAATTATATAATACGTTAAACGTTTGTACTGCTTGAATGAAGTTAATATTCATTAGTTTATAATATATTAGTCGTATTTTAAATATAAGATAAATACAAAATCTTGAACTTTCGACCAATATTTGCTAATTTCATAAACTAATAATCAATATTTATATGTAATTGATACATAAATTGATGATATACTGTTTGTCGGAATTGGTAGCATAGAGGTAGCAAAATATTTTGTCCTTAAAGATGTCATGTTTTCAAGTTATAAGCTTATTAAAAGTTTGATTAAAGGTAAACACTTGAATCTCAATGGATAGTTAATTAGTACAAATATTATTCATGATATTAATTCCAGATGCCTTTTTTTTATTGAAAAGGCTAAAAACCTAATGTTGTTCAGGCTAAGAAACACTTCAAATAACTCGTTCATGGTGATTATATCATGATCCTATGATGACCAAATATATCGTACAATCTATTAGTAGAGGCATAGGTTTAAAATCCAATTTATAAGGAATATAATCGTTTTCAAAGGCGTTGAAAGACGTAAATAAATGATTTGAATGGAGAAATTTATGTGGTTACCATCAATTCGTCAATTACTCACCTAATATGTTTTAGAAATAATTCCATTACCTATGAAGTTGATGCATTGTCGTAAATATGAATATTCATAGAATGTATTTGTTAGGACAAATTGTAAAATTAATTGTTTGAAATTACTGGAAACGTTATATATTCAATGTTTGTCTTATATTTTAGGATCTCACGAAACCTATGTATTTTGGAAGTTCACAGCTTAATAATATTCTTTAATATAAGTATCTTTCTATAGAAACCCTTCAACATTGTTACTCAACAGTTAAAAGTTTTACGGGTTTTCATTTTCATTTACAATGATTTAAAAAGCATGAAAAATTTCGTTGTCCAGTTCGATATTATGGATCAAAAACGCTTTATAATTGAAGTAATGACTTACCACGAAATTTCCAGAAGCATTGATATCAAGAAGTATCTATATATTGATTGTAAAAAAAACCATTCTAATGTTATAACGAAATTTATATGAAAAAAAGTCTGAAGAAGGATTATTAATCGTAATAAGTTCAATATATGTATCAAAAAATACATTCATAGGTCACCTGTTAAAATGAAAACATGTAATAATAAATGAAAGGAGGAATAAGAGAACTTTAACAAAAAGGGATACTATCGGATTAACGATATGAACTTTAGTGATTAGTATGGTTGAGTTTTTAAATGTCAAGGAGTATAAAAGTAATCAAACACTTTTTTTGATTAAAAGTGATGGGTAAATGAAATTTTATATAAAAGGTATATGAAAAAATAGGAAAGTGTTTTTGTAACCAGTTGATTACATCGCGAAAAACTTTAACACTATAAAAGTAAAATTGTTATTGTTGATATATAATTAAATATAACGGCTATACGTTTATTGTTCGATGCTATTTAACATAGATTATGAGCAAATCTTTCACCTATGATAATTAAGATCTTAACCGGATAGTGGTTTACCCAAATTGCACTGAATATATAACATTTGACTTTGCACTACCATTTGTTACTTCGACCACCATTTGAATCCAAAACTCATTACCACGTCTAAAAGTTGTATAGTTAAAGTTATCTAATAGTAGTCAAAATTAGAGGTTAGTATTGATGGAACTTTATTATTGCAACGTAATCGATTCGAATATTTGGGCGAGGTAACTAATATTTCATGTAAATTAGTGTGTTTTATTCTACGTTTAGCAGATTATTAGCCGGTTTATATACTAGTTTTCATAGGTAATTCCTCAGCCCGTACCCCGTACCAAATTGGGTATCGATTTATAATGGACTTATAATCAATACAATTGGCTTGAACATATTCTAATGAATTGATATATCAATACTAGAGATTTTTTATTCTCTGTGTACGCGTTTTAATGCCAAATTACTGATTAAAAGTAACAATGGAAGTTATTTTTACGTTTTGCGGGTATTCCTCCAATGATAATAATTCATCACCCGTTGAAATTATACCTTAATTCTAGTAATTTAACCTATAATTCTAGATATCTATCTCTTTCCTCGCACTCAAGCCCTTTGCTGTAAGCATTACGAGCCCATATGTAGCTAATCCTGTAACCTTGACTAGTAATTTTAATAACTTTTTCATATGTATTAAACTACCAGGTTTACAGTTTAACAGCGTATCATTGTCTGTTTATGTCTTGTGCAAGCTAATCAACGTGACTCTTTATGAGAATTATCAATTCTTTACTATGCATAACCCTTTCCAAGATATTATTGGTGTTAATTGTAGTTATAGAGTTATCAGGGTTGTTTCATCTGTTTATAATTTGAAACTTGTCGATTTCTGGAGTTTAATATATTTGAGTGAACGCTATCAAGTCTATTATCGTATATTTGCAATTAGTTCTTCTGAATTTAAAAAGGTATTCGTAAAGGTTATTAAATTTATATTAAATTACAATTGTAATAGAAGCGAATTCTCATGATTTGGTCATATTATTGAATTAACTTCGGTTAATATTGATATATGGAATGTTATTTTCATGCCATAAACTTTAAATATTAATAGGTTTCGCGTTCTTCGTCTGTATATAACTTATATCTTATAGGAAAAGTTGCTGGTAATAGTTGACTTCCCTTCAAATTAAATTTTGTTTACAGGTATTATAATAAACCAGGTATAAAAAGTTGAATGGAAGTTACTAGCACAAACACCGATTGTAAAGATTTTTAATTTAGATATTACCAATTTTATCATTATTATATTAATAACTTTGTGTAGATTGTTCATTTATGACCGGATACATTCATTTTAAATCTTTATTTTAAGGGTCATACACATATAACTAGATCTTTCAATCTTGGAATAACTTAATTTAACAAAAAAATTCGATATAATGTTTCCTAATTCTTCATTCAAAATATTTCTATTCTTTAACGTTATCTTCCTTAATATATTTTTTATGAAGTTAGTGCCTTTACTTTCCTTACCTAGGCTTAAATAATTTTCGTAATCGTCATTCAGATCATAACTATTCATCAATGATTTTAAAGTCCTATTCAGTGTTTTGAATTAACGATTCTATCAGCTTACACTTCTAAAGGCTTAATGTATTCATTATACGGTACTACACTATAAAAAACCCTACGATACCATGGAATTGCGCATTGTCAATTTATATATCAACTTTTCTGAAATTTTCATTATTTGTAATTAACAAAAATAGATTAAACGTTTATATAGTTATGTTCTACCTAGTTTGAAAGTGCGTTTAATACTTTAGGAACTAATGCACGCTTACCTTAGCTAATCCATAAAGAGGTTTATCATCACATATAACCGTTCCAGGAGAGAATTTTGTCGCAAGGGTTTGAGTAATACTATTAATATCATCGTTGAAAATTGGTTGCGGATGAAGTATACGTTGACGTAATGTCATGGTTATCAAGTATGAACTCACCGCTTACGATAGCATTCAATCTAGTAGCAATTAGAACGATTAAATGTTAACTAATCTTGTGAATTTTAAGCAACCTAGTGAAAATACTGTTTTTACCATTTTTACCATATGTTTGAGCAATTATCATATATTTATCGAACAGCTTATTTGTAGTTTTCCCCTTCGCTTTGTAGACCATAATCAACTTTGAAATTTTCATGTTCTATTCTTCAAATTGTATTAATATCGTAAGTTAAACCACGCTACGAGTGAAGAGTCTGTCGATTTTAATTTAGTTATTTTTCTTGAGAGATTTGCCTAGAGTTTGATTAATACCTTCGATACGTAATTAAACGGATAATGTGCTATCTGATTTCTCCTTTTACGATACTCAGGTTATAATGTATATCCGTTTAGGTTTGTATTTTTTAATGTTTCTTTTGATTTTATATCCCCCATTTAGAAAATCTTTCGAGACTGCGTCTTTTTTTTGTTTTTTTAACAATTAGTACAGGTCAGTTAAATTAGTTTACTTGTTTTTTCTTTAAGGAATCTAAATTGAAGGGCTTTTGCCCTCGGAAGGTCTTTTGTATAGTTCAACCTATATTATATAGACAGTTACAAAATTGTTAGAAGTTTTAACTATCAAGTTTGATTCTGTAATATTTAAGTTTGTATAAGAATTATACTATATACACAGATCTTTCGAATACATATTTTAATTTATATCATCTGCAAATACGTCTTTTTGTAACTTATCTTTCCCGACATATTCATGGGCAGCCCCTACATTTCTTAGTGTTTCCACCAAAATTTCATACGATTTCATAACGTCGCTGAAAAACTCTTCAATGTCTTCCGCTATAGCCAAAACCAGAGGGGCCAAATCGACTCCGCGCGCCCTTGGCGAGCCTGCAAAAGATGTATGACCTTTGCAGAAAGATGAAGGGCCTTAGAAAAAGCATCAGGCTACTGGACCAACCCTAGAAGAGAAGTACCCTATTGTATACTAACCTTAACGCTTTAATGTCGAGACAATTTGCAAGGCTTTCAACGAGTAGAGGCGCAACCTGGAAGTTCGAGAGTTTATGTAACGGGCTTACAAGTAAATAATTAAAGTTTTTATTGCCCGTTTCGACAAAACAGACTTTATTAATCAATACGTTTTGATATTACATATCGCGACGTACGTTAGTAATAATATTGCGGACGAAGGCTCAGGCCTTTAGTCAATAAAGCTTCTCCTAATAAGGCTTCCATAAATGAAAGCCGAATAAACCCATACAATCTTTCGTACGCCATTTTCTATTGGTTTTAACTATTTTACAATACCTATTTTCTCGACGGAAATACTGGTTTTTTAAATCGGATGAAAAACTCCCCGTTACGTTAATACAAAACCTTATATTCCGCCAATAAGAGGTATGAAATAGTTTACTGTGATAGTTCGTAATAAGACACCTGTCTTTTTAATAGGGAAAAAATATTTCGCCTTTCACACGAAAATTAGGAGGCTTCGATTATAACCGTTCGAAATACAATCTCTTACAATGTATCGTCCATGAAATAGCGGCAAAAGATACAGATTAATAGGTTTTGTTAGAGTTATAAAGAGCTTTAAACGCGACGCCGAAAACTATTCCTTCTGTTACGTTTTTGTTAAACTAATGTAATGAAATCTGTAAATTATTGGATTAGACAGAAACAACCCTTATAGAATTTTTTATTTGTTACGTAGATATTGTTTTCAAAAATGAGCTTTTTTAAAAAATACTTATGATTTTTTCATCATTTAACTGGACCTATGTTATTTTTCATAAGTCTTAGTACACTTTTTCGATAACAGTGCTGCTTAATCTTATTTATACACTATGTTATAAAACCGGATTCGATATTTTAAAAGAAATGAAAAAATAAAATTTGAACCAAAATTAAATTAATCGACGTATACCCGTAAATATACGGATAAGATGTTCATACGGGTGTAATGATCTGAACAGTTTTTTTAAACCTCTTAAATCTTTTCTCTTATTACATAATCACAAGTGGTCGAAAACAATAGATAAATAGTATTGGTTTCCATTTCTCAATAATGATTATTTATTATCATATACTTATTTGCATTACATACACCAGTCCCAGTACTATACCTAAATAATTCTAAGGAAAGATGACGTATCGGAATCGCATAAATAGGCGATTTGATTTAACGATTGTTGTGGTTTCTTCCATTCATCGTACGTCAATTATCCAATGGCCTCTAAACAGTATAGAGGAAAATTTATTCTTTTTTTAAAACCTTCGCTTAGACGAATTTCAATCTCTATTACAACCCTTTATAATACTGAAATATTGTTGAAAGCCTTAACTAAATATACCATTACGATTAAACCCGTCAAACCAAACGTCCACCTGGTACAAAGGGTTCGTAAAGACGAGCATTATTATACCAGTATACGTTAATACTTCACTAATAGAAACGTTGTAAAACCTGTATTTACCGCTTACACTCCTGAATCCTTTGGTTTTATAGCCTCGTACATTAAACAAACTACGATAGATATTACTATTTTGGTTAAACTCGTTATCTGCGTGGTTAACAAAGTTATATTCGTTTAAAAAACCACGGGTATACGAGATTTCAATTTTGAAACCCCCGTTTTATTGGTAAAAAAGCTTAAAGTTCTCGAAATATAGATAAAACCCGTTATATTGAAGTAATACGATATTTACACGACGGTTAAATCGATTGAGAGACTTCAATTTCATGCAAAAGTTAAAAAGTTTTGAAAAGATGAAAATTAATTCTAATGTTGGAATAGCAGTATTTGCAGTGCAGTAGGTCAACTCTACTATAAGTAAAGTTGACTATCTAACTACAAGTTGAGTGTATTTTTTTTTTTTTTTTTTTTTTTTTTTTTTTTGAGCTTACTATATTGGATGCAAGTCGAGTAAAGTATGCTACAATTTACAATAGGGTACGAGACAAGTAATTGGCTATACAAATTACAATGCAGACCAGCTAGCGGTCTGCCAAACCTAGATCAATAAATTCACTATCTGACTACGTGATATTACTATTACTTCCCCAAATCGAATCTATAACGTTGTAACGTCTAAAGCTTTATCAATACTGATTAATGCTTATTAGGTTAAGTATAGATAAGCTAAGTAAAAGAAAAGGCTACTTTTGGTTATGCTTTACATTGAACGATGGTTAAGGTAGAGGAAAGATTCTTGCGAAGGGCCTTGAATATTTCGTCGGTTTCTACATTAGTAAGTAGATAAGACTTTTAGGTTACGTCGGTTTTTACGGAAGCTTGGAGGTAGCGACGATATCATTATTGAAAATACCAAGAAATCTTTATTGATATTTATTAAAAACGTTGAGATTGACTGTCAGAAGTCTTAATTTCGGTAATTTGGAAAACGGATTAGTTAGTACTATTACAGGTGTTACTACTGAAGCAAAACGATTTAGTCCTTACGCTAAACAACTTATAAAAATAAACAACCTTCGAACTTAACCTTTATTCTAAACCTTGACCTTTACTTTACTATTTTTACTTCCCTTCACCTCAATCCAATATTCAACTTCGCTTCTTTAAGCGAAAACACTAAGAATTGTCAAGTCGCGAAATCTCCACGCGACTTTACGTTAAAAAACCAAGTCCCTACGCTTAGAGATCATCAAGTCTCTCGCTTTAAGCGCCCTAAACGTCCTATATAAGCTAAAACAATAATATGGCTAACTTTAGCATTTACTTCGAAGTCATTACCAACCCTATAAACAAAAAGTAATTAAAGTCCTTGAAAACATTTTCACCAAGCACTATAACGATGATCTTTGGAGATACGAAGTTAAAAGAAACTTAATCGAAGAACACCTAACCAACTTTATAGGCTATTTTATAATAAAATATAAAGGCGGTAAAAATCCTGACCGCGTTTTTTGTAAATACCGTAAGTTTTTTCACGACTAAATAATTGACATATAAAAGGTAACCTAAAAGACCGATAAGTCTAAACTAAAGGCTAAACTTAAATACCGAAGCATTTACGTACCAAAGGAAACCTTAATTAGGTTAGCGGAAACTAGTTTTAAGTTAGCTTAGCTTGAAAAATGCCCTCAAGACCTACGACTTAAAGAAAGGGGTATTAAAAAATCATAACACCCATACACGCGATTTCGGAAACTTCCTCTTTACTCTTAGTTAAGTAAAGCTTTTTTACGCGTTGGTGATAAGGAAACTATTGACCTGCTCGGAAGCCTAATACTTTTACGTGAAATCGTATAGTACACTTTTAACGGCGGTAGGGCACGTAAAGAAGCGGCCGCCCACGTAGCTAGAGGAATCGATATCGGCGCTTTACACCAATTAATTAAATAAAATCGTTAAGCCTTTTAAAATCTTTAGGGTTTTATTATATTTTTGCTATTCAATCGCTAAATACCATAAAAACTTTTTATAGCCGGTATGCTTATACAGGAAAGTTTATAATAGTTTTTAATACAGAACTTTTTCCGTCGGGTCACTCGACTGGCAACTATCCTTAATATTGTACCTCGAAAGCTTTAAGACTTAAATCATTAGGAATGATTAATAAAGACTGGGATAATTATCGAGACCTTCTCTTAAAATGTATCAAGATATTTAATATTGATTACAAGATTTTTACGGATTTCGCTAATATCTGTAACGATATAGAAAAGTATGATGGAAAGCCTTATAACCTCCTCGACATGAAGATACTGCCCCTTTTGAAAATTTTAAAGTGAATAGAGGTTTCCCCATTTGGTTTTCACTTACTATTCCCCGGAATCCTTATAAGGTACGTTAGGGACTACTATCTAACTTTCCTAACCCGAATAATTAAGTTGCGGGAGATTTATAACGGTATAAAATGCTAGTTCGAATACAACGACGACCTTCCGTAATATCATACAGATTGATCCACTACTAGGTGGAAGACGATAATAGTCAAGAAGAAAAATGATGAAACACTAATTTATATACTTAATTAAATAATTGATAAGTTGATGTTATATTAGAAAGTAATAGGAAAGGCCTTCGTTTGCGAAGTTATACTTGACGAACAGGTATAGGTAGTAGTTAAAGGCGTTAACGGTTTTAAATACGCCTTATAACGCTTAAATACCACCGGTAAAGGCTTTTTCAACCAATTGCGCTCCTCTTTAGTCATTGTCATAATACGAATTCTAAACTCGTTTTGTATATACTTTCAAACCGATAACTCCCTTTAGGTATCTAAAAAATAATTTGTGGTGGTTAATTATATTGACCACAAGTACGGCTTTGGGTGTCCTTAACGCTTAATGTTTGGCATATCAACTATAGACTAGAGGTAGCAGTCACTTTGGCGTTAATAAGGATAACATTTAAACGGACCTTATAACCGTAAATATTATCATCACGATAGTAGTAAAAGATATTAGATCTATAGCAAGTCTAGCTGTTACTTAATTAGAAACCCCCCTGCCGATCTTAATAATGAAAAGGTAATGCACTATATCTAATAATCTATTACTTTTAAACAGTATTACTTGGATTAAATTGTAAACTTCAAGGACCACAAGTTAATTAACAGCGATAATACCCCTAAGCAAATTAAGTGGTATAAATATACTACTCCTAAAGTAGCCTAATAACTAGTCGACTACGCCTTTTTATACCGTTTAGGAGGTGAAGACTTTTATCTTTGCCCTACCCAAGCCCTTAACCCCTTATATATCTTTAATTTTCGCGATCGTTATGAAGACAACACATTTTAAGGTATTATGTCAGATATAGTAGCAGTATGGTATTTAATAGGAGTTTATTCATAGTTTGTAACATTTTAAAAGAAAATCACTATAGCTGTTAAAATTAATCGTTACGATATTGAAAAGGTTGAAGTTGGCTTTTGATTAGGCGATTAACTATCTTTATTAGGGATAACAGTAATTTAAACAGTTGTAAAAGCAATTACATTTTAGATCTTTAAGTCCCTTACCCTTTCCCTTCTCTGCTTAGAGGAATTGAAGACTTTCAGCGTTAACATCGATATTAACGTAGGCAAGTTGGTTAAAAACGGCTAAAGGTTTCCCTTCACTTTGAAGTGGAGGTACCTATGATTGTATCTTTGAAATCCTAAAGTAATAGTATTAAACTAAACGGAGCTAGAGATACGTTGATTACACCGACATTTCAATTCCTTAGCAGTTAACAAGTCATACAAAGTTTTCAAGTCGGTAGGGCATAACAATTTGGAATACTTTCCCCTAAAATCTATTGAAAAGCTTTATTATTATTGCCAAACAAATACTTAAGTACCCTGAAATTTAAATTTATGTAAAAACACCATCAGTACCTTCATTATAAGGTTTGTATAAATGTATTTTACTTGTATAATAAGCTTATTATTTTACATCATTGACTTTATAACCTCTTTTTATAGAGCTAAGTTTTTAAAGTCCCTTTCGGTAAAAGATACGTAGGAAATACTAAGGATATTGTGGATTAACATGTACCTAGTCCTATATAACGTCTTCGTTTACGATACTAGAATCAATTTTACGGCGGCGGAGTTTTAGAAAGATGTTGAAATAATGGGTATCTAATACAAATAGGTGTCTGTGAAGGCCTATTAAGGTATTTGGAAGGTTAAAAGGGTATACGCCCTATTTAGCCAAGCGTATAACTTCTTTACATTGGATATTAAAAGATTTATGAATCTGGAGTCACGCCTTTACATGGAGTTAAAGGGCCTGAACGATACCATAGGCTCCACCAGCTTAGTGCCAACGCTATTGGTTTTGAAAGAATATCCATATCTAACGAATAAATATCCATTATTAACAAGTATTTAAAAGTGTATTACGACTTACGGCAAAGCTTCAAGGGAACTTCGAAGGGAATAGGCACGTCGCTAGATTAACAATACCCTTAAAACTAGAAACGGCTTGATAATAATCGACGTATTTGCTTTGTCGTTGTAAATTAAAGTACTCGTATAGCGGGACCGGGCAAATAAAGGGACCCGTACAAGATATTAAATATTGTAAACTCTTAAGAAGTTATTGAGATTGCTAACAATCCTATATCTTTCCGAATCACTTAAGTTAAGATTTATATTAGGGTTATTAACGATAAAGATCCTGAAGTTAAGTGAACGAGTTAATACGAACCTCTTTTACCTATTATCGATAAATAAATAAAATGCCATCGACGCGTACAACCCCTAAAAAAAAGGAACGTTAAAGACTAGATTATATACTAGGCATTATTCACAACATTGTTTAAGTAAGTAAAGAAGAGAAAGATAACGTGGACTTGACATTGAAGCTACGAGTATAAAGGATTATTGAAACCTTCGACAGACCATTTGAAGAAAACAACAAGGTCGTAATGAACGGTGTACTAAGTCGAAAACTTGTATAATTCGTATTAGAAGCCGATTTCAACCTTTAAAACCCAAAATTTACGATTTTTTGGTCAGGTGTTATTTACGAGGTCAAGGGTAAAACTAAGGGGCGGCCGTATAAAAAAGTTTCATCTAATCGTTTAAGGATACGGAGATAAAGAAAAAGACCGAATCATTACATAATCTTTAACAATTTGTAAGAGTAGTTAATACTTAATCGTTATTTTGGTGGAAGGATTGCTAATAAAGAATTCAGGTAAGTTTACGTTTGATAGCGGTAATATAATATAAACCTATACACAATTAGCAACGGGTTTATAGCGGATTATATTATTAGAGTTACTACAGAAAATACAGGTCATTACCTTTTATAAACGGTAATATGATGTATAAAGTTATTATATGGATTGGCTAAAATAGGCTTTTATTACTTTTTAACATACTAGACGTACTTGAAATTACGGTTAAGTATAAATTCTTTAATGTATTAATTGTATTTATTAGTAAGGTAAGAAAAGAACTTTGGCTTAGTAGATATGTAAATTGACTATACCCTTTTCATTAAAACGATTGACTTTATAACATCGGAATAATAGGCGATTAATGACCTCTAGGTTTGGAATTATAAACTGGTTACAACGTTAGTAAAGAGTAGTTGATTTGATTTTAATCGATCGTTAATCCGTGTACTTGATATTAATACTGGCCCAAGATTTCGTTAAAAATGTTAGAGTACTTATTAGGCTACAATTAATAAGACCAAAGAGGTTAAGACCTAACAGTACTTTAAATAGCGAGCCTATAACAGTTATATTATTACCCGGTATTAACCAGATATATCCTACGTATGGATATTACTATATACTCTTACAGCTAATATACATAGGCCAAGTAAAAATGCACTCTATTATAAGGTGAATTCATGTAGAGTACAAAATAACGTGTTACGCTGCAGACTGAACTCTTGCAAGGCGTAAAGTGTATTATATGTGGAGTGGTCTGGAATGGGTATTCCAGAGCGCATAGCAAAAAGGCCACTTCCCAGATAAGAGGTTTATAGCCCCCCATCCGTGGCATGCACTCTCTAGAATTTCCCTTCAAGATCTATTTATCTTTACTACAATACCAATCTTTCTGATTACTCTTCGTTTATATTCATGAAAATGGAAGACCTTACCGATAGTAATTAATAGCCGACTAGGTCGATTACAAATAGCAAAGAATAAAAGAAATAAAGCTAATGAAATACTTATAACAGGATACTACATCGGTCTCTACTATTAGCACTTTACTATTACGATTTAAAAAAACAATACGGAAGTGTGGAATTACGCGGAAGCGCTGTGAAACCCTAAACATAATAATGATATAAGATACGGAGTAACTTTAAAAAAATTACTTTTGATACGATATTATTAATCAGTTAGTACCCTATTTATCAAAAGACTCCGTTACGTCAACTATTAACTTGTTTTAACGCTTTAAACGTACCCAGGTACTTTTTGAAGAGCGTCTCATTACGTATTCGATTACCAGAACTAAAATTACTAAGTTTCGGAACCCTTTATTAGGATCTACCCGACCCAAACACAGTATTCGAACCGTTTACGAAACCTAAAAATAGCTACGAATATAACATTCACGCCATTAATTAAATTAAAGAACGGCTACAACCATAATACCGAAACCTCTCGTAACTATTAGAAGCGGTTATAATACGACAAATCAGACCGTTTACCAAATGCGAACCAAAACCCATACACCAGATCATATAATACACCTCTTTACACCTATATTTCCTTTCCCACGTTTGCCCTATTAGTCTTTCCAAGTTCGCCTTGTATTTTTTGTTTAATATCTATAACTTTTAAGTTTTTCTTAGCCATTGAACTAGTTCAACGTTAGTAAACACTAATAAAATCAATTTAAAACACCTGAATAACACTTAATTATATTTTTCATATGTTATTAAAACTTCATTTCTATTGACAACCTCTAATAAATTTATTTTAACATCTTTTTTTTATTTTTATATTAGCTATTTGTAAAATGAATCACCCCAAACTTTGAAATCCGAACGTACATAAACCCAACCACGGTATGAAACCACCAATTTACGCCGCTTCAAGCATTACAGGTATATAAAGACTACCAACCCCAAGTATACAATAAATTTACTAGCGAAGTATTTGAAAAGGACCAACGAATATACAAAATACTTTTTTATTCATGCGTCGTTTCGTAGCAATATTATGAAGTATTTGGACCTTAACCTATGAAATAACAAAATTAAAGTATTAGTAGAGGATTTAAACTCTTATACGGTGAATAAATATGTTATTAACATTATGTTTTACTACTGTAAGGCCAAAATTAAAAGAAGTAACTTATTCGACGATTGTAAAGAGGACTTTACGGACTAGATAAGGATATATGACGTATAGTCGATAATATAATTTTAAAAATACTACGAAAATAACTCCGAAATAGATGTATTAATGTGACCGGTGAAAATAATAGCCGTATTGAAAAAGATTTGACAATAACAGCATAGATTATACAAAGGCCAAAATAAACAAATGATAAAGTGATAAAATTCAAGTTTGTAAAAGAACACTAGTTAAAAAAACGCTAGGAACGCTTGCTTAAGTTGACGGACCGGGAGCGAAAAAAGCCTTCTAACATGGAAATAAGGCGCTTAACAAAGCTAAACGCCCGCCGCGAAGCGGAAATAGAAATGGACGAATTGATGGAAGATGAGGAAGCGCTGTAACAATTATCTACAACGAGGGTTGAATACGAACCCTCCCCGGAACGCAATTTTAAATAAAGGTCAAGATAAGCCCTTGCCCCAGATACCGTTGACAACCAGCGCAGCCACGAAAAAAGCGGCCCGAATAGAGAAAACGCCCCGCTCAAAGAATTGATAAGCGGTGTAAAACACCAATACGTACCCTATACACCAATGCCTATTAACCACAATCCCTACCATGATCTCCTACCAGCACCTCATCGCTGAGGGCGCCCTCTTAGCTCGAAAACCAAGAAACATCACGGAACCTTTACTGCAGGCTCTTTTATCAATTAAAAGAAGATGACAAACCGCGAGCTTCGTCTGAAACTCCGCTACGACGACATCATCACTACCTCGAGTACCCTGTTCGAACAATTTACCCAGATAGAAATTTCTGCTTTAATTAACCAAGGCATATTTAGCTTTAAATGGTTCTAACCAATGATTCACGGCGCCCACATAATTTTTACAACTCGCCTCGTCCACCAAATCAATGATTCAACCGGGAAACCTTACACAAAGACCCGCCTCATTATTAAAGGTTATAACGACGATAGCAAAAAGGATATTATAACCCAGTAGCCTACCTTACAACGGGTCAGCCACCGCTTAATTTTTACGCTTGTAGCCTCCCTTAATACACCGTATAGCCTATATATCAAGCTCCGAAACATAACGCAGGCATACACCTAATTTAAAGTGCGGCTTGAATGATATATTTACGCCAATATACCTATAGATCTTAAAAAATACTACGTACTAGAAACAATCTTACGTATTATAAAACCGCTTTATGGTCTGGCTAGAACTAGTATTTACTAGTATAGCACCTATTAAAGGTACTATAAGGAACGGCTCGGGATAACTAATTCGACTTTTAACTTATATCTATTAATGTTAACGGCCTATTTTAAAGGCTTTATATTAACGGGTATGCAAAAGGACGATACACTAACGTTATATAACGCGTTGTTTTCCGTATCTAAATAAAGGAAACTTTGAAAAGTTAGCCTAGGGGCGAAACAAAAGACGTACGTAATGGATGATTACATAATCGACTTTAATAACGCTATTATCACTTTCCAAAACGGCGTTTTGTGCCTTATACAAAAAGTGCAATTAAACAAAGTCTCCCTTATCGTCTTAAATAATATGAAAGAGCCGGCGAATACAAATACCAGCATTCGAATAACTCTTAAATTACTTTGATAGCCTAACCAAAAGCGGTATTTAATCTTTTGATCCCTACGAAGTGCTAAACCTCCCCGTTAAACGATATATAAAAAGCGTTTAATAGACGTCTTTTATAATAAATACATAATTTAAAACGCGCTTTATAATTTGTATCGCTCAATATACATACTATAAAGCTATTAATCTTTATTAACGGATTTTTGACTAATAATACCGATTACAATTCGTAAATAGGCCTCGTTCCAATTCTTGGCAACAAAAACCCGCTATAAAACGGTTTTACATTCCGTAAAAATATTATTTATCAAAGATTTACCAATTGTGAAAGATTTACTAGAAACTTTCTATTTTTGGAAATCTATAATATAGTTAAAGGCTTCTATTCAGTCATCATTATAACAATAACAATCCTGATAATTATTTCTAACCTTAGTTTACGTCCTATTCCTCTCATTATATATGCGAACTCTTTTTCGCTTTATAAAATTTTAATTAAACTAGGTATTATAAACGAAAAACGCTTAATAATCGATATTATAGTTTCACGCGAGTTATATAAACGCCAGAAAATCGAGGAAACAAGGTAAATCGATGGATAATCCTACCCAACGAACGTAATACTTAAGTCTACCCCGAACGGAATATTGGAAACACTAATATCGATAAACATACTATTTATTAAAGTTACCAAAAAGTTTTTACAACCTTAATAAGCTAATAAAATACTTTCAACGATTTGGAGCGATTCGAAACCAATTATTCGTACCGTTCCCCGATTTATTCCATGGTATACGGCTTATATCTATACAGGCCTTACGAACTCACCTCTGTTGAACTTTACTATTGAGCACCGCTTCTAATATATTGCTATGTTTCAATATGAACCCTTTAACTCCATTATTTTCTTTTATTATTTAATCTTCTTGGCTCGACCTTACGGCTTCGTACTACTCCTAATATATTGCCATACGTTATTATACGCCCTTCGGCCTTACTGTATTATTTCACTATTTTACTTTAACTGTTTAATTCTACGATATCGCATTTCTTATGACGTTTTATTCCTTTATATTGTATATACTTTAATTTTTATCTGTTACTTATAAACGATTATTATTGTGAAAAGCAATAATATTACTGTATAACGTACTGTATTATGATCGGGCGCGCCGGCCCAACTCGTGGGGCAGCTATTAATTGTTATAAAGAGAGGGAAAGGGCGATGCCATCGCGTTTTTACCATCCTCTCTGCCGCCCTCCACTTTTATACTAGCGCTACCGCTATTACCGCTATCAACGCCATCGGCGCTAGCGAAGATGTGGCCCTACGCCTTAGGTCGTATACCTTTAGGTAAAAGCGTAGGGATGTTTTTACCCTTTTTACAGCGACGCATAATAACGTCGTTAAACTCTCTTACGTAATATATACGTAAGATCTGTTTCCAAGCATTAATAATGGTTACCAACTCCTTAGTCTACTGGTAGCGTTAAATAATAATTAGTATCGGCTTGTTTTGGTTATTTGCAACCGCAGTTGTTTTTCAAAACGCTCCGAACATTATTTTTTTAGGAAAAGTGATTTTAAACACCGGATTTCTACTATAAAGTTAGCGAGCGCGTAATACGACCTTAGATTACGGCCTTAGAACTACCGGAACGGGAGCATATACATTATTAATTCGCTTGTAGCAATGGTAGAGAACCGAACGACCCCCGTTTTCATAGTAATCACTAATTCACTTACCCGTGACCGCGGACGCGACAAACGATATATAAGGCGTATCTATTAGCAACCCGGGGATAGGGACCCTGATACGTCATTGTATCGCTTTACGTATCACAAAAGCCTCGCGATGTACCCTAACGATATGGAATTTCAGGCGACAAAGCAGGTCCGCCTTGTATTCCTTATCTATGGGAAAATTAAAACTAACTAAACGGGTGTATTTATGAAATACAAATCGCGAAGAAAATACGTAAAGTTAAGTTTACAGTGTTGGGGAGCTCCCGCGGGTAAAGGGGTTTTTAACCACGGAGAAAAGGTAAGGTTTATAACCTTAAAAACCTCTCGCTCCTTCCCCTAAAAGCTTAAGGGAAAAGGGAAGAATATAAGGAGAAAGGGGGGGAGGGGTAACGGTGACGACAGGAAACGGAAAGGCGGTGGCGACGAATGCTAGCGAAGCCGGTGTAACGGTGGCGGGGGGAGACGGCGGGGTCGGGAGGGAGGCGGCGGCGGCAAAGGAGGAAAAGGCCCGAAGAGAGGCGGTAATAGCGAATGAAAAAGAGGCTAGGGAGGAAAGGGTGGCAAAAGAGGGTGAGACGGGGGTGGAGGCAGCTATGGATAAAATTATACCCTATAAAGGTGGGTTGTTAGCGATAGTAGAGGTAAAGATTACGGTGGCGGCTGCCGTAGCGGCGCGGCGGTGCTCCCGCGCCAAATGGTGCTTAGATAACCTGTTTTTACGCGACATCTATTAAAAAGAAATGTTAGTATATAGGTATTGGTCAAGTAATTTAACAATCGGAACAATTTAAATTAATTAATTCAAATAAAGGTTAAGTTAAATTAGAATATGAACTTGTATTAACTATAGGTACGTATAATGATCACACTAAATACCCGTGAGTATATAGAAGGTGTCAAGGGGTTTATGTTAGCAAGGTAGCAGAGGTAACAAAGGTACAATATCAAGAAAATCTTTATTCGTGCTGTAGAATGATCACTGGCCGTTAGGCTATTCAGGTATGTAGACTGAATACTTAGATTGACAACTGAAGAACTATCTAATGAAGCTACCTGACGTGGTGATGACCACGTTCTTATATCTAGTTCCTTCAGTTGACGTGATGGCGTAGAATATGTTGGATATGTGCGCGATCCAACATATCCAGACTGGATCATTTAGATATGTAGCATATCCATCATATCCAGTCTCCGGTTCTTGGTGTGCCGAGTAGGTTCCTAACGACTCCAACCCTGGGGGGTCTGTGGGACCAGATGCCTGCCGTCAGGCTGTGTCCAACTGATTTCCTTCATTAGTGCTGTGGGCCGCTGCTGGTGTGATCTGCAGATGTTGGGTTATAACAGTACGCACCTTCAAAAGGAAAAAAAAAGAAGTTTTACCTCAATTTATAACGATACATCTTTTTATATTAACCCAAAACACGTAACGGTGTAATTACCCATACATAATCACCCCTATGACACCTACTCAATTACACTCCTGTCGGAAATAACAAAAGACGCTATTAACAACTATATTTCAACCGATTAACTATATTAACCAGGCTTTTACTACAATTACCACCGCGGCCAGGAATTACTGATTCGAACTTTAAATACTACCGCGGCTAGGAATTGATAATTTAAAATTTTACAATTGGTACTGCAACCATACTATCATTATAGAAGCTACTAATTCAAATCTCTATAATTAGTACCATAACCACACTATCATTTTTTTCAAAAGTTACTAATTCGAAACTTCATAATTAGTACCGCAATTAGACTTTTATTACAGGATTACGTATGAGAAACGGATTTTTCACAATCATACTGTCGTTACTAAGCTATAGGTATAGAATATAGGGAAGAATTTTTTTTACCTGTGTGGATATTACTATATACCCCTATAGCTAGTATATATAGACTAAGTGGCAATATACTATATTATAGGGTGCATTCTGACAAAGTACACAATCACTTATCCCGCTACAGGTTTCACTTTTGCAAGGTGCAAAGTGCATTGTATGTGGAACGGTCTAGAATGGGTATTTCAGAGTGCATGGCAAAAGGGCCACTGCCCGAATAAGAGGTTTATAACCTCCCATCCGTGGTGTGCACTCTCTAGAATGCTTCTTTCAGATCCATCTATGTTTACTACAATACCAATATTTCTGATTACTCTTCTTTTACATTCACGTGAATAAGAGAACTTACCGACAGTACAACTTATTTATCGCGGTACAATTATAATAGCTAGTAGATAAAAACTTTGAAAGGTTGAGTAATAGGTTTAAGTGGTGAATGCGAAATCTAGATCGAGGTATTAATGTGGTTTTCATCCACTTATCAAAAGTTAATTACATAATTTCTATGAATAAGTCTTTTACAAATAACACTGTTTCGTTTCTATAAATCGGCTTTTTTATAATCCTTGTTAATGAAGATATGTAAGAAGATCAATTTAACATTACCGGTAACTTAATTTACTGGACCTTTATTAATTGTAAAAATGTTATACGAAACCTGTTAGTTTCGGAGGTTTACGGCATAATAGTAGGTTTTGATATAGGCATAACATTTTACTAAACTATTAACTTCATTATCAGGTAGCTCAAAATTTCTTATATCCCGGTATTAATTTGTATCGATTCGAAGACCCTATTCAAATACCTTTTTAAGATCGGAACTATTACTGGGAAACGCTTGTTAATCGATATAATAGCATTCCATAAAGATTAAGAAGGGAGGAAGATTAGAAAGTTCTTATGGATTGACGGCAAAGATAATCCTGCTAATGTAAAAATGAAGGCGTCGCCAAATAAAGCCTTAAAGAGTTTTATAGATAGCAATAAGCTAACTATACGTATCGAGGGCTACTTTAATAGGCTGCCAGGAAAGCCTAAGTTACGTGGCAGCGGTTAGGAATGTATTGGAAAACTGGAAAACTGTCAGGGAACTTACGATAGCGACATATTTGATTAGCACAGCTAAAGTTAAGGTTCGTAAAGTTTTGTGGCGGAAACTTCCTTTAGCTGTAAATGAAGTCAGACCTCGGAGCCGTAGGGCAACTAACGGCAATTGGGGTTAATTTGTATGTAAATAGATATATTTTAATACGGAGGTTGAATTGAAATTGATAGGGCTCCAGTTATTCAAAGAAGTCGTAGTTTAAAGTATACTGAAAAGAATTAGTAAACCACACTGGCGTGCATGTATAAAGCAAAAAGCCGCTAATGTTGGAATAGTAGTATTTGTAGTGTAGTAGGTTAACTTTACTGTAAGTAAACTTAACTATACTGACTGCAAGTTGAGTGCATTTTTTTGTGTAGACTTACTGTATTAGATGTAAGTCGAGTACAGTATGCTATACTTCACACTAGGGCATGAACCAAGCAATTAGCCATACAAATTACAGTACTGATCGGCTAGCAGTCTGCCAAATATTGAATAATACATCCACCGTCTGACTACGCAATACTACTGTTACTTCAACCAATCGAATCGACAATGTTGTAACGTCAAAAGCCCTACCAAAATAAAAAATTATCAAAAATAATGTAATTGGGACGTAAATTACTTCAACCGCCGCGACTAAAGTTTTATATTACACGGTTTTTCCGAAGTTGAAATCGGCTACGTTTGTCTCCGATTTTCCCTCCCTATCTATAGTTTCCTACGACTAACAAAACCAAAAAGATTCCTTTGGATTAAAACGACCTAAAAAATTGCGTTTTCTCTATTTACTTGGAATTGACCAATACAAAAGTTCTAAAATGTTAAAAATACCTGCGCAATACCAAAGTTCTCAAATTTTAAAAATACCTGCGCAATACCAAAGTTCTAAAATGTTAAAAATACCTGCGCCGAAACCAAAAAAACTTGGGCCGAAACCATATATAACGATGAGGTGTTGCCGAATACTAGAAACAAATGCAGGGGTTGAAGTTATTGATTTAAATATAAATGAAACACACATTATATATTAATTTTTATTCAAATATTATATTCATAAAACCGTTAACGTTATTAACGTAAAGGAACCTTGATACCGTAAAGAGGATACCGAATAAGGCTTAATCTAACATCAATCAGGTTACGATGTTTTGTTCCCAATCTGAACTTGGGAGGATCCGCTCCTACATAAGAAGGCCGGCAAAAACTACTTTTAATAACCAGGCCCCGGATACGTTGAAATAGATATTTGTTACTATGAAATAAACTCGGACGCGTATTAAAAAAGATTTAACATGATTACGTGCTAGATGTATCGATATAATAAATGTACAACGAGATAAGTTTATTCACAATATAATAATGGAAATTATCAATTAGGTCTCTAGATTTCAGCGCATTATAAATCATGATATTAATCTCGTATATTACAAGCGAAATTTTACTTTATATAAAGGATATAAAGGTAAATATTTCAAAATTAGACCTCCACAACGGGAATATACTTTAACAGCAAAGTGAGAGTTCTTACACCCCGTTTAAGATACGTCTTTAACCTTAATTTAACTATTATCATCGGGGTTACTATAATAGTACCACCTAGCCTTAATATCGATTTTAATTATGAAGAATTGTTAAAGACTATTTCAACTCGTAGGTTTTACATCGAGATAATCGCGCGTATTAAAATACCAAAAACTAGCCTGCCGAGCTTCAATAATGATTTTGTCGTTGAAATAGCTTTTTTACTACCTATGGCGGAGATTGAGAACGCGGCTATCATTTCAGCTTGGGTAATTACTTTTGTTCGATTATACGTGAACGTTTTATTTATGTTCAAAAAGTTCTCTATCATCCATATTAAAATAGCAAAATAATAAACTTCTAAACTCGACCAGTTTCACTATTATATAATAAAAACGAACGCGGTAGGTCTACAAGACATTAAGTATGTCAAATATAGAAAAGTCCTTACAAAAGTGTAATAGGTCTTTGTCAAGTTGTGAAAAACAAAACTAAACCGAGTTTTCAACCTCGCGGAGGGTTATGGAATAAGTAATCAATATAAATATCTCTTTCTATTATGAGTTCCATTATTCGAAATAAATAGGCACATCTTTTTCTATACTAGTTAATGGATTCGAATGTTACATAAATTAGAATGTTACAGAAAATCCTTTTCAGTAGATTTTCTGATAATAACGATATTACCGACAACGTTTTTAATAATTGTAATAAATTCAAAAGTATAGGCTTTGAGAATATCGATATCTTTAATAAAATGTACGTTACAATACCATCATCATTTGAAGTCCATCTAATAGGCCCAACGATATGAATATCCGTTTGCTTAAAAAGTACTAGGAATCTATAATAGGACCCTTTTATACATTTCATGACAAATATTTACGACTAGGGATCTCATTATAAGAGTGGAGATAGTCGAAATTATTATTAATTTTGAAATTAAATGTTTGGGACTTATTAAAACCTCCTTTGTCAAGACCTATCGCTTTGATGTTTAAAGGTTGAAATGTATTGCAATTCTTAGATTATTCCCAACTTTCAATATCTGGGGCTTAATTAACAACCAATATGGAAGAGAGATGTTTAGGACATTCGTTTCGAACCTTGTGGCGTCCCTTACCTAAAATATAGAATTTGCGTCAGTAAAGAGAAAAATCGCGTTAAGATTTCCTCGCTACATACACCAAGCCCTCAACACATATATACAAATACAGCTTGTATAAAAGATACGGCGTTCATGGTTTTATGAAATATTATTTACCTTAGTTAAAAGTTTCTTATTAAAAAGGGTGGTCTAAATCTAATATGAAATAACAACTCCAGGGTTTACGAATATTTATTAAAAAAACCTTTAAAACTTGTTTTCCTCTCCCAAATTACATATAATTTATATATTGAAATTTGTTCATATTTTTCCGGTCGTCTTTTCATATATGAAGATAATGTTTAATTTCTCCAGGTATCGGACTTTTTCGAAATAGCTTTGTAAAACCTAATACCGATTTTCGGAAGAGAAACCAATAAGCAAATAATTATAAATTTGTTTTCGCTATATAAAATCTTAATATGAATTTATTAACAGTTGGTGGGGTTCGGCTAACCTTACAAACGTAATGATTTGACCGTCTTATTCGAAGCGAAATCGGAATACCTGATCATAAAACCATCCTAAAGGACTAAAATCTTTAATATACTATGATTATGTTTTCCATTCAACCAAACATAATTCATGCAAATTTATATAAAGAAAACGCTTAATAAGGGCTTCAAAGGTTATACGACATTATAAAGGATTATATTGTACGAAATACAGGCCCCCGTTATTTCTCTTTCGAATAATTATCTCTGTTTTCATCGTATATACACTTTCTTTTTTAGATTTACTATCCCCGAATAATACCCACTATGTAGCTAGTATATTGAGACCCTCGCTAATATGAAATGCATGTATATACTGGAGGGAAAGCTCGCAACTCAAGTATTCCTACCCACAACAACTATTCTATTCGAAAATTCCTGTTACTTTCAAATCATACCGTATAATCCATTGAATAAACCATTGAAAGCTATGTCCTTAACTCAACAAATACACAAGGTTGAAAACCTAATGATATATACCTAAAGCCAATTTTCAGGTAATATATTATACGTATATATTAAGTGCTATAGGGGTCTTATAATAAAACCTATTGGTTCTGAAGACGAACTACAAACTTATCAGAGAATACAAATATAAAGTATATTTGGATAAGTTTGTTGAAATGATATGTAAAAGAGGGAAGAAACCACTAGGTGTTGCGGAAAAGGATTTTAACCGAATATATGTGTAAAGAAAAATCCAACACCATAACCTTCATTCAAAGAACGTAAAAGCACGAAGACAAAAATGAAACCTTTCAGAAATCGAACCTTAATCCAGCCTTTAAATCAAGGCTCTAAGGTACCTTACAGTTTAGAGATCCGTAAGGGTGTATAAACTGTAGCCTTAGCCGGGCTGTGTCATACAGCCATTTCAGTCCCCGCTCAACAACTACTTGCATTGAGGATCTAATAGAGATCCTAAAAGAGTAAAGAATCTGTAAAACATATATATCTTGGTTGAAAACGCGTAGCGGTAGGGAAAATATACTTTACAAGTCGGTAAAACACTTCGAAAATAATAAGCCAAGCTATCTTTTTGCTACAAGCCGCAAACCTAAGAAGTGTAAAAGAATCGTAAAATGGATACACCGCTAAGCGGGTAGTATACCGGAAAAAGTCTTCTATAGACAGCTTAAGTATCTAAACTATAGTAGAAGGCTCTGCTAAGTGTATGGAGTACCGATATGGGTAATAACGGGTCAAGAATAAATAAATAAATAAATAAATAAATAAATGAATAGAGCTGTCAAGTGCAAGCTCTTATAATAAAGGTCTTTTTTTAAGACCTAAAAGCGTAAATGGAATCAAACTTGCATTGCAGTGCAAGTAACAAAATCTGAAGGGCTACGTTGGCACAAATAGCGAGGGACGGAATCGCTGGTTGTGAGGGCTGTTCTCTGGATGCACCGCTACGCGGGCGGTACGCCGGGCCGACGACGATCTTTACAGCCAAAAAGGGGTCGCCGGAAAAGATTCAAGTGGTGATAGAGACGATTAGTAATGTTGTGGTGGAATAAAATGCATGTGAAGTAATGGTGTTGAGAGCGGCTGGACCTGAAATTTTTTCTCGGAAGTGAACACTGTTAGGGTTTACAGTGTAGGCCCTCTACCCTCCTTAACAAGGTGGTCTATTCACTCATGCCAAGAAAGTTGATGTAAGGTCGAAGATGACGTATATATACTTACTTACTACGCTGAGAGCTGGTATACTGGACGTAACTAAAAAGGCCTAAGGGAATAGATTATCGTCCTCTTAATTACTACGACGAGGTCGATTACCCCGTCTTATAAAATTTCACCGAATACCGTCGCCCTTACAAACGCCAAACTGTCCTCTTGAAAAGTAACCTAAACGTAATAATGACCACAATTCACCTTTGACTTGAATAATATTAATGTGAAAAATCCTTTGACCTAACGTATTAAAATGTTGTTTAACATTTCGTTACCGAAAGTTGTGTAATAGAACGTTACGGTACAAATATTGAACTAAATCGGTGTTGGAATAGTACTGCATGCAGTGTAGTAGGTCAACTTTATTTACAGTAAAGTTGACTATACTGACTGCAAGTTGAGTGTATTATTTTGTTTGGGCTTACTGTATTGGGTATAAGTCGAGCACAGTAGTCCACACTTCATACTAGGGCACGGGCCAAGCAATTGGCTATACAAATTACAGTGCAGACCGGCTAGCCGTCTGCCAAACCTAGAACAATACATCCACTACTTGACTAATGCAATACTACTGTTACTTTGACCACAATTCGAATCGATAACGTTGCAACGTCTAAAGCTCTACCAACACTGATCAGTTCTTATTAGGTTAAGAATAGATCGGCTAAGCACAGATTGGCTAAGTAAAAGAAAAGGCTAATTTTCGGCTGTTACGCCTTACGTTATTGTTAGGGTAGAGGAAATATTCTTACGAAAGGCCTTTACTATTGTGTCAGTCTTTACGGTTATATATAAGGAAGATCTTTGGACAGCGCCAGTCTTTACGTCAAACTAGAGGTCGCGACGGTATCACTATGAAAAACATTAAGAAATTTTTACAGGTTTTTTTGAAATATTTTAAGATTAACTGTAAAAAGTTTTTAAGTTCGGCAAGTTTATAAACAACTAAGTTAGTACTAATACGAGTGCTATTATTGCAAAACCGACCAAGTCCTTACTCTAAACAACCTATATTAATAAATAACTCACGACTTTACCATTTACACTTAAAATTTATCTCTATTTTACTCTTTTCACACTCTGATGCTAATTTAATCGCTAAGATCATTATCTTGAACAAAAACACCAAAAATAACTAGGTTACACCAAAAAAATTACGTTACACGACTCCACGCTAAATCGCTAAGTTCCCACGCAACTTGACGCTAAAAATACCAAATCCCTCGTCCACCAAGTTTTACACCGCCCTAAACCTTAAGATAGCGCTTACCTAAGAGATTGAAATAGGGATTAAGGCCTTGGGATCCCTTTTTACGAAGCTATATGATAAAGACCTATACAGGTAAGATATTAACGAAAACTCGATTGAAAACACCTTAATAACTTCTTCAACTATTATATCATTAAATATAGTAATATTAACGATCCTGACCACTCCGTTCGTAACTTTCATAACCTTTTTAAAGATTGAACTATGAATATGTAGACCTCAATTCAAAAAAAGGGTAAAATTATGGATTATAGTAAAACTCAAGTAATAAGGAATCTATATATCAATACAGGGTAATATAAAACTGGAAAAGGAACCCTTCAACCTAGCTTAGCTTAAGGAATACATTGAAAATCCACGCTCCAAGGGAAAGGGTGGTAAAAAAGCTTACCACCCTTACACGCGATCCAAGGAACCTCCAGTATACCCCTAACTAAGCAAAGCCTCTTTATACGCCAGCGATAAAAAACCCGTTGACCTGTTCAACAACACAATACATTTACGTGATAATGTGGAGTACGCTTTTAATGGCGGATAAATAGGTAAAGTAACGGCTATTAACGTAATTAAAGGAATCGACGTCGGCGCCCTACACTAGTTAATTAAACAGAACAGATAAGTCCTCTAAAACCTTTAAATATTGGTCGTCTTTTAGTAATTTAATCATCGGGACCCTTAAAAACATTCTTACGATAGATTTGCCTACACGCGAGAACCTACTATAGGTCTTACTATAGGATTTTACCCCTCGGGTTTAGCGATTAGCAATTACCCTTAACACCGTGTTTCGGAGGTTCCAAGGTTTAAATTTCTATAAAAAAACACCAAAGAAGACTGTGATGATTATCGCGACCTATTCCCAAAACCTGTCAAGATAAAAAATATTAATTTTAAGCTTTTCATGGACTTGGCCAAAATATGGAACAACGTAAAAAAGTATAAAGAAAAGCCTTTCAACTTTCTTGATACGAAGATAATGCTCTTTTTGAACATTTGTAAGTAAATGAAGGTTATTTTATCTAGTTTTCACTTGCTATTTCCCGAAATTCTTATGAAGCACGCTAAGGATAACTACCTGACCTTTCTAACTCGAGTTACTTCGCTTCGCGAGATTTATAATCATATAAAAAGCCACTTCGAATACAACGTCCATCTCGCCTAATACTATATAAACTAGGTCAATACGCAGTGGAATATAA
Source organism: Anisogramma anomala (assembly GCA_038502455.1). Lineage (NCBI taxonomy): Eukaryota > Fungi > Ascomycota > Sordariomycetes > Diaporthales > Gnomoniaceae > Anisogramma > Anisogramma anomala. The sequence goes on along the minus strand of JASMMZ010000005.1, from coordinate 25,769,615 downwards.
TGATAACGAAGAAAAAAAAGTAGGAAATACTAATAGATATGTTTAATCGAATGCCTGACAAGCTGATATTATTCCAGTAAGTAAAGGGGAAAGCCTACAATAGCGAAGCTACACTTCGAGAACAGGTATGGGTAGTAATTACAGGTGTCAACGAATTTAAATACGGCTTACAATACCCAAATGTTACCTATAAAGACTTTTTTAACTAGTTACGTTTCTCGCTTACTACTGTAATGAAGAGTATACCAAACTCGTTTAGTATAAAACCTTAAGTCGGTAACTTACTTAACTTGGATAAAAAAGATTTTACGGTAATTAATTACGTCGACCACAAATACGGCTACGAGTACCCTCAACACCTAAAGTCTAGCCCATCGACCAAAGACTAGAGGCAGCAGCTACGTTGAAGATAACAGTGCCAAAATTCAAGCGGACCTGCTAACCGCAAGCACTATTGTTGTAATAATGCCAAAAAAATGTTAGATCTGTAGCAAGTCTGCCTATTAGTCAACTCGGAACCCCCCTGCCTAACCAGACAATAAAAAAGTAATATATTACATTCAGCATTCGACCACTTTTAAACAGGATTACTTAAATTAAATCGCCGACTTCGAAAGTGATAATCGAATTATTGAAGATAATACCCTTAAAAACTTAAATGGTAAAAAAATATTACTTCTAACGAGGCCTAGTAACTAGTCGACTATGCTTTTCTATATCACTTAGAGGGTAAAAACCTTTACCTTTACCCTAACCAAGCCTTTAACCTCTTATTCACCTTCAATTTTTGTGATTGGTATGCAGACCATACGTTTTAAGGTATTATGTTAAACATAGGGGCAGTAAGGTACTTAATAATATTCTATTTGTAATACGTGATATTTTGAAGGAAAATCATTATGGTTACTAAGATTAATCGTCATAATATTTGTAAGGCTAAAGTTGCCTTTAAACTAGGCGAATAATTATCATTACTAAGAGTAACGACAATTCAAACTATTATAAAAGTAATCACTTTTCACATCGTTAAACACCCCACCCCTTTCATTCTTTATTTGGAATACATAAAGTCTCTCGGCGTAAAAGTTAACGTTATCGTAGATGAACTGGCTAAAAGCGGCCAGCGGTTTCCCCTTACCTTTAAGTAGAGGTACCTATAATTTCATCTTTAAAACCTTTAAGCAATGGTATTAAACTTAACGAAATCGAAGATACGTTAATTATACCAGCGCTTTAATTATCTAGCCGGTAATAAGCTATATAAAGTCCTAAAATTCATAAGGCATAAAGATGTGGAATAATTTTCCCTAAAAGCTATTCAAAATCTTTATTGCTACTGTTAATAGTATATCTTATCCCCCTCAAAATTTTACTTTAAACTTCAAAAACGATAATAACTTTAATTACGAAGTTTTTATTAATGTGTTTTATTAAAATAACAGGCCTATTTTTTCCGTCGTTTACTTCGTAACCTTTTTTTACGAATTAAAGTTCTTAAACTCCCTTTTGTCAAAGGATAGATGGGAAATACTAAGAATGTCATAAATTAACACGTACCTAGGCCTACCTAACATCGTTGTCCACAATACCGGTACTGACGTTGCAACGACAGAGTTCCAGGAAAATGCTAAAATAATGGGTATTTAGTGTGAATTGGTGCCTGTAAAGGCTTACTAAAACATTAAAAAGGTTAAAATAGCATACGACCTACTTTGCCGAACGTATAATATCCTTACTCTGCAAATTGAAAGCTTTACAGATCTGAAAGAACGCCTTTAGATAACGATGAAAGGCCTAATTGATACTGTAGGCCTTAACGGTCTAATACCAAAGATATTGGTCTTTAAAGCGTACATATAACTAACGAGTAAATCTTCGCTATTAGAAGGTACCTAAAAGTGTGTTATGGCTTACGAAAAAAAACCTTGAGGAAACTGCGAAGGAAATTAGAAAATTGCCAGGTTCATAATACCCTTAACACCAGGAATGACCCTATAATGATCAACGTACTTACTTTACCATTATAAAGTGAAATCATAGTATAATGAAAGCCGGGTAAATAGGAGAGCTCCTATGAAATGTTAAGTATCGTAAGTTAAAAATTAATTATTAAAACTATTAATAGTTTTATATCTTTCCGAATTACTTATGTAAAACCTTATATGAGGGCTATTCACGATAGAATCCCTTAAGAAAAAAATAAAGAGCTAATATGAACCTCCTTTACCCGTTATCGATAAGCCAATAAAACGTCATCAACGCGGATAACCCCTGAAAAATAGGAACGTTCAAGAGGAAAAATATACATCGGGCCGTATTTATAATACTACTTAGGCAAATAAGAGTAAGAAGGATAATGAAGACTTGATATTAAAGTTCCAAACATAAGGAAATCTCAAAACCTGTAGTAAAACTTTTTAAAAAGAAAAAAAGTTGAGATTGACAGCTTACTAATTGGAAGGGTTGTACAATTTATGCCGAAGGCTAATTTTAACTTTTGAAACCCGAATATTACGATTTTTAGATCAAGGATTATCTACGAAATTCAAGGTAAGACCACAGAGCGGCCGTACGAAAAGTTACGTTTGATCGCTTAACGACACGGAGATAAAAGCAAAAACAGAATCTTTACGCAGTTAATAACGATTTAAACGATTAGCCAACATTTGGAAATTGTTTGAATAACAATTTTGTTAACCAAATCTCAAGGAAAATCCATACTCAATAGCCGCGATATAACGTAAGCCTATTAGTAATTAGTAACGGATTTATAACAAATCGTACTTTTGGAGTTGTTATAGAAACTAAGTGTTATCTATCCTTTAAGTACGGTAATACGATGTATTAATACAATATACTATTTTTTTAAAATAGATGTTCATTGGTTTTTAACCTATCAATTGAATTTTAAGTTATGTTTAACTATAAAGCCTTTAATATACGACCCGTATTTGCTAGTAACATAAAAAAGACCTCGGTTTAGTAAACATGTAAATTAACGATACTCTTTTCGTTTCAATGGTAAGCATTATAAAATTGAAATAATAGGCGATCAAGGACTCCAGTATCTGAAATTATAAATTAGTTACGACGTTAACAGAAAGCCGTCAACATAACTTTAATGGATTATTAATTCATATACTTAATATTAATACTAGCTTTAGTTTTCGCTCAAAGGGCCTAAGCACTAATTTGCTCACAATCGACATTATTAAAGTAGCCAAGACCTAATACTGCCTTAAACAATGTACCTGCAACAGCAATATTACCAGCTTATTCCAACCAGAGGTATTATATCTCCTATTTATAGCGATACAAGTATAAATTCTAGCGGATAAAGACTTTAACGGACCAAATAAGAAATTCGAATGTAAAATACAGAGTTTAGACCAAAATATCAATGAAGTTATGATGAATTTATCAAAGGCTAAACCAATAATTTTTACGGATAGATTCTTCGTAAATAACACCGACCAGGCTTTATAGATTAGCTTTTTCATAGCCCTTGTTAATGGAGATGGACGGGGAAAATAATTTAGAATTATGGGTAATCTAATTCACTAAACCTTTGTTAAGTATAAAAGAATTACACGAAACTTATTTACTTTGAAGGTCTATAGTATAATAATAAGCTTCTTTATTGAAAAAACATTATGAAAAACCCTTAACTTTATTACTAAGAAGCTAAAGATTCCGTCTATCCCGGTGGTAATTTATACCGATTCAAGAAGTCATTTCGAATATCTTTTGAAGCTCGGAACCACTAGCGAAAAACGCCTGATAATCGACGTGATAATACTTTGTAAACTTGTGGAAGGAGAGAGATTCAAGAGTTCCGATAAATTAAGGGCAAAGATAATCCTGCTAATGTTATAACGAAAGTTACGCTGAATAAGGTCCTAAAAAGATTTGTAGACAGTAATAGTTTAATTATACGTATCGAGAGCTTCGTTAATAGGCCACCGGGCAAGCCTAAGTCACGTGGCGGCGACCACGGATATGTTAACAAACTAAAAAAAAAACTTCTATCCAACTAACGATATAGACTTATTTGATTAACACGGCTTGAGTGGAGGATTGCAAAGGCCTGTAGCAGACGAACCTTTTATAAAACGTAATAAACTTAAACCTCGGAACCGTGGGGCAATTGATGGAAAACGGGGTCAATTTGTATATAATTGGGTGCAATTCGATATGGAGGTTAATTGGAATTAATAGGGGTCTAACCAATTAATGAGGTTGCAGTTTAGTACTTACCGGAAAAGATTGTTCAACCACACTGGCGTATGCGTACAAACTAAAACGCCGCTAATATTGGAATAGTACTGCATACAATGCAATAAGTCAACTTTACTGGTAGTAAAGTTGACTATACTGACTGCAAGTTAAGTATATTTTTTTGTGAGGGCTTACTCTATTGAGTGTAAGTCGATCACAGTAGGCTACACTTCATACTAAGGCGCGAGCCAAGAAATTTTCCATTCAAATTACAGTGCAGACCAGCTAGCGGTATGATAAACCTTGAATAATACATCCGCAACTTAAACAATGCAATACTACTGTTACTTCGACCACGATTTGAATCGACAAGTTACAACGTCTTAATCCCTACCAACAATCGAGTTGAATTAGCTTACATATATATCCATGCGGTTTGGACGGCTTCGAGTGATAATTACAACGCCTTTACATATCTATTTCGAATTTGGTAACCAATTACGACTTTACCGTAGAAATCGTAAAACAACTGAATTCATACTTCGTTTACTTATAATAAACGAAGAATTTCCAATCTTCCTACAACTTATACTATTACCGCCACAAGTCTTCCCTGGTTTTGAATAAATACCTTAAGGATGAAGAAACCAACAATATAACTACTTTCAGAATTAAAAGCTAATTTATTAAAATTTACTCGAATTATATCATAATTTTCATCGATAAATCTTAATAGTTTTATAAAGGATGAAAATGAATCGGGTATTAATATGTAATATGGAGTAAAGTCATCGTTATCGTAAAAAGGTCCAGTAACCTTCACCATATTTAATAAGTTTTCGATTCGAAGATCGTCAGAGCGCTTCGAAGCCTCATCGATTATTCGCGTTTTCGAGTGAGAAATGACAATATACACCACCAGTATATTCGTAATTTCAAACTTAAAAAATTACATAGTTATATTATCCTTATCAAAATTTCATAAATTTTAGGTCATTATGAAACCAACCTCAGATTTGTAACGGTTGAATAAAAACTTGGACATATAGACATCAACGAAAACGATGTTGCAGAAAAACTTGCCAACATTGAAATCAAGTTTGTACTTATTTATACGATAATAACTACCCTTTCACCAACATAACCAGATGCATAATTCTATTAATGATACAGGTAATAAGAAAGGAATGATATAACCAAAAATGAAATAAATTATCCCCCTTATAAGCGAAGAGAATTCATGTATTCGATATAACCCGGGTCGAAATTTAGTAAAACCCGGTATATAAGCCGTTTGCCCCCTTTTTCCCTCATACTCGATACATTTGTTATATTGATTTTTGATGATAAAATGCAATTACAATGATTTTCAATTATATTATCAACGTTTTCAATTTCTTAAAATGGATGAAAATAACGTTGTATATAAATTGGAGTATAACGTAGTATATCTAATACATTATCCTACATATTCAAGGTTTTTAAATTTTGGTTACGTTCATTTCAAAAGCCTCCTAATAGAAGAATACGCGGGACGTATATATGTAATATCTTTTCGAATCTTAAACAATTCCGGAGTTTTAAAATGTCATAAATGATAATTCCAACGATTATGGTTGAAATTATTTAATTAAACGATGAATTTTTTTTCAAACGCCTAATCTAACTTCAGTGTTGACAAATTCAGTGTAGTTAATATCTTTAACTATATAAGTATACTTAAGAATATAAGTATACTTTTATAAGATTATGTATTACAAAAGAATTTATGTTACGCATTGAGTTACTACAGTATCCGGCGTAATTGATTGAAAATCTGTTTTTAGTAACAATTGCAGATGAGAAATGAAACTTAAGTCCTTCCAATGCTTGAGGATTAATAACAGTATCTAGTGCTAGCTGCTGATCTTAGGCGCTTTATTTTCATAATGTTTGATTTAAATATTTTCGAAGTTGGTAACACGTTGAATTTATTTTGAATTGAAAATGATATGGTATTAGACATGGTATTTTAACCCTTTGGATCTGCGCGAAACAAAAATATAATTTATACATTCATCGTTGTACCAACTATAAATGTGGTTCCTTTTAATATAGTTTCAATGGGGAAACTCACGTTGATCATTTAATTTTGAATATCCTTTTTACATAACTTTCTATTGAGGGTTCCAATCTAAAGCCTTTTGCTATCAGACTCATTTTAGGTTTCCATATATACAACCTATATAGTGTATGAATGCCGGGTATTCGTCATTGTTAGAATTGACAATATGATAAATGTAATGGAATACATTAACTAAACTCAATATGCGCGTCATTACAGCCGGACATAAAACTTTTAATGATCCAAAAAAGCACACACAGGTAGTATTAGGATGTTACAAAGCTTCTTTAAACTCCTTATGTTTGATGATAGATTGGGGGACTTGTTAGAGTAATTTATTCCTTAAGAGTCGATATTCCCTATAGATCATTAGTAAAGCATTGGGTTTTTAGAATTTGATTAAGGAGATCTAGTTTTATATCTAACTTCTTTTTTTGTTCTCAAATTTTTATATATTCTATAATTTTCTAGTTTTTACGATATTAGTCAAGGTTTGTATCATTAAAAAAAACCTTGTGATTGTCGTCAATCCCGCAAAATGATATGTAATTCATTAGGGAATAGAATTAATATTCATTTGTTTATAAGAGAAGGAAGCTTCAAAACAGCGAGTAAAGACGTGGTAGCCCAATTGTTATTCAACGATAGAATTTTAAAATAGTTATAACTTGACGTTAAGAACATTATATCACTTACCATTATATTTTCTTTATGACATTAAATATTAGATGAGGTCCCTCGTATTTTATAATTTATATTTCTTATTGATGCTTTTTAAGGAGGAAGAATATTGTACTAATTATACGATTTGTTTTGGTTTAAGTTTTGACATCTGATGTGTTAGTAAGAATCATAGTCACCTTGGTAAGAAGTTGAAGAAAGAAGTTATTAATAATGCTATAGGTTCGTACGTGAGAATTTTACATTTTTATCAAACCTGTTAAGTTTGGTATCTGTAACCTCGTCAAAAATAATGTAATTAGATTTGTTGAAAATTTGTTAATAGTAAGCATTTATGTTCTATTTAATCAATGAATAGACCTAATGAATATATTTCACATTTAGTTTAATGGGTTCCTTCCCTTTCCGATGAAAACAGTTATACGCTAGGGATATCGGTAAGGGGGGTTTGAAGAATGTATTTAAACTGATACTAAAATACAATCTAAAAAATGTGTGTGGTGCTATTAAGGAGTGTTATTGCTAATAGTACTTTTGCTGTTGGAATAGCAATCAATTTCAGTACAGCTCAGTCAACTATTCAGACTGTAAATTGATCATACAGCCTAAATGTTAACTGTATTAACTGAAAGTTAATTGCAGTGGAGTACCCAATTAAATGTTGGCCACAGGCTAAACAATTTGCTATAAAAATTAGTATATAAATCGGCTAGCGGTCTGCCAAACTTATAAGTAAGACATTGCTACTTTTAATGTAATCCACTAGTTACTTTGACCAGATATTCGAATAAACTGCATTGTAACGATAATTTCCTACCAATATTGATCAATGTTCATTGGATTAAAGATAGATGAAATATGTAAAAAAAAGAAGTTGATTTCTGGTCATGCCGTTTTGTTTAGGTCAGAAACGCGAAAGATTCTAGCGAAGAGCTATTATAAAACTATATCAGTGTTTGTGGAAGTAAGTATAGAGAGTTTTCAAATTGCGTTATGTTTCACAGTAGTTTAGAAATAGTGACGGTATCGCTAGATAATCGAGATATCTTCATTGATGTTGGAATAGTACTAGATGCAGTGCAGTAGGCCAACTTTATTTACAGTAAAGTTGACTGAACTGCACGTTGAGTGTATTGTTTGTGTGGACTTACCGCATTAGGTGTAAGTTGAGTGCAATATGCTGCAATTCAATCTAGGGCACGGGCCAAGCAATTGGCCATACAAATTAAAGTGCAGACCGGCTAGCGGTCTGCGAACCTAAAACAATACATCCACCACCTGACCAATACAATACTACTGTTATTTGGACCACGATTCGAATAGATAACGTTACAACAATCTAGAGCCCTACCAACACTAATTGGTGCTAATTGGGTTAAGCATAAATTAGCTAAGTAAAAAAAGAAACTACTTTCCGATCGTTACGCTTTACGTTATCGTTAAGGTAAGAGAAAGATTCTTACGAAGAGCTTTTACTACTGTGTTGATTTTTACGGCAGTACGTAAGAAAAACCTTTGGGTTGCACCAGTCCGTATGGAAAACTAGAGGTAGCGACGGTATCGTTATTGAAAACACTAAGAAATCTTTACGGGTCATTTTTAAAGAAAAACGTTGAGATTAACTATTAAAAGTCTCAAAGTTTGGAAAGTAAGTAAACGGCTAAGTTAGTACTACAACAGGTGCTACTATTATAATAAAAAAGATCAAGTCCCCATGCCAAACAACCTAAAATAACAAACGACTTTCGATCTTACCCTTTATACCAAACCTTTGCCCTTACTTTACTCTTTTCACTTTATACGCCAATTTCATCGCTAAGATCGCTGTACCGAGCGAAAACACTAAGAATCGAAAAGTCGCCTAAAAAAGCCACGTTACGCGAATCCACGCTAAATCGTCAAGTTCCTACACGATTTTACACCAAAACACTGAATTCCTACGCGCCAGATTACTAATTCCATCGTTCATCAACTTTTACTTCACCCTAAACCTTAAAACAACACATACTTAAGTGATTTAAAAAGGGATTGACTCCTTAGGATTCCTCTTCACGAAGTTATATAATAAAGATTTATAGCAGCTATATGTTAACGAAATCTGAACCGAAAAATATCTTACCAACTTCTTCAGCTATGACATCTTTAAGTATAGTAATATTAACGAACCTAACGACGCCTTTAACAACTTCCGGAACCTTTGCAACGATTGAACTATTAATATATAAGTTTTAATCTCAAAAGAGGTAAAAATAAAAAACAAGGTAAAACTTCAATAGTAGGGAGTTTATATACTACTACAAAGCAATACAATATTGGCATGAAAACTCTTCGACTTAGCCTAATTTTAGGAATATCGTTATGATATATACCTTAAGGAAAAGAGTATTTTAAAACCTTAAAGCCCTTATACGCAATTGAAGGGATCTCCCCTTTACCTTCAGCTGAATCTAACCTCTTTATACTCTAGTGATAAAGAACCTGTTAATATACTCGGTAGTCCTACACCTGTACGTAATAGTGAGGATTACGCCTTTAGAGGTGACAAAGTACGTGAAAAAACAGCTGCTAACTCGATAAGTATTAATATTAATACTCTTTACCAGTAAATTAAGTAGGATTGTTAAGCTTTCCTAAACCTTTAAATACCTATTACCCCTAGCACTTGAATCGACAGGCCACTTAATAATCTTTATACGACAGGTTTTCCTGTACGCGAAAACCTACCACAGGTCTTTCTATAGACTTTAACCCTCGAACTAAACGACTAGCAATTACCCTTAATACCGTGACTCGGAAATTCCAGGGCTGAAACTGTTAGAAAACACCAATTAAAACTGTAATAACTATCGGAACCTTCCGCTAAGACCTGTTAAAATGGTAAACATCATTTACAAACTCCTTACAGACTTAAACGAAATTTGGAACGATATAAATAAGTATAACGGAAAACTTTACAACCTCCTCGATACGAAAATGATGTCATTTTTAAATATTTTCAAGTGAATAGAGGCTCCCATTTGAGGTGTTCACTTATTATTCCCTGAAATCCTTACACGGTACGCCAGGGATTATTACCTAACTTTTTCAATTCGACCCATCACATTTTGCTAAATTTATAACAATATTAATGGATACTTTGAATACGACGTCTATTTTACGTAATATCACATATATTGGACTACTACGAGATAAGCAACGATAATAATGAAGAACAAAGAGGAGGAAATACCGATAAATATACTCAACCAAATAATTGACAAGTTAATGCTATACTAAAAAGCTATAGGGAAAGACTACATTAGCGAAGCTATACTTCGCTAACAGGTACGGGTATCATTTATAGGCGTTAGCGAGTTTAAATACATCCTAAAACACCCGAATACCACTTACGAAGACTTTTTTAGCTTATTGCGTTTTTCGTTTACCATTATAATAACGCATATACCGAATTAGCTTAGTATATACCCTTAAAACAATAACTTCCCTAACGTGAATAAATAAGACCTTACGGTAATCAATTAAGTCGACTGTAAGTATGGCTACGGACGCCTTTGACGCCTATGATTTGACCTCTCGACTATAGACTAAAGATATTAATGTAGTACGCTGCACTTTACATAAGGGCACGAGATAAGCAATTGGCTATTCAAATTACAGTGCAGACCAGCTAGCGGTCTGCCAAACCTAGAATAATACATCCACCACATGAGAAATGCAATACTACTGTTACTTCAACCACGATTCGAATCGACAACGTTGCAACGATCTAAGAAACTACAAACAATTGAGGTTATTTTGAAACTCAAGCATGGAAATCTACCATTGAACAGTAACAAGTAATTCAAGTCTAAAATATCTTCAATCTAAAAAGAAATTACTCTAGTTTTTCTAACTCGAAAGTTAGAGAACGGCCTAATCGCTACTACAAATCGAGAATCGTTACCATAAATCGCAAACCACGTAATCCCAAAACCCATTTAGAAGAAAACCATAACGCCAAAGAACCTACAACTTCCCTTTTACCTTAATCTTTCCCTATATTTCAAAATCGTTAATTAAGCACAAAATGGTCAAAATGTCTAATAAAAACGCCAAAATGAGAGCTAACTCCCATACGACGAAAAGAAAAGCTATTCGAACCTTCGGCAACACATTCGTCAAATATTTTGTTAACAACGCTTAGGGTATGAATTACGACAAATATACCACTCCAAATCAACTTTTGAACGCAATAGACCACTTTATTCTCGAATTGGACTACAAATAATCTAAATAAGAACCCATTACCATCGACAATGACTTTGAATAGTTCAATGATAAGACCTTGGATATGTGGAAAGAGGTGGATGAATAGGTTAAAATAAAATGAAGTCTGAATTATACAACTGAAAAATTTTTCTAGCCTTTAATTCGACAAAATGTTACTAAAATGATTTCTACGAATGATGTGACGATTGGACCTTTGATATGTAGAAATAGAAACATATATAGGGTGAAAAGGACTGAAGACTGAATTATAAAACCCAAAAATCAACCTCCAAGAGAGGAAAAGAAAAAAGTGTTGGTAGGTCTTTATTGTTGCAACGTAGTCGATTAGAATCACTGTGGTCCACATAACTGGTGTTGCGTTGATATTATTGATTGAAGTGTGTTGGTTCTAAATATAGCAGACCTCTATCCGGTCTGCACCCTAATTTGTATGGCCAAACACTTTGGCTTGTATCTTACTTTGAAGTGAGTACCTACTGCACTACACTTACAATGCAGTCCCATAAAATGCAGCCAATTTTATAGTCAGTATAATTAACTTTACTGCAAGTAAAGTTGACTTGGATGTACTGCATTTGACTGTTATTTTAACATTAGCAGCTTTTTGTTTTGTATCTGCACGTTAGTATAACTTACCATAAATTGGTAACAACCTTTGAAATTCCTCCTTAATCCGTAAGGTGACAAAAGGCTAGAACCCTATTAATTCCGGTTAATCTGTACTTAAATCAACATTTATTACAGCCCTTCGTAACCCTTTTACTTCATCCCTCCGAAACCTTCATTCCTCAATTCCCATATATAGATCTTTCGCCATAAATCTATACAAATTAGATACGCCATTACTTACGTACCTTTTGCCAGTAGTTCAGCTTCCTACCATTTCTATCATTACCCTAGCAGTCTTCCAATTTACTAAAGAAAACCTATTCCTTTACGTTACGTACCGGGCGTTCTACGTAGTCTTCGATTAGTATGGTTAGCGTATTACTGTTTACAAACCTTTCTAGGGTACCGTGAGACGTATATTTAGTTATAACGTTAGAGGAGTTGTTTCTGCCGTTAATTTACCGGAATTTCTCGATTTCCCGGGCTTTATTTGCCTGCATTAAAACCATTACATATATTATTAGGCGTTTTCTATTAGTTGTTCCCAACTTCAATAGGAATTCGTAAAGGTTCTGGAAGTTAGTATGTATTACTACAGGTATCGGAAGTAATCTTAGCTGTTTAGTAATAATCCTTAATATGCTGTTAGTTACTATACCGATGTCAAAGAATGCCATTATACCGTAGACTTTTAAAGTCAATACGCTTCGGGTTCCACGTTTACACTTAACGAATATTCAATACATAAGGTTTATAGTAATTCTAAGTTACCCCTTAAATATATCCTCGTTAACTAGTACTATTAGGAAACCGATTGACGATAAAGGATTAGTATTGTTGGTAAATAACTCGTTCGTAAAAATTATCAGTTTCGTTTTCGTTAGATTTATAAAAACCAAATTAATTGACTTTTTCATGTTGTCCATTTTCTATCAAATACCCTTATTTATCCTGTTAAATGTAATGATCACACTAAATACCCGTGAGTAAATAGAAAGTGTCAGGGGGTTTATATTAGCAGTAAGGTAGCAGAGGTAACAAAGGTGCATCCTTTAGTGTAAACTTAAACCTTAAGGGGGATTAGAAGTGTATTTGGCAGTAATGACAAAGCTGTTTAATTACCTTCAACGCTGGCAAGTTCACATTTTCGTAGCCAGTTGCCTTTAAGATCTTATAAAGTCTGTTAGTTGCAAGATTGTTAACCTTACGATATAGTTAACGAAGTTACGTCTCCATTAAGTTTTACATCATTGCTTCTAACTCTTAAAGATAAAACCAAAAGTGCCCCTATTCAAAGTTAAGTAAAAACATTTTGCCGACCATAACTTGTACTACATCATTTGTTTAAATATTAACATTAACGCCGTAATTCTTTATGTCTTGAAGGAAAAGGAAAAAAGGAGTAGGGAATTCCAAAATATAAAAAATAATAAGGTCAATAACCATCTTAATCGTCATCGATCCTAATAAAGACAATTTTTTTCCAAAGTTGAAGCCAACCTTAGCTTTACTAATATCCGTATGGTCGAGTTCCGTCAGAATATTAATATCCCTTAGTAACGCGACTTATTGTAAATAACTTCCTGTTAAGTACTATATCGCATAGTATCAAATATAATCCTTTAAAAACCCTGTTTCGCGTAACGATTTTGAATGGTAAAGAGGTATATAGAGTTGTGGTCTTTATAGTTATATCGGTGGTCGGGGGCTTTACTCGTAAGGCGATATAATAAGGAATGATAGATAAGTTATTGCGTTGCTTTCGGGTTAATAACGGTGATAATATTTTCGTAGCAGTCGATAGCCTTTAGATTGTTTTCCTCTTTTTTAAATTCATTTTCTTCAAATTGTATAACTTATCCAAAGTAGTCCCAGTTAAAAGTAAAGGGGAATTACATATTATACATTACCTACTTTTCTTTACGTTCAATGACAGTGTAACGTGTAAACTAACTACCCTGTTTACTGTAAATCCAATATATATTAGTGTTTGAGGTAAACTTGTTTAGCGACTTAAAGACCTTGAAAAACAGGAATACCCTCTTTCGGAAGTAAAGGTCCGGGCCTTTTGTTAACCATATTGGCCGGCCTTTCGTACCTTAATTAGTATAATACGAGTGGGAGGAGTTTTCTTCCTCTTCACTAAATTCCGAAGCTTAAGTTTATATAACGGTCGATCCGGAGACTCGAATTGTTACGGTCGCCAGCGAGAAACTTAATTGGCCAAAAAACCCTTTGCAGGTAGTATCTGAGCATTGTAAGGCGTATTAGAACTCCTTATAGCCCATAACAGCCTGCCGTACTTGTTAGCATAGGGTGTTTTCGCCAGCTCTTACGTTTTCCATTAATTATTGGCAAAGTATCAGCTTGTCAAACATTTGACTAAAAATATCCATCTTACTTTCCGACTTTTTTTATGATTTATTATATAGTACCATTTAATAATATTCCAGTTGGTATAATATTAGGTAAGATTAATATTGTATTCGAAGTGGCCCTTTGGGCTATTGTAGATTTTGCGGTCAGAGAAGCAATTCGTCAGATATCGGAGGTAGTAATTCTCGTCTTAGCCGGTAAGGATACTAGGAAACAATGAGTGAAAGCTGGCAGTTTAACCCTTATTTGGCGGTAGATATTAAAAGAAGAGCGCAACTTAACGTCAAATAGATTATACGGCTTACCTTCATACTTTTACTTTCCTTTCCAAATCTTGAAGAATATAGTAATTACTGCGCAATCCGTATCTACCATGGGAATACGTCGAGGGGGAATGGTGATGTACTGGTCGTATGGACCTTTTAAGTTCTTTAACTAGTGTTAGGGAAAGTGATAAAGTTATTAGCACTGGTGAATAGGATAATTACCCCTGGAAAAGTTTAAAGGGAAAAAGTCAATAGTTGGGTCTATAGAAGACTTGCGTATAAATACAATTTATCTTTCACTTGGCTGCTAGAACTAAACGAATTGTAGGCTTAGGGGATAGGTACTTAAGGGTTTTCACCGCGAGGGACTTGATAAGAATGCTTTTAGTGTTAAGGGGTACGTCGAAGTTTCTACTTCATTAACTGGTGGATTTAAGGGCTTTTAACTGGTAGGTTAATCAATTTTTGACAAACAGTGATATTGAATCTTTGATTTCACGTAAAAGGGTTTGAGGAATTCATTTGAGCTTAAGAAGATCCTTGCGAATGTTTGTAAAGGCGTTAAGGGCTATCATAGTTAACAATACTTTTGTTTTTAGCTTTAATTCATTAAGGGTCTTTATTTGTAACGTATTTGAAGAGGATTTAGGCCAAACTGCCTTCTTTTCCTTTCTTCGCAGGAATATTAACACAGCGTTTGTACAGTTTAGCCTTCTCTTTCATCTTTACTTGCTTATTTACCTTTATCTATATGTTTATAGTCTAGTCCCTCAACTATTTTTAAAATTCATTGAGTTCTCGGGGTTTTTAAACGTTTCTATTAGTGTTTATATTGAAAATGTAACGCCTAATTATATTGGTAAGATTCTCTCAAGTGAAGTCTTTGTCGACGTCTGGAAACCAAAGGTTCTCGTTATAGTGTTTTTTTTTAAAAACGGCGCCGAGGTTATTAGTTTCCTTTTTGTAGTCTGAGTTGTCATCGATGTTGATTCCAATATGTTTCAAGGCCATCGCAACGAGAATTAAATAGTATAGGTAAAAAAATGAGTGGTATAGAGTAATAGGTCATAAGTTGGCCGTCTTTATTGGTAGCCGCAATAGTACTGACTTAGCCATTTGCCAACTTGCTGACTTGGTGATCTTTGAGACTTTTAGGCGGTAAATTGTAACGCTTTTCAAAAAAGATCTGTAGTGAAGATTTATTAGTATTTTCAGTAGCGATACCGTCGCTTACTTCTAAATTTCCGCGAAAACTGACACAATCCAAAAGCCGTTTCTACTCACTGCCCCACAAACTGACATAGTATAAAGGGATCCTTCGTAAAACCCTTTCCTCTACCTTTCCTAAACAAAGAGTAACAATAGGAAAGCAGCTTCTTCCTTTACTTAGCCAATCTGGAATTAACCTAATAAGTACTGAACAGTGTTGATAGGCCTTCATCGTTACAAAGTAGTCGATTCGAATCAATGTGGTCGAAGTAACTCGTGTTGCGTTAATATTGTTGATTGAGGAGTGGTGGTTCTAAGTATAGCAGACCGCTAGCCGGTCTGCACATTAATTTATATGTAAAAACGCTTTAGCATGTGTCTCACTTTGAAGTGGGCATCTACTGCACTACGCTTGCAGTACAGTTCCGCAAATTGCAGCCAATTTCACAGTCAGTACAATCAACTTTACCGCAAATAAAGTTGACTTGACTGTACTGCATTTAACTGCTATTACAACGAAAAGGGTAATATGAGTAACGTAATTCACAAGTACGCTACAGATAAAGACAATCAATGGATACGTGAATATAAGAGTAAAATTATCGCTATTGATAGCGTTCCTTAACGCTCCTACATACGTTCGAAAGGTCATGCTCAAGTTTATATAAGTTTTTGAACCCCCCTACCCAAATACCCCACCGCGTTACTGTATTGAGTAATAAATAATAGAGTTGAATCAACATGGATATGAAAAACACTCAAGTTTCCTATTTCGTAACGCAAAAGCTTTAGTAATTTCACCAAAGTAACCTTCAACATTACCAAAAGCTTTACCCAAATTACCTTTTATAATAATAGAATCACTACTAGGTTTATGAAATTGTTTGTCAAATCCTTAACAATTAGTAATACGTTCAGTTTAAAAACATTTATTAATAAAATAAAACTAAATAATAGAGGAGAAATAGTTTCACTCATGAATTAAAGTAGGTATTCTCACTAACCTTTTACGTTTAAACTATGTTCAAGGTAATTAAACTACCTAATAATAAAAACAATTTCGATCCAAACACCTAAACAATCAATACGATTAATACATCACTCTTGAATATCGAGGTATAACTACGGAACATGGAAAATACGCAGCGATTACGATTTTCGAGAACATTCGGGGTAGTAAGGAAAATTATAACGGTATCCAGTGAAATAGTTTGTACATTAAATTACGAACTTAATTGAATATTCGCCTTCCAAAAAGGATTAAATTACCAAGTTTCCACTCGTTGTTTCCCATTATTCTTATTAACTAAGCTAAGAACTATTACTGTTATTATTTGAATTGTTACGTGTTATTCCCCAATGCTTCTGACAGTTTCAAACTTTACACAAAGTACTTTATCAAACTCGCTAAATCCTATATAAATTTGAAACCAATCAAGTAATCGTATACGTTATATCATAAAAGAGTGTTGACATCGAAAAATCACCTTCTTAATTAAGTGTTCGATAAACTAATGCTTTCCTGATAAGTTACAGAAAATTTAGGATTAAGACATCATATATTACGATAACATGCTCGCTAAAATATCACTTTCACAGGCTGGGGTGGGATATAGTGGGTACCAGAAATCTAGCTCTGGCGGTTACCATTTTCCTACAATGCTCTGGAGTTGTCCTGTCACGTGATAGGGCCACACCTTTTCTGTAGCCTATTACAGCTCCTTGGCAAAGGTCTTTATCTTTCTTATTCCATCGAGAATAATAGATAATATCCTATCGTTATAAAACGATGATTTTAGCTTAATTCATTTATATATTATCTCTGATCCATTTTCCAACGGTGTTTTCACCATTTATAAGGAGGTATAACCTAATGTTATGTCTTCCGAACTTTCAAACCTGGACCCTGAGGCTTGAAAGCAATTTCTCGACGCATGCGTTAAAGATTTGCTTTAAAAAGCCTTAATGGAGTAATATGATTAATTAAATATTCAATACAAATAACTTAGGAAAACTTTACGTACGGAACTCTTCGAACTGGATTACGCCATTCGCTAGAACGCTTTACGTATGAAATAACGAAAATATTGGAATAGTACTACATGCAGTGTAGTAGACCAACTTTACTGTGAGGTGAGTTGACTATAATTAACTACAAGTTGAGTGTACTGTTTGTGTACACTTACCGCATTGGGTGCAACTCGAGTTCAGGACGCTGTATTTCTGACTAGGGTATGGGCCAAGAAATTGGCCATACAAATTACTGTACAAACTGGCTAGCAGTCTGCCAAACCTAAAACAATAAATTGACCACCTAACCAATGTAATACTACTGTCACTTCGATTAAAATACGAATAGATAACGTTGCAACGATTTGAGGCCCTACCAATACCAATTAATGCTTATTAGATTAAGGATAGATTAGCTAAGTGAAAGAAAAAGCTACTTTCCAGTTAGGTTTGTCGTTAAAAACGGCGGTTAGGGTAAAGGAAATTTTTTTACGAAAGGCTTCTACTACTGTATTAGTCTTTATGGCAGTACGTAAAAAATAACGTTAAACTGTATTGGTCTTTACATTAATTTAGAGGTAATAACGGTATCGTTATCGAAAATACTAAGAGATTTTTACGGATATTTTTTTTAAAAAAAGACGTTGAGATTGACTATTTGGAGTCTTCAAGTTCGGCAAGATGTCAAACGGCTAGGTTAGTACTATGACGGGTGCTAATACTATACAAAAACTACTAAGTTTCTACGCTAAATAACCATTAATAACAAATAACCTTCGACATCACCTTTTACATTAAACTTTTGCCTTTAATTTACTTTTTTGACTTCCATACGTAACTTTAATCGTTAAATTTACTACTTCAAGTAAAAATACCGAAAATAGTTAAGCCGTGTTAGCAAAATCATGTCGCGCGACCCAACGCCAAAATTGTCAAGTTTCAACACTACTTCACGCAAAAGCACTAAGTTCTCACGCACTAAATCACCAAATCCCTCGTTTACCAAGTCTTAAATCGCCTTAAAACTTATAATAAAACCTATTGAAAAGATTGTGAAAGAGGTTAACACCCCGGGTTCCTCTTTTTTTAAAAAGAAATACGATAAGGACATGTAAGGGTAAGATCTCGACGAAAATTGAACGGAAAAACACCTAATTAATTACGTCAGCTATTATATCGTTAAGCAAAACGACGGCAATAAAACTTGATTGCGGCGACCGCAATTTTCGAAACTTTTGTTATCTTTTCGGCAATTGAACTATCAATATGTAAAAAACAATTTAAAGAGGTATTAAATCGAAATTAAAAACATAATTCAAACGCTGAGGGATTTACGTATTAAAAAATGGCTTTACTAAATAAGTAACAACCCTTTTCAAATCAACTTAACTTAATGCATACCCTTCAAGTCTATACTTTAAGGAAAAAGGTTTTAGGGAAAAGATTATTAAGGAACTTTACCATTATTATACGCGATTTATGAAACCTTCCCTTTACCTTTGATTAAGTTAAATCATTTTACGCGTTAGAGATAAGGTATGAAACCTCCCCTTTACCTTTGATTAAGTTAAATCATTTTACGCGTTAGAGATAAGGAATCTATTAATTCGTTCAATAGATTACTACTCCTACGTAATTATGAAGCGTAAGCGCTTTACGGCAGAAAAACCCGTAAATTCAAGGCGGCTAATGAAGTTAAAAATATTAACGTCGGAATTTTTCACTAGATAATTAAGTATAATCGTTAATTTTCCAAAACCTTCAAGTACCTATCGCCCTCTAACACTCTGATCGACAGGCCCTTTAAAAAACTTTCTATGACAGGTTTATCTATACTAGAAAGCCGTTACAGGTTTTACCATAGAACTTTACCGCTCGGGCTAAACAATTGGCAATTACACTTAACACTGCGCTTCGGAAGCTTGAAAGCTTAAATTTCCAGGAAATACCAATTAAAACTAGGATAATCATCGCGATTTCCCCCAAAAAACTGTTGAAATATTTAATATTAATTACAAACTCCTTACAGGCTCCGCCAAAATTTGGAACGATGTACAAAAGTATAACGGAAACCCTTATAAACTTTTCAAAACTAAGATAATACCCCTTTAAAACATTTGTCAATAAATAAATGTTCCTCCTTCAGTTTTTACTTATTATTCCCCAGTATCCTTATAAGATACGTCAAGAACTATTACCTGACTTTCTTTACCCGAACTATCACGTTTTGCGTGATTTGCGATAGTATAAAAAGTTACTTGAAATAAGACGTCCATCTTACCCAATACCATATAAACTAGGACATTACGGGGTGGATAATAATAATGGTGAAGAAAAAAGAAGAAGAAATACCAATAAATATCTTTAGTCAGATATTTCATAAGTTAATGTTATGATAGTAAGCAATAGAAAAAGCTTTCATTAGCGGAGCTATACTTCGCGAATAGGTATGGGTAACAGTTACGGGTATTAACGAGTTTTAATACGCTTTATAACGCTTAAATGCCACCTACAAAGGCTTTTTTTTAGCCAATTATGTTCCTTGTTTGTCACTATAATGATACGTATATAAAACTCGCTTAATATGTACCCTTAAGCTGGCAACTTCCCTAATGTAAATGATAAAGACCTTACGGTGATTAATTACGTCAACTTTAAGTACGGCTACGGGTGCTCTTTACGTCTAAGGTTTGGCCCACCGACTACAGAATGGAGGCAACAGTCACGTTAGCGCCAATAAAGCTAATGTTCAAGCGGACCTGTTGATTGAAAGTACTATCATCGTAATAATGGCAAGAGATATTAAATATGTGGTAAGTTTAACAATTAGTAAACTCGTCACACCCCTACCGAGTAAAATGATAGGAAGGTAATATACTATATCTAGTACCATACCACTTTTAAATAGGATTTTTTTTGGATTAAATGACAGACTTCAAAAGCGAAAAGCTAATTAACGGCCATAATTCCCCTAAGTAAATTAAGTATCATAAAGATACTACTTCTAATTCGGCTCAATAACTAGCCGATTACGCCTTTTTGTACCACTTAGATAGTAAAAACACTTACATTTACCCTAACTAAGCCCACAACCACTTATATACCCTTAATCTTCACGATATATACGCGAAGCGCACGTTTTAAGGTATTATGCCAAATACAAAAGCGATATGATATTTAACAAGAGGCTATTTATAGTACGTAACATTATAAAGGGAAAGTATTACAGCCATTAATAGTGATTATTAAGATACTTGTAATGCTAAAATAAACTTTGAACCAGGTAAATAACTATTATTACTAGGTATAACGGTAATTTAAACTGTTATAAGAGTAAATAAGTTTCATATTTTCAATTCCACTATCTCCTTTCAATTTTACTTGGAGGATGTAAAGACTCTTAACATCGACGTTAACGTTAATACAAACTAACTAATTAAAAACGGCCAAAAAAAAATTCTCCGCCTTTAAATAGTGATACCCATGGTTTTATTTTTAAAGCCTGAAGTCATAGTATTTAACTTGAAAGAGTTGGTAATACGTTAACTATACCTTTAATTTAACCGCCTAGCCGTTAACAAGATATATAAAGTCACAAAGTCCATAGGGTATAGGGATGTAGAATACTTTACCTAAAAATCCTTTGAAAGACTAGGTTACTATTGACAAACGTATGTCTAAACCCCCCTGGAATTCAAATTTACGCCAAAAGATGATAAGGACTTTAACTGCGAGATTTTCGTTAATATGTTTTACTTAAATAACAAGCCTATTTTTTATGTTATTGATTACGAAACCTCCATTTACGGGACTCAGTTTTTAATGTCCCTTTAGGTAAAGGATACATGCGAAACGTAAATTTTTTTTATAAATTAACACGTACCTGGGCCTATCTAACATCGTTATCCACAATACCGCCTCTTACTTTACGGCGGCGAAGGTTTAGGAAAATTCCAAAATAATGGATATTTAGTGTAAATAAGTACTTATAAAATCTCACGAAATCATTAAAAGGATTAAACAGGCATACGCACTTTTCTCCGAACGTATAATATTTTTGCGCTGAAAATTAAAAGCTTTACGGACCCGGAGACCCGCTTACAAATGGCGGTAAAAGACCTAAACGTCATTATAGGTTCTGATAGCCTAATGTTAACGCTTCTAGTCTTTGGAGTGTACCTACGCCTAACGAGTGAATCTACGCCCTCGGTAAGTACTGAAAAGCGTGTTACGGCCTACGGTAATGTTTTAAGGGAATTGTAAGAAGAATCGGTACGCCGTCAGGTTAATAATATCCTTAACATCAAAAACAGCCCCTTAATAATCGACGTACTTATTCTAACATTATGAAATAAAGTCTTCGTGTGATGGGAGCCGGGAAAATAGGAAGGCATATATAGGATCTTAAGTATCGAAAAGCTTGAAGTAGTTGTTAAAATTGCTAACGGTTTCATATTTTTGCGAATTATTTAGGTTAAGCTTTATATTAGGGTCACCAACAATAAAAACCCTTGAGTTAAACGACGGAATTAACACGAGACTCCTCCACCTGTTATTGATAAGTCTATGAAACGCGGTCGCCGCGGACAACCCCCCCAAAAAGAGGAACTTCAGAGAAGAAAAATACACACCGGGTAGAATTTATAATATTGCTTAGTTAATAAGGGAAAAAAAGATAACGAAGATTTGGTACTAAAGCTCCGAGTATAAAAGATTATCAAGACCTCCGGCAAACCATTTAAGGAAAGCGAAAAAGGCGAAAATAACGGCCTGTTAATTCGAAGGGTTGTATAATTCGTACCGAAAACCGATTTTAACCTTTAAAACACAATCTTTATAATCCATAAGTTGAAAATTACCCACTAAGTTTAGGGTAAAACCACGGGGCGGCCATACGAAAAGTCACGCCTAATCGCTTAAAGATACGGCGATTAAAGTAAAAACTAAATCCTTAAGTAGTCGCCAACAATTTAGAAAATTAGTAAACGTTTAATACTCGTTTTAATAGTAACTTTTCTAGATAAAACTAAAAGTAAATTTACGTTTAATGGCTGTAATATAACGTAAGCCTACCCGCAATCAGCAACATATTTACAGCAGATCGTATTGCTAAAGCTTCTATAGGAACTACGAATTATTTACCCTTTAGGAATGATGATACGGTGTATTGAACTACTATACGAATTGATTAAAGTAGGTGTCTATTAATTCCTAACCTATAAATCGTATTTTAAATTATAGCTAACGATAAAGTTTTTTATATATAACTGATATTTGTTGGTAACGGAGGAAAGAGACTTCGGTATGGTAGGTATATAAATCAGCTACACCATTTTTATCGGAACGGCTAGCTTTGTAACACCGGAATAATATGCGATTAAAGACTAAATTCTCAAACTAGAAGCCGGTAACGAAATTGACGAAAGATAGCTAACTTGACTTTAATAGATCTTCAATCCATATACTTAATGTTGATACCGGCTTTAGCTTTCGTCAAAAGGGCTAAGGCACTGTTTTGGCTATCATCCACAAGACTAATATGGCTAAAGCTTAACGGTACTTAAAGCAACGTGATCGTGGCAGCTATATTGCTACCCTCTACCAACGTAAAGCCTCTTACGACCTTTTCATCGCGGCATAAGCATAACATCCGGTAAATGAAAACTTTAACCGGTTAAATAAAAAGTTCGAGTGATAAATGCGGAACTTGAACCGCGGAATCAATATGGTTCTAATAGACTTATCTAGGGCTAAGTTGATAATATTTACGATCGGGTCGTTTGTAAATAACACCGACCTATCCTTATAAATCGGCTTCCTAATAAGCCTCGTTAATGAAGAAAAGTAGAAAAACTTGGTTAACATTACCAGTAGCCTAATTCATTAAACCTTCGTTAAATATAAGAGGATTATACGAAGCGTGCCAGCTTCGAAGGTTTACTGTATAATAGCAGGTTTTAATGTTAGTATAATATTGTGGGAAATATTTAATTATATTACCAAGTAGCTGAAGATTTCTTCTATCCCGGTGGTAATCTGTAACGATTCGAGGAGCTTATTCGAATGACTTTCGAAGCTTAGAATTATTATTAAGCATTATTACCATTAATTGGCTCATCTACTTCGAAGTTTACGATTTAATGCAAGTAATACTATTTAAAAGTGATAGGGTATTAGATGTAATAACTTACGTTCCTGTTGTTTCGCTTGGCGTGATAGTGACCAATTAACTAATAGCTAAACTTGTTACATATCCAACATATCTTATCATTATTACGACCATAACGTTTACGGTTAAAAGTTCCACCTAAATCTTGGCTTTATTAGAGTTAGAGTGGCTATTAACCTTAGTTTATAATCGGTGGGCTAGACCTTAGGTGTTAAAAGCTCCCATAGCTGTATTTATCGTCAACGTAATTAACTACCATAAGGTTTTTTTTTCATTTACGTAAGGGAAGTTGCCAGATTAAGGGTATATACCAAACTAATTTGGTATACGTGTTATTATAGTGGTAAAATAAGAACGTAACTAGTTAAAAAAGCCTTCGTAGATAGTATTTAGGCGTTGTAAAGCGTATTCGAATTTGTTGACATTCGTAATTATTACCCGTGCTTGTTCCCAAAGTGTGGCCTCTCAAGCGTAAGCTTTCTCCATTACTCTTCAATACAACATTAATTTGTTAAGCATAAAATTAAGGATATCCACTAGTATTTCCTCATCCTTCTCATTCGCCATTGTTAGAGTTTACCGCGTAGTAGCCCAATTTATATGTTAGTGGGCGAGGTAAACGTCGTGTTTAAAGTAACACTTTATACTATCGTAAATCTTTCGAAATGTAAGATCTCGGGTAAGGAAAGTTGGGTAATTATCCCCAAAGTACTTTATAAGTATTTCGGGAAATAATAAGTAAAAACTTAAAAGGGGAACATTTATTTACTTGTAAATGTTTAGGAAGAATATTATTTTAGTATCGAAAGCGTTGTAGGGCTTTGCGTTATACTTTCTTGCATTGTTTCAAATTTTAGCCAAATCCGTAAAAATTTTGTAATTAGTATTGACTATTTTCATAGATTTTATAGGTAGGTCGCGATAGTCATCCTAATCTTAATTAGTATGTCTTAATAGTTTAAACTTTAAAGTTTCCAATATATAGTGTTAAGGATGATCACTAATCACTTAATCAGAGGGATAAAATCCCACGATAAAAAATATAATAAGCTTTCGCGTATAGGTAAACCTTCGGTAAAAAGGTTTTTAAATGACTTGTTGATTAGAGTATGAAGAAGCGATAGATATTTAAAGGTTTTGAAAAAATTAACGATTAAAATTAATTAATTTGTAGAGAATATTGATGTTAATACCTCTAACCTCATTTATTGCCTTTGCTTTACGCGCTTTGTTACCGCTAAGGGCGTACTTCGTGATATTATGTAAGGGTATTAGGCTGCCGAATAGGTTAATAAGTTCCTTATCGTTAGCTTATAAAAAGGTTTTACTTAGCTAAAGGTAAAGGGAAGGTCCCCCAAATTGCGTATAAGGGCGATAAGGTTGTTTTAACACCGTTTTTCTTGAAGTATAAATTTTAAAGAAATTTCTTAAATTAAGTTAAATTTCAAAGTGGTTGCATTAACTTGTTCAAGCCGTTTTTCATTAAGTAAATCCCTCAATATTTAAGTTTAGTTTTCAATTTGAATTTAATATCCTTTTCAATATTTTTCTATATATTAATCGTCCAATCGCTGAAAAGGTAACGAAAGTTTCGAAAAACGCGGTTACCGCGGTTAAAATCTTCGATGCCGTCTAGCTTAAAGATGTAGTAGCTGATGTAGCTTGCTAGGTGCTTTTTCGTTAAGTCTTTATCGATATCTTACCCCTATAGATCGTTATTACATTGCTTTAGAAAAAGAAACCTAAAGCGTTAATCCCTTTTTCAATATTTTAGATAGGTGTTATTATAATGTTTGAGGCGGTGTAAAATTTGATGGACGAAGGATTTGGTAATTTAAGGTGTAAAAAATTGATGTTTTGGCGTAGAGTTACGTAGAAATTCAACAATTTTGGCGTTGGGTTGCGCGACGTGGTTTTCTTAGCGCGACTTGGGGATTCTCGGTATTTTTACTTAAAATAAAAAACTTGACGTTTAAGTTAGCGTAGAAAAGTGAAAAAAGCAAAGTAAAGGCAAAATTTTAATATAAAGGGTAAGTTTAAAGTGTATTTATTATTATAGGTTATTCAACATAAGTACTTAGGATTTTGATTTTTTTTTTACAATAGTAACAACCGTAATAATATCAAATTAGCCGTTTATTCTCTTACCGAAATTGAAAACTTTTAACAGTTGATTTTAAGGTTTCATTTTAAACAGGGTTAGTAAAGAGTTTTTGGTGTTTTCGATAACGATACCGTAGTTACCTCTAGATTGCCGTAGAGACTAGCGTAGTACAAAGGTCTTCTTTACGTATTGATGTAAAGACTGCTATAATAGTAAAAGCCTTTCGTAAAAATATTTCCTTGACTCAAGCCGCCGGTGCTAACGTAAAACATAACCGGAAAGTAGTTTATTCTTTTACTTAGACAATCTATGCTTAACCCAATAAATACTAATCAATCTTAGTAGGGCCTTAAATCGTTGCAACGTTGTCGATACGAATCGTAGTTCAATTCATAGTAGTATTTCATTGGTTAAGTGGTGGATGTATTTCTTTATGTTTGGCAAACTGCTAGCCGGTCTGCACAGTAATTTGTATGGCCAATTGCTTGGCCCGTGCCCTAGTGTAAAGTGCAGAATACTGCACTCGACTTATACCTAATTCGGTAAGTCAACACAAACATTACGCTCAACTTTGCAGTTCAGTATAGTCAACTTTAATTACAGTAAAGTTGATCTACTACGCTGCACGTAGTACTATTCCAATATTCGAGACGTTTTTGAAAAAAATAGAAAATTCGGAAGTAACTTAAAGAAGAAAATAATAATTAATAGTAAAAGTTGACCGGAGGTTTGAGGCGACGGTAGCCGTTATTTCCGCCTAAAATCAAGGCTTATATATATATTACGTACGTCAATTGAAAAATGTTATCGCGTATCGCTATAAACAGGGTAAAGACCCCGCGCCTTTGCCTAAGGTTATGTAGCCTAAAACGCGGGGCCTCTCCTCCTAGCGCTCCGGTAACGGCGTTAATCAAGACGATAGTGGTAATATGAACATCAACGGCGAGGATGATAGGAAGAAGTATAATAAAAACGTGGCGCCGCCTTCCTCCTTCCCCTTTGTTAGCGATTAGCTATCCGTTTTTATATTTCGGCAGGTGTTCCCGGCCATAGTATCATTTCCTACATTATAAGATATTCATTTTACCAAAATCCATCATGTGAGTGACATATCTACAAGGAAAGAAATAAAAATATTTCTTGTAACATTTCAAATACTAAAAAAAAAGTAAAAATATATTGATAGAATTGTAAATTGTTAAAGCAAATAGTGACAATATTGTTAGAAGGGACGTGAACTTAAAATTTAAATAGGAACAAAATACCAGAAGCGCCGAAAATAGTAAATTTAAACAGCGAAAAAAAAAATGCTAAAAGAAGCGTAAATAGTGAATCCAAATAGCGAAACATTGTTAAAACCAGGGTACATAGTAAATCTAAACGGGGAACTATTATCAAAAGCGGGGTAAATTTCTCAATTGGGGTAAAGTCGTAAAACCTTTCCAGTAGTATTAACGAAGAGAGTGTTTGTGAATACATGTTTTTGATGGCGTATTCGGAACGAACTTAGTTATTTTATATATTAGGTTGAACTTCCAGTTAATTTACCTTGTTTTTCAGTGTTGTGGCGTTTTTACGACTAGCGTAAGGCTAGAATATCGACCATGAAGTATTTTCCTTTCGTAATACGAAACTTAACAAGGCATTAATATAAGAAAAAAATCAGTGTAAATCACCAAAGAAAGGGGTTTTAAGTTGAGGTATGAAATTATTATACGAACCGTTATTATTATTGTAATTTTGAAGTTGAATTATTCAACTATACAGAAGATTTTCAAAGGTAAAACGCCTCGGGTAACCTTATTATATTTGACAAAACTTTAATAGATGATATTTTCATAAAATATGAATTCGTTCTAAGCCGGTATTTTGTCCATTAAAATAAGGACGAATCTTATTAACGAGTTTTAATCGGTGTCATTAGCTAAGTATTTATTAGTAAAAGTAAATGGTTCTGTAGTACGTATATCAAATGGTATGAATTGCAGGTTATGCTTTTGATTGCTTATTTTCTAAGCTAGGCGCCTGTTAAGCTCTTTATATACGTTATCAGAAGTGTCATTTTGGCATTATACGGCGAGAGAAATTTTAAACGCCATTTTTAATTATATTATAGCTATGACGCAGGCTTCACGTATACGTTAATATCTGTATTCTTTGGCTCTTTTTATACTAGTTTGGTTGATAATCATACACTTATCTAACTATCCTTTTAAAACGAAGTTTAAAATGTCTCGTTAAAACGCGATCATTACGCCATTGAAACCGATTGCCTCACTATCCGCCAACTAAAATTGAGGTTTAGCGTTAAGGCCGGCCTTTAAAAAAAATTATTTTCTTCGAGAAGAAAAAAGACGTATTACATATCGTTAATGTATAATCCGTTTGTATACTAGTAAGTGTAAACACTTTAAAACGAAATGTAAAAACAAAGATGTATAAGTCGAAGGTCGAATTTGGTATTCCAAATAGCTTGTAATAATACATTTAATAGATATTATACTAATATACCCTGGAATGAGCGAACATATAAAACGGTTTTAAAATACGCAAATTCGTTCCAGATAGGTAATTCTTTCGGAGTTTTACAGGTTTATAGGCGCCAATATAATGTTTAAATTGTTTCTTTCACTCCTTATAAGCTTATATAATATTACGGAGTTAATTATAAAAGTTATATGGCGTACGTAAAAAAGCGATGAACGTTAAAATCAACCGATAGCTTGATTTTTATAAATTAGGAGGTTAAGTTATAATATCTTCTTTATCGGCGTTATGGTATCCTTTAACATAAGGTGGCTCTTTTTATACAGTTTATCGCCTTTATCTTTTATCTCGTAAACGAAGTGTATGGGAAAAATTCGAAAAGCTTTGTGAACCGTTGAATTAAAGTTTGAAAGTAAAAAAAGTATTTTTCGATTTAAGGCGTGATTTCCTTTCATATTAATCATTGAAAATAGGAACTTATACAGGTGATAAGGCTTTTTAGGCAGAGTATTACAATTCAATTTCGGTTCGCCGTTTGTTATTAAAAAACATAGAAGCCTGTGATAAAGGCTTCAATGCGCCTTTAGTTCTTCGATACAAAAGAAAGTCTACGCCGGCGCGGTATTGAATTTTTTAATATAAGTAGGTTGGTTTCGTAAGATGGTGGAGTTTATGAAAGTGTTTCCGAGGGGTATATGAGATTTTGAGTCGATTTCAATTCGTAATTATTAGAGTGATTTTGTTGATTCCATTCCTCAAATTGCGTTTACAGGCTGCTATTATCCTCTATTTCCATTTCATATTTACGTATTATCGTTTAAATAAATTACACTCGTATTAATTCACAGGTTTATTAGTACGTCATCACCCCTGAACCAGTTCATTTTCCAAAGGTCTATCTATTTATTCTTTGCTTTCCAAACTAAAACTTCAAACTATATTAACAAATTCAAAACGTTAGTTTTATGCGGGCTATTGTTTTTAGTTAATAATTTGAAAATACAATTTTAACTTGTAGTGAATATAATATTGCTATAGTTTTCGTCACAGCATTTACCCTTCTTATCTTAGCCTAGGATGGTGTTAAATTTGTATTGACCTTGGGTTAAATACCGAAAATAAAGAGTATTATAATTAGAATATTCCGGCTGGATATATTGTTTACGGCGTTAACCACTATTGACATGATTAATTTCTCAAGCTCAATACTTTATATCTTATTTAATAATAATATATATGGGTTTTAAAACAATTTATGGTACTGTTTACACTTTCCGATACTTCAAGGTACTTTTACTAATATTTACTTGTATTTATTACCGGTAATTCCGACTTCAATACTCAATTCATTGGAGTCGAAAACTATACTTGCATTGTAGGTAATCAAGTTTTGAGGTCCCAAATAAACTTTCAACTCCTAATTAATTAATATATCTTAATAAACCGCATTGAAAGCGCTTCGCGTGAATTTCACGGCTTAAAATGATATGACAGCGTTAACGACATATAATATGAGTTGACTATTCAAATATATTATATTCATATCAAACTTGTAGTCAAAGTCTATTTTGTTGGTAGGCTTTAAACATTGCTACTTTGTCGATTCTAATCGTAGTCGAAGTAACAGTAGTATTACAGTAGTCAGATGATGGATGTATTGTTCTAGGTTTTGGAAGACTGCTAGCCGGTCTGCACTGTAATTTGTATGGCCAATTGCTTGGCCCGTACCCTAGAGTGAAGTGTAGCGTACTTCACTCGACTTACACCCAATGCGGTAAATCCGCACAAAGCAATACATTTACAGTACAGTCAACTATACTTACAGTAAATTTGACCTATTTCACTGTATTCAATACCATTACAATACTATTCCAATACTGGCGGATTTTTGTTTTGTGCCTGCACGTCAGCATGGCTTGCCATTAATTGGTGGCAACCTCTGAAATCTCTTATTAATTCACCAGCTAGATCCTTATCAATTTCAATCAATCTGTAATGAAAAAAAAAACCTCAATTACGGCCTTTTATAACTCTTTTGCTTCACCCCTTTGAGGCCTTCGTTCCTTAAATCCTGTGTACAGATCCTTCGCCATAAACTTGCGAAAATTAAGTACGCTACCACTTACGTACCTTTTACCAATAGTTTAAACTACTGCTATCACCACTATTTACTTGATAGTCTTTCGGTTTGCTAGGGAAATTCTTTATGTTACGTATCAGGCAATCCACGTATCCCTCGATTCGTATATTAAGCGTATTACTATCTACAAACCTTTCTAAGGCGTCATTAGGCATGACATTAGTTATAACATCGGTAGGGTTATCTTTACCGTTAATTTATCGAAACTCATCGATTTTCTAGGCTTTGTATACCTCCTTCAACACCATCACGTCTACCATTAGGCGTTTTTCATTGGTCATACCTAGTTTCAATAGGCATTCGTAAAAGCTCCAGAAATCGGGACATACCACTACAAGTATTGGTAATAGACCAAACAGTTTAATAATAATCCTCAATATGCCATCAGTTACTATACCGATATTAAAGTCTGCCATCATTCCGTAAGCTTCAAAGGCTAACACGCTCCGAGTCAAACGCTTACAATGAACAGATATCAAATATATAAGGTTCTCGGTAATCGTAACTGCCCTGCAAACTTATCCTCGTAAACGAATATCATTAGGAAGCTGATTTACGATATAAGGTCAATATTATTGACAAATAACCCGTTCGTAAAGATTATTAGCTTCGCCTTCATCAAATTCATAAAGACCATATTAATTCCTCTTTTCATGTAGTTCATTGACCACTAAAT
The DNA here is from genome assembly GCA_038502455.1 of Anisogramma anomala. NCBI lineage: Eukaryota > Fungi > Ascomycota > Sordariomycetes > Diaporthales > Gnomoniaceae > Anisogramma > Anisogramma anomala. The sequence continues at coordinate 25,738,297 of JASMMZ010000005.1, read as the reverse complement.
CCGCCTATTTAACTTATTAAAGTCTTCGTTTTACGGATTCTGTACTTGTATGGTAATGGAAAGGTCGTACGATGCTTCTGGTTAACATAACATGGCGATGTAAGCCGTACGAGCCCTCTTCTCTAAGTATCTGTATACCCTTATGTTATGACCTAAGCACGTTGGCGGGTCAGGAAACGGGCTAGCATGCAGCTGAGCTACCGAGAGCCTGAAGTCCAACACATCAGGCGGGGAACATCTCTTTGTCAGCACCAAACTAGGCAACCCTCCAGAGTTAGGGTTATCTAGATCACAAGTGCTCACTGAGCCTCAGTGAGCACCAGTGAGCCTTAGTGAGCACCGGTGAGCCTCAGTACTGAAGATGGTATGAAGGCCATAGGATATAAGGACACGGTCAGCATCACATAGATAGTATTTCCTTCATAGCTCTTCAGTTGTCAATCTAAGTATTCAGTCTACATATCTGAATAGCCTAACGACTAATGATCATCCTACGGAACGAACATACATCTTCTTGATATTGCACCTTTGTTACCTCTACTATCTTACTGCTAACATAAACCCTCTGACACCTTCTATTTACTCACGGGTATTTAGTGTGATTATTACACTCTACCTCGTCAGTCTTATCGATAATCTTCAGGCTCATAACTTACCCCTTTTAGATAAGGCTAATGTAAGTGCCACTTTTAACCTTAACACTATGTGTATGGAGTAATGATCCGTTCAAGTCAAGTTATATGCCCTTAGCTAGAGTTTTGACTGGCTTATACTTTTAAAGGCCTGACTTCTCGATAATATGTTGTTCCGCTGCTAGAAATCTAACATCGTCGAGGAAAAGAGTATCGTTAGTTTACATACCCACGATACCAAAGTCTTTGTCCTTTATAATCAACAGGCACGGGTCAAATGTTAATGTTTTTATACCCAACTTATTTCTAAAGTGTACCTGGTACGTTAAGAACTAGTGAACGCCAACTTTAGCCAGTTTATATAAATGTTTAATACAATATATTATCGTGCCAGCCGGAAACTTGTCCCTTAGTTCTTATGGTAATTCCAACAGTATAATCCGCTAAAAATTGGTAGCAGATTACGTATATGCTTGCGCAATATCCCGGCTATTAAGTATAAACTAACCCTTTACGCCAATAATCAAACTAGTATTAATAGCAACGATTAAACGTTAATTAGTCTTCTAGATTATAAGATATCAGTCAGGATTCAGTCCTTACCTCTATTATCGTATCTTTAGGCTATTAACCGTACCTTTTCGTACGACCGGTCCGTAGTCTTACCCTTAACCTCGAAAATTACTCTCGACTTAAAGATAATTATATTTTAGCCTTTAAATTACGTTAACAGCATAAACTACATAACCTCTCGTAACAAAAGGCTATCAATTTCCACTTAATTACTTTCTTTAAAAAGCTTGCCCAGTGTATTAATACTACCTTCGACGCATAACTTAAAGGCAAGTTCTCCGTTAGAATTCTTCTTTTAAAACACCTACGCCATTATATATACCCTGTTAGGCCTATAATCTCTATCTTCCTCCTTTTTAGTATGTATCCTCCTCTTGGGTTGTCTTTCACACCGTCGGCGATCTATTAACTTGTTAAGAGTCGGCTCGAAAAGGTTATATTGTATAATTCGCTTGGATTAAAGGTTATTGATGTTTAAATCTTTATTAAACTTAAGGGTTCTTTTATATGGCTTTACTTGTGTAATTCGGAAAGTTACGGGACTATATCAATTTCAACTACAACGTTGAAATTGGTAATACTTAAAATTTTATATAACCTATATCATTTACCTGAATTACATTACGTAAGGACTTCACTCCAAAGGAGAAGTAAAAACACGTATATTATTAAAGGTCTATTTCTAGTATTAAGGACATCATTGACCTAGTGACGTATCGATTACTTCCTCAGTTTCTTTAGTACTTTTCTATATGCCATGACACGGTTTTGGATACTTAACGAGGGTAGCGACTTTGCCATTATACGTTGGTAAGCTCCAAATACCAGTAAAGTTGGTACGAGTTCGTTAGTGCTAACAGTATCGTTAAAAACTTTCACCGCTATATAAAGCCGTGCCGTTTAACTTGTATAGTTTTTGATTTCCAATATAAGGATATTGTAGGCCCTTCCTAAAAGTACGAGTCTTTTTTACCTTGTTAATACTCTAGTAAGCTTTTAAAAGGACCTATTTACACTAAATCCCCATTGACTTTGCATCAGCTTAAAACTTTATTATAACAAAGTAAGTACCAACATTATGAACTAACACGTCTAATAAACTAAAATATGTATTGATCTATAAAGTGCGCAATACTTCCCATATTTCCTTTGTCGTAATGGTTTTAAGGAACTTGATACCGTAAAAATACGTAGTGGATTCCACGACATATAATACTAACTTACCGTCCAAATAAAACACATCTACAAAGATTTCCGAATTAAAGTCTTAATTTTCTTTTAATGTAAATTTAAACCTTAATGGGGCTTGAGAGTATGTTTCGTAATAGTGGCAAAGGCGTTTAACTGCCTTTAATACTAGCAGATTAACATCTTCGTAATCAGCTACTTTTAAAATCTTATAAAGCCTATTAATTACCGGGTGGTTAAAACCTACGATATAGTTAACTTAGTTTTACCTCTGTTAAGTTCGACACTACTGCCTTTAATCCTTAAAGATAAAACCAGAGATATCCCTACTTAAGGCTAAGTGGAAACCTTTTGTCGACCTTAACATTTATTAGCTTATTAGTCTAAATATTAACGTTAATACTGAGGTTTTTTATGTCTCTAAGGCAAAAGAGGAAGGGGTTGGAGGAATCCAAGATATTGAAAACAATAGGGTTAATAACAGTCTTCACTGTCGTTGATTCCAGTCAAGATATCTCTTTTCCAGAGCCAAAGCCAACTCTGGCTTTGCTAGCGTCTGAATAGTCAACTTCCGTAACAGTATCCGTATCCCTCCGCAACGCAATAAACTGCGAATAGTCTCCTGTTAAGTACTGTGCTACCCCCATATATGGAATAATACCCTAAAAGACTTACTCTGCATACCGGTCTTAAATTATAAAGTGGTGTATAGGGTCAAAGCCTTCATCGTTGTAACGGCGGTAGGGGTTTTTACCTGTAATGCGGTACAAAAATACGTGGTACGCTAGTTATTACGTGGCTTCCGGGCTAATACCGGTGTTAGTACTAATATCTTCGTGCCAGCCAATAGCCTTCGACTTTTTTTACTCCTCTTGAATTTTACTTCCTTTAAACTACATAGCACGCTCTATATAATCCCATTTTTAAGCAAAGGGGTACTACGTGTAGTATATCCCCTATTTTTCGTTACGTTCGGCGGCAATGTAACGTGTTAACCAGCAGCCCTATTTTCCGCAAATTCAACATATCTTAATGATTAAGTTAAACTTGTTTAACCGACTTAAAGGATTTAGAGAGGATAGATACCCACCTCCATAGGTAAAGGTCTGAACCCTTTATTAACCGTACTTACTGGGTCGTCCGTACCTTCGATTAATCTAATACGAACTGAAAGGATCTTATTCCTTACTGAATTCCAGAACTTGTACGTATATACCAGTCGAGCCGGAGACTCGAGCAGTCACGTTCGCCAACAAAGAACAGAATTAGCCAAAAAACCCTTCGCAAATGACATCAGGGCATTAAAAAGCGTATTCGAACTCTTTATGGCCCGTAACTGCTTGTCGCACCTACTAGAGCAAGGTGTCTTTACCAACTTCAACGTTCCCTATTGCCTGTTGACAAAGCATTAGTTTTTCAAGCATTTAATTTAAAACATCTATCTTACTTTCCGACTCTTTCTTATAATCCAACATATAGGACTACTTAATAATATTTCAATCCATATAGTATTGAGCGAGTTTAATATCGTATTCGAAGTAGCCCTTTATGCCATCGTAGATTTCGCGGAAAAATCGTAAGGTATCGGAGGTAGTAGTCCTTAGTTTAACCAGTAAGGATGCTAAAAAATAACGAGTGAGGACCTGGCAACTTAACTCTTATTCAGCGGCAGATGTTGAAAAAAAGGCGCAATTTAACATCGAGGAGGTTTTAAGGCTTACCGTCATACTTCTCTTTTCCTCCCCAGATCTTGACGAACGTATTGATTACCGTATAGTCCGTATCTTCCAAAGGAATACGCCGAGAGGGAAATATAATATACTAATCGTAAAGACCTTTTTTACTTAACCGGGGAAAAGACTAAAGTTACTATTGGTATTAATGGGCAGGATAGTAACCTTTGGCCGAATTTGAAGGGAAAAAACCAGTAGTCGTGCCCAAAGTCGGCTCATATATAAATCCGATCCTTCCTAAACTTAGCTGTTAAAACTGAACGTGCTAAGGAGCTTGGGGGAAATAAGCCTGGTGCTATCAGCCTTAGAAGAGTTATCGATAATCCTCTTGGTATTAAGGGGTTCGACGAGGTTCCTACTTAATAGACTAGTAGATCTGAGGGCTTAAGGGGTATAAATCCATTAATTCCTTTTGGACAGGTCTTTACAAACATGTGTATAGTCTTTATAGGTTATTATTACTAGCAACCTTTTTGCCCTTAACCGGGGTCTATTAAGGGTCTTCATCCGTAATGTATTCGTAAAGTAGTTTGGCTAAAGTACTTTCTTTTCCTTTCTTCACCTGTAGTTCAATACCTCGATCCATCTGGTTGATTCTTAGCCTCATTTTTGCCTATTTTTCCGCCTTTTTCTACATATCCAAACTCTAATCTCGGAACCATTTTTAAAAATCTTTAAGGGATAAGGGTTTAAGGAAGGTTCTGGTAGTATTTGTATCGAGAATAAATTGACCGATAACGTTGGTCAGGTGCTTTGGGGTAGAGTCTTCGGTGACTTCGGTGAACCAGAGATTTTCATCGTAGTGCTTGTCAAAAATATTGCCAAAGGCTCTGATTATCTCCTTCCTAACAGGATTGGTAATAGCTTCTAACTAGGCGTTGGCGGAAGTCATCTTGACGGGTGTGTAAGGCGAAAGATTTGGTAATCTTGGGCGTAAAGACTTAGCGTTTTAACGTAGAATCGCGCAACATAGCTTTCTTGACGCGACTTGGTGTTTTTGATAGAAGCAGAAAATTTAACGATTAACGTAGCGTAAGGAGTAAAAAGAGTAAAGTAGGGCAAAGGTTTAGTGTAAGGATAAAGTCAAAGGTCGTTGTTGGTAGTGAAGGTTATTTAGCGTAGAGACTTAGTCGTTTTTTTTGCGATTTGCAGTAACAGTACCTGAAATAGTGTTAACTTAGCCGTTTGTTAACTTGCCGTATATTAAGACTTTTGACAGTCAGTCTCAACGTCTTTAAAAAAGATTTGTGAAGAGTTCTTGGTGTTTTCGAAGAGCGATACCGTCGTTTACTTATAGACTGCTGCTAACAACTGCATAGCCTATAAGTTTTCCCTACTTGTTGCCGCGAACAACTATACAACGTATAGGAGACCTTCGCAAAAACCTTTCCTCTACCTTGCCAAGTAAAGAATAACCGGAAAGTAGTTTTCTTCTTTTACTTAGCTAATCTGTGCTTAACCTAATAAGCACTGATTGGTATTAGTAGGCTTTTAGATGTTACAACTTTGTCTATTCGAATCGTGATTGAAGTAACAGTAGTATTGCAGTAGTCAGATAGTGGATGTATTGTTCTAGGTTTGGCAGACCGCTAGCCGGTCTGCACTGTAATTTGTATGGCCAATTGCTTGGCCCGTGACCTAGAGTGAAGTGCAGCGTACTGCACTCGACTTATACCCAATGCGGTAAGTCTGTAAAAAGAAATACATTTGCATTACAGTCAACTTTACTTGCAGTAAATTTGACCTACTGCACTGCATGCAATATCATTGCAATACTGTTCCAACAATTTCGTATTAAAAGCGGAATTTTAATTGAGGTGTATTTTATAAATATAACTGGTATTCGTAATAAAAATTTTCGATGGCTTCTAGTACGTTATTCTTTATTTCTTTGTATTCCATTATATAAAGTAACCATGATAGGAGTTTGACGTCAAGGTATCTGAGCCGGCGATATAATAATTTTAGATTTATTACTCTAGGTAAACGACATGACTTTTATAAGTTTTTGGGAAAAACTATAGGTGTCTAAAATAAAAACGGAGCGGTATAGATACGTTATCTGAAACACATACGAGTCACTTTTTTATATTTAGAACCTTAATTATGAGTTTATTTATATAAGTTAATAATAATAATAATAATTTTTAAAGTCAATTACGTAAAACTTAAGCGATCCGAATCGTATATTTTCAACGATAGTGCCAAATGACGATAGTTCACCTTTGCCTAATAAAACATCCCGGTATTCGCGTATTCGAACAAGTTAAAATTTCGGAAATTTCACCACTAATGCGTTGAATTATCGATTGAAGACGGTCGAGATTTTGGTTAAGTTAGTATTAAGTATAATATCCTAAAATTAGTTTCCGTACCTGTTAAAAAGCGTATATACAACGCTATACAAGCGTTTAGCACTTTATTATCGTAATAAAGACTGACAATATATATGAATAAGGTATCCTGTAAACTCATGAAAATTTGTTGGTTAGTAGCTTCATCCCAAACTGTTAAATAAGTTTCATTTTCCCCAAAATCTTCCTTTTTACAGGTTGATTCATAAATTTAAACGTTGAATTTATTATTTTTGCCTTCATAGTCGTTTAGGTACGTTGTAAAATTGACTTTTGTTTGGGTTTTAGATAAGTAATCGGCTATAAATCAACGTTGTATCCGAATTTACTTATTCACTAAATATTTGGTCGAATAATAGCCGACATATCGTATATGATATAACTTTTTTGAAAACTTATAAAGCTTTGTAAACTTTTAATAGGTATTATTATATACGCGGTAAATTTCGTACTTATCTAAAAGATGTTTTTAGTTAATATATATATTATCTTCTCTTTTTAAAGCTTTTCTCTTAGTACCTTTCCTTTCGGTTACTGTATTTAGGGCGTTCATTCTATTTCGGTTATATTTTTAATTATTGGTGTAGTATGTTGTAAGTTGTTTCGATGAGGTTTATTTTAGTTATTTGGTCTTCAACCTTTTTTTGTAGACTTTCATCGTTGCAATGTAGTCGATTCGAATCACTGTGGTCGAAGTAACCGGTGCTACGTTGATATCATTGATTGATGCGTAAGTTCTAAGTTTGGCAGACCGCTAGCCGGTCTGCACACTAATTTGTATAGCCAAACGCTTTGGCCTATGCCACAATTTAAAGTGGGCACCTACTGCACTGCACTTGCAGTGCAGTGTATTCAAATCCCACAGACTGCAGTCCATTCGCAGTACATACAATCAACCTTACTGCAATCAAAGTTTACTTGAATGTATTGCACTTGACTGCTATTTCAATACTGGCGGCTTTTTTGTTTTTGTTACTGTACGTCAACGTGGCTTGACATTAATTGGTGGCAACCACTGAAATCCTTGCTCAATCCGTAAGCCAACAACAAGCCAGACCCCTATTAATTCCGATTAATCTGTACTAAAATCAACCTCAATTACGGCCCCTTACGGTCTTTTTCCTTCACCCTTCTAAGACCTTCGTTCCTCAAATTCCGTATACAGATCTTGCGCCATAAACCTACGTAAATCAAGTAAGCCACTACTTACGTACCTTTTTCCAGTAGGTCCAACTACTACCATTATCACCCCGGTAGTTTTCCAGTTTTCCAGGGTAACCTTATTCCTCTACGTCACGTACCGGGCAGTCCAAGTATCCCATGATTCATATAGTCAGCATATTGCTGTTTACAAACCTTTCTAAGGCGCTATTAGGCGTAGCCTTAGTTATAGCGTCGGTAGGTTTATTTTTACCGTTAATTTACTGGAATTTATCAATTTCCCGGGTTTTGTATGCCTCATTTAACGCTATCATGTCTATTATTAGGTGTTTTTTATTGGCTGTGCCTAATTTTAATAAGCTCTCGAAAAGGCTTCATGAGTTGATACACACCTCCATAGGTATCTGTAGCAGTCTTAACTATTTGGTAATAATCTTTATTATTTCGTCGATCACTATACCGATGTTAAAGCCTATCATCATTCCATAAACTTCTAAAGCTAACACACTCTAGATTACGCGCTTGCACTTAATGAATATCAAGTACACAAGGTTTCCGATAATCGTGAATTTCCCTTCTAACCTATCATTATGAAAGAAAATTATCAGAAAGCCGATTTACGATATAAGGTCAGTATTATCGGCAAATAACTCGTCTGCGAAAATCATTAATTTCGCCTTCGTCAAATCAATAAAAACCATATTAATTCCTTTTTCCTCATGGTTCATTTGCCACTAAATTTGCCTATTTAACTTATTAAAGTCTTTGTCTTATGGGTCTTATGTCTTTACTGTAATAAAAAGGTCGTACGATACCTCTGGTTGATATAAGGTAGCGATGTAAGCCGCATGAGCCATCTATTTCAGGTATCTTTGTAATTTTTACTTATCGGTCTTATCGATCATTATCAGGCTCGTGGCTTGCTCTTTTCAACGTAAGCTAATGAAAGTGCCGTTTTTAGCCTTAATACTATAAATATAATTTAACGATTTATTAAAGTTAAGTTGTATACTCTTAGCTAATGTTTCAACTAGCTTACACTTCTAAATACCTAACTTCTCTATAACACGTTATTCCACCGTTAAAAACCCAACATCGCCGAGGAAAAAAGTATCGTTAATTTATATACCCACCATACCAAAGTTTTTGTCTTTTATAATTAACAGGAACGGGTTAAAAGTTAAATTCTTTATACCAAGCCTAATTTGAATGTGTGACTGGTACGTTAGAAACCAGTGGACGCCTTCCTTGGCCAGTTCGTATATGGGCTTGATATAACGTATTACCGTGTCATCTAGAAACTTATCCCTTAGTTCTTTTAGCAGTTCCAGTAGTACAATCTGTTAAAGATCGGTAACAAATTGCGTATATGTTTGCGTAATGTTCCGGCCATTAAGTGTGAATTAACCTTTTGCGCCAGCAGTGAAACTGGTATCAATGGCAATGATCAAACGCTAGCTGATCTTCTTGATTGTAGGCGATTAAGTGAGGATTCAGTCCTTACCTTTCATCACCATATCCTTGAGCGATCAGCTATGACTTGTCATACGGTCGTTCCGTGGTCTTACTCTTGACCTTGTGAACTATCCTTAACTTGAAGATAGTGACGTCTTGACCTTCAAATTATTTAACTCGCTCCATGTAGTCTCATTCAGAGGCAGAGGGGTATTGCGTGTGGTATATCACCTGCTTTGCGTCAAGCTTAGCAGCAATGTGGCGTGATGACCAGTAGCTTTGTTTGCTGTAAATCCAACATCTTTTGGCATTTGAATTAAACTTGCTTGACCGACTTGAAGACCTTGAGGAGGAGGAATACCCTTCTTCATGGGTAGAGGTTCGGGCCTTCCGTTAACCGTACTGGCTGGGCCTTCCGTACCGTCGATTAATATAGTACGAATTGAAAGGGTCTTCTTTTTCGTTACTGAATTTCGGAGCTTAACGGTATATACCAGTCGAACCGGATACTCGAGCAGTTACGGTCACCAATAAGGAACTTAGTTGGCTAAAAAAAAAACCTTCGAAAGTAGCATTAGGGTATTATAAGGCGTATTCGAACTTTTTTTTAGACTGTAATTAATTTTCGGACCTATTGGCGTAGGGTGCCTTCGCCAGATCTCATGTTTCCTATTACTTGTTGGGAAAATATTAGCCTATTAAGTATCTAATTTAAAAGGTTTATCTTACTTTCCGACTCTTTTTTGTAATACAATATGTAAAACCACTTAATAATGTTCTAGTATGTATGATACTGGGTAAGGTTGATATAGTATTCGAATTAGCCCTTTATGTTATCGTAAGTTTTGCGAAAAGAAGAGTAATTTATTAGGTAGAGGAGGTAATAATCCTCGGCTTGGCCGGTAAGGATATTGGTAAATAACGAATGAAAACCTGGAAATTTAACTCTTATCCAACGGTAAATGTTGAAAAATGATCGCAAATTGACATCGAGGAGGTTGTATGGCTTACCATTATACTTCTATTTTCCGTCCTAGATGTTGGCGAACGTGGTAATCGCCGTACAATTTGCATTCACTATTAAAACGCGTCGTGGAGGGGAAAAAATGTATTGGTTGTAGGGATCTTTTATATCTTTTGGCCAAGGAGAAAAACTAAGGCTATTTTCAATATTAGTAGGTAGGATAGTTACCTTTGACCGAATTTAAAGGGAAAAAGCCAGTAGTTGTACCCATAGTAGACTTTTGAGTAAAGCCAGTTCTTCCTTGATTTAACTATTAAAACTAAACGTGCTGAGGAGTTTGGGGAAAGTGGGCCTAAAGGTTTTCGTTGTGAGGAACTTAGAGATAATTCTATTGGTGATAAGGGGTTCGGTAAGGTTCCTGTTTAATTAATTAATGTAAAGCTTTAACATTAATACCTCTAACTGCGTTATCAGCTATTACTATACGTATGCGGCCGCCGCTCAGGGCATACTCCGCGTTATTATATGAAGGTGTTGGTCTACCGAGTAGGTTAACGTATTCCTTATCATTAACGTGTAAATAGACTTGATTAAGTTAAAAGTAAAGGGGAGTTTCTCTGGATCGCGAGTGGGGTCGGTGAGGTTTCCCAACGCCCTTTCCTTTAGGCTGTGGGTTTTTAAAACATTCTTTAAATTAAGGTAAGTTTAAAAGGGTTTCCGCTAATCTTGTGAAATTCTTCTCTAATAAGTAAATCCCTCAGCGTTTTATTTTTTCCCTTGGTTTAAATTTATTTGTTTTTAAAATCCTTTTCTACATATTAATCGTTAAATCGTCGAAAAACTTACGGTATTTGCGAAAAACACGGTTACCACGGTCAAGTTTTTCTCCGCCGCTCTACTTAATGATGTAATAGTCGACAAAGTTCGTAAGGTGTTTTTCCGTTGATTCTTTATTAATATCTATTCCCTCCACATTTTCGTCGTAAAACCTGTTTAAACTCGATCCGAAGGCGTTAAATATTTCTATAAATTCCTAATTTGAAGTTATTTTAACGGTTTGGCCTATAAAAGACGTGTAGGACGTATAGGGTAAGTGACTTAGTTTTTTTTTGGACGTAACAACTTGGTGTTTGGGTGTGAGGTTACGCGCCTTGGCTTTCTTAGCACGATTTAGCGTTTTAGCTTTAAATAGAGAACTTAACTATCGAGGTAATACAGGGAGTGAAAAAAAGTAGAGTAAAGGCAAAGATTTAATGTGAAAGGTATGGTCGAAAGACTTTATTAGTAATAAAGGATGAAGGTTGTTTATTATTTAGCGTAGAAGCTTAGTTATTTTTCTTACGGTAATAGCACCCGCAGTAGTATTAACTTAGCCGTTTGATAACTTACCAAAGTTTGAGACTTTTGACAGTAAATCTTCACGTCTTTAAAAAGAATCAATAAAGATTTCATGGTATTTTTAATAACAATATCGTCGCTAACTTTAGTTTTGTAATGATCACACTAAATACCCGTGAGTATATAGAAGGTGTCAGAGGGTTTATGTTAACAGTAAGGTAGCAGAGGTAACAAAAGGTGCAATATCAAGACTGTGTTCGTGCGAGTGATGATCAGAAGCCGTGAGGCTATTCAGGGTAGACTGAATACTTAGATTGACAACTGAAGAGCTATGAAGGAAATACTATCTATCTTGGTAATGAAAGTGTCCTTATATATCCGCGCCTTCATACGTCTTCAGTGTAGGCTCGACTGGCTCGATACCGAGTCCATCGAGTCTCACACCATGCTGACCCTAACCCTTGTGTACGGTGTGTCTGTTGTGGATCCCTGGTGCCTGCCGAGAGGCTGTGTCCAACCGATTTCCTTTGTTATCTGCTGCGGGGCCGCCGCTGGTGCGCCCTGCAGATGTTGGGTCATAACAAGTTTGTCGTAAAAATCGCTATAGCTTAGAAGTCTTTTTTTATTTATCACCGTAAAAACCGACACAGTAGTGGTGGCCCTTCGTAAGAATCTTTCTTTTACCCTAGCCGCCATTGTTAATGTAGAGCATAACCAGAAAGTAGATTTTTCTTCTATTTAGCCAATCTGTGCTTAACCTAATAAACACTGACTAGTGTTGGTAGGTCTTTATCGTTGCAACGTAGTCGGTTCGAATCACTGTGATCGAAGTAACCAGTGCTACGTTGATATTGTTGATTGATGCGTAAGTTCTAAGTTTGGCAGACCGCTAGCCAGTCTGCACACTAATTTGTATGGCCAAACGCTTTGGCTTGTGCCCCACTTTGAAGTGTGCACCTACTGCATTGCACTTGCAGTGCAGTGTATTCAAATCCCACAAACTGCAGTTAGTTTGCAGTACGTACAATCAACCTTACTGCAAGTAAAGTTGACTTGACTTTACTGCATTGGACTGCTATTCCAACAACCTTAATATTTTCATCTATAAATGCTAATCCGAAACTTATTTATTAGCGTATCAAGACTTGAAACAAAGTTTTAAAACTTGTCGAAAAATAATTCAAATCTTTTCCTGGATTAAATAATATAAGGTTAAAGTTTGGATTCCTTCGGCATATTTTTGTAAGTATTTAGATAAATAGTTTGTCTCCCTTATATCCTGGTTTAAGGGCCCTTTGGCATTTCTAGACCTTCTCTAGTAAGAAGATAAACATTTTCTATATTTTACCTTTTTTACGGTAATTCTTTACGGATTCTCATGTAATTTCCGTCTAATTCTTATTGTAAAGTTTGTGGTTTATTTCTGTATTCAATTCTGATTTTAAGCGGTTGGAACACTTCGTAAATCTATTTACTTGCATAAGGTGGTATATATAGTACTCGTTGGTTTACCAAGATGATATGTCGAGTAAAATGATATAAAATTGTAATGGTTGAATATTTATGTTTTTATAAGTATTTAACATTATATGTATCTTATTATCGGAAACGTCGTACGGTTCATTATTGTAGTTCTCGTTTTTATTTTATTACTTGTTAACGTTGGTAAGTATAACATGTTTAATCCTATTAGTGGGAATATTATATGGTGTAAGGTTGCGGTATTGATCGTGTTTACTAGGTATTGATTCGTAAAATTTATATTATCGTTTTACGCCGCGAATTTTATCCCCGGGCAGGTTGTTTTCGCTTTTTTATCCTTTTTCGTTACGGTCGCAAAGGGTGTTAATCGCATTCAAAAAGTATCCAAATATTTGTGTATTCTCTAGTGTATACAAAGACCTAGGTATATGTTATACACGCGTGATGGATAACATCCATACTTGTTCCTCCTTTTATTCGAACTTCGTATACCTTACTTAAGGCGCGGGTATATTATCTAAGAGTCCTATACCCTGTATTCGTATAGTATTTTCGTGTTGCCGTTTTATTTATATATCTTTTACAACCCTTTTTTTATATTTCTTCAAATAATCCCTTTTTATTAAATCCGTTTAATACACCTCTTAACCCACTAAATTTAGTAACTTGGTAAACTATGCCGCATCTATTTGGGCTTTAGTAAGGTGGCCGTTCTTACCTTTAAAAGTTTTAATGCCTTTGCTCTTTAACTAAAACCGTAAAACTTCGGAAATCGAGTTACGTATCATATACCGAATTCCTATCATCCAATTTGAAAGTATTTCACGGAAATTATCTAATATATTAGATCCCAATGCTTACTTTTCTCAGTAACGGAAAATGAAGGTTATAATTTATATATTTGCTGTATAAGTATCTCATTCCATAACTGGTATGTCGATAATATTATCCGATTGCTTTTGGTTAATGTTTTGTAAAACGACCTTCTAAATCTCTATATACTAGACCCAAAGATTGAAGTATTCGAGAGCTCTATTTTGACTTGTTAATACTAATGCCATAGTTACGAGAAAGCTGAGTGTACCAAATCATTTATAAAGCTGATTCATACGTATATCGGATATGTTAAAGCAGTATCAAATGAAATTTTTCGCAGTGAATGAGACTCGAGTGCGATTATAATATAGTGTTCAAAGAGGATAGGTTGGAATAAAAGCGTATCATATGTAAAACTGAAACAAACAAAATGAAGGAACCAGTTTAAAGTGAGGCGTTTAGCGTATGTGAATACGAACCAAATCTAAATAAAGTGCAAATAAGGAGTCATAAGAATTTAGTTAAGCGACTTAAATTGGTATTTTATCGTTAGGTATGTGTTTTATGAGTTAAGGATGGGGTGAATTTGAAAATCGCGAGTTATAAATTTAAACCAAACGTGTAAGGTCAGCGGGGGAATGCGAATGTAATGATGGGAATAGCGGAAAGTGGACGTAGAAATGTGTGTGTATATGTGTGTAGAATTCGAGACGGTGTGTGAGGCTTAGTTTGAGTATTTGGCCTGCAGTTTAATTGTTGTTTTTCGGTCATGGTTTAGTTGTAGGGGTGTTTTAAAAGGTGTGTCATGGTTATTTTCAAAGTTTGCAAGCGGTTTTGATGTTACGTTTTAGCCGCTCCCAAAGTATAAAAACAGTTTTGATATTGTATTTAAATCGGATGGATACCAACGAAGACTTTTAAAACTTGGTTGATTTTAGCTTACGTGACCTTAAACGTAATAGTACGCTGTTCAAAAAGTGTCCAGATACGTTAAAGCGTTAACCAAGTTAATATTGGTGTACCGAAGCTTTCAGTGGTTAAAGAGTATTAGACGATTTTATAATTTAGTATTAATGTGGTTCTTTTTAATGTGATTTGTCTTTTATAGTTTTTATATACTCTCGTGTAATTCCTAAAAAAATCTTAGTATTGAAGTACAGACAATAAGAACCGTTACAAGATCCCGCTATAGGTATTGAACTTGGATTTATTTATTTGTTTCTAAGCTATTTGTGGCGGACAAATCGGCTATTAATTGGTACCGGCAAGGCTTTTACCTATTTATGTAAACGTAAAAAGTAAAAGAGTATTCATAAAGATTGGTAGTATATATTTGAGTAAATAGATTAGATAGAAGGGAGATGAGGCATCTGGAGAGTACACTCCTTAGTTAAGAGCTTATGAGGTTTTACCCGTGTAGTGGTACTTCACTATTTACTTTGTTAATCTCCCTTCTGGGCAGTGGCACTCTACCGTACACTTTGCCAATGCTCCTTCTAGGTAGTGGCACACTATTATACACTTTGCATAAATTCACCTTGTAGGATGGTACGTTACCGTGCACTATCCAAAGGTGTAATCTATAGCGTGGCCGCTAACTAATTATAGAGATATATGATAATATCTACAATTACGAATATCGTTTTATTAAGTATAATACTACCTACATATCTGGCATAGTTGTTTGAAACCTGTATTTCGTCTACTAATCATGAAATTTTTAGGTTTTTGAAAGGTTAGGGATCTAGTTGTTATAACAAAGATAGGGGTTTTTGTTTAATAGATGATGTAAAAAAAGTGTTGGTTAGTTAGTTAGAAGATTGTTTGAAAAGTAGTATTTTGGTTATATCATTTATTTTTAACGAGTAATCTATATTATATAACTTATTGTATCCTTCCTAGATTGTCATTGCGTCAGAATTATTCTTTTCAATAGTATTAGTCTATTAGGCGTGATATATTACCTATTGTTGATAGTAATTAATGGTGGGGTGGCTAATTCATTATAAAACGGATTTATGTAATATTTAACTTTTTTCGTACCATTATGAAGATTGTATTTGCGGTTACCATATAATTTTGGGGTTTGGATATATCAATTATGCTAATCTAAATTTCAATTTAGAGTCTTTGGACTAAATTTTGAGCGCGTGGAATTGATGTATTTGCGGTCAATCTAGTGCATAATTAAAGGGTTTTCTTTGTTATAATTGCGTAAATTGGTAGTTTGGGGGTATATATCTATTTGTTTTCGCCTGTGTATTATAACAGTCATAAGTCACGATCATAATCCATTCAAATAGCTGTTACAAGGAGTATTTAGGTGTTATAATAAGAAATTGAACTTGGTTACATTATTGATGATCGCCTGGACCTGTGCGAGAAATCTTGTTGTGTCAGCGTAAATTATTTATATCGTCTAATGGTACAGAATTCATTTATCGAATCTTTTATTAAGGATATTCAATTTTTTTTGCTCCAATTTTTTTAGTAATTATAGTTGTTTACTGTGTTGTGGCCTAATTAGTATGTTATTGCATAAGTTGAACGTATTATTCAAAGTGATGTTTTATTCTAGTATAAATTTTACAAATCATACTCTTCTTGTTTAAGATGGCTAGGTATAAGTTTAGTTTATCGTAACCCCTGAGGATTTCTAGGAATAGTACGCGGTATTTTGAAAGTTCAAACTTCATTTTTTTTTTAAATTTTGTGGAATCGTATTTTTCTCGTATTGATTTATTATTGAATATTTTGTTATACTTTTCTCTATTTTTATGAACTTGGTAAGCTTGGTAAGATATTTATAGTTAATGTTGATAATTTTGACTGGTTTAGAAGGGAAGTTACGATGGTTGTCCCAATCATAAGTAGTGTTTTTTGCAATTGACCTAAGTTTTAGGTTTGTAAAATCGCGGTGGCGAGAGTAGTTGCCCGTTGTCTAGATTGATAGGTCAAGCTTTGTGGTAGTATTTGTAGTGGTTTTAAATATGTAGACCTACTCTTTTGGGGTTTTTCGTGGTCGAGTTACGCGATGCTTTATATTAAGGAAAACCTTGATAATTTTGAAAAGTTTTCTTAATTAATAGTTGGATGGCGCCGTCTTTAATTGTTTTTTCCGCCTCACCAGCCATTGTTATATATACTCTTCTTCAACTGAACACTAATTCCGTGTTAATGCATATTGGGATATGAGTTGAACTACCTTGCAAATTAATCAGTAGTTTATCGATTGTGTATAGAGAGTCATTATTCACGTGTTTAAGATTCAATTGATCATAGATAGAGGGTGGATTTTTCAAAGTTATATAATGTCGTTGGTAATTGTCAGTGATTCTTTTTAATTTTACTTAGTGAACTCTCAAGTTCTCGATTTTAAGGGTAATCCTTTTTTGGTACTATTTAGAACAAAGTTTTAGTTAATTATTTTGGTATTTCATTCACCTGAATGATCATACGTTGGCGCATTTCTATTTTTTATTCGGCTTCAGCTTCACGTTGAATGGTTTTTTAAATGTTAATAGTTTAGTTATAAAAAATGTTACAGAATTTTTGAAAAGGGTGGGTGCTTCAACCAAACAATTAACTAGTATTTAACTCTAGGATGTACTAACCGATAAAGTTGGTTAAGTCGTACGAGAAAATAAAATGTTCAATTTTTCATGTAATAATGGGATATGAAATAGTAAATTTGGAGCAAAAATATATACTGGTTTACTAATTACACGAACTACAAAAGATATAATACCAAAAGCGTGTTTTGAATAAAGAACCCCAACGTTAAAGAAAATAAAAACAGTTAAATATACTGAACTATAAGGGATTTCAAAACTCTAAAAAGAATAAAAATCATTCCAACAAATACACTCGTCAAAAAATACGTGACAAAACATTTAACATTGACGTTTAGAATAAGCTGAGAATGAACCAATAACTAGCTCAAAGAAAACTACGTTTATAAAAAAAAACCCAGAAAAATCTATAATAACATAAATAGGTTTCAACTACTTGCTATTAAAGATTAGTACAATAATAATATTTTTCACGGGATTTTGCCTAATATTGAAACTTCCAAACACTCAGTAAGACTCTATGTCAAGTAGTTTGTTTCAAATAGAGGAATAAATAACGAACCTTGGCTGCAACAAAGCCTAAAGAACTCAAGAATTATTTCAACCAGAAATATGAAACCTCTGTAATTGGGATAATGATTAATATTAATATCATTATACCAATCATATTTTATATTTTAAACACATTTACATCATTTCATCTATACTAAGAAAACATGAATAATTTGAGGATTACGATTAACTTCATTACTAACAAGACAATTCAAAATACATCACGTTGTACATTTACCTAAAATTGAGATACATATAGTTTCACTTACAAAACCTTACAATAAGTATTAATAACCTCACTAAAGTAGAACTATGATAGCTGTACCGGATATTTCATAATCAAAACTCAAAAGAATTATTCCAATTGATTCACAACGTTAAATACATCGATTTAGAGTGTTTAATTTATGTCAACCTAAGAGATTTCAACAATATTGCCAAATGAACACGTGAATACTACAATAATTCAAACTATTGCTTCAAAACAACTGAAACTTCAACTTTAAAATCATCATTGACGTATTTCACTTCGAAGGATTAAAGGTACAGCATCTAGCTAACTCAATAAAATACTTTTATATTATTATATTCTTAAATGTAATGTCAGTTGAAATATATAGATTAGTCTATAGAACGTATAGATTAACACATATACTTTACATCAAATGGTTTATAACACCATTCCAGGCTTAATATTTTGTAGAATTTCAAATGAACGTTAATTCTAGATGGAACAAATATGATTAAGTCCACGTTAAAGCATATTCAAACATTGTAAAAATAGAAATAGCCGATAGCATCTTTCGTCAAAATTATGAAAATCTGCTAAGGGAAATTAACAAGTTGACATATTAAACCTACGTTGTATAAATATTTGTAAAGAGAATTCCTGGGAAGATTAAATTTAACGAGATGGGGTTTAAAATTTACGTTCTTTCGAAATATACATATAGTTAATGGATAGATCTTCATCATATGCATCTATATTAAAAATACGAAAAGGTCAAACCAAAACCAATAACGAGTTACAACAACTCTAAAAGTCTCATTCAATTAACCATATTATTTGAATTGAGAATTAACCTGCCACAAAATATGTATTCTCATTTCTACTATTAGGAAAAGTCTTTGTATGCAATGAAAACCTGAATACTTTGAACAGATCCTTCAAAATCAATAGCAGTAAAAACCTAAAAATTCTTGTAAATACTATAAATGCAGCACTTGAACTACGAAATACATAGTTCAAACTACATAATGGAGGAAAAAATACAAAAACTTAAGATAAAGAACTATTGATATATAACCCACCTACGCTTAGTATTAATGAAGCTATAACACGACGATTTCGAAAACGATTACAAAAATAAAAGACACTCTATGAAAGGGAATATCTGCCAGAGATTATGAAAATTAAGTATAAAATAATTTTAAAAGTGTGGTATACAGCCCGTATTACTCAAAACAAAACAAAATTAAGCATTAGAGGTGAGGGTAAAAACCGAAAAATTCATTTCAACACCAGGAAATCCTTTGAAGGGAAACCACGAAACTAAGATCAACAGTCTTCTAAACCGATAAGCTTTATAAATTGCTCCTAAAACCGAATTTGAAAGATAAACAGATGTGAATGAAGACAATTTCAGGATTATATATTAGATTATAGGCGTTATGATGAGAAACCGTTTTCAAAAATAATACTTTATTATATAATGTTACCATAAAGAAGGGGAAAAAAATAATTTTGATATGTTCAATAACGATGTCAAAAATCAATTGATGATTTATTTTTTTTCTTTTCATTCTAAATGGGGAAAAAATATGAAAATAATAGTTAATAGACGCGACATCGCCTCATTTATACGTAATTGGATAAAAATCCTCAATGTACTATAGTTTTAGAACGGTAAAAAAGACTTAGAAACAAATACCTATCAGAGTTCATGATTGAAATATGTTAAATCACTATGTAACTACTGATTCTGGTGTGCATTAATATATAATATATGTAAAACGTTTTAAAAACATGACTTAATGTAATAATTACAAACTTCAACGTATGCTTTTTAGTAAAAAATCATGAATCCTTTAACATCGTTGTCATACGAATTAACTCTGGTTTTTGCTAGGAATATATGAATTGGTTAACTAAAATACAAAAGCAATAACAACATCAGAACTATAAAACATCAAAATAATTGTAATACTGGATATTAATAATGTAATGTAATTTAATAGTTTGACAAAACCCTTTATACAAAACCAATGAAAGGTATTGTTGGAATAGCATTCAATTGAAGTAGAGTTAAGTGATCCACAATTACAGTTAGTTGATTGTACTGACTGTAAATGGACTGTAATTTGTGGGATTTGACTGCATTGACTGCAAGTCAAATTCAGTAGGTGTCCACTTCAATATAGGGCACGAGCAAGAGCAGTTGGCCATATAAATGAGCGTTAAAACCAGCTATCGGTCTGCAAAACTTAAAAGTAACATCATTACCACTTTAAATGCAACACCAGTTACTTCGACCACTGATATTCGAATCGAATACGTTATAACGATAAAAGTATATGGCAGAAATGTCTAACCACAAATATAGATTATACATTAGGCTTGCACAAAAAATCAAGAAACAACTTAACTATTATTGACAAAACAAATCATTGTAAAATACATAAATCCGTGAAAAAAATGTATACATAGTACTAACATTATGAATTTAAACCCATGAAAAGCGTTTTACAATCCTTTAATATCATATGAAGCCTATAACTCATGCGAAAACTATATAAACAATCTTAACAAACTTCTTTATTTACACAAAGACAAAAAAATTATATCGTTCTCATAGATTTAAGATTAGCTAAATTGATAGTATTTATGAACTATAATAGGATTCAGCTAGATCTGTGTCACAAGTAGCTCAGATACTATCTATAATATTGGATAAAAAGGAAGGAGAAATCCTTGTTGAAGAGTTGCTACGAAGAAATAAGAAAGGGGGGGACCCGGTAACGGGATAGGTGAAGGCGTGTATTCAAGTAGTTCTAGAGTATCTTAAAAATATAATTACTATCAGGGATATATTTCCGGTAATTATTAGCATAGGAAGGAGACTGGATCTTTACCCCCAGTCTATCCCTACGAGTTCTGAAACCTGGTAAAAGATGGTAAAAGGTGTTATCGAACTGTAAAAGGTAGTCGAAGGTGTTCCTTACTGTGAAGCATTGCAAAAGATATGTATCAACCACTTTGGAGTGATTTGAAACATTATAGCATCGTATAGATGATTATAAGCGTCGAATGTTTTAGCGCAGCATAGAAGGCGTCGGCACTAGCCTCTATGCTGCCCTCTTTATAAATATTCCCTATTAGACACATCCTAAAATATAAAACTTTCCCCTCCTACAATAACCTTCTAACCCTTTAACAGCAGTATATGTTTACAGTGCCATATATAAAAACTTTCCCAAATCTTCAAATTAAAGCTTGATATAATTATTATAAACAACCTAGCCACGAAAATGAATCCCAATCTGTTTACTAAAGTCTATAAGGTTATAAAATATGTGAGCTTTTATAATTCAAGTTATGAAGTCTCTATTAACAAGCATATAATTCCTGGCTTTACGCAGTATATAAATAAATACAAATGGTATCATATAATAAATATGATTCGAATAAGTATATACCATAGCTTATAATCAAGGTAAGTTTCACCAGAAAATCGAAAGTAAATATAAGTTATAGTTATGGCTAGAATGTTAATAACGAGCAACTAAAAACTAGTATGAAATACAGTTTAGACTTTATCAACTCCATAGACCAATAATCTAACTATATTTATGCTTTATTAAAACTAAATCCTAATATAAAACAGGTCGTCAAAGAGTTTTCCGAGATTAGCTTGAGTTTCGACGTTCAAAACCGAAGTAAATTTATCGTTTACGATTCGTTTTCCAAATGATGACGAGTGGCTAAACAATGTATAACCTCAAGTGGTTGCAAGCGAAAAGTAGATGAGGGTTAGTCGAACCATTTGTAATAAGGTCAATATACGTATAGATATCAGTTTTATACCCTTTATTCCTATCCACTACGGTGGCCTGTACGTCGTACATATTTTGAATAAAAATCGTAGTTTAGAAGTTAATAAACCATTTTATCAATGAACATAGGCGTCGTTATTAACGAACGAGTAAGAAGCCCAGTTAAAATTTATTCAAAAGTTGGTTTAAATCGAAAAAGAAATCGATAACAATTGATATAAACTTATTGAAATAGATTAAAGATTTTTTGCCGCTAATGACGTGAAATATAATTCAATGATAACGAATACGAGAGAATAGTTGAATAGTTGTAGTAGAAATACGAATATGAATTTATTACCGTGCTTAATATCCGTGAAATAAGGGTTTCGAAACGACGGGGTAATATAATATAACATTGAACCAAGTCCACTGGCAGGTTGGATAAAAAGACCTTTCGTTACCTCTGGTAGAGCTATAATAGGATTCGAAAACATCTAATATAAAGATATCAGAAAAACTCAAAAACTTCTTCCAAATTAGATGCATAAAACCCAACCTTTTAATTAAAACCAATCGTTTTGGATAGTCGTCAATATAATGACGGTTGACTCAAGGTTGATTTCGGGTTAACAAAATACTTTTAACATAATATTTAGGTTCTATTTTGATATCGTACTGATAATATTTATAACGGTTTGTTTGTAATTCGTATCTATTAACTTGAAAACGGGTTCGAAACGGTTCGAATAAATTAACTTGCGCCAACTTAGGAGTATTTCCATTTCAAAATATCAAATTCGATGAATTGAAAATCGACAACGTATATAACATGATATTCACTGTGATTCCAACTAATTTTTGTCGATATCTTATCTGATTTAAAATTTGGACATAAAGTCTAAACGTTAAAGAGGACCTGGAATTCATCTGAGGGAAAGTGTTGCTTATGAAGTGCTTGTTTATCTCTATTATGTAACTATAATTACAATTTATACAAATTTCATAACTGCGCAGATACGTCGAACGCAATTATTGATCTTTAGAAGCGGTTTTACGGTTTATATAAGTAAACGTTGAAAGAATCTTATAAAGTTGACGTAATAACTATGTATTACAAAGTATAGATTAATACCAATAATAATACTATTCTTATTCATTGGTATTATTTAGTAATTACCCAATGAACGGATTAGATCAAGTTAGGTATAAATAATAAATAAACTTAGGTACGTTTTGAACTCTTCATTAGCACGTTTGGTAATACTATTTGTTTCGGGGTGAAATACAGTATTCACGCTTAGCTCCACCCTCGTTAGATCGTAAAGGAGTTTTTGAAACATCGTAGTTTAATTTAAACTTCAATTATTAATAATAACGCGTAAAGACAATAAACCCTCCAATAAGAACTTGAAAACCGCTCTATACCAATTTCGACGTTCATATCATTTATTCATTCTAAATTAATAACTTTATTGAAACGTTCCGTAATAATGATAAAATAACATGGGTTACCAACTCATTTTTTAGGGAAATCGACCATAAAGATAACTAAAAAATCGCTTAAAAATCACTCGAAAGTAAATCATGGCTTATAAAACCATTTTAAATGATATATCTCATAAATTGTATACCTAAAAATATCACGATTCGGATAAAAACGCCGGGCTGCACGATAAAACCCAAGATAAAAGTATATCTTAGATAAAAGAAGAGGAATAAAGTTACGATCCGGGTAATCAGTAAATAGTAAATCATATATAACCTAAATTAACGTAGTAATTAAGGGGTCATAAACCGGAACCTAAATACGGTTACGAAACCGTAAAATATCATCGTCTTCTACAAAATATTTTGAAATAAAAACTTAAAGTATTGGATCGTAGTTAAAAAAAATATCGATAAAGAAATTTCGGTCGCCTATACGTACTACACAAATTGAATGAGAGTAAATGAAAGTAAATGGGATTTCGGGTAATGACGATGTACCAATTACTATATGAATCAATATTAGTAAAAGGTCTGTAACCTTTCCGAATAAACTTGTTAACGATAGTTAGCCGGAAATCTTATACACGTAAAGGCGGTTTAGGAGAAACCCATTAAAAACGTAAAAGCTATAATTCTCAGCCTCAAAGTCGGGGGTCGGAAAATCCTTGATAAATATTCTGGTTTCGTCGAAATAACGCATCGGTGGTACGTAATCAATCCCTTTATTATGAATTAGCTTAAAATAAATTAGAAAGAATGTTTCGACTAATAAACCTATCATTTCAAATGTTGTTGGGTGATTATAAAGTTGACCAAATTCTTATAATCCGTAAAAATAATAAATAAAAAGGCCTAACCTCAAAATTCCCCATTCCATATTATCAAATAGCATATGATTCTGGATAACCCCTTATAATAAATTTCGTAATTATATTCGACGGGAATTACTTGACTAAATTAATACTTTGTCGAGGGTAAAGTTCATTAATAGAAATTTAAAAATCAACAGCCTTCTATAGTTCAATCGGAATTCTCAGATTTCATACTAGTTTCCCAGTCAGGATCCTATTGAAAGAAAATAAATTGGGGAAAAAAAACACCTTAAACCGTTCGAAAATAGCTTCTTCCACGAATACACTACGAGAAATACCGTCTTTTCCAATCAACCGAATGAATAGACCAACGATTACAAAATAATTAAGATTAAATTGCCGGTAATGGCGGTAATGCAAATAGAAACCTTATTTCCAGTACTGACGTGAAATATATTCACAGCTGGAAAACGCGCAGTTTTTCTATATCTATACATACTCTAACTCCTGCTCCGATAACGAACCCCAAATACATAAATTTTTAAACACCCAAATTATATTTGAATTCGTCGAGGTTCATGTTCAGGAGGTGTAAGCCGCCTACTAGGTACTAATCCCTAACGTTTTAATTATTAAAAGTGCTATTGAAATATAGTAAAATATCATCAAGTTGAACGGAATGAAGAATATCGAAAAAAATTCATAATAAATTCTTAATACATTGTTAAAAGGTAACTTGTATACCGACAATGCCGAAAGGAGTAACTATTTATTCCGAAAGTACAGAACGTATACAAAACCAAGTTTCCTACTCATTATCCTCCTTGATAGGTTACGTATAAAAAAACTATACTAACATTAAATTTGATAAACTATTTAACTTTTGAAATATTCATTAACGTTTTATTAATTAAGGGAAACTAGTTGCAGTTTGCTTTTATAATCGCGTTGAGTCTACAATAATCGATATAAAATCGTGGACCACTTTCGGGTTTCTTGAAGAAGAACACGAGGGCTTCCGCTTATAAGCTATGTACGTAAATATAACCTTAATTTAATAATTACATCAACATTTTTCGTAAAACCAAAAACTTCTCCCGTAACATAACGAAAAATGTGCCCGAAATAACTTGTAAAAAGATAGCCTAAATAATGATTTAGAGCGAAAATTTCGTAATCAGTTTTTAAACGGTAAAGGAGTAGTTAGTGATTTAAGGTTGTGTCAAACGAAAGCGTGAACTCTTTAAAAATATCAATGAGATTATCATCGATGGAAGAAAAAGAATTCTGGATTAATTTTTTTTTAATATACTTAAAGTAGATAGCATCGAACCCCATAATGACGGTTTATTTCTTTTAGTTTCTATAGAATATGGTATAAAAGATGGGGATGCCAATACTTTTAAATTCATTTTATTCCGGTAAAAAACCCGATTTCATTATTGGGTAATTACACATTCCACTTGAAAGTAATATATACTTCTGAGTAGTATAAATTACCTATTTGTATTCTATTTCAGGTTTACCTTAAATAACGTCGTATTATTAGTGAGGAATAATATAAAGCGAAATTCGATGCCATTTATTATCTTATATCATGTTTAAGTAAATTGATAGACAAAAAACTTAAACCGATCCTAGGTATATAGAGGATAGCTTTGTCAAGTTGTTGTGGTAAAAAAAGGAATATGTTGGAATAGTACTACATCTAGTGCAGTAGGTTAACTTTATTTACAGTAAAGTTGACTGTACTGAAAGTTGAGTGTATTGTCTGTGGACTTACTGCATTGGGTGTAAGTCGAGTGCAGTATGTAGCACTTTACACTAGGGCATAAGCCAAGCAATTGGCAATAAAAATTACTGTGCGGACTGGCTAGCGGTCTGTCAAACCTAGAACAATACATCGACCACGTGACAAATTCAATACTATTGTTATTTCGACCAATATAATCGACAACATTGTAACGATCTAAGACCCTACGAACACTAATCAGTGCGTATTGGGTTAAATAAAGATTATCTATGTAGAAGAAGAAGCTACTTTCTAGTTACGATTTATAGCCATAACGGCGGCTAGGGTAAAGGAAATATTTTTGCGAAAGTCCTTTATGAATACTATGTTATTTCACAACGGCAGGAAATCAGAAAAGAATTTCGTGTTACGTTAGTTTGCAACGGTAATCTGAAAGTAGACAACGGTATCGCTACTTGAAACTACTACGAAATATTTACAAATCTTTTTAAAGACGTTTAGATTGACTGTTGGAAGTCTTAAAGTAGGGCAAGTCGGCAAATAGCTAAGTTAGTACTACTTCGGGTGTTCTTATTGCAAAAACGACCAAGTCTATACGCTAAATAATCTATAACAATGAACGACCTTCGTTCTTACCTTTTATACCAAACCTTTGCCCCTACTTTAATCTTTTCACCCCCCCAATGTTAATTTAATCTTTATGTTTGCTTCTTCATGCGAAAATAACAACAATAGCCAAGTCGCGCCGAAACAGCTACGTCACGCAACTTAATGCTAAATCGTCAAGTTTTTACATGACTTTATACCAAAACACCAAGTCACTACACACCCTTCACGTCCTATACAAGTTAAAACCCTGAAATATCCACCATTAACACTTACTTTGAAGCCATTACCGATCCCGTTAGAAAAGAAACAATTAGGGCGTTCGGAGCTACTTTTACCAAATATTACAACTATGAAATTTGGGGGGAAGACGTTAAAAAAGACTTAATTAAAGGATACCTAATTAACTTCGTCGGTTACTATATTGTTAATATAAATGACGGCGAAAAATTTGACCGAGGCGATCACATTTTTCGCAACTTTTGTTATATCTTCAACGATTAGATAATTAACATGTGTAAAAGGTCTCAAAAGGTATTAAGTTAAAGTTTAAATCTAAACTTAAATTCAGAGGGATTTACGTATTGAAAAAGGGTTTTACCAAGTTAGCGAAAACCTTTTTTGAACTAACCCAACTTAAAAAATTCCCTAAAGATCTACGACCTAAGGGAAAAGATGTTGAAAAACCTTAACGCTTTTACACGCGATTCAGGGGACTTTTCCTTTACCCTTAGTTAAATTAAACCTTTTTACGCGTTTTTGATAAAGAACTTCTTAAATTATTCGGTAGCCCGGCGCTTTTACGTAAAAGCGTGGAGTACGCCCTGAGAGGTAGTAGAGTACATAAAATAAAAGCCGTTAATGCGGCTAAAGGTATTAAAGTCGGTAATTTACACCAGTTAATTAAGTAAAATCGTTAGGTTTTCTAAAACTTCCAAGTATCTTTTACCCCCTAGTAATTTAATCAACAAGCACTTTAAAAACCATTCTCTTTCAGTTTATCTGTATACGAAACCCTACTATAGGTCCTACCATCAAACTTTACCCTTCGGGCTAAGCGACTGGTAATTACCCTTAATACCGTGCCTCGGAAGCTTGAAGGCTTAAATTGCTAAAAAAACACAAATTAACATTGGGATGACTATTGCGATTTGCCCTCACAACCTATTAAGATATTTCACATGAATTACAAACTTTTAACGGGCTCCGATGAAACCTAAAACGACGTAAAAAAGTATAACGAAAAGCCTTATAACCTTTCCTATATGAAAATAATACCTTTTTAAAATATCTGGAAAAAAATAGAGTTTTTTTTCTTTAGGGTTTTACTTATTTTTTCCTGGGATCCTTATTAGGCATTTCAAGGATTATTACCTAACCTTCCTTACCCGAGCTACTAAATTTCGTAAGATTTACAACGGTATAAAAGGTTACTTCAAATACGACGTCCACCTATTGTAATAGTATAAAAATTGTGTTATTACGAGATAGATAACGATAATAGCAAATAGAAAAGGAAAAAAAACCCATGAATATACTTAATCAAATAATAGACAAGTTAATACCATGTTAAAAAGCAATAAGAAAAATTTATTTTAGTGAAGCTATACTTTACGAATAGGTACAAGTATAAAAGCTTTTTTAACTAATTTCGTATATAGTTTGCCATTGTAACAGCGCATATACCAAATTCGTTCAGTATATACCCCGAAGTCGGCAACTTCCCTAACGTGGATGAAAAAAACCTCACGATAGTTAATTATGTCGACCGTAAATATGGTTACAGACGCCTTTCACGTTTAAGGTACAGCCTATTAGCCACAGGCTAAAGGAAATAACCACGTTAACTCTAAGAAACCCAAAATTTATGTGGGCTTGTTAATCGTAAGTACTGTTGTCGTTATAGTAATAAAAGATATTGAATTTATGGTAAGTCTAGGTATTAGTTTACTTAATACCCTTCCGCTGAACGAAATAATAGAAAGATAATATACTATATCTAATACCTCACTACTTTTGAATAGTATTACTTAAATTGAATTGCAGACTTAGAGGGTAACGAGCTAATTAATAGTAATAATGACCCTAAGTAGATTAAGTAACATAAATATACTGTTCCTGACACGAATTAATAACTTGCCGACCACGATTTTTTACACAGTTTAAGTGGTAAAAACCTTTAGCTTTATAGTAACTAAGTTCTTAACACTTTATATACCTTTAACTTTTGCTATTATTATGTGGACCTTGGGTTCTAAGATAATATGCCAGATATAGGAGTAGTAAGATATTTCATAAGGGGTCATTTACAATACATAGCATTACTGAGAGAAAGTATTACAGCTACTAATATTAATCATTACGATACTACTAAGACTAAAGTTAACTTTGATTTAAGCGAATAATGATATTGATTAAGGAAAACGGTAATTTAAACTGTTATAGGAATGATTACGTTTTACATCCTTAAATCCCTTACTCTTTTCCTTTTTTATTCAAAGGATATAAAGACCCTCAGCGTTAACATCGACGTTAACGTAAACTAACTGGTTATAAACGGTCAAAGGTTTCTCCTCGCCGTTAACTATTGGAACTTATTGTTTTATCTTTAAAGTCCGGAAGTAATAATATAAAACCTGACAAAGTTGGATATACGTTAATAATATTGGTGTTTTACCCACCTATCCGTTAATAGGTTATACAAAGTTTTAAAGTCCATAAAATATAAAATTATAGAAACCTTGAACCCAAAAGCTATTAAAAGACTTTGTTACCACTACTAAACGCATGCCTAATCCCCTCCAAAAATTTAAACTTGAATTAAAAGACGACAAATATTTTGATTACGGTATTTTTATCGATATATTCTACTTAAATTACAAGCCTTCTTTTTACGTCGTTAATTTCAGAACCTCTTTTTACGGGGTTGAGATTTTAAAGTCCCTTTTGGAAAAAGATATGTGAAAAACAATAAGGATGTTATAAATTAACACGTACATGATTTTACCCAACATCGTTGTTTACGATATCGATACCAATTTTGAGACTGTAGAGTTCTAAAAAGATGCTAAGATAATAGGTATATAATTTAAATAGTTATATATAAAAGATTTATAAAGTATTTAAAAGGTTCAAAGAATACATGTTTTACTTCTCTAAACGTATAATATGTTTATTTTAGAAATTGGAAGCTTTACGGATTCGAAGGAACGCTTAAAGATGGCGATAAAAGGCCAAAACGACATCATGGGTCTTAACGGCTTAGTTCCAACGCTGTTGGTTTTTGGAACATACCCTGGCTTGACAAGTGAATCTCCGTTATTAACAAGTACTTAGAAATTAGTTACGGCTTACGTAAAAGCTCTAAGGAAACTTCGAAGAACATAGAAATGCTTCCAAGTTCATGATACACTTAATACAAAGAAAGGCCCCTTAATAATCGACGTAGGTACTTTGCCGTTGTAAAGTAAAGACCTCGTATAACGGGAGCCGGGAAAATAAAAGGGCCCGTATATGATTTTAAGTATCGCGAACTTCGAAATAGTTATTAGAACTGCTAACAGCTATATATCTTTTTGAATAACTTCAATTAAGCCTTATATCAAAGCTATTAACGATAGAAACACTTAATCTAAGTGGTCAGGTGAATACAATCCTTTGTTACCCGTTATCAATAAGCTAATAAATTGCCGCCGACGCGAACGACTCTTAAAAGAGAGGAACGTGAACGAGGAAAAATATGTACCGAGTCGTATTTACAATAATATTTAGGTAAGCATAAAAGAGAAGGATAACGAAAACTTGACATTAAAGCTTCGAACGTAATGGATTATCAAAACCTTCGGTAAATTTTTCGAAAAAAAGTAATAAAGTCGAAATTAATGTTTTATTAACTTGAGGGCTTATATAATTCGTACCGAAAACCGATTTTAACCTCCAAAACCAATAAATTACGATTTAAAAATCGAGGATTATTTACGAGATTAAAAAAAACACCACGGGGCGACCGTATGAAAAATCACATTTTATTTTCTAAGGATACAACGAAAAATGTAAAGAATAAATCATTATAAAAAAGCAAACAAGTGAGAAAATTAATCAACATTTAATAGTCGTTTTGGTAACAAATTTGTGAATTAACGTGAAAGGAAAATTAACGCTTAATAGCTATAATATAACGTAATACTATACGTAATCAGTAACGGAGTAATAACAGATTGTATTGATAAAACTACTATAGAAACTACTAATCATTTACCCTTTAGAGACTGTAATACAGTGTTTTAAATTATTATACGAATTGGCTGAAACGGGTATTTATGAATTTTTAACCTATGAATCGTATTCTAAATTACGGCTGGCGATGAAGTTTTTTATATACTTCCCATACTTGTAGAGAACGTAAAAAAGGTACTTCTATATAATAGGCATATAAACTAGCGATACCTTTTTCGTTAGAACGGCTAGCTTTATGATATTAGAATAGCAGGCAATTGAAGATTTTAACTTTTGGAATTACGAACCATTAACGACGTTAATGAAGGATACCTAGCTTAAATTTAATGAATCGTTAATCTATATACCTAATATTAATACCGTCTTTAATTTTATTTATAAGGGCAATGGCAATATTTTGTCTGTAATCGAAAAGACTAATGTAGCTAAGGCTTAACGGAACTTTGAATAACGTATGCAGGGTAGCTATATTATTATCTTATATTAATTGAAAGACTTTTACGACATTTGTATCACGGTGTAAGTATAAGATCAGATGGATAAAGACTTTAACCGACTAAATAAAAATCTCGAGTGATAAATACAAAATATGGACCAAGGTATTAATATAGTTTAAATCGACTTTTTAAAGACTAAGTAAATAATCATTATGAGCGGGTTCTTTATAAATAATGCCGACTTATTTTCATAAATTGGCTTTCTAATAACCCTCGTTCACAAAGAAAAACTAGAAAACTAGTTTTGTATTATCGGGAGTCTATACCATGAAACCTTCGTTAAATATAAAAAAAATTACACGAAGCCTACTTGTTTCAGAAGTCAAAGGTATAATAACGGGTTTTGACGTAGGTATCTTATTAATAAAAACCCCCAACCTTATTACCAAGTAACTAAAGATTCCTCTTAATCCGGTGTTAATTTATACGCATTTGAAAATATTTTTGAAATAACTTTGAAAGCTCGGAACTATTAGCGAAAAACGCCTAATAATCGGCATAATAGAATTAAGTAAAGCCTACGAAAAGATGAAAATGAAGAAATTTCGATGGATTAACGTCTAAGATAAACCCGTAGATATTATAACTAAGGTAATGTCAAAGAAAGCCTTGGAAAAGTTGGTGGATAGCAATAAGCTAACTATATGTATCGAGGGCTACGTTAATAAGCCGCCTAGCAATCCTAAGTTACGTGCCGGCAACTAGGATTATACTGGTAAACTAAAAAATTTCCTGGGAATTAACTATATAAACTTGTTTCATTGGCACGATTGAAGTGGAGGCCTGAAAAGGCATGTGGCGGAAAAACTTTTTGTGAGAGTTAATAAACTTAGACTTCGAAGCGATGGAGAAATTTAGATCGAATGGGGTTAATTTGCATTCAATTGAGTGTAATTTAGTATGGAAGTTAATTGGAATTGATAGGGGGTTGGTAAGTTGACGAGGTCGCTATTTAGCGTACACCAGAAAAGATTGAATAACTATACTAGCGTGTACGCACATACTAAAAAGCCGCTAGTATTGAAATAGTATTACATACAGTGTAATAGATAAACTTTACTTATAGTAAAGTTGACTGTACTGTTAGTTGAGTAAATTGTTTGTAGACTTACCGCATTAGGTAGAAGTCTAGTGCTGTATGCTGATTGCCCTTCACACTGGGGCACGGGTCAAGCAATTGGCCATATAAATTACTGTGAAGACCGGCTAGCGGTCTGGAAAACCTAGAATAATACATCCACCACTTGACCAATGTAATACTACTGTTACTTCGACCAATCTAATCGACAACGTTGCAACGATCTAAGGCCCTACTAATAGAATACCTAATAGCTTTCATAGGAGAATAAATTATTTACTCGTAATATTATAATATTTACAACACATTTTTACTAAAACGTTGAAAAATAAATGGAATTACAAAGTATTTTTAATATGAACAGGGAGCTATTTAAAAGTTAGGGGTAAGTTTCTAGGTTGAATCGAAGTGCTTACAACTCCTATACGTGATTATATATAAAGATTATGTTGTTCTTTCCTAAAGGCGATAAAATCCACAGTAAAATTAAAGTAAATACCTATAATAACCTTGTTGTCGAAGCTACACAAACGTTATATGGAATTTAATAGGTAAGTACAGATACGATAACTATCCACGTCGTATCGAAAACACAATCTAAGGTTTTTACGGCGAATGTATTTGAAATGGTTTACCTTGGTAACGCGTAACTTAATACCGGTTCGGACAACGTTCACGTCAGTTATAATGATATCTCCCTAATTATCGCGAACAGGTAAATCGCCGTTATTAATTGTTGGAAATACAACAGATACAGTTACTCTATTCACTCAATAACAGGTCTATAACAGGGCCAGTCAGTACTTGGTACAACTTCAAGTACTAAAACTCTTAACACCAAAAGATGAGAAATTGACTGAAGACGTAGATATCTCCAAGAAGCACTAGTATTTAATAGTGCAAGTATTAGTATTGCCTAGTACGGAGGAACAGCACGGATATGCTGCTTGAGCTAGTACTTACTAGCCCAGAGAAACTAATATTTACTAGTATATACTAGTATTAACTAGTACGGAGTCTCGACCTTTGATCAGGATCTCTATGAAGATACACTTGATTATATATCGAGTACTCCATGTAGATTCCAGAATACTTGAATCTACGAGCCTAAAAAATATCTACTTTTTTAGTCGCTTAAACACTAATCCCGCAACAAATAACATTGCTGGTACCAACAATATTAATATAATTGATGTTGCTATACCAAATACGAAAGTTATGAAGTCTTTGATCGATAAATTAATCGCGGAAAATCTAGTTATAACAGTTCATAGATGTATCAAAAAAGAAAGATTAACTAGTATATAGCTAATAACAGCCTTAAAGATGGCGAGTTTAGCAGCCAATTCCTAAGCTATACAGCTAACCTTCGCAAATAAAGTTTCTAGAACGTTGAGAAAGACGTGAAATCATTTACAACCCCATTATTTTAAGTTTATAAACCGGGACATAACTTTTTTTCACCGCGTTTAAATCCTAATATTACGCGCTAAACATTACCACAAAAATTTGAAAGTCGCCATTACGTCAGCTATAGAAAGATAGATTTGTCGATTTTTTTGAATTTTGTTTGACTTGTTCTTCGCCGGCTTATCTTCTTTTTTACATGTATCTTTAGTTTTGTTCTCGAACTAGGTTTTTAATTCCTAAAAAGTTTGTTTGCCTATCATATCGCCAAATTAATCAATGAATAGTTCAATAAGGTTTTTGAATATGTTCTTATGTGAATTTTGGTGTAATTTCAGTGATCTAAAGATCTTATTTGATGTGTTGTTCGAATTAGCCCCCAATATTAGTAGCATAGGTCTCGAATTTTGCTTCAATTTCCAGTTTCCACTGTATTCGTTGCTTTCATTCTTAAAAGATGCTATCTATACATTTTCTGTTATATAAACAGTTTCATTCATTGAGTTGTTATCTGTTATTATGGTAATCGGGTTATTTTTAGTATAATATGTTTGTTATCTTATACGTTTTGAATATTTTATTAGTAATCAGTTTATCTTGTGCGTATATAGATTTATCATCGAATTAGTTTGGTGGATGAAAAATTGTTGTCGATTTGAAAGATTTTAAAACTACTTCAAAGTTTCACAAATCTTTCTAAAAAATGTTGTCGATTTAAAAGACAGTTAAACCCTCAAAACTTCCAAGAATTCTTCATTTGTTAGGTTCTTGAGGCTCGTTCTCATTTTCTTCCTTTTGAATCGATGGTCGGGTTTATCAATAATTAGTTTCTATAGAGATTGAACTATAATATAGGTCAATCCTTCAGTTTTCTTACTAATAAGCGAGGGGGAAAATAAGTTAAAAGTTAAAGTTGAAGTTAATAGTATTAAAAGGGAGAAAGTGAGGCTACTACTAGTCAATGTCTCAGATATTGATCATTATAGACAGTTAAGAATCACCTTTTGTATAACTTAAAATTCAATACATAAATTGTATAAGTCACTGAGTGTTGCCCTTTACTTGGCTGTACTTGTCAAAAGGCTTAGTGAAGTGTCTAGTTTTGGCTTATACAGCTAGAACTATGACTTTTGAAAGTCAGAATTAAACTAGCTGTTATTTGCAAACATCTGTGCTACAATTGAATTTTCAATGATACAGTATTTTCAATTGCTCTGTGCGTATTCAGATAGTCAATATTCCAATAAAAACTGTATAAAATCAATTTTATACCAATTAGTACCTCAACTAATACAAAAGCTGACGGTATATACATCCTATCACGGGATGGTGCCTTCTATCTTGGTCGCTAGAGATTTAGCCCTGGCTATTACCACGATTTTACGATGTTCCTACGATTTTTCTTAATATTTCCACATTATGTAACCAGTTATAAAACTAGGTCACGTTATACTATACTATCTTTGTTACAGTTACATAACCAAGGCTTTTCTCTATATTTTTATTAAATATTATGAATAGTATCCGAACACTTGAAACGATAGTCTTGGTTTAATCCATTTACATATAATTTTCGACCTTTCCCTTTACGACTGTATTTTCACTTTTCTCAACTAGCTATACCGTAGGATAATGTTTTTCGAAACCCTGAATTTATATCTTTGAACGTAAGAGTAGTTTCATAATGTACGCGTTCAGGACTGGTTACAAGAATTTTTTTAAGTAGCTTCAATCGTTGATTAGAATGAATTAACCTTTTAATGAAAACGTTTGTTCGAAACTTTTGGAGTGGAGTTTGTTGAGCATATCTACATCATTTTTGAATGAACTATACGTACGAAATAATACATTTCTTATGATCTGGTTGCAGTTATACATATAATCTGGCAACTAAAAATCGTTATCGATAAGTTTACGATACCAATTATTATAAAGTTCATAATATTTGACGAACAACTTTTCGTTTGAAATAGATTCGTTAATGCATAGATGACATAAATTTCCAATTTTATAAATGATATCATTATAGCTCTCACTCTATTTTTATTAGTTTTCTCATTAGCTTCTTTAACTATAACGACATTTCGGTTTTTTTCGATTAAAATTACGAACCCCATGAATAACCTAATAGCAATATCTATTAGCGGAATGAACGTAAGCCCTAAAACTAACCAATAAAGTTGTCTGGCGTTGAACTACAGTTTTACACGTAGGGCTCTACAATAACGCGTACTTTACACATGAATAAAATTTATTTATATTGGGAAAAAATTCAATTTAGTTTTTGAATAACGTAAAGAAAAATTTAATATTATCGTAAAAGATACTACGGCCGCGGAGGTGAAGGTGGCAATGACTATTTTAACGCATTTATAACGATACTTCACGTCTATTA
The DNA here is from genome assembly GCA_038502455.1 of Anisogramma anomala. Taxonomy (NCBI): domain Eukaryota; kingdom Fungi; phylum Ascomycota; class Sordariomycetes; order Diaporthales; family Gnomoniaceae; genus Anisogramma; species Anisogramma anomala. Next base: position 25,702,170 of record JASMMZ010000005.1, on the reverse strand, counting down.
AAACGAGTTAAACTTGACTCGAGTGATTATAGTTAAGATTTCGAGCTGAAAACATGATGTTGGTAAGAATTTTTATATTTTGTTTCATAATTTGAAAGTTATATAGACCTAGACCGGCGATATATCTTGCAATTATGTTATGAGGCTTTTTTTTCCAGAGTAGTTATTAACCACAACTTTACTAACGGCTTACTACTTTTCAATGTTTCCAAAGAAGATAACGAGTAGATGATCCAAGCTTATTTCATTAATGGACAGTTTTATAACCTTCGTATCTATTATAATGGAGTTGGCGACAATGAGGGTTATACAAGGGGTGATAGTATTGGCGGCAATCCCTATAATGGATGGAATAGCGACAATAAAAATTGAATTTGTATTTACGTGCAATGATGGAAAAAATGTTATAATAACGCGTGTAAACATTCTACTAAACGGGATAAAGAGGCTCATTATATGGGTTGATGAAACTCAACTTCAACATCATAAAGAATACGGTTTGAATTTATGATACGAGATAAATAGTTACATAATTTGAAACTATCCTTTGGCTTTAGCTTGAAGTCTGTATAGCTTTAGTATAAAAGCTACTACGGATATTGACCTAATCATTTCTATTAAATTTGTTGAATTTCAAGGGGAAACAGTGTAACTGTCGTATACAGTGGCGTATGAAAGTTTTCTGAGTTATAACTCGATCGGGTAATTTTTTTACAACTCATAAATTACCTACCCTTCATCATAAATGTTCTTTACAATCTTATGAATTGTATCGAAGTTTTTACAAATATTGGCTACAAGTGTTACAACGTGGTTAGCGAGTAAATTAACCAACAATCCACGTTATTCTATATTTCAATTTTACTTCTATATGTTAACAACATTATATAATATACTACCGTCACCGATTTATGGAAAAATCCCTCTAGTATCTATTTTAAAATCAATTGACATGTGTTCAAATATTGTATTGAGACTTACTTTTTTCCTGTTTATAATACGATAATGTTTTGAGCAACATATAAATAAAACAAAAACAAGTGATTCACTTTGATTTAAAGTACGTATTATTCATAACTCATGAAGGGTACCTTCGATTATGCAAACGATGATTCGCGTTTGAATAAAAGTTACCTAAGGGTACAAATGTTAAAATAATTCATACAATATTTCGGTAAACACGTAGGAACTACATTATTAATACGCATCTTATATACGACGTTTTTCGAGGAAATTGACATATTATTGCCTATAAAATGAGATATTACGTTGATGATGAACTTTTGGATATCATTGAAATATTCTCACCGTTGATTAACCAAATATGGGGATTTGAATTATCTCTTTACCTTTCAAAAGCTGATTACGAAATTTATTTTCATAGCAATAATTTAATACGAGTTTCACCAGTCTTTAAAGTCACTTAATATAGGATATTAAAAAAGTGACTTTGGTTTCATGAAAACCTGTAACGGGTTTATTATACCAAGGTTATTTTTATATAAGTATTTTTTGAGCGTGTACTCATATATTTTTCGTTCAAAGTCCTAAAAAAAATTACGATTTTATATTGATTGTGAACGACTCGACGTTTTGACAAAAGCTGAATAATATGAACTTTTCATACTTAATGAAACGTTTATTGATATTTTACGAGCTAAAAAATTTTCAAAGTGTAACATACAAGCCTTCTCATATAATTTTAGTATAAACAAACACAATCAATCGAAAATGACTTTTATATTTGGTTCGAATTTCCTCAATAGCTAATCACCATATTCGAAAAATTTGAAATCATTAGGTATTTATAACGATATTTTAAATATTTTCTGCACCGCCATCTCTATATCTTTAATTTCGTTTAACTTAACAATATATTACTTTCCTCGAAAAATATTTTCAACAATTATAACCCTGAATTTGAATGGTTAAGAATTGCTTTAGAATTAACTGGTTTTGATCGTAATATATTTAAGTGCGAGTTTAGCTTTTATAACCTTAAAACTTTGGATTTAATATTGAAACCAGAGTTGCAATATGGATAGATTCGGAGAAGTTACTCCTTATTCAAAATTGTGTAACTTCTACTTCGGTATTAAATGTTTGTAGGTTTATAGGCTTCTCTAACTTTTACCGGTTGTTGATTTAAAGTTACTAGACAATGATAAGCTCCTTTATCGGATTAAGGAGTGAAAATACGTTGTTTCGTTGATAGTCTGAGTAAAATTCGCGTTTAAATAACTTAATCTTTCGTTCTACGAAAAACCTATACTTATTTAATAGTATATTAATGTAATAAACTAGTAACTGGCTAGTATTTCCCATGGATCCTATCCTGGTAGTTTTTTACATTCTTATAGTTCTGTACAACAGTTCGGAATCTGTATGAGAATACGTTCCCATACATCACGTGACCGGGTTGCACTATCTTCCCCAGCTCCATAGCAGCTCCCTAAAAGAGGTTTCCCTTTTTGCCTTTATCGAGGGTTATAAATAGAATCCGACCACCTTAAACGATAGCTCCGGCCTTAATACTTTTATATGTAAACCTCGATTTCTTTTCGGACATTATTTTAACTGTTCGTTAATAGCTATAGCTTAGGGCCATATGATTATCCTTCGATTCTTCGAATCTAAACCATTAGATCCTAAATCAATTCCTTGATGTATACGATAGCGAGTAACTTTGAATTACTTTTTAGGCTAGGTACGATACCTTACGGCTTAATACTAACGTTTTACCAATGTCTTACGTATAAAAATCGTCGAGCGGGATTAAGTCGTACAAAAAACCGCTTTATATTTGATTCAACAGAATACCAACGTATTAAACGCGGTATCAAATATAATGCAACAGTTCGAAGTTGTCGGTACGTTTACGTTGTTGAAACGACACCCCTTTTAGGAGGTTCTCCCCATATAAGTTACGAACAACGTATCTATTACGCCACTTGTTACCAGGAACCGCGTTAGCTTTTCGAAAGATAAAAACTCGGACTCTTTTAACTCTAACTACTATGCCGGTGCCTTATTTGACGGGCGTTAACTATCTAAACGTAAGCCCCTTAATTAGCTGGTTAAATTTACCAACGTTAAACCACAATTTTTAGTATAGGAAGCTACAATATTACGTAAGTTACGTAAGAGCTGTAAGTTTATCGATATTTAAAAAGACTACTTTTAAGTTATTTTGCAATAATAAAAGGAGTTTATAAAAATCGTTATAAAAAGTTACTATGTCCCCAGCAGCGACGCCGGTATTAGCGATATTAAAACAATTATATTCATGCTTCGTGCCTATTACTACGACCTAAACGCGGCTAAAGCCGTTGTAGTTCGGTTTAGAAGTATAAAATAAGGAGCTTGCAAATAATTTCACCTCATTTTTAACGTTTAAGAAGCTTCATTCGAGAAAGTCAGTGGTATAACCTGGAAATCCGACGTTAATTTTACTATTTAAAAAGGGAATTATTAACGAAACGCTAGCTAATGCGTTATTTTCATTTTACATATCCGCCAATTATAACGAGTAGATCTTTTGTGTTTGACTTTTTAACAAGCGACTTTACAACCTCTGAATTCGTTAAAGCGATATTAACCTCATTATTACAACTGTTTTGTGTAGTAGGAATATTAATAGCAACGTACCCATTCGTAATAATTAGGGAGACGTTATTATAATTAGTGTAAATACCTTTCAAACCGCTTTCAAAAGGCGCGCCGCTTGGGTTAACTATTCGGAACTCTCTTGTTAGAAGGATTTTGGGCTATATTTACGATGCGGCGCGAACTGTTATCATATCTATCCCTTCCTCTTATACCAAGAATAACGTGCGAACATCTTTATCGTTAAGGCTATTATAAAAATCTACCTTACTTTGGCCGAAAATTTATTAATTTTTAGGAGTGAAAAGCATAACTTTTGTAAATAGTCGCGTATAAGAGTTATTAGGAGATTAATTCCATTCGATAACTCCGTTCAAACTTTGAAATAACTTCCTGTTTATAGTAAATTTATATCAAAAATGATTTCTTCTTGTTTATACTTCAATAAATATATGTTATAAATCCTATAACGTCTCGAATAAACAGCTTATTCTTCATCGAAAATAACCGCGTGTCTATATTTTACCCTCACAACTCGGCGAGACTACGTATTAAATACCCAACTTTCCCCTACAACTTATTTTTATAACCTTTTTAAATATCGAATTTCATAAATACCGTTACCAGATATAAACTAATATTATCCCTCATTTATAATACATCGTTATTTTGAATAAACCTTAGGTAAAAGACTTATAGATCACGTACGTCACTTCGAAATATATATTATCCCAAAGACGAACGGGAAACTATTATGTTTAGGAATGGGGGCGTCCGCCTATATAAAAGATACTTCAAGGGGTCGACGTCGCTATATTTTACGCTAGTTTACCAAAATCCCGCCACAAACGAGCCGTTACTACGAGACTCGACGCCGTTACAATAAAAGATATTAATAAAGTATTTGCCCCGTAACTATTGGTTCTTATTAACGATAAAATCTCCGACACTTTTATAGTTCATCCTTTTATTCGATCAGGCCCTCGACGATAAGTTACCCCCTTACAGCTTCGGGGCTGATTACGAAATAGTCTTTTATACCAATAATCAGGGATAACCTTTAAAGGTTTAGTATAGCCCGTTATATGGTATATCGCGAAAAGGGCTCTTTATATTACGAAAGACGTTAGCCGAGCTATTCTTCTAGACCTATATTCGAGCGAGGAACTCTTTAACGGGTATCCCCGTACTTTTCGTTAAGAAACTCAGAGGTAATTTACGTTTTTTCGTTGATTACCATCGACTTAACGTTATTATAAAGGAAAATCGCCACCTGTTTCTATTTATTCCAAAATCTCTTATAAATATTTTTTCAGTTAAGTGATTTTCCAAGTTCAATGCTAAAGTCATTTCTATAAGCTTCGTGTTTAACGAAGAAACGAGTAGAAGACCTTGTTTCGTATATAGTTTGGACTTTTCGAATAACTTATTACCTATTTCGACTTTTTAAACACGTTGGTTACCCTTTCATAGTAAATTAATAACATATTACACCCTTTTTTCTATATCACTTATTTCGCTTATTTCGACGATATTTTCATTCATTTGAATAGTACCTTCAACTATTATAAGACCAAAGAGAAGTTAATCGTTAACAACTTAAATGCCGCGGGATTTAACCTCGATATATCCAAATTCGAATTCGGCGTTTAAGAAGCCAAATATCTGAGATTCCTTATCAGGGCTAATATCGACTTCCTTATGAACCCTTAAAATTACGTGATATCTGGAACTGAGAAGTTTCTACGTTGGTTCTAAATATACGAGGTTTCTTTAAATTCGTTAAATTTTACCGACATTTTATACGCCATTATTTTCAAATTATTAGGCCGTTATTTAGGGTAACCCATTAAGATACCCCCTTTGATTAGGGGCTAAAGAAAAGAATCCGTTTTCGAATAGATTAAGTTTAACTTTCTGCTAGAACCCATAATCACTCAATGGAACCCCGATAGTAATAATTACCTAAAAGCCAACGATTTTGGTTAGGCGTCAAGCGACTGTCCTTTTAATTGAGGATACCGCAGTAACCTACGTATATTAACTTATTGATCTCGTAATTTATAGCCTGTCGAATATTATGACTAAATTTTCGATAAGGAGTTACTTTTAGATATAAGTTATTTAAAAACATAGAACGCGAAGCTACAGGGTACAGCATGCCTTTTTACGATTTGAATGAAATATAAGGCCCTGGAATACTTTATAATTACATGAAGGCTTTTGAAACGATAGATTCATTAATTTAATCGCTCTTTTAAATTTTGTTTTCGATTATTTTACAGTAAAGGGGTAACCTATATACAATTCAATACTATATTACTTCGAAATTAAGATATTCTGAAAATCTTTTTCGACTTACGCTTCTTAGGCCGAAAATTATAATTGTTACGCCTTAGGTAGGCCACTTTCGAATCTCTCTCGCGTATATATATTGTCTGATTCACTGTTATTGGTGAATTAACCTTACAATGTCGCAAATCTTTTACTAATATTAATTTTTCAAATTATTAGGACGTCTTTATTCCCATTAAAATTACTTACCCCCGACTATTTTTTATAATACATATAGGTAGGTAACCGGTATTCCCCCGCGGATATTCGTATGAACGACGACTAAACTTTAAAATTTCAATTTCGCAATATTTAATAAACGACGATAAGGTTTTACGATTTAGCAACCATATTTAAATACCTATTTAGGAATCTATTATTAATATATTAACTTTAATTATTTACAATTTACTTTTTATTAGTTACCTGAGCCGCAACTTTACTATTATCATTTTTAAGACGTTTTTTGAACCCGGTTTACACCTTGTAATCCGCCGCTTTTGCTGGAGTAACGATTTTTATAACTATACAATTTACTAGGAACATTGCTAAAGAGGACTTTTTGAACACTTTCTGGTTTTTAAAAAGTTTTAAAACGAGCTTTTTGTCTACTTTATAATCGACTTTCCTTAGGAACGTGCCTATGACTTACGCTACCTTATAGTTATTACGAAACGTTGAAACAAAGTTTTTCCCTTGAGGTACTAATTATTATAAACGTCTAAACCTATATAAAACCATTTGTAAACTATTATTGATGATTTTACGGATCTTTTCGTATGATTACTAGTAATTATGGGTTAAATTAAACCAGTGGATTTTAAAAACACCTTTACGACTCAACGGGAGTAAATAAAAGTCTTTATAATTCTATTTACCCTACAACCGTCGGTATAACTGAAAGTACTAATTAAAAAGATTTAATATATTTACGTTTTTTATCGTTTGTACCTGATGTAATTAAAGTTACCTATTACTTGGTTATTAATTGTTGTTGAATAATAAGTATACGATTAATATCGGTATTAGCTTGTTTTTATAACTTATAGCTATTATGTTAACCTTATATAACTGGTGGAACATTTTTTCGTTCCGGTTATAAAGTTACCTATAAATTTTGAGGATTTTGTTTAACGAATACATGAGGCTATGAATTTTATATAAGACTTGATATCAATTACATAATAAAGTCTAAAGAAAGTCTCTGATGTGGGGTGTTTTCCTACGGAACGTTTTCAAGTCGGCGATAACGTTTAACTTCTTTTTAAAAACTATAAGCCGAATAAGCCTTTTTTAAAACTTTTAGTTAACTTTACAATAAGTACAGTATACTACGTGTAGTCGATCGTAATATTATTAAATTCAATGTCCCGGGAGGGAAATACCTCTGATTTTATTTAAATGAACATATTCAAACCGGTTCGAAGCCGTTCCTTATCTAATAAACATGCGACCTTTAAGCGTAATATATTAATATTATCGGTAACGACGGCAAAATGAAACCGAAGTATTATGTTCAAATTATTATACGAGTTCGTAATGAACCTTAAGCCGACGGCTCCTGGTTAAATAACCTATCGGAATGACAAGTTGTAATTAAGTATATAGGTTACGCATAGTTAATATAAAATCTGTTTGAAGAATTTTTAATATCGTGGTAGTTGAAGTTTCCGAATTATGTTACGAATCGGCTGAATATAACGTCGGGCGTTTACGCCTAACCCATAAGCGGGTTTAAGATATAACATATTACGTTACGAAGCGATTCAGAAACTACTAATTTGCAATTAATGAATATAAATGTATTTTTATATGAATAGAACCAAAAGTATAATAAATTAACCAAATATATCCTTAAAGTTATCGTCTTCATCTTTAATCAAAGGTTTATTAATCATTTCGACTGATTTTCCAAGTTTTGTATTCATAAGACCTAGGTTTCTGTTAATATGTTCGGATAATTCAACAAGCTTTTTAGTCGCTTTTGGATATATTCCTTAGCCGTTTGTTAGCCCCGATTTCCACGAACCCATTTAACACATAAACTGTTGGAATAGTACTACATGCAGTGCGGTAGGTCAACTTTACTTACAATAAAGTTGACTGTATTGCAAGTTAAGTGTATTGTTTATGAACTTACCGTATTGGGTGTAGGTGGAGTGTAGTACGCTGCACTTCAATCGAGAGTATGGGCCAAGCAATTTGCCATACAAATTACAGTGCAGACCGGATAGCGGTCTGCCAAACCTAAAACAATACATTTACCACCTAACTAATGTAATACTACTGTTATTTCCACCACAATTCGAATCGATAACGTTGTAACGATCTAAGGCTCTACTAATAATAATCAGTACTTATTAGGTTATGCACAGATTAGCTAAGTTGAAAAAGAAGCTACTTTCCGGTTATGCTTTGCGAAAAACTAAGGTAGAAGAAAGATTTTTTGCGAAGGGCATCTATTGCTCCGCCGGTTTTTGCGGCAGTAAGAAGAAAATACTTCTAAGCAGCATCGGTTTTTACGGCAGTCTAGAGGTAACAACGGTATTATTATCTAAAACACTAAGAAATCTTCACAGATCTTTTTTGAAGGCGTTAAAATTAACTGTCAAAAGTCTCAATGTTCGGGAAGTTGGCAAACAGCTAAGACAATACTATTACGGGTGATATTACTACGAGAAAATCGACTAAGTCCTCACGCTAAATAACCTTTACCACTAATAAACAACCTTCGACCTTACCCTTTATACCACATTTTTACTCCTACCTTACGTCTTCAATTTCCCCACCTTAATCCAATCGTTAAGTTCGCTACTTTGAACCAAAACACGACGAATCGCCAAGTCGCGTTAAAAAAGCTACGCTACGCGACCCAACGCCAAGTCACCAAGTTTCAACGAGACTTCACGCTAACACCAAGTCCCTTCGCCCAAAATTACCAAGTTTTTCTCCCTACACGTCCTATACATCATATACAAGCCAGAACGTTGGGACAACTACCGCAAATACTTACTTTCAGGCTATTAACGACTCCGCTTGAAAAGAAACAATTGAAATTTTCGAAATAACCTTCGTTAAACACTACGACGAATAACTTCAGATGAAATATATTAACGAAACCTTTAATAAAGCTTACCTAACTGAATACGTTAGTTGATAAATCTTCAACAAGAACCTCAGCGAAGATTATTGCTGTAGCACTCGCGCTTTTTCAAACTTTTGTAAGTTTTGCAACTACTAGAGGCTAAACATGTAGAAGATAATCCAACGAACAATTGAAGCTAAGACTAAAAAAGAAATTAAATGCCGTGGCATTTACATTTTTAAAAAGACAATTATAATTGGCGGGAATTTGTTTAAAATTTGTTTATTGGAAAATACCCTTTTAGAACCCTAACCCTAAAGGCCTTTAAGGAAAAAGAAAATTTATTAAAGAACTTTTAGACTACATACACATTTTAAGGGACTTCTCCTTTAACCTTAACTAAGTTTAACCCCTTAATGTGCTAGTGACAAGGAACCCATTGACCCACTCAGCGGCCTAAAATTATTACATAACAACGCACAATACGCCCTTAACGATGGTAAAACATGTAAAACATGAGCTGCTAACTCGGTCAAAGGTATTAACGTCGGTACTTTACGCCAGTTAATTATGCAACATCGTTAGACCTCTTAAAACCTTAATGTATTTATCGCGTTTTAACAATTTAATTAACCATCCCTTTAAAGACCTTTCCCCTTTAGGTTTTTCTACACACAAAAGCTTTATATAGCTCTTGTTACAGGATTGTACCCCTTGGACTAAAAGACCATAAATTACCCTTAATACCGTGTCTTGGAAGCTCTAAGGCTTAAACTGCTAGGAAACACTAATTATGACTGAAATAATTATCGTGACCAGCCTTCAAAACCTATTAAAATGGTTAATATTAATTCCAAACTTTTTACGAACTTTCTCAAAATTTAAAACGATGAAAACAAGTGTGACAGAAAGCCCTACAACCTCTTTGATACCATGATAATTCCTTTTTAAAATATCTATAAGTAGATGGAGGTTCCCTCTTTAGGTTTTCACTTACTGTTCCCCGAAATCATCGTAAAGCACGCTAGGGACTATTACCTAACCTTTCTAACTCGAGCCACCACGTTGCGCGAAATTTACAATGGTATAAAAAACCACATCGAATACAATGTTTATTTCGCTCAATACCATACCAACTGGGTTACCACGCGGTAGATTATAATAATGGCGAGGGAAAAAAGGAATAAACACTAATAAATTCCTTCATTAGATGCTTTATAAGTTGATATTATACCAACAAGAAATATGGAAAACCTATGTTAGCGAAGCCACACTTTAAGAGCTGGTACGTGAAATAGTTATAGGCGTTAACGAGTTCGAATACGTCCTATAACGCTCAAATACCACCTGCGAAGTCTTTTTTAAATAATTAAGGTTTTTGTTCACCACTGTAATAACTCGTATACCAAACTCGGTTATGATATACCCCTAAGCCGGCAACTTCTCTGATCTAAATAAAAAAGACTTTGTGTTAGTTGATCACGTCGACTGTAAGTAAGGCTACAGACACCCTTAACACCTAAGGTCTAGCCTACCGACCACAAACTAGAAGCAACAACCACGCTAATATCAATGAAGCCATGAATCAGGCGGACTTATTAAATGTTAGAACTATTTTCGTAATAGTGGCAAGACATATTAAATTTAAAGTAAGTTTGACTATTAGTTCAATCGGTACCCCCTCGTCTAAAGAAAGAACAAAGCGGTAATGTACTACATCTAGTACCCTATTCCTTTTAAACAAAGCTACTTAATTTAAATCGTAAGCTTCGAAAGCGACGGAACAATTTACGGTGATAATGGACTTAAAAAAATCAAGTGGTATAACGATACTTTTCTTAAAACGGCTTAGTAACTAGCCCACCACGCCTTTCTATACCATTTAGGCGGTAAAAACCCTTGCCTTTAATTTTACCAAGCCCCTAACCCCTTACATATCTTTAATCTTCGCGATCGTTCCGCGCACCAAACGTTTCAAGATATTATACTAGATATAAGGGTAGTAAATTATTTAATAAGAGGCTTTTTGTAATATGTAATACTACCAAGTAAAAGAATTACAGCTATTGAAATCGATTGTTTCGATACTGGAAAATCTAAAGCTGGCTTTAAACTAGACCAATAACTATTATTACTGGGGATAATAGTGATTTAAATTGTTATAAAAAAATTACGTTTGAAGTAGTACGATAGCCTACCATTTTCCTAGTTTACTTAAATAATATAAAAAAAACCCGGCGTTAACTTCGATGTTAACGCGGATGAGCAAGTTAAATACAGCTAAAGATTTTGCTTCGCCTTTAAATGTGAGTCTTTATAGTTTTATCTTTCAGGACCAGAAGTAGTGGTATTTAAGCTAATAGAGTCGGAAAAACGTTAACTATATATTATCTTGAACTACTCAACCGTTAATGAGCTATATAAAGTCTTGAAGTCCGCAGGGCATAAAGATGTAAAATACTGTGACCTAAAAGCTATTCAAAAAATTTACCACCACTACCAAACATATATCCAAGCTCTCCAGAAATTTAAGTTTACATTATAAAATTATGATGGATTTAATTACAAGATTTTCATTATCGTGCTTTACTTGGATAATATGCCTATTTTTTACGTCGTTAACTCTGCAACCCTTTTTTACGAAGTTAAGTTCTTAAAATCGCTTTCGATAAAGGATATGTGGGAAAATTTAAAGATGTTATGGATTAACACGTATTTGAGTCTACTTAATGTCGTTGTTTACGATACAAGTACCAACTATACGGCGGTAATGATTTGAAAAAATTGCTAAAATAATGGGTATCTAATGTTAACAAGTATTTGTAAAAGTACATTCAAGTATTAGCAAAGTTAAAAAGGTATACGCCTTACTTTGGAAATCAGAAGTTTTACAAATCCGGAGGCACGTTTACATATAGAGGTAAAAGGCTTGAATAAAATTGTGGGCCCTAATAGCTTATTGCCAACGCTTCTGGTCTTTAAATTGTACTTACGTTTAACGAGTAAATCTCCACTTTAGGAAAGTACTTAAAAACGTGTTACGATCTATGGCAAAGCTTTAAGAAAACTGCAAAGAAAATCAGCACACCACCAGGTTAATAATGCCCTTAATATCAAGAAAGGGCCTATAATAATCGACATACTTACTTTAACGTTGTAAAGTGAAGCCCTCGTATAGAGAGAGTCGGGCAAATGGAAAGGCCCGTATAAGATATTGAGTATCGCGAACACTGAAGTGGTTGTTAAAATTACCAACAGTCCTATATCTTTCTAAATAACTTAAGTCAAGCTATATATTAGGGTTACTTAAAATGAAGACTTGTAAACCAAGAAACCGAGCTAATACGAACCTCCTTAACCTATTACCGACAAGCCGATGAAACGTCGTTGATACGGACGACCCTCAAAAAAAAGGAATGTTAAAAAGGAGGAATATATATCGAGTTATATCTACAATACTACATAGGTAAACAGGAAAGAAAAAGATAACAAAAACCTAATACTAAAGTTCAGAACGTAAGGGATTATTGAAAGATTTAGAAAATTATTTGAATAAACCAATAAGGTCTAGATAAACGGCCGGCTAACTCTAGGTTTATATAATTATTACTGAAAACCGATTTCAACATTTAAACCCAAATGTTAAAATCTTTGAGTTAATAATTATTTACGAGGTTAAAGGCAAAACCAAGGGGCAGCCGTACGAAAAGTCACGTTTAATTGTTTAAGAATATGGCGATGAAGGTAGGGACTAAATTCATACGTAGTTCCCAATGATATGAATAATCAGCTAACATTCAGTAATCGTTTGAACAACAAATTTATTAGTTAATACTAGAAGGAAATTTAAGTTTAATAGCTGATATATTATGTATGCTCATACTTAGTTCATAACAGATCTAAAGCGGATCGTATTGTTGAAACTGCCACATGAAGTCATTGCTATTTTCCCCTTAAAAACGGTAATACAATGTGTTAAACTATTGTATGGATTGATTAAGATAAGAGTTTATTAATTTCTAACTTACTAATAGAATTTTAAAGCACGATTCAAGATAAAGTTTTTAACGTACGATATATTCATTTTAGTAACGTAAAAAAGGGATTTCGGCGTAGGAAGTATGTAGATTAACGATTCAGTTTTCGTCGGAGCGTTTAGTTTTATAACATTGCAACAATAGGAGATTAAGGACTTTAAGTTCTGAAATTATAAATCGGTATTGACATCAATATAAGGTAGCTAATTTATTTTTAATAAATCATTTATTCGTATATTTGGTATTCACGCCGTCCTTATCTTTCACTAGAAAAACCAAAGTACCATTTTGGCGATGATTAAAAAGACTAATGTAGTTTTCCTTTTTATCGCGGTACAAGTACAAAAACCAGGTAAATTAAAACTTTAAACGGCTGAACAAGAGGTTGGAGTAACAAATGGGAAAGTTAGATCGCGATATTAATATAGTTCCAATCGACCAGTTGAAAGCCAAGTTAATAATATTTACGGACAAAGTCTTTATAAATAACACCGGCCTATCTTTACAAATCGGCTTTTTAATAATTCTCGTTAACAAAAACAAGCGGAAAGACCAATTGAATATCATCGGCAACCTAATCCAGTAGACCTCCATTAAATGTAAGAAAATTACACGAAACATATTAGCTTCAAAGGCTTACAATACAATTAGGGGCTTTAATGTAGGTATGATACTATGGAAAACCTTTAACCTTATCACTAAGTAGCTCAAAATTCCTCCAATCGCAGTAGTAATTTATACCGATTTTAGGAGCCTTTCGAATACTTTTCAAAGCTTGGAACTATTCATGAACAACGCCTTATAATCGACGTCATAGCACTCTATAAAGCCTACAAAGGGAGGGAGATTAAGGAATTCCGATGGATCAGCAGCAAAAACAATCTCGCAAATACTATAACGAATATAGTGCCAAATAAGGCCTTAGAAAGGTTTGTAGATAGCAATAAGCTAACTATACGCATCGATTTCAACGTTAATAAACCTTCCAGAAAACCTAAATTACATAACAGCGGTTAGGGATGTGCCGATAAACTGGAAAACTGCCAGGGAAGTAAAGGAATTAATAATATCGATCTATTCGATTGGCACGGCTAGAATAAATGCCTATAATAGCCTGTGGCAAAAGAACTTTTTATAGGAGTTGATAAACTCGGACCTCGGTGAACCGGAGCAATTGAGGTTAAACGGTGTCAATTTACATGCAATTGGGGAAATTCAGTATGGAAGTCAATTGGAATTAACAAGGGGTTCAGAAAGTTGACGAGGTCGCTATTTAGCGTTAACCAGAAAATATTACTTAACTATATTGACGTACACGTATAAACTAAAAAACCGCCAGTGTTGGAAAAGTACTACATGTAATATAATAGGTCAACTTTACTTACAGTAAAGTTGACTGTACTGCAAGTTGAGTGTATTGCTTATAGACTTAGGGTATTGGATATAAGTCAAGTATAATACGCTACACTTCACTTTAGGGCACGGGCCAAGCAATCGGCTATACAAATTACAGTGCGGACCGTCTAGTGGTTTGCCAAACCTAGAATAATACATCTACTACCTGACCAATGCAATACTACTGTTACTTCGACCACGATTAAAATCGACAAAGTTGCAACGATTAAAGACCCTACGAATATAAACTTACTTAAAAATACGTTTATTATTCAGGAGTTATACGTTCCGTATGTCTTCGGAATGAATCAAGGTGGTAAGTATAAAGCTTGCCCCGCTTCGAGTGTTTATCTTTTCTTACGTAACGCGCCGAACTTCTATTACCTTTTTTACCACGACGACCTACACTTTTACGCTGTTTTGTTGTTTGTTAGCACTTAGAAAACGGCTTGTGAATACCTCGAACTACCCCGGTTTTAAACGTTAAACGCTAGACATATTTTGGATAGTTTTTTAATAGCCTCGTTTATATTAGGATTTAGGTTTCAAAACGTAAACGAATAACTATAATTACAGCTTTAATACTAATAAAATAAAGATAACATCGGGGTCAAATATTCAGTCATTTGTTAGCGACTTTTTCACGGTGATATAGGCTTAACTTACCCTTCGTCTCTTAATAAAACTTCTTAAGATTGTACGTTGTACGATGTACGTATTCGAAATGGGTTTTTTTATGGGTCTAATTAGGATATAAATTAATATCTCGTAAGGCTGGGAATCATACGTTCGTTAATAAAACCCAAAAAGTTTCTGAACGGAGTCCATTTAAGTCTTTCATGAATTTTTGAACCTTTATAGTTCATTGGGAATCTACTCCGGAAAAAAAAAGGAACGTGAACACAAATATATAGAAAATTATTTAATTAGGGTCTAAATCTAGGGCCTCGCTTTAATATTAATGGTTAGTTATAAAAATAAGTTTTGAATCTTTAATGGAAGAGCTTTACAGGACTATTCATCAGGGGGGGAGGGTGCCGGAGCACTTTTTACGTAATTTAAGATCGTTTAGCCTAAAACCTTTTACACGATACTACAATATTCTAAGACGCTTCGAAGCGGTCGTTTCGCACCTATCTACTATTAATAGCTTCTTTATATTATATACCGCCGCGTAAAAAAAGAAAAAAAAAAGGGGGGGGGGGTGGGGGCGGGCTAATAATTTTTTAAGCGTGTCGGCTATTTTTTATTAGCTATTATTACCCCCATCTACCCAACTGGTTTCGTGGTTTAATAGTCCAAGTACCTACTTTCTATAAAATGGGTCCTAGGTTCGATTTCTAGCGTAACCCTTTGATATAGCGGGGACAAGTGTAGTTTGCTTTAGTAGATTTTGTTTAAAAAAAAGATATACCGAGGCGTAATATCACAAGCTAGTACCTGACTATTATTTACGAGGGATCAAAATCTAGTAGTTTTTCACGTTTTTATAGTTCTCTAGAGTAGCTCGGAAGCTGCATAGGAAAACGCTCCCACAATTTACGTAACCGGGGTGCACTATCTTCTATAGCTCCGTAGCAACTCCCTTGCAGAGGTTTCTCCTTTCTTCTTCATCGAGGTTTATAGACTGAATCCTACCACCTTGAGAGATAGCTCCAGCATAAGACCCTTTACACTTAAGCGAGGAAAATTCCTCAAGACCAGCTATTTCGAAAAGGCTCTAAGTATCTATCTGATTTAACGCAACGCAAAAGGAGTTTTCTGTTCCGTAAAATATTATCCCCATCGATTATTAGTTGATAACTATAATTACGAGAATTACTATAAGGAACTTTAGTCAATTGTAAATCGTTTAAAAATGAGGCACGCAAAGTTTAAAAATATAGCCATTTAGTTTATGATTTTTACGAATTTTGAGAACTTTGAATATTTAAGAATAATGAAACGATATAGAAAGAAATTAGTATGCAAGTCAAACCAGCCTTTAAAATTTCGTTTTGAATTTATATATAATAAAAACTTAGATTTTACGCGACGCGATACATAGTTACAAGAACCAAGATATTTCTAAAAAGAGTTTTCCTATTTTTGTCCTTAGCCGGTAATCACGACTTATTCGTTCCAAGGAACTAGTTAACTCTTTGTTTTGGAGTTTTCGTATATCTTATTTTAGTATTACCGATACATTCATTTCTCAAAGCTACGAACCGTTTACAAATGAAGATGTTGAAGTAGTAAGGATGCCATAATTGTCTACAATATCGTATATCTCCGTTTCATTTATACATTTAATATAAGTCTTTATTGTTCTCATGACAATATTCTCGTTTATAAGAATTAAATACTTAGGGTATCTATTTCGAAATTGACGGTAAATAACGATATTCCTTTACGTTTTTGCTATTAAATTTAGGTATGTATTCATGAGTCGGTTATTACTATAGTAATTTAGATCACGGACGGCTCGTTCTTCATTAGCTATTTAGGCTGTAATACAACTGTTATTATTATTTTAAAGATTTGTTTGAAATCTGGTGAATACTTTATCATTCTTYGTTTTAGCCGTAATTACGATCTTAATGGATGGATAATTTTCTGGAAACATTATTGGAAGCGATTTTGAAACCCTTATCGTTTTCGATTGATTCAAGATTGAATTTTGCGTTTATTTCATGATTAAGCGTTTTTATAAGCGGCCAGAAGATCTTCCTAGTCTCATAGTTATTATTAATATTTTGAGAAAAATGGTTATATTGAAGTTTGTGAAGGTAATAGATATTCAAGTTTAAGGCGAACGAATTATAAGTTATTATTAGTTGTTTTATGGTTTTCTTCACGTAATCGTTATTAATAGCGGCATAAATTTGATTATTAGTTTTCGGGAACTTTTTCAAAACTAGGATAGATTAAATAGCGTTGAAACACTACTTGTTACCCTGAAAAATAGAAACAAATAAAGTTATTAAACTAGTAAACCAAGAAGTAAGAATTGACCCACGTTATTATATCGATTTGCAAAAAATTAATATGTAACGATTTTTGGTATTGATACTTTTTTTATAACTTATATTCTCTATGTAAATCCTGTTTAATAAGTCTAATTTTAGGTTATTCTAGTGACGAAGTGATGTATAAAGATCAAGGATTTTATGTAGTGTATTCATAATCTATTGGATTTTACGGAAGCTAAAATAATGACAACGTTATGAAATTTGAAGTAAATCGTAATAAGTATGACTTCCTAATTAAACG
This sequence comes from Anisogramma anomala, assembly GCA_038502455.1. Classification (NCBI taxonomy): domain Eukaryota; kingdom Fungi; phylum Ascomycota; class Sordariomycetes; order Diaporthales; family Gnomoniaceae; genus Anisogramma; species Anisogramma anomala. Next base: position 25,684,461 of record JASMMZ010000005.1, on the reverse strand, counting down.
GCTTGAAACCAGAAACTAAATTTGTTTGTTACTTTAAAACTATAGAATAAATTAATTTTGTAAGTAGATAAGTTACTTTTATAGCAAATAGAAAGTCACCAGTATTTGTAACTTCCATGTGTTTCAATAATGTATTATGATCTGGAAGCCTCTCTGGTTTTATATTGATTAGGTTTTTCGAGAAGTTATTGATACGTTTCTTTCCCGAGAAATCCGTGATTATCAATCGTTTGTTATCATTGTTGTCGATAAAGATAGTAACATCGAATTCAAACATTATGTTGAAATTATTTCAAATTATTGATGAAATATTAGGTAGATTATTTCCAAGTTTGAAAGCCTGAAAATAACAAGTGTTATTTCAATGAGTGATTTATATTCAGTCAATTTAGGAGCTGTTCGAAATTCTCCAATTCACCACTACTTTCAACTTTTTCGAATCCCAATAAAGCTTAGTGACGAAGTATGAATTACCTATTTGTTTTATTAGAAAACAAATGAAAAGCGCTAAAATATTTCTATTTCATTTTTAGTATTTATGTAATGATTACACTAAATACCCGTGAGTATATAGAAGGTGTTAGAGGGTTTATATTATCAAGAAGGTAGCAGAGGTGCTGAGTGAACAGTATCGCAACCGTGCAAGTAATGATAGAAAGCCGTGAGGCTATTCAGAATATACTGAGACTGAATACTTAGATTGACAACTAAAGAGCTATGAATGAAATGCTATCTATATGGTGATGACCATGTCCTTATATATCCGTGCCTTCATACCGTTTTCAGTACTGGATCACTTAGATCAGTGCTGATTCCACTGATCCTAATCACATGGTTGGTTTAGTCATTTCCGCTAACAAAGGAAAGGTGTTCTCCGCCTGATGTGTTGGACTTCGGACTCAGCTGCACACTGGCTTGCTTCCTGACACGCTATCATGCTTGAGTCGTAACAATTTGGTGTAAAGTGGCTTGAAAGCTTCCCCTTCGCTTATTTTTACATTATCTTTATAAATTATCATTCTTTTTCATTGAATTACCCTCATATTCGCCCTATGATATTGACTTGTAGTCTTGTTACAACTAGGAGGTTGAATTATTCAACTTATATAAATCTAAATTTCGTTAAAACATTATTATTCCTACCTAATTCAAGAGATGTTTAAGGATTACTTTTATTATGATTATTATTGTTATAAAAGTTTATATCACAATTCTTAACGACTTTGGTAATAATCTCTAGGAAAAAGTCCAGCTTGTTGCCAACGCCACGAACGGTTGTAAGAACCTCCTCAATTTTTCATGCTAGGTTTTTACCATTTTATGAGCCTTTTCATCGAATCTTTGGTATATATATATATAATTTACCTTAAATATTTTCTGTACTTCACGCCTTACATGAATAGATTTCAACCTGTAACTATCGATACATTTACAGTTTTTACCTACTCATTAACAAGGACATGAATGCGTTGTAACATAAATTTTACTACGATCATTGCAATTGAAATCAAGGAAATCCGAAGACAGCTAACATTACATATTTGTATATGTTAACCTTTAACTTCAAGATTATATGAATATACCTAATTCAGCTATCCGTAAAAAAAATATATGAGCTTAATACTCGCAACGGTAACCTTAACTTCAATGTTCTATTAATAGATTATAATCTACATTAAAAGATATACTCATCAGCAACTTCCATATACAACAAACGGATATTGGTTTCTATACAGGTAACGCACTCGAAATATATATACTTACTAGATTTAGTTTGGAAGTCGTTAATGGAGTTTAAGTGAAATTATTGACGACTAGTTAACTAGTATTTCTTCATTTAAAAGCGTTTTATACGATTTTATAATGATATTGACAACTGGTTCACTAAGGTTGTAAAAAATCAGCTATAATTTTAATCAGTAGAAGAGAAGAACTTTTGACAACTTGAAAATAGGCAAAGCGAGCTCATTCAAAAGAAAATTAGTGTTCAAGGAATCAGTTTTGGAAGGTTAAGCGAAGTTAAAGGGATTAATTATAGAGGAAGAGACAGGATTTAATAATGAACAGTAGAAACGACGGTTTATTTTTCAATTTACGATACGAGCGCCGGTACATTCAATAATGCATGGGTTTATTTCATAATTCACGGCAAAAGCTCCAGTGCTTGGCATAGGTAATCTGGAAGTAGTATTATAATCTGGTGCTTGCCTTAGTAGTTATGTATTTAGCCTCATCGATTATTACGCTCTTATAATACTCCTATAATACTCCTTCTCATATTTACGCTATGTGACCAATCATATAACTGGGATATACTATATTGTATAAGCTTCATAGTATCTTCGTAGCAGAGGCTTTCTTTATTTATTTTCTTGATGACTGTAGATAGTGTCTGATTACCTTAAGAGACACGCTTTACTTCGTTCCTTCACACATTCAATTCGATATCATAATTACACCTAACCTAAGATCAATTACTTCTTGAACTAAGAGCTATCGGAAACTCATGACAATAATTGATAAATTCGTTGACTTTTCAACTCTAAAAATATTCCTACAATTTCTATAAATAATAAGATTGAATTTATTTAATATTCCCATTTAAATTCAATACACTGAAATTTGTAACAGATGAAGTTATATAACCTGATAGGTGGTTAGAATCCTTATGAAACAAAAGATCAGCTTCAAACCAATCGAGAAGAATAAGCGTAGCTTTAAACGGATTTGTAATAATTACGTTATTATGGCGAAAAACATGGATTCCAAAGATCTTAATGGACCTAGATGAATTTTTTACATATTCATCTACGAAGTCTCAGGATTTTTTCATAGTCATAAATTCGGTTACAGCTTTTACTCAATTCCTTACCCCAACTTATTTTTAAAAACATTACAAGTGATATAAGATTATAAATTGCTTTTGTAAGTACATAATTCATCCCAGTTGTTTTGAATGAATTTTATTATAATATCGTAATATTTCGATGCTGATAACCTCTTTATTTCATTAGCGAAATGCTTTATGATGATTTTGGTTTCGTCATTTGCATTAAACTTGAAATTATTCACCTTTTTAATAATCTTTTATCACTGAGGAAAATACCAGGAAAGTGGCATTCATTATGCGTAAAAGGCTTTACGAATCCTTGGCAATATTTTTCAGCTTATTGAATACCCCCATCGAATGAAATTAGTTCATTAATGATACCTTTGGAGAATTTTCGATTATGATTTATACTATTCACCTAAGACTCCCATCAAATTATTTCTATTCTTTTTCACGCAAACAAACACCGAAAATACATCTTATTCATAATATAACGCTTTTCATTAATTGATTTAAACATTTTTATCGATGAATTTTTATTTAAGGTAGCAGATACCAAAACCTATATTTTTTATTAGCATCGATTGTATTACAAATACTTTTAAATTCGTTTCTTTGTATATTTGGAGTAAAAGCCAAGTTTAAATCAAATATGAAAATTTCGAGGACTCGTTATCTTTTACAAACGTTTTGATACCATCGTACTATAGAAATACGTATAATTATATTAATTTCAAAAATATAATTCGTCTTTGTTTTAAAACTAAACCTAAATTGAAGTTTTTACTTATCCTAAAATCCTTTTTATTATATTTCCTGTTTTTAGCAGTTTCGACTAAAATTCTCTTATTTCTTTTTTGAATATTTAAATTAGTCTTCGAATGCTTTGCTTTCATAGCTTAGTAATCACAGACCCTATTATCCGTTAAGATACCTATCGACTCAATATTCCGCCAACAAATTACATTACTATATTTACAATAAGTAGTTATTGTTTATCATGAAATCTTTCTATGAGAAGCGACGGGAATTACAAGGTTTCACTAATTTTGGAAAATTATTACAGATTATCAAAACCTACAATACTTTTTAACGACTAAACCCATATTTAAATTTTCCTTTTTGAGATAGAAGTTTCATTAGGTTTTACGTAGAAAATTGTTTATAGTTCACGAAATATTTTTTGATTGGATTCGCCAAAATAGTAATTCAGCGGGTGTTTGTAAAAATGAATTTATATAATTATAAAGAAAAGTTTTGTCCGAGTGTAGTTTTTCTACGATGGTTTGTAAACTATGAAATTATAGTTAACATTTCTTTGGATTTGACAGATATCATCCTCACAGGAATAAAATTCGTTGAGGATCTTTTTAATATAACTTACTTCGACGATGAATTTACTTATTTTATATCAGCCCTTGCATGTAGTAAAACTGTTTTCAAATGGTTTATAACAGTTCAAAAACAGCGTCATATGTTATCCGAGAACTCTTTTACAATTGGTAGTCAAATTTAACCCTCTAATAATCTTTTCATATTCGCCAATGACTTATAAGATACTTTTATTATATTCCATTGCAATAATATTGATATACTTGGTTTAATTGGCAGTATTTAAACCTTTAATCCAATTCAAATTGATTATTAATAACTAATTTTTACTCAAGACGTATGGATATATGAATTATATTACTAGCTTCATTATTGTAAAAATATTCCATGTTTTTCTCCGTTTTATTTCCTTAAATTCTTAACTTTTCTTCCGTATTTATTCCGATATTTTTATAAAATACATTATATTTGTAACTTGGGGTATATATTTCAAACTACTTTATTCTTAAATTGTTTTTGTAGCCTGTAGTTTCATTTCGATACGCCTTCTTATTCATATCCAGCGTTATTACAGCTGTTAATAATTCAAAGCTTCGTTTTCGGTGTTCATGACTTTGAACAATATTTTAGTATTATAAATCTTGATTTTAAAACCTCATTTTTTCTTATCAATGTCAATAGTATTTTTTCTAATATTGAAGGGTAATCATTGATAAGTTTTTCGACGTTATAACTTTGTCAATTCAAATTGTAAAGGAAGTAATGATAGTGTTGTGTGATTAAGCGGTATGTGTATTATTCTAAGTTTGGCAGACTGCTAGACGGTTTGAACACTTATTAATATAGCTAATTTCTTGGCTCGTGCCCTAGTCTAAATTAGGAAATCCATAGTCAATTAACTCTCAATCTGTATAGTCAACTTGATTGTACTGAAATTAATTTAACTATATTACACTTAAATGAAATTCAAACACTAACAGCTTTTTATTTTATGATATCAGTACTGGTTTTAATACATATTATCAGAAAACCTTTCGATCATACAAATTCTTACACATACCAACTCCACTACCGTTTATATAGTAAATCATTCGTTACTACTTAAATTCCTTCCATCCAATATTATATAATTAGTACTTCACTTTGTCAATATAGTTATAAATATATTTTCAATTAAACCGTACCAATCAATTAAGCTTTTTATGACAACCATCTCAACCCCCTGAAACTCTTATAGTTTTTCTGGGTATTTCTATTAATTCCACTACTTGCCGTTATGTAATATTTTAATATGTGATCTTTCAACGTAACCCACGGCACGTATGGTTAGCCCATTATTATCTACTAACTTTTCTAAAACTTTATTTAGTATACAATCCATAGTAACGTTATCTGGGTTATTCTTGGAATCAATTAATAAGAACTCCTGAATTTCTTTAATTTCATAGGCTTCATATAAAGCTATTACGTTGATTATCATGAGTTTTTCATTCGTCATTCCCAACTTAAAAAGACATTCAAATAAGATTTTTCTTAATTTTTATAAATGACGGTTGGTATAGACGGAATTCTTATCTGGCTATGGATGGTGTTAAGCGTTGCCCATTCAATTATATACATATTAAAGTCGTTTATCTTCCATAGACTTCGGAAGTAAATAGGTTTTCTATAACAATTTTCTATTAAACAAATAATCAATTAATCAAGTTTCCTATAATAACAGATTTATAACCCTAAAAATTATATTGAATAACGATCGTTATAAGAAATCATATTTACCAAAATGGATGAATATCACTGGAAAGGGAAGCATCCATAAAAATTATTAACTTAGCTCTAGATATGTAAATAGGAACTATATTGATTCATTGGTCTAAGTCTTTATTTTCCAGTCCAATAGCTTAATTAATTGGTTGTAACCCATATTAGTTGGGTTGTAATCATGCAAAAAATAACAGATAGTACGATGTTTTAGGCTAGAATGAGGTTATAATATAACCATTATGGACACATAGCGTCAAGTACTTTTAAACCCTTACTACATTAGTCTTGTTAATTTTTGCTAAGCTAAAGACTTCTCTTATTTGGATGAAATTGATATAAACTTTATTAACATTATGTATTCGGATTAACGATCCATTAAAATTTAAATGTTTGCTTTTTGTTAAATTTTCGATTGGTTAGCAATTGCATAATTTTGAATCTTTAATAGCTCTCTATTCCACAACCATAAAGCCAAAAATTCTAACAAAAACGATATCTTTAATTTACATATTCACTATACCGAAACGTTTATTCACCTTAGTAATTGATAGACCTAGGTATTAAACTAAAGATTTTATGTTTAGTGATAACTGAAAATACAGTTAATTGATTATGAATTAACGAATAACCAGTTAAATCTCAATAATTCATTCATATATTTAAAACCGTTTCATAGGTATTCGTTACAGTGTTGTTAAGTAATTGTAATAAAAAGATCTTTTGTAAATTAGTTGTTGATTGTGTATATGCTTGAGCGATGTTACGGTTATTCAAAATGAACTCTCTCTTTGTTTTTGCCACTACATTCATCACCATTACGACTACTAAACGTTACCTAACTTTTCAATGGTTAGCGATCACGTGAAGATACAAATTTAACGTTTATAATAATATTATTTAGTGATTAAACATAAATTTTCGTATAGTTTTCCGGTGGTTCTACACTTCAAATCGTGAATAATCCTCGACTTTAAAATTTTATCACTAAAGTCATAGAGGTTAAAGTAGCGTTTTAGTTTAAATTATACGAATTTTTGTATAATGAGTTCATCTATTTCGACCCTATCTCGCTTCTAAAAAAAATGATTTTAAAGCATTGATTATTCCTTATATGCGGCGGTTAAAGGTTAAGTTTTGATCGTTCTCTCTTTTGGTACTAACTCAAGTAGTTATATATGTTGATCATAGTATGTACTCCTTATAATTACTTTTGGTGTTTTTCCTGTTGAATTATTGACTACATCGCAGCTATTTCATTGGCTTGTTAATTACAAGTAGAGGGGGGGGGGGGAATCCTTGGCTCACTCGTTTGTTTTAACCATTTCAATTTATATTGTTCCTAATATAAGCTTTGAAGTGAGATGTTCCAAACGTTGTATAATCGCTAGTAATTTTTATAACTATCTTTTCACTGGCAATATTTTAGATTTTAAATAGGCTATTCTATTTTCCCAGAATATTGTATTCGAGGACTTTTCTTTATAGTAACAAAGTCAGTACATCGATTAACGTAAAGTCATTTTTAATGCTGAAGCCGTTATTAATTTGACTTTTACTATATTCTTTCCGTAATGAATTAAATGTTTTACCGAAACTTTTTCACGGGTATTTTCTAATATAAGAGATGAAATCTTCAAACGAAAATATTTTCCAAATACTAGCAGCGTTACTAACCTTTCATCAGGGTACAAGGTGTTATTAAAGTCCTTTACTATCATTTGGAAACGTATCTCATGGTCTGATAAGCTTGCCATCTCTTATTTGATAATGTCATACGCTCTGCAAAGTAATATATGTTCTTTTTCGATATTTATTATTATTAAACGGGTCTTCACAAATACTTATTTGCACTGAATCCCTATTATCTTAGTATTAATTTGCAAATCAACCACCAAAAAGTTTGTTTTCATGTTGTATACGATAACTTTAAGTGTACTTGGGTATATATTGATTCACAATATTCTTAACTTTTTCTATGTATCTTTTTTTCATAATGACTGAAGAAACTTAAGAACGTAAAAAAATTAGTCGTATTTATAACGTAATGAATAGATTTATTGTTGGTTGGCATTTATCATTGCAACGTAGTCGATTCGAAACACTGTGATCGAAGTAACTGGTGCTACGTTGATATTGTTGATTGAGATGTATAGGTTCTAAGTTTAGCAGACCGTTAGCCGGTCTACACACTAATTTGTATGGAAAAACGCTTTGGCATGTGCCCCACTTTAAAGTGGGTACCTACTGTACTACACTTACAATATAGTGTATTCAAATCCTACAAACTGCAGTCAATTTGCAGTAGGTACAATCAACTTATTGTAAGTAAAGTTGACTTGACTATACTGCGTTTAACTGCTATTCCAACACTGGCGGCTTTTTGTTTTGTGCCTGCATGCCAGCGTGGATTGCTATTAATTGGTGACAACTTTTGAAATTCCTCCTTAATATATAAGCCAATATCAAGCCAGACCCTTATTAATTTCCAATTAATCTGTATTGAAATCAACCTTAACTACGACCCTTCATTTCCTTTTTTCTTTACCTCTTCGAAACCTCCGTTCCTCAATTAATGTATACAAATCATTCGGCATAAATTTATGCGAATTAAGTATGATACTAATTACGTACTTTTTGTCAGTCGTTCAAATTACTGCTATTATCACCTTTGCCACCGTTTTCATTAACGTTATTACCCTAGAAGTCTTCTAGTTTACCAGGGCCACTTTATTCTTTCGCATTACGTACCGGGTGGTTTACGTAACCCTAGATTCGTATAGTTAGTATATTGCTATCCACAAACCTTTCCAGGGCGTTATTAGGAATAGCCTTAGTTATAACGTCAGTAAGGTTATCTTTGCCGATAATTCACCTAAATTTATCGATTTCTCGGGCTTCATATAACTTTTTAAAAGTTATTACGTCTATTCCTAGGCGTTTTTGATCGGTCATGCCTTAATTCAATGAGTATTTATAAAGGCTTCGGGAGTCAGTATACATTACTATAAGTATCGAAGGCAGTAACAGCTATTTGGTGATATCCTTCATCAGCCGTTAGTTAATATCGCGATATTAAAGCCTATAGTTAAAACTTAAACTTTGGAAGTTAACACGTTTCGGGTAATATGCTTGTATTTAATGAATATCTAATATATAAGGATTCAAGTAATGGTAAATTGCCCTTTCAATCTATTCGTGTTAATACACATCATTTAAAAGCTATTATACGACGTAAAGTTAGTATTATTAGAAAATTACCCGTCTGTAAAGTTAATTATGTTCGCTTTCGTCAGATTTATAAAACTATGTTAATTTCGTTTTCCACATGGTTCATTTGCAATTAAATCCGTTTACTTAACCTGTTAAAGTCCTTATCTTGAAGATCTTATAACTGTACCGTGATAAAGAGGTTGTACGATGATTTCAATTGGTATAGAATGACTATATAAGCTGTATGGGCCGCTTATTCTGTGTATCTTTGTAATTGTGCCTCGACGGACTTATTGATAATCGTTAGTTTTATAGTTGACCTCTTTAAACATATGTTAATATAAGTGCTGGTTTTCCTTTTAACACTATAAAAATGGAATAAAACTTTATTAAAATTATACTCTTTACCTTTAGTTAACGTTTAGACTAGCTTAGACTTTTATAAGAATAATTTCTCGACAACACGTTTTTTTGCCGTTAAAAACATATTATCCTCAAAAAAAGGGTATCATTAATTTTTCTACCTACGATACCGAAATTTTTATCCAGTATAATTATCTGGTATATGTTAAATATCAAAGTGTTTATACCTAGTCAATTTTTCAAACACGCCTGGAACTTTAGGAACTAGTGGACATCTACTTCGGCTAATTTGTATAAAAGTTTAATATAACGTATTATAGAGTCGACTGGAAACTTTTCCATTAGTTATTTTGGTAGTTTCAACAATGAAATCCGCTCAATATTGGTTGCAAATTACGTATACGTTTATGTAAAATCCCGACTATCAAGTGTAAACCAACCTTTTACACCAGCAGTTAAACTAGTAGTATTTACGATAATTGAACGTTAGTAAACTTTCTGAATTATAGGCGATTAAGTGAAGATCCAGTTTGGATCTTTATTACCGAATACTTAAAAAATTAGCTATAACTTCATGTATGGATAGTCAGTGGTTTTACCCATAACTTTATTAACTATCCTCAACTTGAAAATAATAATATCTTGATCTTTATATTACGTTAAAGTTGTGAATTATATAACCCACCGTTAAAAAAAGTTAGTTCATTTTTACTTAATGACTTTCCTCGAAAGGCTTGCCCAGTATATTAATTATGTCTTCGGTATGTAGTTTCAAGGCAATTTTTTCGTTAGAGTTTTTCTTTTAAAATACCTACACCGTTATATACGTCTTATCAGACCTATAGTTCCTATCTCCATCCTTTTCTTTAATGTGTATCCTCCACTTAGGTGGTCGTTTATACCGTGGACGTTTCATTAACTTGTTAATAATTGGCTCGAACGAGTTATGTTAACTAATTCGTTCGGATCGAACGTTATCGATGTCTGAATCTATATTTAATGCAAGGGGTTTAAAGGGTTTTCCAAACGGTTAAATATTAATACCTTGAAATTTATAAGGCTGTTAGTAGTTTTAAACACCACGTTTAAATTTTTGATATTTAAAATCTTATACGGCTTATTCCGTTTGAGAAGCTCGCGTCACTTAAAGACTTTACTTTAAATGGGGAGGGATAGCACATCTATTATTAAAGGTTTGTTTTTGTTGTTAAGAGCATCATTGACCTTCCGACGTGACGATTCCTTTTTCGGTTTCTTTAAGGCTTCGTTATGTATTACAGCACGGTTTTAAAGACTTTAAAGGCGACGAACCAATTAACGCTGCTAATACATCTAAGCAGATTAAGTGTTAAGGAAATACTACTTCTATTACGGCCTAGTAATTAGCCAACCACGCCTTCCTATACCATTCGGATGGTAAAAACCCCTACCTTTATCCTAATCAAGCCCCTAACCCCCTATATACCTTTAACCTTCGTAATCGTTACGCTAATCATACGTTTGAAGGCATTATGCTAGACATAGGGATAGTAAAGCATTTAACAGAAAGACATTCGTATTATGTGGCATTACAAAGGGAAAGCATTATAGCTACTAAAATTAATCGTTCCGGTGTTAGTAAGGCTAAAATTAGATTTAGCCTAAGCGAACAATTATTATTACTAGGGATAACAGTAGTTTAATTGTTGTAGGTATAATTACATTTTGTATCCTAAAGCTCCCTACTTCTTTCCTACTTTTCTTGGAAGATATTAAGACCTTCGGCGTTAACTTTAACGTTAACTCAGACGAACCGATTAAAAACGACTAATGGTTTTCACTTTCACTTAAATAGAAACACCTATAGTTTCATCTTCAAAGCCCGGAAGTAATGGTATTAAATCTAATGAAGCTGGAAATATGTTAGTTATACCAGCGCTTTGACCATTTGACTGTTAACAGTTTATATAAAGTCCTAATGTCTATAAGGCATAAAAATGTAAAATACTTTACTTTAAAATCTATTAAATAACTTTACTACGACTATTGAACGTATGTCCAAGCCCCCTAAAAATTTAAATTTACACTAAAAAACAATACAATTTTAACTAAGAAATCTTTGCTAATGTATTTTACATATATAAGAAACCTATCTTTTATGTTGTTAACTTCATAATTCTTTTCAAGGGTTGAAGTTCCTAAAGTCTCTTTCTTCAAAAGATACACAGGAAACGTTAAGGATATTGTAGATTAATATGTACCTGGATCTACCTAACGTCGTTGTTGCCGATTCCGGCACTAACTTTGCGGCGGTGGAGTTTTAGGGAGATGCTAAAATAATAGGTATCTAATACAAACAAGTATCTTTTAAGGTACATTAGAGTATTAGAAAGGTTACAAAGGTATACACATTACTTCGCCGAGCGTACAATATCCTTATGTTGGAAATTAAAAGCTTTATGAATACGAAGGCACGCTTATAAATACGGTAAAAGGCTTGAACGACGTTGTAGGCTCTAACGACTGGGTGTTAACGCTATTGGTTTTTGGATCGTACACACGCCTGACGAGTGAATCTCCGCCTTTGACAAGTATTTAGAAATGTATTACGGCTTATTGCAAAGCTTTAAGGGAGTTACGAAGAAAATGGGCACTTCAACAGGTGAATAAGGACCTTAATACCAAAAAAGCCCTATAATAATCGATGTACTTTCTTTGCCGCTTCAAAGTAAAGTTCTTGTGTGGCGGGAGCCAGGTAAATGTGAGGGCCCGTATAAGATATTAAGTATTACGAATTTCTAAATAGTTGTTAAAACTATTAACAGTCATATATCCTTCTGAATTATCCAGTTTAAGCCTGATTTAAGGCTACCGACAATGAAAACCTTTAAGCTAAGCGACTGAGTTAATATGAGCCTTTTTTTACCCGTTATTGACGAGCCGATAGGACATCGCCAGTGCGGACAACCTCTAAAGAAAAAGAACCTTGAAAAAGAGAAATATATACCAGGCCGTATTTACAATACTGTTTGGGTAAACAAAAAAGAAAAGGATAACGAAAACTTGACACTAAAGCTTCGAGCGTAAGAGATTATCAAGGCCTCTGGAAAACCCATTTAAAAATTAATGAGGTCGAAATTAACGGCCTGTTAACTCGAGGGTCTAGAAAATTCGTGCCGGAAACCGATTTCAACCTTGAAAACCTAAGCTTTACGATCTTTACATCGAAAATTATTTACGAAGTTAAAAATAAAACCACGGAACGGCTATACAAAACATCACGTTTAATTGCTAAAAGACATGGTAATAAAGGTACAAACTAAATAATTTAACAATTGTTAACGATTCAAAAGATTATTAAACGTTTAGTAGTCATTTTAATAGTAAGTTTGTTAACTAAAAAGAAAGGCAAGATTACGCTTAATAGCTGTAATAAAACGTAAGCATATATGCAATTAACAACGGATCTATACTAAATTGTATTTCTAAAACTATTATAAAAAATTCGTATTATTTACTCTTTAGGTATGGTAATACTTTAAATGAAGCTACTATACGAATTATCTAAAACAGGCGTTTATTCATTTCTAACCTACTAATCGTACTTTGAATTACGGTTAGTGATAAAGTCTTTAATATACGACCCGTACTTATTGGTAACGTAAAAAAGGACTTTGGCGGGGTAGGTATACAAATTAACGATACCATTTTCATCGGAATGGCTACCTTTATAGAATTAAAACAATAAACAATTAAAGATTTCAAGTTCTGGAATTGCAAGTCGGTAACGACCTGGACGAAGATTAGCCAACTTGACTTTAATAAATCGTTAATCCGTATACTTGGTATTAATACCGGCCTTAACTTTCATTAAAAGGGTTAGGGCGTTATTTTAACTATAATTGATAAAACCAACGATTCCAGTGCTTACAGTACTTGGAATAACGTGTTCGAGGCAATTATATTATTACCTGATGCCAACTGGAAGCCTTTTAAGGCCTATTTATTACGGTACAAGTATAAAAGCTGACGGATAAGGACTTTGACCAGCGAAATAAAAGATTCGAGTGGTAAATACGATATCTGGACCGTGGAATCAATATGGTCCTAATCGACTTGTAAAGGACTAAATTAATAATCTTTATGGACGGGTCTTCTACAAATAATATCGACTTATCTTTACAAATTGGCTTCTTAATAACCCTCGTTCACGAAGATAAACGTGAAAACCAGTTTAGTATTATTAATAGCCTTCTTTACTAGACCTCTGTTAAGTGTAAAAGGTTTACACAAAACATGCTAACATAGGAGGTCTACGGCATAATAGCAGGCTTTAATATAGGTATAGCACTATGTGAGACCTTTAACCTTATCATTAGGCAATTAAATATTTCTTCTATCTTGGTGGTAATTTATACCGACTTTAAAAACCTCTTTAAATACCCTTTGAAGTTTGGAACTACTAGTAAGAAACGCTTAATAATCGACGCAATGACACTATGCGAAGCTTACAAAGGAAGAGATTTTGAGGAGTTCTAATGAGTCGATGGTAAAGACAACTCTGTTAACGCCATGATGAAGGTATCGCCGAACAAAGCTCTGGAAAGGTTTATGGAAACAACAAGTTGACTATACGTATTGATGGATACGTTAATCGGCCGCCCGGAAAGTAATCACGTGACTGCGGACAGGGATTTGTTGGTAGAATGGAAGACTACTTGATGATTAACAATGGTGATCTATTTAAGTGGTAGGGTTAAAGTAGAGGCTTGTAAAGGCCTGTAGCGGAAGAACTTTTTGTGGGGGTTAATGAATTCAGACCTCGGAGTAACGGAGTAATTGAGGTCAAATGGGGTTAATTTACATAAAATTGGGTGTAATCCAGTATAGAAGTCAATCGGAATTGACAAGGGGTACGAGGTCGCTGTTTAGCGTTAACCGGAAAAGATTGGGTAACTATACTGGCGCGCGCACACAAATTAAAAAGCCGCCGGTGTTGAAATAGTATTATATATAATGTAGGAAGTAAACTTTAAATACAGTCAAGTTAATTATACTACAAGTTAAGTGTATTGTTTTGTGGAGACTTACCGCATATGGTATAAGTCGAGTGCAGTATACTACACTTTACTTTAGGGTATTGGCCAAATAATTGGCTATAAAAATTACAGTGCAGACCGGCTATCGGTCTGCCAAACATAGAACAATGCATCCACCATCTGACCACGCAATACTACTGTTACTTCGACCAATCCAATCGACAAAGTTGCAATGTCTAAAGCCTTAACAACATTTACTTGTTTTCATACCATTAATTCCGATAATCCAAACCCTTCAACTCCTAAACTGTAGTCACAATATCACAGCATTCCGCTAGTATAAACCGTTTAAAAAACGGAAAACTCATGAAAACTAAACGCGTTTGGTTTAACACAATTATATGATACGATTAAGAACATTACTTCTATTGAACTATGAGTATTGAAAGATGAGCTAATCATAAGGAAGATATATAACATATTAGGTTTTTTAGGCTATATAACTTAATAAAGTAACTTTGTTTTTGTATTGGATTGGACTATATTTGGCGTTTTGAATGATATGAGGTAATATAGCTACTTCGTTTTTTCTCTAATTTCATTGCATCGGTTTTTTTGTCTATTAATAAATTTTAATTACGTATTTTGGGACAAAATTCGTTTTTGTGGTGAGCTATTGTTACGGGTATATACCCAACCAATCATCACAGTGTTCTATTAATACGGAGCATATTAATAGGTTCTTTTGTCTCCTTTTTCCCCTTATATATAGAAAAATCAATATATATCAACCTGAGTCTTTGGTTCGTAATATTATCTTTCTTTCTATGACTCTTATATATGCGAATATGTGCTAGATTAGAACTGTGTCCGATATATGGGGGAACTAATGGTTTTATTTCAATGTAAATAATGGATTTTTCATCCATTTTTGAGTATAATATCAAACTTTTCATAAACTTTGCATTTTAATAATGAATCCAATAACCATATCTCTTTTTAATACCAAACTTTTCCTTTAAATATAAAAACAATATGTTGTACCATGGGCGGTACTTGCCTACTTTCTCGTGATTTCTTTCCAGACTTCCTTCTCTCGAGTCTTCCTGCTCATAATTATCCTTCACATGAGTACTTATTTTTATGATGGTCTGGTGAATTCCTAGCTTTACTTTGGTTTTTACCTTTGAGTATAGACTGGAATACCACAATTCGTTTTTACGTAAAAATAGAACAATAAATGTTGGTTATGAGTTAAGATTTTTTCTTGGTACTAGACCTATTATGCTTGATGTAAAGTAATTAAAATTTAGTTATGAACAGGAAGCTTCAACCATACAGATTTAATACCAAAACACCAACTCCTCACCTTACTTTGTCTTTCAACCTTTTTCCTCTTCCTCTACTTTTAACACCACCCTATATAGCTAATCTTAATTTTAAAAGTAACCGAGAGTAGCAAGTCCTAGTTATTACACTAAACACGCTTCAAACCCCTCGTCGAATGCATTCGCAAACACGTGTACAAGAACGTAAGAAAAACCAACACCTGCGCCTTCG
Organism: Anisogramma anomala; assembly: GCA_038502455.1. Lineage (NCBI taxonomy): Eukaryota > Fungi > Ascomycota > Sordariomycetes > Diaporthales > Gnomoniaceae > Anisogramma > Anisogramma anomala. Next base: position 25,668,384 of record JASMMZ010000005.1, on the reverse strand, counting down.
ACTGCCACATTCAATTTAATAACTGTCACTTTCATTTTAATTTTACCAAAAACAACAACAAGCTCTTGGGTTGTAGCACCACTTTTGCGTTCGCGTATACCTTTACCTATATTTTTTTCGCGTATGGATCCACACTTATATACCTCTTAACAAGTTCCTTATCTAAGCCTATCCGTTATTCACTCGCCGCAATTACGAAATCTTCATCTTGAACCGCTATAGAGTTGGAGGAGGCATTTTGTTCAACTGGTTAGGCTAACGTGACTGTCACGGAGTTTATAGTAAATTTATTTCATGATTTTAAGGAACGTAATCTTGCACGATATTCGGAATATGACGCGGTTAAATGACTCCTAGGTAGCTTGACTTTTGAGAGCCACTATTCTTGTAATTATCGCGAGCTCTTTCGCCGTCGTCGTTAATCCCTACCCATTTTCATAGTCTTATCGGATGCCTATGTAGGTAGTCGTTACTGCAATGGTTATAAAGTAAAGGAGCTCCAGTATTCTTTACTCGATCATTTTCGCCGATTTCATGATCCCCGTGAGTTTTTATCGCTGCTGCGAGCCTTTTCACTACTGTCGCAACCGCGAGCCCTCTTGTGACCGCCACGAGCATGATCTTTTTCGCCGCCGTTACTTTCGTAACCGTCGCAAACGCGAGTTTCCTTATTTCCGTAGCTTTTGTAACCGCCGCGAGCCTTTTCTAATTCTAAATATAATAGATATTGATTATTCGGTTGGCGGTATTTATCGTTTGAAAATTGAAGAGACTAGAGACTTTAACCTGGAGCACTCTAATTTATAAGATATGGATTTCATTATAGTGAGTAAGAATGTAGTTTTTACCAATTATTAGAGCTGTTAGTAACTTTGAGATACTTTGGTGAATACGTTTTGATGTTCAAAAAGTTAAATTGTAGAAATATTTTGCACTTTATTCTAAAAATATATAATGTATTAGTAAAATATGGAAGTTACTTTTTACGATTGTTTTAAGATATTATGTTGTAACCTCGTATATATTATGGATATTTTCGTCAATCGTTTCGTTATGAATTTAAAGCGAAGAATTACGAAATTTAGGGAGATTAAGTTTTCGTTACACGATTTTTTAGATAATGAGTATAGATTGCACAATTAAATTTGGATAAAAATACGTTCTGCCGAATTCATATTTACATTCGACCACTACAATTGCAATTGATGCAGCGTTATAATAAAAATTTAATCCGTACTAAGCTTGAGTATTTAACAGTGTTTGTTGTTATTATATATGAAATCAAGTATAAATAGACATTAATCTGATCTTGGGAAATTTGAAATTGTGTTGTTTTTAGTAGTAATACAGCGATACCCCAATTATTAACACTCTTTTGGAGATGCTCGCGATAGGTATGATACCAAGTAGCCATATAAGAATGAGTACCAGCTTTGAAAACCTGATAATAATGTAAAGATATACGAGACATTCCCCTTAAAAGAGTATAACTGTAAGCGTTACGGCGATTACAATTCTCGCGAGTATACCGACCGAAACTATGGTCGGGATGAACTATAGCAAGAATTCGGTATCAATAAGCCATGCCGTGATGAATACTATCCCTGCGAAAACCGTATCAATCGAAATCGTATTAATGATCGTAAGTATAAAGTTACCGATATGTAGTGTGAGGTAAACGTTGCTAACAATTAAAATAAAATAAAACATTCTAATAACTTACAAATATCTTTATAACTCAGCTCGTAATACTTTAGCAGTGAAGTGGGTAATGTTATGTAGCCTAATATTATATTACCTAGTCACCGAATTTGTATGTGTTGCAACCAGAATTGCGGTTTGTGCAACGCCTTATTTTAGCATTTAAAGACTTATGTGCAACAAAACAGCTTTTCCTCAAAAGATAGGAAGAGAAAAATATAATAGTTAGATTGTATGTAGCTTGTAGTTGGCATACATAATTTCGGGAATAATATAGAGAAATTTAACATTTTTTGGGCTAAATATGTCAACGAAAAGGTGGTATTCGCTATAAGTGGTTATTGTTATTTACATCTTTTTGTATGTACTAACTTTACGGATAAAAACCACATATTTTACCTCAATATAGGTACCGGCAACGACCTCGTATCTAATTTTTGGTGAAAAAAAACTTTTTTGATTATATTACGATAAACTTGCCAATGAACGAATGCGAATTAATTAATGGTATGACGGGTTTTCCTGTTCATTTAACTATTAAGATAAGTTGGACCTTTTATATTTCTGGGAATAAATCTGACGGCACTTTTGCCTTGTTGTAGGAGATAGCTAAAATATGGATTATTGATAGCCTATATGTGGGCGTTTTTTATACAAATAATTAGACAAAACATTGTAGCGAAGATAGGTTTATATTTAGAAATGTGGTTTGTTTTTAAAATTTCTGTTTTGAAATTACTTCCTTCCTATAATCCGTGGTTACTTAACCCTTGGTTTATAGGGTTACTTTCAATATTCTGGAGTTTAACTCAGCCTGTAAAACAATATATTTGGTTATGAAATATATCGCCTTTCTTAAAACATATTGGTTATATTTACCTCAGATCACTTATATGGTTACAAGACTTGAATTCACGTGACTAACCCATATATGGAGTATCTTTACAGTCTTACAGCTAAGGTGGTATTTATTACGAAAATTTGGCGTTTAAAAACTATTATTACTTGAAAAACTAACGTCTACTTTCAGGTAAATTGGAAGGGAGTTGTGTAGGTTTATATAGGGGTTTCAAGTATTGAAAACGAATTATTTATGGTTGCGAAACCTTCCAAGTTGGCTGATAGCAATTATAATTTTTTTTTGCTAAAATTTTTGACAAATTTACTATTATATTTATAATCAGTGTTTAATTCGAGTTTGACTTCTTTACTTTTTGGACTGCCATGACGCCTGCAGGTACGCCCTTTCTTACCAGGTCGTTTATTGAGATTTGATCAGGCATCCTTCTTTTAAATATAGTCGTTTACCTAATGTAAAAACATGGAGTCACTGAGGTTGTGAACCTTATTAATGAGAAAGCGGGGGTCGTTAAGTTTTTCGACGAGTTATGTCATCGAAATGCATCATTTGGTATAAAAAATACCTGAAAATATATATATAGTAAGGACCACGTAAGATATAAATATTAATACGATAAACTCGGTATTATTTATGTAATTGTAACGAGTTTTAAAGTAATATCCTACCGTTTAGTAGAATAAAGCTTCGATTGCAATGCCTTTAGATCAAATAATAAAGGTGTCGGTAGGGTATAAATACTTATTCACGTGAAAAAGTTAGTAGAAGAGTAATCGCTAGATTGGTATTGAAGTAATAAAATATGATAATCCATAGGGAGTATTCTAGAGAGGGCACGTCACGGATGGGAGGTTATATATATCCTATCTGGGCAGTAGCCCTATTTCCGTACGCTCTAGAATACCCATTCCAGACCGCTCCATGCATTTCTGTACGGTCTGTAATAGCCATTCCAGAACGCTCCATGCATAATTCACTTTGCGTCTTGCAAGAGTGCAGCCTACAATGTGACACATTATCGTACACTCTGCAGGAGTGCACCCTGCAATACAGTGCACTGCCACTGGGCCTATGATAACGATCTATAAGGATATATAGTAATATCAACGAAAGGCTTTATTTATAGATTACTAATAATACGCTGAATTAAACTGTTATCCTTAAACTGTATTGACACACGATAAAAAGAACATAGATTAATAGTTTAATACCCTATATAAATTACTCCGTATAGACGTCTACGTAAATATATTATCATTTTCATTACTTGTGTTCTTCGTATAGAAAATTGTTGAAAGATTGGATAAAGATCGAGTCATCACAGATTTAGATTAACTCAATAAATGAACTATTTTAAACGCATATTTACCGCGATTATGACATGATTCTATCGAGTTTATTCGCGGTCAAAAATGAATGAACATTATAAACGTTACAACATTCTTTTTAACTTATAATATGTTGAAATTACTCTAAAAGTTTTACTTCTATTTGTTATCATAGATTTGAACGATATAAAGTTGTATCTATAGGCTTTCTTAATTCACTATATTTTCCTTCACGATGTATAGACCTCATATTGAAGAAATTCTTCCATTTTTCTCGTACCTTTATCGACAATATTAAAATTTTATCCAGAGATTTTTTTTTTTTAAAAAAAAAAAAACCTTGTATATTTGAAAGCTATTTTCGATTTTTTTTTTCGAAAATATTGACGTTGCTCCATCACTATATAAAATCTTACATTATTGTTTTATTAAGTGAACGCATGGGATTTTATCTTGATGTTTTCGGCTTCTAAACTATTTAAAAAAATTATGGTTTTCGGGATCTTTCGTTTCCTTGTAATTTAGAGGTACTCGGGTCGTATTTGGAAACAACAGGATTTTTGCGACTCATAATACCCTGCTACGCGTAACTGTTATGATTACTTTACAAATTTTAGAATGATGTACCAGCATAATAAAGAAAACAAAAAAAGGGTGAAATTGGTAACCATTAAAAACAACTACATCATACGTAGTTTATAATTATTCATCCTACGCTTAAGAAAAACAGTTTTAAAGCCACATGAACCTATCTGTGTATATAGCTTAAATTATATCACGTAGATCTACAACGTTAGCCTTTTTTCAATTTAATAGCAGCCTTGAACGCGGATTTGAGATTAAGCTTTTTCTCCTTCGAAACATCTATTCTTGGCAACAAAGATAACCCATTTTTATTCCTATTGACGAAACGGTTATGTTTTTGAGTTTTCGTCCAACTTGTTCACAATTTAATTATAGCTCTTTGAAACATAAAATTTCTTATTTTATATGAATATATAAACAGCTACATATAATATCAATTGGAAATCCTTTGCTAACTATTATCGTTACCGATTATAAGGTTGTACGGGGCATTATAAACCAAGCTTTACTAAATATAATGTTTATAAATAAGGTAAATAGTTGGCTTATCAATGCGTCGATTTACCTAATTTCATACGTTTTCAATATGGTTTACTTACCGCGACGTTTGAATTTCGTATTGAATGATTTTAGTTGCCTTCTTTTCGATAATAAAAGATTATCTTATTCGCTAGACGTGTTAGTATTAGATCAAATTTTTGATAAATTATTAATTGTGGATAAGTATTATATTACATTTCATTTTGCAAAGATGTAAATAGTTCACTATATTCGGTTTTGCTTTTGAACTGATCATTATAGAGATGGAATCTTGCCTAGAATTTCATAGGATTTCGTGGGTTATAAAGACAAGAAAAGGATGACTTTAAATAATTTTAAGCCCAATTACTCATTTTGATTCGTCGAGTGTTCGTTGTAGAACCGTAATGCGAGTGATCATAAATATTCATAGTTTTGTTAACATTCTTATAGGAAATATTTATCAAAGCGTATAATAATAAAAAAGCATTTTGAACCTAATAGAAGAATGGTAACCTTAGATATAGTATATTTCCGTTGTAAAGGCAAATTTGTAAAGGTCTATATTAGTTATGATATCCCAAACGGAAAATTACATAACAATAACCAAAACCAATAGACTGTTTTGAGCCAATTGAATTTCCGGAGAACCTAATTTATACAATCTATCTGTTTTTTGTGGTCTTATTACCAGTGGTGTAATCAAAATTTATACTTTGGATATTACTTGGAAGGGATTTCTTTGATATAATGATGCCAACTATACGTCAAACTTCCAAAAAAAAATATCCCTTATCACAGGTTACATCACATACATATCAAAAGATTGGCTTATTGTTTTGAGTCAAAAAAATTATTATACAATTGGCCTACCCGTGATAAATCATCATCAATAAAGATGTTAGGTTTACGTCAGCCTATTGAAAAGTTTTTGAAAAGGTTTTGGAATATGATCAATGATAATAAAAGTCTATTATTTACAGGCTAACGGGAAAATAAAATAAAATAAAATAGTAAAGCTAACTTTACGCCATTTTGTAGTTAAATATCGTAAATAACATTAGGTTAACATTGTACCAGTTTTAGAATGAAACCTTACTAATATATACACGTGTAATATGAACGCCAATTCTTACAAATATTTATGTAAATTTAAACTTATAGCACTAATAGATGTTATCATTACAATTTTAGAACGCAAACAGATAGAGATTTAGTTTATACGAAAACATTTTCGACGCGAAACACAATTAACAATAGATATGATTACTATTAGGATAAAACATCGATAAGATGAAAATTATCGTTAATATAAATTTTATATAGGTGACGAAGTTTGGTTCAAGTTAGTGTAAATTGTTTCCTGGATGTATAAGGCCGAATACAATTTTAGAAAAAAAGGTAATAATTTAAATTTTATCTTGGATTTTCTACCTTAGTCTCGTATTTATTGAACTGTTAGCATTACCTACTCATTACTATATCATAACCCTACAAACCATCGATTTGACGAAACAATAACACCGCACAAGTTAGTCAAATACGAGAGTGATCCGTTGAATGTCGAGAATTGAAAAGTGGAACATACATCGTCTGAACGAGAGGATCGCTTCCGGCGTAGGAGAAATCAGGCGTAATATCTTTTTAAATGGAAAGACTTTACAGCTCGCGACGACAAATGGAAACCGGCATTAAAAATATATTTGCATGACTTATTTGAGGCATTTGAAAAGAACAAAGTTTAAAAAGTTGTTGCTAGGAAGTAATATTATAAGTATATCATTTCCCACCCCCCCCGACATTTGTTATACCCGGGACGGTAATTACCTACTTTCTCGTACTTTGTTACGAAACTGACTTTTTTCGAGACTTTCTACCCATGAGTCATCCATCTCAAGATTGATTATTTTTATGATCGTCTGGTGAATTCCTAGCGTTACTTTAGCCTTTATTTTCTAATACAAACCTGAATACTACAATACGTTTGTATACACAGACAGCACAATACAATATAACTTATGAATAAAGTTTTATTCTTTAAAATAATATGTATTTATAGTACCATTATAAACACAATGAATTGTCGTTGTATATTGAGTTAAATACCCGCTTTTATATATATCTCTTACAAATAAAAAGTTTTATAATTGCAAGGTAACTCAAAACTACCTAAACTTAAAATACGTCAGCGTAACAATAATTAAAACGATAATAAAAAGCTCCGAAAACTTAGTTCTAATATGTATTCAAATAATCAGAATGTGTAAAAAACAATATACGAATAAACGAAAAAGAAAACCGTTCAAAATTACCTTAATTAACAAGATAAAATTAACAAACAATATTATTAAGAAAAGAAACTACAGTAAAATTATTATACTAAAATATAACACTATAAGTGCACAAAATAAAAGGTGATTAATATTTACATGCTTGAACTAAGCTATTTGGTTTTAGAAAACGTATGAAAATCAACTTCACAGCCTCTATTAAATTTTGAATAAAGTTTGCTTACTTTCAATATAGATATTACTAGATATTACTATAGTTAGCAAGCGAAGATAAGAATACTATCGGAGTGCATAGTGGAGTATTACGCCCCAAGTGATAGCTTATAAACTCTCATCTGAGGCTTTCACTATCCAGATTCTTCATCTGTCATTTACATATCTTTCTACTACTAAACTTAAATACTATATTATCTTTTTCATACATTTACTTAGAAACCTAACCGAAACTAATTAGTAGCTGATTTGGTTGACTATATACAGCCTAAGAAATAATAAACGAACCATAATTAAATACTCATAGCGGGATATTGTAGCGGTCCCAATTATTTCGTACTCTAACAATACTATTTACAAAAACCATAGAGGAGCGTAAAAAACTGTAAAATCTAGATTGGCTTTGAAAAAGAAAACTTTGATACAAAATCATTAATTCAGTTAGTTTATTTTAACTATTAAAAACTTCATTAAGCTACTATTAACTCAGTTGACGCCGTAGACGTATCCGGGCACTTTTTAAAAACCCATTCTATTAAATATCGGCCACGTAAGCTTTTAATTTTCGAATCGCTTCGCTAAAACCCATTCGGCCAAAACAGCTTTTATAACCCTTACATTGACATTTCAAACGCCCAAAATATCTTTCGAAACGCTTATAATAACACTCGAAACGCCCAAGACACCATCCAATGCGCTTATAAAAATACTGAAAGCGCTCAAAACAACACTCGACACTCTCACACATAAACTTCAACTTTCATACACAACTTACCACTCCGAAATCGGACACCCAACTTTTTCTCCATACATTTATTCACCTTACCACGTACCGTTTATTGAAAATAATATTTATCAAGTTTGTTTTAACTCGTTATTTCGCTATTATAATACTTTCACGAGCTGAACAACCAGTTTAAAACGCTTAATTATATTTTATTTAAATTTCATTCGTGTTTGAAAATTTTAAATGTTTAATTTCAAACGCTTTTTTTTTTTTACTTACTTTTACTTACACATTTCACGTTTTTATTATTACCATTTTATCTATAAACTCTTCTCATTACATCAGTTCAAACGTATAAAAACCTCTATTACTACGTTTAATTCGGAAAAGCATCTTATACACTACCATTTCACTACCGTAACTATAGTATTGACAACTATAAGCCTAATTAAAACCGATAAGTATATAAAATTTTTATTCTATAACAATACTCCGAAAGAAAAGTTTTGAAGTTTATTGGTTTTAATTTGTACGATCACAAAATAGAAATTCTGGTAAAATATATAAACCTTTAGGCGGTAAACACATACATTACACGTGTGGATTTTCTCTATAAGAAGGAAAAAGAAAAAAAATTGTTATATATTCGATAAAGTCTGAAAACAAATTTCGGTTTGAACTTTGAAAATTTTGCGTACAATATTGAATCTAATCATGTAAATAATTCGTGCACAATTATGGAGAAAAGGCGTTAATACACTTGGTGACAAAAACGTTCGTATCGAAATAAATTCGTTTTATACAGCCTAATTCCATAGCATAGCAAGTTTCAAGAATGAAACGGTGGTAAAAAAAACTTTATAGAGTATGTTGGTTGGCGGGGCGTAAAAAAACAACTTATCAAAAATATATGTAATGGGCTACAACATGAGATTAACCCATGTACTAAAAGTATAAGACATTCGGCGAAATTAGCCATACCTTGTAAAAGGCGAATGAAATTTAAGAAAATAATGTACAAAAAAAGAGGAACAGCTGTAAAAGTTATCCTCTACTCTAGTTCAAAATTTACCTGTTTGTGCAAATACTCTAGAAAGGGGATTCAAGTCCAACCACTTCCCCTCCAAAACAAACACCCCTACTAACTACACAAAAACACTCCTTAAACAAAAAGAACGGCCTTTCCAAAATAAACATAAAAGGCAACAGGAAGCCATACAAACCTTACGAATTAACACCTACTAACTATAACTCATATTGCGACCTTTTACCATACCGAATCCCCATTAATGAAACCAACTATATGGAACTTATATATTTCGTGAAATTATGGAAGGAAACCGAATATTTTAGTGTTGAATCATACCACAAGTTTAATAATAAGATTCGTACGATGTTCAATACTAGTAAGAAACTGAATATTACATTATTATAGTTCTATACTACATTGCTAGCAATATTTATTCAGCACGTTGAAAATGGAATTTATATCACTTTATATAGGTATAGTCATTCGTAAAGTATTATAGCTGTTCAAGAACGCATCTTGACACAGAAATAAACTAGGAACTATACAACAACAATTGAACGGAAACCATATAGAAATACGTTAAAAGTAATCGGAATGACAAAGATAAATCGTTATAAAAGTTATCAACTATGCTATTGATAAATTTCAAAAAACACCAAGCAACTTAAAACCGAAATGAAAAAGCGAAAGATTATTTATTCAAAAAAGTATATAAACTTTTCATTGAAATTCGAATTTAAACCTTACATTGTTTCAATTACAATTTTTTTTGAAAACGTTTTGTAAAAGCTTTAAAACTCCATTTAAAGCCTCAAAATATCTATTCACTAACCTTGGATAAACATTTATGGTTAGGAATGTTAATAATAAAATCCTAAAAATTATAAAGACGAATCTTATTGAACCAATTTTTCACGGTTTGATTCGACGATTTATGGTATATCAAAGAAAAAAGAAATATAACACGAACTCTAAATACTAATGTAAGGGGGACGAAAAACAAAAAAGAAACTTCGAAAATCGTAAACAAAATATATACTAATATGGACGCCCTTTACAACTTGAGACAAAGCTCCCTGCGTAAATTAGGTTGACCATACCCTCATAAAAGTATTCAAAAACCTATAGGCTTTTAAAAACGATATTTTCTTTACAATAACATCGGTTATTGATCGAAAAGTCATCTGATACACGAGTATATCCACGTTAAACAACAATTTTGAATGGATTACTCACCTGAATACCAAACTAAAACAAATTTGAAAATCGATACAACCGAATATGAACAAATTGAAACAAGGTTTAACGCTTATTAACACGAATATATTTTCGAAAAAAACGTTTCGCTAAAAAAAGGAATTCATATAACAGTTCGGTACGAAAAACCGGATAAACTTATATTCATAAACTGATAGAATACTGGATTAATAAATAATTCCGGTCTTAATTAAAACAACGACGTGCTTTTTATAACCCAAGAACCAACTGCAGGTCAAGAAACAGGCCAGCGGCCAGCTGCGTCATTAGAAGTTTGACGTCTAACACATTGGGTAGGGAACATCTCTTATGTCAGCAACCCAGGGTTAGGGTTAACGCACGGACGAAAAGGATATGTTGGATATGTTGCTATCCAAGCTATGCAGTACTGAAGATGGTATGAAGCTCATAGATATAAGGACACGGTCATCATCATACAGATAGTATTTCCTTCATAACTCTTCAGTTATCAATCTAAGTATTCAGTCTCAGGATATTCTGAATAGCCTCATGGCTTTAGATCATTACTTGCATAGTTTCGATATTGTTCACTCAGCACCTCTGCTATCTTCTTGATAACATAAACCCTCTAACACCTTCTATTTACTTATAGGCATTTAGTGTAATCATTACAGTGCTTAAAGTCCATATAACATTGTAATTCACATTTTCAAAGAGGTATAGTTCCCGATTCCAAGGTATTATACCAAACATCGATATAACAAAATTCTTAATCGTCAAACAATTGCAATTCCATGGTTTCGCAATAAAATATACCACATTTTAAATCGATCGAATACAAAAATACTGAATAATTTTTTTGGACAAAGGTAAGGCTTCGCTTTTCAAGATGATAAAAATGAATATATAATTGGTACCAGTTAAAATTTTTGAAATTAACTTTGATATAACATTCTTTTCTTATTAACTAACATAAATAAACTCGATATCAATGTAGAAAGAATGCGTGATATCAACTCTATCGCGTTTCAAATAACGTATTTTTCCGTCCTTAATTATAATGGAAATACTTTTGGTTCTTCCATAGAACAAAAATAATGAAAGCCGCCTATTGAATATAACCATAACTACGTATGATACACTTACGATTCGGATATCCGATTATAAAATACCTTCTACCCATATCTACGTAACGCGCTACACTAATATAAAAAGGAAGACCATGACGGCTATAAAAGTTTTTGCCACAAATACTAACTACACTCACAAATACCGCAACAATTTCAATTCCGCAGGTAAAAAAATAATAATTTAATTATAAAGTTATTATCTATATTTTATGCCTTGGTAAACAACTCTTCTTTCACATTATTGATACTATAACGTCTTTCCAAACTATTCAATTGATACAAAACGTTTTAACAACGAATTTCTGAAATAATTCAATAAACTACTAAATAAAGGTTCTTTTTGGAACCCCCGGATTGAATTACATATGATTCAAAACCAGCTTTCGATTTGAACTAATAATGGATCGAAGTGGAAATATCCGGAAACAAATATAGACAAATACTTATAAAGACGTCATAAAAGATTAGCAAGTACGAATGTTATTATAATTCACTTAAAACAAGGATTAGCTATTTTCGAAGAGAAGAATAAACCGAATTCACGAAAATTCCACTGAAAAAACAGCTATAAACGCTATAAAAAATATATGAAATGCGATCAAACTTATCCTTATACTCTATATATTTAATACTCATTTTTAAATTTATGAAAATTCGATATCTTAATATATTATAGTTCTTAGAGCAAACATTATGATAAAGATCATATAATCTTCATGTTTTTTGAACGCTAAATACGATGTCTCGAATTATTTTTCGAAAAAACAGGTTCTGCAGAAAACAAACATTCTAAAGTTACCGTTACAATTTAATGTCTTAATCTAAAAAACAAAAAAATAACTCATGGTATTGGTAGGGCTTTAGACATGGCAACGTTATCGATTAGATTGGTTGAAGTAACAGTAGTATTTCAATGGTCAAGTGGTGGATTTATTGTTCTAGGTTTGACAAACTTCTAGTTGGTTTGCACAGTAATTTATATGGCCAAGTACTTCGTCCGTTTCATAGTTTGAAGTGGGCACATGTTATACTTAACTTGCAGTTAATACAGTAAGCTTAAAAACATAATACTCAACTTACAGTAAGTATAGTAAACTTTATTGTAAGTCAAGTTACTTTACTACACTATAATTACTACTATTCCAATACTGGCAGCTTTTTAGTTTGTGCGCACGTACTAATGTAGTCGAATAAACTTTTTTGGGAACCTCTGAATTATATCCTCATTAACTAACTAGACTCCTGTCAATTCCAGTTGACTTTTATACTCAAATTCGTCTTAATTACCTTCAATTTTCCTATGGCTCCAAGTCTCGACTTTACTAATTCCCGTACACAAGTCCTTCGCTACAAACTTTCGTGTACTAGCTTACTGCCGCTATTAGCTTTCTTAACCCATGGAGTTTAAAACATTTTCCATTTTATTTGACCCATGTAGGTTGACTAAGCCACTAATACCCTTATTACTATTAGCTATTTTAACTGACGTGTATTAAGTGACCTTTTAATCTTACCCAACACACGTGGCTTAATTAACTGAATACTACCACTAAATTAACTATACTATTGAAAAATTCGCTGTCGTTATTCCCCTACCCATCTTCTAATTTACTAGTATATATTTGTCTGTTAACATGTAACTTGGCTTTATCAGTTAGCTTGTCAACGTATGGTTAACCTATTACTGTTTACAAAACTCTTAAGGGCCTTATTGGGTAATATCTTTGTTATGGTATAAACAGAAATATCCTTTACATCGATTTATCGGAATTTCTTGATTCCCCTACTTCTATAGGCTATACGGAATGCCATTACGTCTATTATGAGTTGCTTTTTACCAATGATTCCAGGCTTTAAAAGGTAGTAGAATAGGCTTCTCGAGTCCTTACGAATTACCACTCGAATAAAGTGAATATTTAGTTATCTAGTAACAATGTTAAGGGTTTTCTATAATAACATACCTATATTAAAGTTAGCTATTATATTGTAGACTTTTAACGCCGGCATACATTTTATAATCATTTTATTTTGAACGGAGTTCTTGTGATTCAGGTTATCGATGATGTGAAACTGGTTTTCTATCCTATTTTTATTGACAAGACTTATTAGAAAGCCGATCTATAAGTACAACTGGTTGTTGTTTATGAAGGAGCTGTTTATAGAGATTATTAACTTACTCCTCAACATATCAATTAGGACTATATTCATCCTACGGCTCAGGTTCCGTATTTGATATTTAAGCCTCTTATTCATCCGGTTAAAGTGTTTATTTTTTAGGTTTTACGTTTATATCGTAATCGATAAATCGTGAAAGGCTTCTAGTTAGTATAAAATAGCGATGTAATTGCTATGTGCGAGTTATTTTCAGTAGCATTAAACCTTAGCTACGTCATTTTCATGAATTATAACTAAGTTAGATCCTTACCCTTTTTGGCTAAAATTAAATCCCGTATTAAAACCAAATATACGGATTGATGATTCGTTAAAGCCAAGTTGGTTATCTTTTATCAAAATCGTAACCGGCTTATAATTTCAGAACTTGGAATCCTTAATCTTCTGTTGTTCCGATACCATACTGGCGTGTGCGGCGAGGGGTTTGTAGCTTGTTTGGTGTAATACACAACGTTTACCACTTTTGTTTACTTATAAAGTTAAGATTGGTGACTCGTGAAGTATAAGCTGGCAATGTACGTTGGTAGTATTGGAGGCAAATAAAGTGGGGAAAAAAGGTTGTGCATTAAAATTGAAAAGTAAAGGAAGAAAAAAGTAGGGAGTTCGTAGTTTGATGGTAGGGTTGTATAGTTGCAGCTTTGGGCTAGTGACTTAATTTTAATTGTTTTGTAGCAATTATAAATTGTTTTAGTGCCAAGTAGAGACCTCAGCTTATAACTACCATATTTTATACTGTTCGTACGTGCAAACTTATTCTGGTATTCCAGTTTGTATTTTAAGGTAAGAACTATGATAAAGATAGGGATTCACCAGAATCATCATAACAATAAGTACTCATAAGAAGTATAACTCATCAGTAGGAAGTCTCGAGAGGAGTCAGTCTCACAAAACAAGCAAGTACTGACTCTGAGGTATAACAGTGTGGAATTCTGTATAATTAGCTCTTAGGATAAGAATTATCTTTTTAATTAAGGTGTCATAGATACCCGAGGCGGCGGCGATATCTTGGAGGTAAGTTAACAAGTCTTTAATAAAGTGGGTATTGGTATTATAAACGGTATAAAATACGTCCTAGTTACCGAATGAGGTTTGTCCGTCGTGTTTTAATACGTATATAATAAAAGGGAATAAAGTACGTAATATATTGGTTATAAGGTGGGTTTGAGGCCTTTCTTTTGGTAGTCAAGGCGGGGCCTAGGTTTGGTATAGCAATATTTACTATATTGAAAGTAATGGGCGAAAAGGAACTAGTATAAAAATAGGAGCAGGAATAGGCTTTAGCCTATTTGGTGGCAAAGACTAATACGACGGGCGACGGTTTCAAGGGTCTTGTGTAGTGAATTTTTTTTAGTGGTTTTGTAAACAGACGGGTCAAGAGCGATATAAATAAACGAAAAAATATATTATAATACGTAACAACGTAAAAAATTAGGAAAATATGTAGGCAAAAAAAAAAAAAAAAACCGCGTGTTGGTAAATAGTTTTGAAAATAGATCCAACTATTACGGGCCAAAAATAAAGTAAGTTAGCAATCATAGATTTTTCTACGTAGGGGGGAAGAAAAAAGAAGTAAGCTGTGGGTTGTGGAGCCTGTACAAATAGGGCATGGCCAGATTAGTCATGCTTTAACTCATGACAATAGGCTTTTTCAATCAATTTAGGTCCTCGTTTACTACCGTAATGATACGTAATCCAAACTCTCTTGATATATATTCACAAGCTGATAACTCTCGCGATTAAAATAAAAAAGGACCGCGTGATATTAAATTACGTCAATTGTAAATACGGGCAATTTTAACGTTCAAAATCGAATTATAAACCTTCGAACAAAAACTCATAATCACACTAACGCCGACAACAATGATAAAATTTAAATGGACCTATTAACTACAAAAACTATCGTTTAAATAATGACAATAAAAAGTATTGAATTTATAACAAATCAGGTTATTAATTAACTTGTCATCCTCGGACCAAACGCAACAAATAATAGCTAATATATCATACTTAACACCATACCGCTATAGGTTAAAATTACTTTAATTACATCTTAAATTACAAGAGAAAAAATGGTATTAACGACGGAACTACTTCCAAGAAAATCATGTAATATTGAATCTCTGATCTGGGCATAACTCAACAAGTAGCCAACCACGCTTTCCTATACTATTAAAATAGAAAAAAACTTACCTTTATACTGACCAAGCTTTTAATCTATCTTATATATTTAAACTTTACGACAGTTACATGAAATACACTTTTTAAGATATTATATGAAATAAAGTGGTAATAAAGTCCTTAACAAAAGGCTTTTGTCAATACGTGACATTGCTAATAGAAAGCACTATAATTACGGAAATTAATCGTTAACATATTAGTAAAGTTGACATTAGCTTGATCACAGGTGAACAACTATTGTTACTAAATATAACAGTTATTCAAACTATTATTAAATCGATTACATTCTACATCCTCTAATCTCATACTCTTTTTCTCCTCTACTTGGAAGACAAAAAGGCTCGGAATCAACTGCAACGTAAACACTAATAAATTGGTTAAAAGAGATTAGAGGTTTCCCCTCACCTCTAAGTTAAGTCATCTGTAATTTTGTTTTGAAAGTCTCAAAAAAACGGTATTCAACATAAAAAAGTTAAAAATACGTTGAATACACCGATATTTTTATTACCTAACGGTCGATAAGCCATACAAAATCCTAAAATCCCCAAAACACGAAAATGTGGAATATTTTACTCCGAAAGATATTGAAAGAATTCACCATTGTGAAAAAAATACCCACAGATCCCGAAAACTTAAATTTCCACTCAAATTTTAAAAATAAAATTGTAAAATAATTATTACCGTAATTTATTTAGATAACGAATCTTGTACTTACATTATTGTCATGACCCAGACAGCGGTTAGGTCAGGAAAACAGGCCAGCAAGGAAACTACGCCACTGAGACGCCTGAAGTCTAACACATCAGGCGGGGAACATCTCTTATGTCAGCAGACCCAGGGTTAGGGTTAATGCCAAGGATATGTTGGATAGGTTGGATATGAGGTTATCCAAGCTATCCAAGGACATGCCAAGGATATGTCGGATATGTTGGATCGGAGGTTATCCAAGCTATCCACATTATACAGTACTGAAGACGTATGAAGGATTGAGGATATAAGGACACGGTCAGCACCACACAGATAGTATTTCCTTCATAGCTCTTCAGTTGTCAATCTAAGTATTCAGTCTACCCTGAATAGCCTCACGGCTTCTGATCATCACTCGCACGAACACAGTCTTGATATTGCACCTTTTGTTACCTCTGCTACCTTACTGTTAACATAAACCCTCTGACACCTTCTACATACTCACGGGTATTTAGTGTGATCATTACAATTATTTACCCCGTAATTCCTTCTTAAAAATTCCAACTTTAAAATCTTTATCGGCAAACAATACGTAAAAAAAACTATGTATATTATAAATTAACATGCACTTGGTCCTGCCTAATATAGTCGTCCACAATACCAGTACTAATTTTATAGTGTCAGAGTTTCAGATAAAGGCTAAAATTATGGGAAGCCAGTAGAAGCAGGTGTCTATTAAAGATTTCTATAACATTAAAAGGATATAAAGGGCACAAGCGCTACACCATAAAGAGTAAAATATCCTTAGATTAAATATTAAAAGCTTAACGAATCAAAAAGTATATCTTCGCATAGCGGCAAAGTACCTAAATAATACTATAGGCTCTAATAGCCCGATATCAATACTACTATGTTTAAAGCATACTTACATCTTACAAATAAATCCCCAGTATTATCAAATACCCAGAAAAGCGTTGAGACCTACGGAAAAACATTAAAGGAACTGTAGAAGGAATCAGCACGAAGTTAAAGCAATCATACTCTCAACACCATAAACGGCCTAACAATAATCAATGTACTTACCTTACCGTAACAAAGTAAAATCCTTGTATGATGGATTCTAGGCAAAAATGAAAGCCTATTTAAAATTTTAAGTATCGTTAAAAATGAAGTAATTATTGCAAACAATTAACGGCTCCGCAATATTTTATATAACCTCAATCAAACCCTATATTAAAGCAACTAACTATGATAATAAAAGCATTCAAATTGAAATAATAAGCTAATAAATCTCTCCTTCTCACGAAGTAAAAGAGCTAATGAACCGCCAGCGTTGCGAACGACTAAAAAAGGGAACATGAAGAACGAAAAATATATACCGGACTCAATCTAAAGTGATACTTAAGTTAACAGGGAAAGAAAGATAATCAAAACTTAGCTGTAAAGCTCCGGATATAATTCGTTATTAAAACCTTCGGTAAATCTTTTAAAAAAACGATAAGATTAAAATTAATGGACTCTTAACTCGAAAGATTATATAATTTGTACCAAAAACAACTTCAGCCTCTAAAACCCAAATATCACGATCTTAAAATAGAATATTATACACAAAGTTAAAAGAAAAACCATGGAACGGTGGTATAGAAGGTTACGTCTAATCGCTTAAGCATAGAATAATAAAGGAAAAAATTAGAACATTATAAAATCGCTAACAATTTAGAAAATAACTAACTCGTGATAGTTGTTTCAACAATAAGTTTTTTGGTTGGAAATGAAAAGAAAATTCACCCTTACTACCCGTCATGTAATGAAAACGTACACGTGATGAACAACGGATATACATCAAATTTTCATTGAAAATATCAATGTACTTAAGTTTAAAATATCCTTCGAAAAAAAAAATACAACATATTAAACCACTATATAAACTAGCTAAAGATAACTGCTATTGATTACTTACCTCTTAATCGAACTTTAAGTCAAAATTAAATATGAAGTTTTTAAATTACGACCAGTACTTTTCCAAAACGCAAAAGAAAATCTTCGACCTAATAGAAATATAAACTAACTATACTAGTTTCATTGAAACTATTAACTTCATTACAACGGAACAACAATCAATTAACAATTTAAAGTTTGAAAACTACAAACCTATTGTACCTCTAGCAAAAGGCAATCAAGTAAACTTTAACAGATCGTCAATTCGTATGCTTAATATTAATCCTTACCTCAGTTTTCGCCAAAAGAACCAGGGCGCTAACTTAACCATCATTAATAAAACTGACGTAACTAGTGCTTGATATTACTTATAATAACGCGCCTGTAATAACTATATCACTATCTTATACCAATTAGAATACTTTTATAACCGGTCAGTTACGGCACAAATATAAAACCAAATTTAACACATTTTGACCGATTGAATAAAAGGTTTAAATGACAAATATGGAATTTGAACCAGGGAATTATTATGGTTCGGATCGACCGAACGAGGGTTAAATTGATATTCTTTACGGACAACTTATTTATAAGGAATAAAAATTTGTCGTTACGAATCGATTTTCCAATTACCCTCGTTAATAAAGATAAATAAAAAGACTATTTCAATATCGTCAGAAACCAGATCGATAGAACCTCCGTTAAAAACAAGAGGATTACACCAAATGTATTGGATTTACAGGTTTACAATATAATAGCCGGCTTCAATATATGCATAATATTATGAAAAACATTTAAAGTCGTAACCAGTTAGTTAAAAAAACCCGAAATCACGATGATAATTTAAACCGATTCAAAAAACCTGTGTAAATACCTTTCAAAACTCGAAATCACCAGCGATAAACGTCTAATAATAAATGTAATAACATTCCGTAAGGCTTACAAGGTAGGGAAATTAAGGAATTCCGATAAATCAACGCCAAAGATAATTATATTAATACTTTAACGAAAGACTCGCTAAATAAGAACCTTAAGGGGTTTATAGATAGTAATAGGTTCAACATATATATTCAAAGCTAAGTAAATAAAACATTGAAGAAAGTTAAGTTACGTGTTGACGAATAGAGATAGCTTGGCAAACTAAAAAACGACTAAGAAATTAAGGCTGCCGACTGATTTGATTGGTATAGCTAGGTTTGGGGTCCGTATAAGTTTATAGCGAGATATTTATATAGGGGAATTAATAAAGTTGGAATTCGGAATCGTGGGGTAAATGCAAACAATTAAGGTTAATTTGAATGTGTAATTAATAAACATCTGGCCAGTTAATGTAGAGGTAATTTAGTGGTAACCCAAAATGATAGGTTGACTATACTACCATGCGCGTACAAAACAAAAATCCGCTAGTATTAAAATAGTAGTAATCAAAGTATATTAGTTCAAGTTTATTTATAGTAAAGTTAACTTTATTAACTGCAAGTTAAGTAATGTATGCGCCCATTGTACACTGGGGCACGGGCCAAGTAATTGACCGTACAAATTACTGTGTAGACTGGCTAGAGGTTTGCCAAACATATAATAATACATCTACCACTTAACCATTACAATACTACTGTGACTTTCACCAATTAAATCGATAAGGTTGCAACGTCCAAATCCTTACAAAAAAATAATATCATTAACTAAAATTCAATTGAATATAAATAAATCACAAGAAGTGCCCTCGCCTAAATTTTTTATAAATTAATTCCAAGGTTTTAATCTGTCATCAACATAATAATAACGGTTTGTATAATTGTTACAAACCTTTGAATAAAGCCAATCCAGTTGATAGTATCCTAGACATTACACTGTTGTCAATTCGATTGGTTGAAGTAACTGTAGTATTGCAGTAGTCAAGTTGTGGATGTATTGTTTTAGGTTTGGAAGCCTGCTGGCCGGTCCGAATAGTAATTTGTATGGCTAATTTCTTGGCCCGTGCCCAAAGGTAAAGTAAAAATATACTGTACTTGACTTACAGCCAATGTAGTAGTCATCTACAAAACAATACACTTAATTTACAGTTCGTATAGAGAACTTTACTATAAGTTAAGTTAACATAAATTACTGCTATTACTACTATTCCAACATTGACGTCTTTTTTTTTTGTACGCGTACCTCAGTGTGGTTGAACAATCCTTTCCGGTTACTGTTAACTTACATCCTAATCAACTAACTGGACTCCTATCAATTTCAGTTGACTTACATACTGAACTAAACCTATTTTCAGTTTAATTTAGCCTATATGCCTTTAATTGCCTCACAGCTATAAGGTTCGACTTTATATATTCCCATAAAAAGATCTTCCCCTTTAGGTATATATAAACTTTTAATTTATCCATGATAATCAAAGTAATCGTCATCATTAGTTTCCTGGCAGTCTTTCTGTTTTCTAGTATATCCCTATCTATCAATACGTATTTTAGCTTTACTAGGTGGCCTATTAATGTAACCCTCGATATTTATACTTATCTTATTTCTATCTACCAACATTTTAGCGGTCTTATTTGACTAAGCCTTTGTTATAACGTTAGCATAATTATCTTTCCCATCAATTTATCGAAACTCTTCGATTTCCCTGCCTTTTTAGGCTTCGCAGAGTGCTATTACGTCGATTATCAGGCGTTTTTCACGAGTAGTTCCGAGTTTTGAAAGATATCCAAATAGGTTTCTTGAGTCAATATAAATTTCCATTGGGATTAAAGAAATCCTTTTATGCGTTATGATATAGTTAAGGGTTTCCCATAGTATTATTTTTATATTAAAGCCAGCTATTATACCATCGATCTTTAATATCAATATGCTTCATGTAATACTTTCGCATTTTAGAAAGGTTTAAAATATTAGGTGACTAGTAGTGTTCAACTGGTTTTCCCGCCTGTCTTTATTAACGAAGGTCGTTAGGAAGCCGATTTTTAAAGATAAGTTAGTATTGTTTATAAAGGAGGTATGTGCAAAAACTATTAACTTAGCCTTCAACAAGTTAAGTAGAACTATATTAATCTCTCGGTATAAGCTCCTCATTTGCTATTGAAGCCTTTTGTTTAACCGGTTTAAGTTTTCATCTATTAGATCTTATGATTGTACTGAAATAA
The DNA here is from genome assembly GCA_038502455.1 of Anisogramma anomala. Lineage (NCBI taxonomy): Eukaryota > Fungi > Ascomycota > Sordariomycetes > Diaporthales > Gnomoniaceae > Anisogramma > Anisogramma anomala. The sequence continues at coordinate 25,646,674 of JASMMZ010000005.1, read as the reverse complement.
ATAGATTGTAATAGGTTTTGAGTAGGTATAAGGTGGCAATATAACTGCTACGAGGACGTTATTTTAGGTACCATTCAACTTTGTTTACATTAGTTTTATCGACTCTTGTCAAATCAGCGACTTAACTCTTTAAGCGGAAACTAAGGCTAGTATTAACACACAATATACGTATTAATGATCGGTTAAAATTAAGTTGATTGCCTTTTGTTAACGTTATAATCAACTTATAATTTTAAAACTTAGATCCCTTATTCGACTTTTGTTTAAGTGCCATGAAGCTAGCCATTACAATGAATATGGTATCTTTTGTTTGTTTGCCTATAATACCAAAGTTCTCTTCTTACGTTAACAGTAAGCACGGATCATATATTGAATATTTGATGCCTATCCGTAACTTGAAATACGATGAGTGCGGTAAAACCTAATAAAAGTATGCTTGATCTAAACAGTATAATAGCTTAATACATCTTATAACTTTTCATGAAAGGTAGGTAACACGTAATCTTTGTGGTAACTTGAATAGAACGATTTGTTATAAGTTGATCGTTAATTATATATATGTTTGCGTTATATTTTAGTTATTAAGCGTAAACTTTCCTTTAGTTTTAGTTGATAAACTTGTTGTTAAAGCCATTATCAAAAGCTAGCTAGTATTTTAAATCGTTGGCAACTACTTAAAACCCCAATTTTTGCCTTTATTACCGTATTCTTAAGCGATTAGGCGGAACTTTTCGTACGGCCGTCCCGTGGTATTACCTTTGACCTCGTATATAATTCTCGACTTTAAAATCGTGATATTGGGGTCTTTAAGGTTGAAGTCGGTTTTGGACACATATTTTACAACTTTTCGAGTTAAACGGCAGTTAATATCAACCCCGTCACTTTCTTTAAAGGGTTTGCTAGAGTTTTTAATAATGTTTTATACCCGAAGCTTTAATGTTAAGTCTTCGTCATCCTTCTCTTTCCTATTTACCCAAACAGTATTATGAATATAAATTGATTTATATTCACTCTTTTTAATATTGATATTTTTTGGAGATCTTCCGCATCTGCGGCGTTTTACCAGATTATCGATAACGGGTAGAGGTGAATCGTATTAGTTTGGTCGTTTAGTTTAAGGATCTTTATAGTTAGCCGCTTTAATGTGAGGCTGAATCTAAGTAGTACAAAACTTCATGTGTCCGTTAGCAGTTTTGAAAACTACTTTAAGTATAGCGATACTTAAGGTTTTGTATGGTCCCTCCCATTTGTCTTGCGTCCTCTATATGAAAACTTTACTTTGCAACGGCAAAACAATTACATCAATTATTTTGGGGTCGTTTCTGGTGTTAAGGGCGTCATTGACTAAAATTCGTACTTATTCCTTTCGTAGTTCCTTTAATACTTTTCCGTAAGCCATAATTAGCCTTTAGGTATTTATTGATAGCGAAGATTCAATCGTCAAGCGTAGGTACGCTCCAAAGACTAGTAACGTTGGAATTAAGTCGTCAAGGCCTATAATATCATTCAGGCCCTTCACTACCGTTCAAAGGTGTGTCTCTGTATTTGTAAAGATTTTCATCTCTAGCGTAAGGATATTATACATTTAACTAAGTAATGCGTATTCCTTTTCAACCTTTTTAATGATTTATTAGGCCTTTGATGGCACTTTTTGGAAATAAATCCCTATTATTTTGGCATTTTTTTGGAATTTTTTCGTTGTAAATTTTGTGTCGATATCGTGGACGATGACGTGAGGTGGGCATAAGTACGTGTTAATTCATTATATACCTAACGTTTTCCATGTATCTTTCACTAATATAGACTTCAGAAATTCGACTTCACAAAAAGAGGTTACGGAGTTAACGATGTAAGAAGTAGGCTTATTATTTAAGTAAAATATATTAATAAAAACCTCGTCATTAAACTCCTTGTCGTATTTTAGTGTAAACTTGAATTATTGGAGGGGTTAAGTATATGTTTGTTAATGGTCATGGTTTTTTTTCAATAGCTTTGAAAATGAAGTATTTCATATCTTTATACCTCATAGACCTTAGGATTCCATATAGCCTATCATTAGCTGGATAGTTTAAATAATGGTATAGGTATCGTATTTTTAACTCCGTTAGGTTTAATATTGTTTCTTTTGGGTCTTTAACAAAGACCATAGGTCTCATTACCTAAAAGCCAAGGGAAACCTTTGGCTTTTTTAATTAGCTTATTATCGTTGAAATTATCGTTGACGCCGATAGTCTTTATATCCTTCAAATAAAGAACAAAAGCAGTAGGGGACTTGAGGATATGGAACGTAATCGGTCTAATAATAGTCTAAACTACTATTATCCCCAGTAACGATAGTTATTAGCCTGGGCCGAAGCCAAATTTGACCTTATTAGCATTTTAACGCTTGATTTAAGTGGCCGTAGTGATTTCCTTCCGCAATTCCATGTATTTCGAATAACCTTCTATTTAATACCTTATAACCCCCATATTTGGCATGATACATTAAACGTATTGTTCGCGTAACTATCGCAAAGATTAAATATATAAGGGGTTGGGGGCTTGATTAGGGTAAAGGTATAGTTTATTACCGTTTGTACAGTATAGGAAGGCGTAATGAGCTAGTAACTAGGCCGTATTAGAAGCCGTATTTTTGTATAGTTCAATTTACCTAAAGGTATCGTCCCCTTTGATATCGTCTTTGCCTTCAAAGTTTGCAATATAATTTAAGTAATTTTCCCCGGAAGTAGTGAGGTATTTGGTATAGTACACTACCTATTTGTTATTGCATTTAGTACGAAGGTAGCGAGTTAACCAATAGCCGAATTTGCTATAGATCCAACATTTTTCGTTATTATTACGATGAAAGTTTTCAAGGTTATCAGGTACCTGTAACTTTTGTTTTTTTAGTGTTAACATGTCTATAGCCTCTAGTTTAAAGCCGCTGGACTAGATTTTGGGCGCTAGGGGCGCCTATAGCCGTATTTCTGGTTGATGTAATTGACTACCGCACGATATTTTTTATTTAAATTACGAAAGTCATCAGTTTGGCTGTATATACCAAACGAGTTTGGCGTACGTGCTATTACAGTTGTAAGCGAGGAACATAACTAGTTAAAGCAGTTTTAATAAATGACATTTAGGCATTATAGGGCGTATTTAAATTCTTTAACGACCGTAACGGTTACCCATACCTATTCGTGATATATAGCTTTACCAATATAAGCTTTACTCATTACTTGTTCATATAATATAAGTTAATCGAGCATTTAATTCAATATATCCATTACTGTTTCTTCCTGTGTTTTCTTGACAATTATTGTAATTTACCTTGTAATAGCCCAATCCTTATAATATTGCGTAAGTTGGATATCGTATTTGAAATGGCTCTTTATGCTATCGTAGATTTAGGGAAACGTAGTTATTTGGGTTAGGAAAGTCAGTTAATAGTTACTGGCGTACTTTATAAGGATTTCGGGGAACAATAATTGAAAACCAAAAGGAGAAACTTTCACTTACTTTCCGATATTTAAAAAAGGCATTATATTCGTATCGAAAAAGTTGCGTGGTTTTACTTCGTACTTTTTTATGTTATTCTAAATCTTGGAAAGGTTCATGAAAAGTGTGAAATTGATATAAATTATCTTAATGAGTCTTAGGGGAAGGTTACGATAATTGTTTAAATTTTCATTAGTGTTTCCTTACATTTTGGGGCTTGGAGTCCTCGACCTATAATATTAAGTGTAATTGATAGTTGTTTAGCTCAAGGGGTAAATTCTTGTGATAGGATCTATAGTCGGCTTACCTGTGTAGATATACGTGTCCTGAGAAGGGTTTTAAATGGCTGAGTCATTCTGGTTAGAAGGTAAAGAAGTAATAGGAACTTGGCCCTATGAGAAGTTTTAAGTAACTTACCGATTTTATTGAATTAACCTATGGAAGACGTTAACGTTAATACTTTTTGCCGAGTTGAAAGATATTTCTTTACACGCTCTGCTACCGTTGAACGCTTATTTTGCATTGTTACGTGGAGGTGTGGGGCTGCCGAGTTAATTAACAGATTCCTTATCGTTAAAGTTTAAAGAGACTTAACTTAGTTGGGGGTAAAGGGGAGGTTTCTTAGAACGTGTGTCAGGGCTTTAAGGTTCCTTAACACCTTCTCCCTTAGGGCGTGTATCTTAAGGGTGTTCCTTAAGCTAAATTAAGTCGAAGAGAATTTTAGTTAACTATATGACGTTTTATATTAGCAGATAATTCCCTTATTGATCAATTTTTTACTTAAGCTTCAACTTAACCCGTTTTGAAATTTTACTCTATATATTAATAGTCGAATTATTAAAAAATTACGATATTTACGAAAAGCGCGGTAGCCACATTTAAGGTCTTCACTACAGTTTTAGTCGATAATAAAGCTGTCGATGAATTTAACCAGATGTTTCGCCATTAAGTTTTTATCGACATCTAATCCCTGAAGATTTTCATTTTAATACCTTAGAAAATAGATCTAAAGGCTTTAATTACCTTTATTCGCTTTTGATTAGGTACCATTATAGTATTATAACTTATGTAGGACTCAGTGGTTTGGCGTGGAATAAACTTAGCTTGGTAGCATAAGAGCTTAGCAACTTAGCGTAAAGTTGCGTAGGAACTTGGTAATTTAGCGTAAGGTCATGCGATATGGTTTTTTTTAGAAAAACTTAGCCGTTTTCAGTGTTTTCTAAATTAACGGTCTTAACGATTAATTTAACTTAGGATAAGAAAACAGAGTAAATTAGAAGCAATAGTTTGGTTAAAAAGGTAAGGTTAAGGGTCGCTCATTATTAGTAAAGATTAAAAGTTGAAGGTTATAGGTCGTAGAACTTAGTTTTCTTTATAATAGTAATACCTATAATAGTTTCAACTTGGCTGTTTACCAACTTTTCGTTTGAAAATTTTTAGCAGTTCATCTAAACGCTTTTCAAAAAGGATCCGTAAAGATTTTTTTGTGTTTTCAAGTAACGAAACCGTCTCTTACTTCCAAATTGCCGTTGTAAACTAAATCAACCCAAAAGTTTTCTCTGTTTTCTTATCATTGTAGATTAGCATAATTCTAATAAAGGCTCTTCATTAGAATTTCCCATTTACTCTAGCCGACGTTTGACAACGTAAAGCATAACCAGAAAGTAGCTTCTTAATTTACTTCGCTTATCTTTACTTAACCTAATAAACACTGATTAATATTGGTAGGGATTTAGATGTTGCAATGTTGACGATTCGATCATTCGAAGTAATGGTAGTATTGTAGTAGTCAAGTAGTGGATGTATTGTTCTAGGTTTGGTAGACTTCTAACTGGTCTGCACAGTAATTTGTATGGAAAATTGCTTGGCCCGTGCCCTAGTGTGAAGTAGTCTCATACTGTACTTGATCTATAGCCAATACAGTAGGCTCACACAAAAGAATACACTCAACTTGTAGCCGTTATAAATAACTTTACTGTAAGTAAAGTTGAACTACTTCACTGTAATTACTATTATTCCATCACCTCTTTTTCATAATTTATACTAACTTTTTTCCCTTTCATCAATGTTTTATTCAACTCGGAAATACAAATAAAAAACTCTTTATAATCGATATTATAGTTTTACGTAAATCGTACGAACGCCGTGAAATTGAAAACACGGTAGAAATCAACAAAAGATTAAACTCGACGGATGCGAAAACTAAAAACGCTTCGAATGATGCATTGAAGACGCTCGTATTTATGAATGATCTTTTTGTTAACGTTGTTGGAAGGTTCGTACGATCTTACTACCGATAGAAAATATTTTTTAGCCTTTTTCCGAATTTTACTTCATATTTTACGTCTCCAATTCATAATTTACATTTCATATCACACATTTAACTTTTGAAATAAAATATATACCGTTTTAATGAAAGATATTTTTTTTTGTATTTACCGTTTATTAATTAAATTACAATTCTTGATAAAAATTTATTATATAGCTATGTATATATAATCTGGTTTATACTAATACAACAATACAATCAGGGTAATTATGAGTTGTTTAAGGGGGTGGGTGGAGAAGTGATATTACCATTTTCATCGTTATTCTTGTTAACGTTGTCCTCGTTGACGTTTTCGCTATTATCTTTGATGTCGCCGCCAGCGTTGTCACCTTAAAAAGAGCTAGGCGCCTCTGCGCTCTAGGTTGCATATCTTTAAGCAAATGACAATAGGCAGGGTAGCTTTCTTTACTACATTATCCAAAGATATTACAGAATTTAATTACGTAATATGAGCGTAGAACCATGCAATACTCGATAATAACGGTAAAGGTTCTCATCGGCCGCCTATTAATACCTAGCGAGAAATTTACCTAAAACTGAATTACGTATTGAAAAAGTGAATAGACTTACCGTGAAAATAGTAAATTGGTAGGAAAACGTCTGCGAACAGCCCTAATATCATTGGCATAGACGCGTACTCATTTCCGTACCGCTTATAATGGTAACCGTGAACTGAGGTTATACCTCTTTAATAGTACTCGTTAAAAGACATATATCATAATAGATACGATGTATGGCACGCAAAATATAGCCATAAGCGGGCTAAAGGCGTTTACCATAATATGTTGCATCAACGCTCTATATGTTAAAATGGCTTTATAATACACCTTAACGAAACGACTTTTGAAGCGGCGGATACGCTTCGCTATTTTCGCCTTATTTATGAAACAATTAGTATGTGTTACTATTCGAAAAACAAATACTACGTACCTCTTTACAACTCGCCAATATGAAGTTTTCGGTGCTTCATGAACGCCACGATTATAAACGGGATTTTAACCACCGGCAATAAGGTAGAATTTATAACTTCAGACTTCTGCTACTGCCTAGGCTACTATTTCTTCTGCTGCTTATGCTTCTATTATAACTATAACTTAGTAAGAGAAGGAAAGAGAGAGGACGAAGGGGGGTATAGCGGCAGCAGGAGAAAAAGAGCAAAAAGAGAGGCTATTAGTAGGTGCTCGAGCGGCGGCAGCAACTTTTGTAACGCGAACACGTTATAGCGCAAAATGAAGTCACTTATTATGTAATTTCAAAGCTCCACTAAATTAAATGATTGAAACTTATCGAAAAAAAAATACAAAAACATAACGTAGATAATTCATAAAGTGATTGATCAAGTGCGAAAGTATCATATGGTTAATTAAGTATTTTTTTTTTTTTTTTTTTTTTTTTTTTTTTTTTTTTTTTTTTTTATAAATGGTAATGCGTTGTTAAAGGAAAAGAAGTTTAACCGAAACCAATGATAATACATTAATTTTTAATGACTTTACAGCATGTAATATCGTTAATAATGACTTTATAGGGTTCGCGAATCTTTCTGAACAAACTACAACCTATATCACTATCACTATTGAATGACTAATTGAAACCTTGAACGAATTATACTGTCATAAGTAAATTATAGACACTAAGCTCTTCGAATAAAAAATAAAGATGACTAGTATAGATATTAGTAAAAATCACTATAGGAAGCAAACGTAGAGGAGTATGCTAGCAGAGTATATAGTAAAATGTTACGTCTTAAGCGAAAGCTTATAAGCTCTCATCTGAAGCGTGTACTCCGCAGATGCTTCGTCTAGCGCTAACAATCTTTCTACTACCATATTTGAATAATATACTATCCATTTTCGACCTTACATCAACTTTCTTAGCATGTGTGCACGGACAAACTTGTTAAGGAAGTTAGGAGGCCTATACTGTAAACCATAACAGTGTGTTATGACCCAAACAGCGGTTGGGTCAGGAAACGAGCTAGTATGCAACTGCGCCACTGAGAAGCCTAAAGTCTAACAAATCAAGCGAGGAACGTCTCTTATATCAGCCACGATGACTAAGCAACATCACATGATGGATCATGAAGGATCATAGCGATCCAGTATAATTCAACTCAAGACAGTACTGAAGACGGTATGAAGGATAAAGAATATAAGGATATGGTCAGCACCACATAGATAGTATTTCCTTCATAGCTCTTCAGTTGTCAATCTAAGTATTTAGTCTCAGTATATTCTGAATAGCCTCACGGCTTTTGATCATTACTTGCACGGTTGCGATATTGTTCACTCAGCACCTCTACTACCTTTTTGATAACATAAACCCTCTGACACCTTCTATATACTCACGGGTACTTAGTGTGATCATTACAGATAATCGGAGGCCCCTTGCGCTTTAAGGTCGTAAAGAAAGACCTTTATTATAAGCGTTCTAACTTGATATCTTTATGGATTTATTTATTTTTAAGCCTTCACTACCTACACCTACGCTCCGCTTACCTAATGGAGCTTTCGACTATACTTTGGATATCTTTTTTTTTAATGTCTATAAAATAAACTTTCTGGTACACTACCCGTTTAGTGGTATACCCCTTTTACGATTCTTTTACACTTTTAGGGCTTACAGTCCGTAGCAAAAAGGTGGTTCGGGTTATTTTTCGAAACATTTTACCGAGTTATAAAGTATACTTTCCCAATCGCTATAGGCTTTTAAACAATATATATGTATTTTACTAGTTCTTTAATGTTTTTAAACCGGCGTCAGATCTTCGATGCAATTAGGCATTTAACGGGGACTAAAAAAGCTTTGTAATACCACCTGACCAAAACTATAACTTTTATACCCATACAATAATACGGCTTTCTAAGCTGCGGTGCACTTGAAGACCTTAATTGAAAAGCTGGCTTAAGATTCGATTTCTAGTCAAGGTTTTTATTTATATTTTCGTTTTATAAAAAAGGTTATTTAAGGCGATGGACTTTTCTTTCAAAGTATATTTGGTTAGAAGCCTCTTTTGAAACACTTAGTTCTGTTTGCCCTCTTTTATATAACACGTGGATAAACCTATATAAATATAGTCCATATTCATAATTTTGTTAATGTTAATATTCTTCTATCGTTGCAACGTAGTCCATTCGAATTACTGTGGTCGAAGTAACTGGTGCTGCATTGATATTGTTGATTGAAATATATTGGTTCTAGGTTTGGTAGACCGCTAGCCAATCTGCACACTAATTTTTGTAGCCAAACGCTTTAGTCTATACCTCACTTTGAAGTGGGCACCTACTGCACTATACTTATATTGCAGTCTCATAAACCGCAGCTAATTCCGAAGTGAGTACAATCAACTTTACTACAAGTAAAGTTAACTTGGCTGTGCTGTATTTAACTGTCATTCCAATATTAGCGGCTTTTTGTTTTTGTGCCTACACGTTAGCGTGGCTTTCTATTGATTAGTAGCAACCTCTGAAATCTCTCTACAATTCGTAAGCCAATAACAAGCCAGACTCCTATTAATTCCGATTAATATATACTAAAATTAACCTCAATTACGGCCCCATGTGGCTCTTCTTACTTTACCTTTCCGAGGCCTTCGTTCCTTAATTCCCGTGCACAGGTTTTTTGCCGCAGACTTGTGCAAATTAAGTATGACACTAATTGCGTACCTTTTGCTAATAATTCAAACTACTGCTATTACCACCTTTACTACCGTTGATATTAACGTTACTACCCTATTAGTCTTTTAGTTTGCCAGGGCCACTCTGTTCCTTCATTTCACATACCGGGTGGTTTATGTAGCCCTCAATTCGTATAGTTATCGTATTAATGTTTACAAACCTTTTCAGAGCGTTATTAAGCGTGGCTTTAGTTACAGCGTTAGCGGAGTTATCTTCACCATTAATTTACCTGAATTTATCGATTTTTCGGGCTTCGTATGCCTTACTTAAAACCATTACGTCTATTATTTGACGTTTTTTTATTAGTCCTACCTAGCTTTGACCAGAATTCGTAGAGGCTTCGGGAGTTAGAACATATTACCACAAGTATCGGAGGCAGTCCTAACTATTTGGTGATAATCCTAAATATGCCGTTAGTTACTATACTGATGTATAAGTCTACCATTATGCCGTATATTTTTAAAGCTAGTACGCTCTGTGTTATACGCTTACACTTCACGTATATCCATTGTATAAGGTTTCCGGTGATTGTAAATTGCCCTTTAACCTATCCTCGTTGACGAACATTATTAGGAAGCTGATTTACGATGTAAGGTTAGTATTGTTAGTAAATGACCCGTCCCTAAAATTCATTCACTTCGCGTTCGTTAAATTTACAAAAACTGTAATAATTTCTTTTTCTATGTTGTTTATTTGCTTTTAAATCCGCTTGTTTAACCTGTTAAAGTCCATATCTTAAGGATTTTATACCTGTATCGTAATACAAAGTTCGTACGATAACTCTGGTTAGTATAGAGTAGCGATGTAGTCTGCATATGCTCTCTATTTTAGGTATCTCTATGATTTTACCTCGTTAGCCTTATCGATAATCGTCAGGCTTATAGCTTGTCCTTTTTAGTATAGGCTAATATGAATGCCGTTTTTTATCTTAATATTATAGATGCGGATGAACGATTTATTAAAGTTAAGTTTTATGCCTTTAGCTAGCGTTTTAATCGTCTTATACTTTTAAAGGCCTGACTTTTCGATAGTGCGTTTTTTCGCCGCTATAAACCTAGTATTTCCCAGGAAAATGGTATCGTTAATTTATTTACCTATGATATCATAGTCTTCATTCTGCGTAATCAATAAATATAAGTTAAATATTAAAGTCTTTATATCTAGCCTATTTTCTAAATTGTGTCTGAGGCATTAAAAACTAGTGGACGCCTATCTAGGCTTATCCGTATTAAGACTTAATATAATGAATAATCGTGCCGGCCGGAAACTTATTCCTAAATTCCTTTGGTAGTTTTAACAGTCCAATTCGCTAAAGATTGGTGGTAAACTACGTGTACGTTTGTGTGATGTCCCGGCAATTAAGTGTAAACTATCTTTTCATGCTAACAGTAAAATTGGAAGCAATTGCGACGATTCAATATTAGGTAATCTTTTAAATTATAGGCGATTAGGTAAGAATTTAGTCTTTAACTTTATTACCATATCCTTAAACGATTAGCTGTAACTTTTCCTACAATTGATTCGCAGTCTTGCCTTCAACCTCGTAAATAGTCTTCAACTTAAAAATAGTTGCGTCTTAGACTTTAAATGGAATTAACGGTATAAATTATATAACTCTTCGTAAAAGAAGGCTGTTAATTTCAATTTAGTTGGTTTTCTTAAAAGTTTTGCCAAGTATATTAATAATGCCTTCAGTATATAGCTTAAGTGCAAGTTTACTATTATTATTTTCCTTTAAGATACCCACACCATTTTATATACTCTTTTTAAGCCTGTCGTTCCCATCGCTGTCCTTCCTTTTAATATGTATCCTCCTTTTATTTAGTCTTTTATACCGTAAACGTTCTATTAGCTTATTAACGCTCAGTTCGAAAAGGTTGTATTAGTTAATCCGTTCGGCTCAGAGGTTGTTAATGTTAGGGTTTTTATCAAACTTAAAGAGCTCAAAGAGCCTTCGGTATAACTTAACCTATGTAGTTAGGAAAGTTATAAAACTATTAATAGTGTTAACTACTACGTTTAAATTGATAATACATAAGATTTTGTATAGCTTGTTCTATTTACCTGGTTTACGCCACGTAAGAATTTTACTTTAAAAAGGGGAGGATAATGCGTTTATTATTCATAGTTCATTGCTAGTATTAAGGGTATTGTTGATTTATTGGAGTTCCGATTTCTTTCTTGGTTACTTTAAGGCTTTACTATATGTTATAGCGTGTTTCTAGGTATTTAATAAGGGTAAAAATTTAGTTATTTTACGTAGGTAGGTCCTAAATACCAGTAAAGTTGGTATAAGTTCGTTAGGGATTATAGTATCGTTAATTCCTTTTACCGCTATTTAAAACCGTACTTCTTAACTTGTGAAGCTTGCTATTTCTAGTGTAAAGATATTGTAAATCTTTTGTAAAAGAGTATTCATTCTTTCTAACTTTACTAATATCTTAATCAACCTTAATGGAAACCTATCTATATCAAATTCTTATCGACTTAATATTAGCTTGAAACTTTATCGTAGTAAAGTTGGTACCAGCGTCGTAACCTAATACGTTTGGTAACCCAAGGTACGTCTTAATTTACAAAGTATGTAATACCTCCTACGTTTCCTTCGCTATAATATTTTTAAGGAACTCTACGCTGTAAAAAGCTATAGCGAAGATCACAACGTATAATATTAGCTTACTTTCGAGGTAAAACATGTTTAGGAAGATTTACAGGGTAAAATCTTAATTTTACTTTAATGTAAACTTAAGTCTTAGGGGGGCTTGATATTATGTTTAACAATGATAATAAAGTCGTTTAATTACTTATAACGCTAATAAGTTCACATCTTCGTAATCAATGACTTTTAAGATCTTTTAAAGCCTATGGGTCGCTGGATAATGAAACGTACGATATATTTCACGAAGTTACATCTTTATAGGTTTCATATTAATACCTTTAGCCTTTAAAATGAATCCAAAGGTACCTCTGTTTAAAGTTAGGTAAAAACATTTCACCGGCCTTAACTTATACCAACTCGTTAATATAAACGTTAATTTTAACACCGAGGTTTTTCATATTTTTAAAGCAAATAAGATAGGGGGTAAGAGATTTTCAAATGTAGAAAAAAGTAAGGTTAATATCAATCTTTACCGTTGTCGATTCTAATAAAATAGCTTTTTTCCAAAGCTAAAGCTAACCTTAACTTTGCTAGTATCCGTGTAGTCAAGTTTCGTAACAAAATTAGTATCCCTTCGTAATGCAATGTATTACGAATAGCCTCCTATTAAGTACCATGCCTCCTTCATGTCCGGTATAATCTCCTAAAAAACCTGTTCCGCGTAACGATTCTAAATGGTAAATAAGTATATATGGCTAGAGTCTTTATCGTTATATTGTTGACAAATTTCTTTACCTATTAAGTTTTTAGAAAGAACTAATAGGCGAGTTATTACGTTATTTTTAAACTGTTACCAGTCTTTGTATACCAGTTAATAACTTTAAGCTTATTTTCCTTCTCATTAATCTTAATACCTTGACGGTTTTCGACGATATTAAGGTAATTATTATTGACGGTAAAAGAGAATTGTATATAATTATGAATATTATTATATAACCTTATAGATAGTATGCACAAGCCAAATAACAGTACACTGTATTGCCAGGTGCTCTCCTGCAGGGTGCACGGTAATGTATCACGCTGAAGGCTACACTCTTGCAAAACTTAAAGTGCATCATGCATGGAGCGGTTTGGATTGAGTATTCCAAAGTATATAGCAAAAGGGTCACTACCCGGATGAGAGGTTTATAACCTCCCATCTGTGGCGTATATGCTTTAGAATACTCTTTTTCTAATATATCTATTTTTATTATCATAATATAAATCTAACGATCATACTTTTATTTACCCACTTTACGTAAATAGGCTTTAGACCTTACCAATACTAATTAGTAGTCAACCTAGTCGACTATAGATAGCCTATGAAAGAAGAGACAGATATAATTTTAATACCTATAACGGGATTCGGTAGAGGTTTTAACTGTTTGTACTTTAATAATACGTTTTTGCAAAAATCATACGGAATATGAATAAAGACTGTAAAAGCTAAACGACTTTAAAAAATATAACTTTCATACGATATTATCAATTCTTATTTAACGCTTTATTTACTAAAATCTATGTTACGTTAATATTAACCCTTATTTAGCGCTTTAAAGTATCCGGACACTTTTTAGAAAGCGTCCTATTACGCATCAAGCTACGTAAGTTAAAACCACTAAATTTCGGAACCCTTCGTTGGTACCCATCCGATTTAAAATCGATAATCTATATTGTTCGTAAAATATAAGATCGGTTACGGATATAATATCCAAACCCTTCGCTTAATTGAAAAGCGATTACGAATACAATATCCGAATCGCTTACTTTATCAAAAACGCCTATGACATACCAATTCGGACTGCTTACCAAAACCGAAATAAAACACATACTATACCTTTTCACGCCTTTAAATTCTTTGCCCTATTCGCCTTTCCACGTTTGCCTTTTGTGTTTTAAGTTTTCCCACATTCGCCCTAGGTATTTTAATTTTAACCCTTACAACGTTCAAGTTTTTCGGAGTCGCTTAGCTAATATAACTTTATTAAGCATTACCAAAACTAACTTAAAACGCCTAACTAGATCATATTTCTGTTTTAGTTACGTATCATTTGAAATTTATCTGTATTAGTAATCGTTTATAACCTTACTCCAACCGTCATATTAATTTTATTTATTTTCTTTTTTCCGAATCACCTTAAACTTTGACATTCAAACGTATATAAACCGAACTACGGCGCGAAATTACCAATTTACGCCGCTTGAACGTATTGGGTAGACGTAGGAACAAATTATTATGACACAGACACCGGTTGGGTCAGGAAACAAACCAACATACAAACTATCGCGACCGAGAAGCTTGAAGTCTAATACATCAAGCGGGGAACATTTCATGTGTCATACAAGGATTAAGTAAACAGTTCAGGGTTAGGGTTGTGCCTATGAGGAATCAGAATATAGGCTATATAAGCAAAGACTACCTATGCAAAATCAAGATATATGCCATATAGGTAGGATAGGCTACGTAAGTGGATCGCCTATGATACCTAGTAATATAAGTAGACGATCTAGGACTAAAGATGGTATGAAGACTATAGGATATAAGGATACGGTCATCACCACATAGATAGTATTTCCTTCATAGCTCTTCAGTTGTCAATCTAAGTATTCACTCCCGAATAGCTTTTCAGCTCTTGATTATCACTTTGAGAAAAAGAACGTGTCGTTGATATTGTATTACGCATACTTCTGCAACCGACCTGCTAACATAAATCCCCTGACTACTATTGATACTCACGGGTATTTAGTGTGATCATTACACAAATACCCTTAGCTGCTGGTAGCATGGAGGATTGATGTGCATACTAAGCATGATTTATACTAGGTAAATGGCTACTAGTAGTTATGGGAGGGATGCTTGGAAGGTAAAAGGGTACCCGTAGGGACTAGCCGAACTAGAAACAACAATGCAAATACACCTCTCTACCCCCCCTCCCCCCAATCCCCGTTTCAACTGTAGTCACCGCCCTAAGACACTTATAGTCATAGCCCTAGTACCAATGATATTGGAGGAAGCTAACGCTTACTCCGATCTTTTGGTTGACTATATAGGAATGAGGAAGGCTATGATATACGAAATTGATTCGGGCTTTTGAAATGATATTATCGACACACTAGTTGATAAATTAACACCCTATATAGTAAACAAATATATTTTAGCCTTTATATTTCGTTATTGTAAGGGAAATTCTTAAAGACCTGATTTATTCATTAATTTTCATAAAAGTTTTTCGAACTGAACGTTAAGCATATGGTAAATAGTAAACCCCTTTATTACTAAAACATTGCGAATTTAGTTACAAATTGAATGTATTAATACCTTAAGAGGTAGGAATGGCCGCTTTATAAAAGCTTTATTCGAAATAGCGTAATTTATCAACTTACTAGATTAGGAGGATAAATATTTGTATTAAACGGAATTTATAAAAGGATATTACCCAACGAAATATAAAATACAATTGATAAAACAACGAAGATGAAGGATAAAACAACTTAATTCTATACCTGTACCCCAAGCCAGAAACGAAGGCCCTGAGGAAAAAGAAAAACCATTATAATCATTGTTTACGATACGAGTATAATATACCCCTATACTGGTATACAATGTGAAATAAAACTAAATACCCAATTACTTTCCAAATACCGGGAATAACCCGCCTGGCTATGGCAAAAGCGGTCGAAATACCGAGGATAACCCGTTAGGCTGTAGCAGGAGCGGTCGAGACATAAAGAACAGCCCGCTTTAGGAAACGACGAGCGGCGCAAAACGCTAATACATACCTTACGAACTAATACCTATTAACTATAACCCCTATTAAAACCTTTTATTGTATCGATTTATTACTATTAAAAGCGATCTAATAAAACTTATAAACTTTGTTAGGCTTTAGGATAGGAAAGAAAATTATAACGGTAAACCGTACGATGTATTTAATAATAAAATGCGGGTTATATTTAACATACGTAAAAAACTAGATATTTAATCATGACAATTTTATATTTCTCTATTTATTATATTAATCGGGTAAACTATAAACATTATATATACCATCTTTCGTAAGTAAATATATTTGTAAAGTATTATAACCATTCCAAATCCTACTTTAATACAGAAATTAATTACAAATTTTACGGTAAGGATTGAACCTGTATAACCTTATAATCCGTAAAGAATCAATAAGAAAACGCTGATAAAAAACTATAGAAAGTTCTTGCCGATTTATTAGCTAAATTTCTAAAATATTAGGTAACATTCAAACCGGAATATAAGGGTAATAAACTATTTATCCAAACAGTGATGAAAACATGTCTCGGAAACCTATATTTCGACCTTACACTTTTTAAACCGAAAAAGGACCTAAAAGAATTTTATGTAAGCCTTAACACATCGCTTGAAACTTTTATAAGTTGTTAGGCGAATTTTGATTTAGCGTTTATAGCTGAAAAAACAAAAGTTGAGAGTTAAATTACCAAAGCCGATTTCGCCAAAACTATATACTACGTTTTGGATCGAATATTCGAAGTTTACGTAAACTAAAACAAACGTTTAAGGTACAAGTATTAAGTAAAGAACCCTAATAATAATGGATAGAGAAAATTGTTTAAAAATAGGTAAAACGTATCACGATTATAATAATAATTGAGAAAAGGTATATGAAGCCCTGCGGGTTTACAAAAACGGTATATTATATGCGGTAAAATCGGCTACTAGTTTACCAATCACTCCGCTTATAAGAAAATTCGGATTAAATGACAAGTTTTAGCCGAGTATGTATTGAAGAGCCAGATAAAAGATAATTTTACAATATATGTAACCGAGTACGAAGGTAAAGACAATAGACTTAACCCTTATCCCTACGAATATACCTCCGTAGATAAAGATTTTAAAGGTAAAGATATTTACTTAATAGCTTACGATGATAAAACCGCCTAACGTATTTTCGTAGAGTTATAAAACGCCTTTTTCCTTTACTTTATAGGCTTGGACTGCATAGACAGAGTGTTTAACGCCTATATAGCCTCGTCATTCACGTTTTCTGATAAATACGGCAATCGGTTTCAGGGTATTATATCTGACACTAGTGTAGCCGAAGGTTTAACGGCTGGAAAACAGTAATTTGACGCGTTTACGACGAAGTTTCCGAAGTTTTAATTAAACCGAATAGGAAAATACCGAAAGGTTCTATTTAGTAAAGGCAAAACATCATTATTAGAAACAGTCGTTGTAAATACGCGTTTCGGACAGGTTAAGTTTTATATAATAGATTTGGTAATATTATTTTGATTTTTATAAGTCAATATAAATAATCTCTGAATTAAGGTTCGAAATACAACCAATTAATTTGTCCGCGTTTCGGATAGCGTATCCGTATCACTTCGGTTTAAATTCAGCTATTTGTGGTTTTTCCCTGAAACATAAATAATTAAAGCTGTTTGTCTAATATAGCCGGAATTATGGATATTATACCGCTGATTCGGATACCCGGTTACAAAACGCCTTTTACGTCTGTTTTATGCTATAGGCTATACGAAAGTAAGAAATAATGTACTTAAAGCTATTAAAAAGTTTTGTTATAAGTGTTAGTTACATATATAGGCCTTATAACGATTTAAGTTTCGCCTTCAAACAATATAAACTTTGAATACGAAGTGATTGTTAATATTATATATTTGGATAGTTAACTGGTTCTTTACGATATCTACGCAGCAAAATTATACCAAGCTGTTAATTTTACGAGAAATGTTTTCGCTATTAATTATTAGAACGCTTTAATTAACTGTTGATTAAACTTCTTTCTAGGACCCTTAAATTATATTATATACGACGCTTTTATAACCTTCAACTTTACAGAATGGCGTATTAAAGTTTGGATAACTGGTAACAAATATAGGTAAATTTTAGTAAAAGTTTTATAAGGTATTGGAAATTGTAAGCGATATTATGAATCGCTTAAAAAAGCGTATATGGTGTTGTCTAGGGAATTAAAAGGTACTAAATTTAAGGAATCTATCTTTTAAATAGCGGTCAACGCCGTTAATAATACTTTTAGCCTAAGTAGGCTTATCCTTACGCTTTTTTTATGTTTACTCGAGTATCTATACAGATTTTGAACCATTACCGTTAATAGTGTAAAGAGCTAATATTGTAACGAAAACTATAATAGTATTACGTTCCTTACGGGTTAAGAATAACGTATTTAAAACGTTGGCTATAGGAAATAGCCTGTATAAAACTAGTGTTTTGGACTTACCGTAGTAATTTATGGTCTTGTTTTGGAAAATTAAAGATGGATGGATTGGCTTTTGGAGGATTAACGGGCTTAAAGGCTATAGTATACTCGTTAATTTGCTAAACGGCATAGGTTTTTTAATAATGTGGGAATATAAAGAAAAGATGGAAAGGAGCGACTTGGAATCGTAAAACGAATAAAACCTTTAATAAGATATCCCGTAAAACAACGAATTCAAACCGTTTTTAATTATAGCTTACCCCCAGAATCACGTATTCATCTCGTTCTCACTATTTAAAAGCGGCCCGTTTTTATTAACCCTACTAATACTTCGTCGCCGAAGCTGCCCCTTCGACTCAAAAACCAGAAAACGCCTCGGAAATTTTAACATAAACTTCTTTATTACGTAAAAAGAGATGATAAACCGCGAGTTTAACCTAATTCTTCATTGCGAAGATATCATTATTACCTTAGGTGCCCCGTTTGAGTAATTTATCTAAATAGAAATTTTAGCTTTAATTCACTAGGACGTATTTCGTCTTAAATAATTCGATCCAATTATTTACGACCTCTGTAGGATTTCTTAAACCTGCCTTGTTTATAAAATTGAAAATAAAACCAGAAAACCTTACGAAAAGACCTGTTTGGTTATTAAAGGCTATAATAACAATAGTAAAAATAATATTATTACTTAATATCCTATATTATATCGAGTTATCTATCTCCCGATTTTCATAATAATAGATTTTTTCAACGTATTATATAACGTATATGTCGAGCCTCGAGATATAATATAGATAAATTCCTAATTTAAAAAGAAGTTTAAACGACGAATTTACTCCAATATGTTAAAAGATCTTAGGAAATATTTCCTGCCTAGGATAATTTTACGAATTATAAAACCGCTTTACGGCTTAGTCTAAACCGGTATTCACTGATATAACATTTATTCAAGGCAATATAAGAAATACTTCGGATAACTAGTTTTACCCTCGACTTATACATATTAGGATCGATAACTAGTTCGGAAAGATTTATATTAATAGGTTTATAGATAAACAATACTTCAACATTGTATAACGCCTCGTTTTCCGCGCTTAAAAAGAGTAAACTTTTGGACGCCGGTTTAAAAGCGAAACCTAGGACGAACTTAACGGAGGATAATAAAATAGATTTTAATGGTATTACTATTACTTTTTGGAATGGTGTTTTCAGCCTTATATCAAAAGGGTAGTTGTATAAATTTGCCTTTATCGTTTCGGATAGCGTAAAATAGGTCAACAAATACAAATACCAATGCGAATATGGCGTTTAGGTTGCTTTTGTTATATAATGAGATAAATTATTTAACCTTTCGATTGCTGCGTAATACCAAACCGCCTGGAAAGACAATATATGTAAAACGCTTAGTAAGCGTTTTTTGTGGAAAATATATAATCTAAAACGCGGTTTGTAGTCTGTATTGTCAAATATACGTATTATCAAGCTATTTGGTTTTATCAATGGTTTCTTCATTAATAATAGAAACTTTAGGTCGTACATAGGTTTTATTTTAGTTTTTAGTAACGAAATAACAGTGCAGAACGGCTTTATGGTTTGTAGAAATATTATTTATTAGAGCATTATGAAGTATAAAAGAGTGAGGATTTGAGTTTGAGCTTTAAAAATTTATAGTATAGTTAGAGGTTTCGTTTTGGGTATTACTATGCAATAATAGTTCTGATAATTATTTCTAACCTTAGTTTACGCCTTATCATATTTTTCGTATGCACTAACTTCTTTTTGCTTTATAATTTCTTGGTTAAGTTAGTGTAATGATCACACTAAATACTCATGAGTATATAGAAGTTGTCAGAGGGTTTATGTTATCAAGAAGGTAGCAGAAGTACTGAGTGAAAAATATCGCAATCGTACAAGTAATGATCAAAATCCATGAGGCTATTCAGATGTATAGACTAAATACTTAGATTGACAACTGAAGAGCTATGAAGTAAATACTATCTATATAGTGATGACCGTGTCCTTATATATCTGTACCTTCATACCGTCTTCAGTACTGGATCCCTTGGATCAGTGCTAAGCTCGCTGATCCTGGATCACTTGGATCAATACTGATCCCACTGATCCTAATCACGTGAATGGCTTAGTCATTTCCCTGCTGATAAAGGATAGGTATTCCCCGTCTGATGTGTCGGACTTTAGGCTTTAAGTAGCTCAGCTGCACACTAGCTTGCTTCCTAACCCGCCATCATGATTGGGTCGTAACAGTTGGGTATTATAAATGAAAAGCGGTTAATAATCGATATTATAATATTACGCGAGTTATACAAGCGCCGTAAAATGAATAAAAAAGATTGATTAATGGGAAATTAAACCCGACACACGCGATAACTAAGGCTATACCGAACGAATCGTTAAAAACGCTTTTAACAATAAGTACTTTATTTATTGGTGTGGTTGAAAAGGTTTTACAGCTTTAATAGGCTATTACATTACTCTTTCCAGGTTTAAAGCGGTCCAAATTTCGCTATCCACGTCGTTTTACGATTTATACCTTTATTTAACACTACTTTTTTACGTCGCTTTAGATGTTTTGTTACTTTTTGTTTTACACACCTTAACTCTACCGAATATCATATTCTTTTATTTTATGTATTTGTTTTTACCAGTTAGCGCCGTTTCTAAGGTATTATTACACTTTATTTCATATATTTCGACCTTATCAGGTATCTTATTATTTTCTCTTTTTTATTTTAATTAAAAATATCGTATCGTTACTAGTATATTACCTCTTTTGTTTTATATATTTTAAATTATATTTGTTACTCATAAGCAATTATTTGGAGGAAAATAGTAATATTAATGTAGCCGGGCGCGTCGGCACGACTATATAGGTAACTAGTTACTATTAAAAAAGGGAAATGTCGACGTTGTTACATCTCTACCATTTTTCCCGCCGCCTTCCCCCTTTATGTTTCCATTACCGTCATTACCTCTATCGACGTTATTAATGCCAGTAAGGATGTGGCCTTACGTTTCACATCGTATACCCTTAGGTAAAGGCGTACGGGAAGCTTTACCCTTCTTAGGGCGACGCGCTTTAACGTTGTTAAACTCGTTTACGTAATATATACGTAGGCCCCATTTTTAGGCAGTAATGACGGTTGCTGAATCTTTAGTCCACCGGTTAGCGCTTATTATCAATTAGAATCGGCTTATTTTAGTTATTTACAACCGTATTTTTTTCCGGAAGCGCTACGAAAGTTACTTTTTTAATAAGAAAAGTTTTCGGGATTCAATTAAAACTTATTATAAAGCCGGTGGGCATGTAATACAGGCTCAAACTATAGCCTTTAAACTAATAGAACGGGGGCATATTCGTTACTAGTTCACTTGGAATGGTAGTAGCAAGCCGAACAACTCCGGCTTTTATGGAAATCGCCAAAGGATTTACCCGCAGCCGCGAACGCGACACACGGCACGTAGAACGTATTTATTACCGGTCTGAGACTACGAACCCGGGTACGTCGCTTTAACGCCTTACGTGTCAAAAACGACTCGCGGCGCACCTTAGCTATGCAGAGTTCAAGGCGGCGAATTAAATCCGACTCATGTTTTTCATTTAAAAAAAAGTTCATGATATACAAACGGGTGGATTTAGAATATACGAATCCTAGCGTAATTGCGCCAAGCTGCGTTTACGGCGTAAAGAGACTTTTACAGATGATGAGGTCTTTATCCATGGGGAGAGGGTAAGGTTCATAACCTTAGGAACCTCTCGCTTTTCCCT
>JASMMZ010000005.1:25590486-25624385 GCA_038502455.1 Anisogramma anomala | reverse complement strand
AGCGGCGGCGAAGGGAAGCGTGATGGCAGCGGTAAGGCTTGGCGGGATGGCGGCGGCGAGCGTGGTAGCTCATATTAATGAGATTATACCCAATAAGAATAGGTTATTAGTGGTGGTGGTGGTGGTGGTTGTTATGGCGGCGAGGATACATCGGTATTTTCGCGTTAAACAGCGCTTGGTCGTTTTGTTTTTACGTAGTATCTATTTAAAGAAAAGGTTAATATATGAGTATTTGTATATATTAATATATATTACTATAATTAGTATATTTAGGTGGTAGTGCACCATGCTGCAAAATGCATTCCTACAGCGTGCACGATAAACATAATACGTTGTAGATTGCACTTTCAGAGTGCATCATGCATAGAGCGGTCTAGAATTGGCGGTCTAGAGTGGTACACTCTGGGTGAGGGCTTATAAGCCCTCACCTGTGGCGTACACCTCTAGATGCTTCTTCTAATTGTTATAATCTTTTATCTCATTATTCCTTCCTTCTTTTATTGTTGCCTTTATAGGTATGTATTAAACTCTTTCCTGCAGTATAATTTAAAAAACCTACTTATTAAAACAATTTAAAATAGTTAATTAAAATAAAGGTTCAGTTAAGTTGGGATAGAGACTTACATTAGCTTTAATTGCATTCTTTTAAAGGGAAAAGAAAAGATGTTTTACCTAGACCCATAACGATACATCTTTTTATACTAACATAATATATAATGGCGTAATTACCCTTACGTATTCACTGCTGCGTAGTCACCCCTGCGTAATTACCTCTGTTATAAATTACGAAAGAAGCTATCACTAATTATATCGTTACTCTTTTGCTATACTAATTAGGCCCAATTTATAATTACTATCGTAGCCAAACCTTACTAATTTCAACTGAGTTATAATTACTACCGTAGTTAAAACTTATTAATTCTAACCCTTATAATCACACTGTTCCTACAGAAATTGCTAATTTAAATCTTTTACAATTGATATCTTAACAATACTATCACTACGAAACTTATTGATTTGAACTTTCGCAACTATATTTTCATTATAGAGCTATGTATACATAATCACTACAATTACACCATCATTACTAGGCGATAGGCATATAAGGAAGGAAGAAAATATTGCCTGTGTAAATATTATTATATAACCTTATAAATAGTAAGTATAGACCAAATGGTAGTGTACTGTATTATAAAATGCTTTCCTGCAGGATTTACGATAACGTGTCACGCTGTAGGCTGCACTCTTGTTAGACATAAAGTTTATTATATATGGAGCGGTCTAGAATGGTTATTCCAAGCCGTACGGAAATGTATGGAGCGGTCTGGATTGGGTATTCCAGAGTGTACGGCAAAAGGGTTACTGCTAGAATAGGAGGTTTATAACCTCCTATCCATGGCGTGTACCCTCTGAAATACCTCTTCTCTAACATATCTATCTTTTATTACTATAATATCAATCTAACGATTAATGTTCTATTTACCTACTTCACGTGAATAGGTTTTAGACCTTACCGACAATAATACCTTACCCGCTTATTTTTACGTTCGGCGATAGTGTAGTATATAGATTAATAGTCTTGTTTACTGTAAATCCATTTTTTTTTCAGTATTTAAAACAAACTTATTTAGCTTACTCAAACATATAGGGAAAGATAAATAACCTCTTTTATAGTTCCTTCCTCAAGTCCGGGGCCTTTCGTTAACCGTACCAACTGGGTCTTCTGTACTTACTATTAATGTAGTACGTTTTAAGGGAATCTTTTTTATCATCGGTAAAATCCGGAGCTTAAGGGTATATACTAGTCGAGCCGAAGACTCAGGGTATCACGGTTGCCAACGAGGAACATAACTAGTTAAAAAAAACTTTCGCGAGTGGTATTTGGGTATTAAAGAGCGTATTCGAACTCTTTATAGCCTGTAACGGCTTACCGGACCTGTTAGCATAGGGTGTCTTCGCCAACTTTTACGTTTCCTATTACTTGTTAGCAAGGCATTAACCTATTAAACAAATAAAATAGGTCTATCTTGCCTTTAGACTCTTTCTTGTAATTTATTATATTAGACCACTTAATGATATTCCAGTTGATATCATACTGAATGAAATTAACATCGTATTTAAAGTAACGCTTTAGGCCATCGTAGATTTCACGAAAAGAAAGAATAATTCGTTAGGTACCAAAGGTAGTAATATTCGACTTAACCGGTAAAGATATTAGGAAATAGAGAGCGAAAATCTGGCTGTTGAACCTTTATCTGGCGGAAAATGTTAAAGAACGACCGTAGCTTAACTTCGAAGAAATTATACGGTTTACCATCATACTTTTCTCTTATTCCTCAGATTTTAATGAACGTACTAATTATTACATAATCTGTATCCACTATGGGAATACATCTAGGGGAAAAGGTAATATGTTAGTGTTAGGAAACTTTAAAATCGTTTAACTAGTATTAAAAAAGGTACTAAGGTTACTAGTATTAGTAGGCAGAATGATTATTCCTGGTAAAGTTTTAAGGGAAAAGGCCAATGGTTGTGCCTATAATAGGCTTGCGTATAAAGCTGATTCGCTCTTAACTTACCTATTAAAATTAAACGTGATGAGGAGTATAGGGAAAAGTTACTTAGAGGTTTCTGTTTCGTGAGACTTAATAATAATCCTCTTAGTATTAAGGGGTACTCCAATACTCCTGTTTAATTAACTGGTGGATTTAAAGGTTTACAGTATATAGGATAATTAAATCTTCACGGCTAGTAGTATAAGACCATTAATGATACATAAAAGGGTTTGAAAAACTTATCTAGGCTTGGGTAGGATTATACGAACGCGTATAAGGGTGTTGAGGGAAACCATCGCCGATAATCTCTTTTCATTTTCTCTTATCCTTATAAATTTATTAAGGGTTTTTGTCAGTAAGGTATTCGAAGAGTAAGTTTGCCAAATTATCTCCTTTCCCTTTTTTCGAAGGTAGTTTAACATTTCGGTTATCTAGTTTAATTTTCATCCTCGTTTCAGTTTACCTTTACGTTCGCTTTTACGTATTTAAGGACCAGTTCTTAAATCATTTTTAAAGGTTATTAAATAACATAGGTCCTTTATTATATCAGTTAGGGTCCAAGTTGAGTATAAAGTAGCCGATAACGTCAATAAGGTATTTTGAGGTTAAGCTTTCGCTAACATCGGTAAATTAAAGGTTTTCGTTATAATACTTTACGAAAATAATGCCAAAGGCTTTCATTACCTACTTCCTTTTAGGATCGGTAATAACTTTAATTTTAATACGTCTTAAAACCATCATGAAAGATGTAAAAGAAAAATAAAGGGTATTGATTAATACTTCGTAGTTTTTTTGTTTCAATTAATATAATTTAAAGGTTGTAAGACTTAGTCGTTTTTAAGATTTGCAATTTACAGTAGTAATACCTATTATAATGATAGCTGCAATAGTACTAACTTAGCCGTTTATCAACTTACCAGTTTGGTAATCATTAAGACTTTTAATCGGTTAATCTTAACGTTTTGAAAATATATCAACGAAGATTTCTTAGTATTTTCAATAGTGATACTGTAATTTACTTATAAACTAACGCAAACAACTATATAGCCCATAAATCTTCCCTACTTGATTCCGCGAACAATTGTACAGCGTATAGGAGCCTTTCAAAAAAACCTTTCCTTTACTCTAACCATCATTTGGCCTAAAGCGTAACCGGAAAGCAGCTTCCTCTTTTACTTAGCCAATTTGTGCTTAACCTAATAAGTACTGATTAATATTGGTAGATCTTTATCTTTATAATGTAGTCGATTCGAATTACTGTAGTCGAAGTAACTGGTGCTGCATTAATATTGTTGATTAAGATGTATTGGTTCTAGGTTTGACAGACTACTAGCCGATATGCCTACTAATTTGTATAGCCAAACGCTTTAGTCTGTGCCCCACTTTGAATTAGGCACCTACTGCACTTCACTTGCAGTGCAGTTATACAAACTGCAGCTAATTTTGAAATTAGTACAATCAACTTTATTGCAAGTAAAGTTGACTTAGCTGTACTGTATTTGACTGCTATTACAACAGTTAATTTTATAGCACGTAATAAAAACCAATACAGTTGATTATAAAACCCTAATAGTATTCAAGACATACGTACAACATATTGCCCCAAAATTAGCTATAAGTGTTTACGATCTGGGTTTTAACCTTGAATAATTGTATAATTAGGGACAGGGTTTTCATAATAGTTTATTTAATCGATCATACAGTGCGACTTAGAAACAAGAATATTCGAATAAGGTAGTTGTTATGGGATAGGAACATTGAAGTTTCGAGCCTTCCCGCTGGTATATATATATATTTTCATATTAGTGAGGGTTACACTATACTAGCTATATAGTAGGCACTATCCGATCATAGTAAAGAATAAAAAATGATGTCTTCTTCATACATTGATGTTAAGACTTAACTAACATTGAATATATTTATTCAATGTTTAATTTAATGTAACAAATATTTATGCTGTATAAACTCGGTATAATATACGAAAATATATATATCACATGGCTATTTTCAGATATGAGAGCCGCTAACAATTGCGTATATTTGAAAAACCAACATATTAATTTTTGGTAGAGATTTATCGTTGCAACATAGTCTATTCGACTAGTCGAAGCAACTGGTGCTGCGTTGAAAGTGGTCGACGTATTGTTCTAGGTTTTGCAGACCGCTAGCTGGTCTGCGCAGTTATCTATATGGTCAATTACTTGGTCCATACACTAGTATGAAGTGTAC
This sequence comes from Anisogramma anomala, assembly GCA_038502455.1. Lineage (NCBI taxonomy): Eukaryota > Fungi > Ascomycota > Sordariomycetes > Diaporthales > Gnomoniaceae > Anisogramma > Anisogramma anomala. Next base: position 25,619,601 of record JASMMZ010000005.1, on the reverse strand, counting down.
GCATACTGTACTTGACTGACAGTCAATACAGTAAACTCACAAAACATTATATTTAACTTGAAGTTAATACAATTAAATGTAATGTAAGTCAAGTTGACCTATTACATTATAATTATTACTATTTCAATATTGGTGGCTTTTTGTTTTATACGAGTACGCCAGTAGGATTGGACAATTTTTTCCGATTACCGCTAAATTACGCCCTTGTCAACTGACTAGACCCCTACCAATTCTATAGCCCAGTTAACCTTAATTACCTTCATTTATTCTATGGGTATCAGTTACGACTTTATTAATCTCCATAAATAAGTCTTGCCTTACAAATTTGTATTAACTTTTAATTTAACCGAACTAATCATATAAGTTGCTGTCCTTAATTCCGTGGCAGTTTTCCAATTTACCAAGGTATTATCATTCGTCAATACGTAACTTAATCTTAACAAATAGCTTGTTAAAGTTATACTCAATACGTATGGTCAGCCTATTGCTATTCACAAACCTTTTAAAGGCCTTATTGAGCAATTTCTTCATTATAAAATCAACGGAATTGTCTTTATCGTCAATCTATTGGAACTCTTTAATCTTTCTGTCTTTATAGGCTTTACTAAATGCCATTAAATCGATTATCAGGCGTTTTTCGCTAATGGTTCCGAATTTTGAGAGGAACTTAAATAGACTTTTCGAATCTATATAAATTATTACCGGGATATAGGGAATCCCTATTTACCTAGTAACGACTTTAAGTGTTTTCCACAATGTGATACCTATATTGAAGCCGTCAATTGTACCATGAACCTTTGAAACCCATAGGCTTCGTATGATTCTTATACATTTAACAAAAGTCTAATAAATTAAACTTCCAATAATGCTAAAATAATCTTCATATTTGTCTTCATTAACAAGGGTTATTACAAAGATGATCTGCGACTATAGGTTTCTATTATTCGTATAAAAAAAGCTGTTCGTAAAATTCATTAACTTAGCACTCGACAAGTTAATCGGGACTATATTTATCCCTCGGTTTGAATTCCCTATTTAATATTTTAGCGTCTTATTTAGCCGGTTAAAGTTTTCGTAGGTTGGGTTTCGTATTTATATTGCAATATATAGATAGTAAGATACTACCGATTCGTATGTGGTAGCGATATAGCTTCCACGGGCGCATTATTCCAAATACCGTTAATTTCTATCCATATTAACTTCATCAATTATAGTTAAGTCAACGCCCTAACCATTCTGAAAAAAATTAAGGCAAGGATTAATACTAAACAGACTGATTAAAGATCCGTTAAAGTCAAGTTAATTTCGCTCTACTAAAGTTGCGACCGGCTTATAATTTAAGAACTTTAAATCCTTAATCTTTTCATATTCCAATACCGTAAAGCTATTAATTCTAGAAAAAAAAGTTATCGTTAATTGGTATACTCATTTAGCCTAAATCTTTCTTTTATATTATGAATAAGTATAGATCGTAAGTTATAAACTTCGTACATAACCTTGATTTAAAATACGATCAATTAATCAGTAATTAATTAATGTTTACTTCAGCCAATTTATATAGTAGCTTAATACATCATATTACCGTTCTCAGAGGGTACTTAACACGTGATTCCTGCAATAATTCCAATAACATGATATATTGTGAATTGGTTGCTAATTACGTATATATTTACATTATGTTGTAATTATGAAAGGTTAACTTCTCTTTAATCTTACTAAGCAAACCTACTACCAAAACAATCATTAAGTGCTAGCTAATATTCTAAATCGTTAACAATCACGTCAAAATATAATTTTTACATTCATTACCGTATCCTCAAACGATTAAATACAAATTTTCTTTCAACCGCCACGTAATCTTATCTTTAACCTCATGTATAATATTTGACCTAAATATTATAATTTTTTTATCTTAAAGATTGAAGTAGTCTTTAAATACGAATTGTACGACTCCTAGAATTACCTAGAATTAGGAATACTTCAATTTAGACCCTATCCCTTTTCTTAAAAGGTCTACTGAAGATCTTGATAACGCCTTGTACCCAGAGCTTTACAACCAAGTTTTAATCGTCTTTCTCTTTTCTATTAAATAAAACAGGATTGTAAATTCGGTCTGGTATATATTACTCGTCCTTAATGTTCATTAAATTTGGTTGTTATCCGCGCTGGCGACGTTCCATTAACTTATTGATAATGTGGGGGGGGGGGTCATATTAGTTTGTTCGCTTGATATTATTGTCTTCATCGCTATCATCAGTCGCCTTAATGTAGGGCTTAACTCAAGATCTTATATAGGCTATCCCATTTGCCTGGCTCCCGTTACGCGAGGACTTCATTTTATAATGGCAAATAAAATGCGTTGATCGTCATAAGAGTATTTCTAGTGTTAAGGGCATCATGAACTTAATTCTGTATCTAATTCTTCCAAAATTACTTCAATACTTTTCCATAAACCAAAACTCTCTTTTAAGTACTTGCTAATAATGGAGATACACTCGTCAGGCGTAGGTACACTCCAACAACAAATAACGATAGCATTCATCTATTAAGGCCTACAATATAATTCAGTCCCTTTACTGCTAGTTAAAGGCGTGATTTTTAATCCATAAAGCTTTTAATCTCTAGCGTAAGAATATCGTACACTTTGCGGAGTGACGTGTGTATCTTTTCGACTTTTGGAGTGTTTTTTTTGGGGCCTTAATAGGCATCTTTTCATACTAAGTTATTATTATTATAATGTCCGCCTAAAACTTTGCCGCCGTAAAGTTGGTACCTTTATTATAAACGACGACATTAGGTAGCCCCATAGTACGTGTTGATTTATAGTATTCTTGACGTTTTCTACGTATTCTTTGCATATAAAGACTTTAAAAACTTGGCTTTATAAAAAAAAGTTACGAATTTAATCACGTCAAAAAAGGACTTTTATTCAGATAAAATACGCTAATAAAATCTTATAATGAAAGTACTTATTGTCTTTGAGTGTAAATTAAAATCTTTGGGAGATCTGGAAATACAGTTATTAATAAACCTTATAATATCGTCAAAGTAAAATACTCTATATTTTCGTACCTTAAGGATTTCAAGATTTTATATAATTTATCGACGGCTAGGTAATTGAAACTTCGGTGCAATTAACGTATTTCTGATTCCGGTAGGTTTAATACTGTTGCCTTTAAGCCTTAAAGGTAAAAACGCAAATATATCTATTTAAAAGCGAGGGTAAACCTCTAGCCATTTTCAACTAGTTTATTAGTATAAACGTTGACTTTAATACCGAAAGTCTCTATATTTTTAAGCAAAAGAAAAATTAAGGGTGAAGAACTTCAAGATATAAAACGCAATCAACTTAATAACAGTCTAAATAACTGTTATCCCTAATAACGATAGTTATTAGTTTAAGTAGAAACAAACTTTGATTTTACTGGTATCATAACTATTAATCTACGTAATAGTAGTGTTGTTCATTTTTGATACTAAACATTAAAAATTACCTCATATTGATTACTTTATTATCTCTGTATCTAATATAACACTTTAAAACATATAGTCCGTGTAATGATCGCTAGAGTAAAAGGTATGTAATATGTTAGGGGCTTGCTTCGAATAAAAATATAAGTCTTCGTTATTTAAACAATATAAGAAGGCATATTTGACTAGTTATTGAGCCGCGTTAGGAACAAAGTCTTTATATTACATAGTTTTCTTAGGAATATTATCGTCATCTATCATAGGCTGGTGCCTGAGCAGTGGCTACCTAGGATCTAGCTTTGGTAATTGTCATATTCCTACGATTCTCTGGAGCCTCTCGGAAGCAAACCCTCATCTATCACGTGACCAGATCTTCCCCTTTTCTATAGTTCCGTAGCTTCTCCTTGCCAGGGGTCTTCTTCTTTCTTCTTCATTGAGGATTATAGACAGTATCCAACCACTTTGAGTAACGACTCTAACTTAGTCCCTTAATACTATGATAAGTGTCTTTACCTTTAAAGTATATAATTTAATTTAAATAATTATACTCAGAGGCAATAAGATAGTTAGTATAATATATTACTTGTTTACTATTACGCTTAGGCGAATGATAACAAGTTAATCAATAGCTGAGCTTACTATAAATCCAACACCTTTTGCTATTATTACGACGATAATATTTACGATTATCAAGCTCGCTTAAGTCTTGCCCTCGTTAGCGTTATTATAGTTATAGTTTCCAATCCAAAGGTCTTATACTAGATTTAAGACGCCAGAACCACCCGTATTTGAGATTGATGTAGTGTACCATTACATGGTCTTTTACATTTACATCGGGGAAGTTATTATTTTAGAAGTATATATCGAATAAATTTAGCGTGCGTGTTATAAAATCAACTTATCTATCATTCAATTAAAACCATACTTTAGTATTTATTCCTTTTTCTTTTTAGTTATTATCGTTGTCCATCGCGTTGTAGCTCAGTACGTACAGTTTATATAAAGTGGACATCGTATTCGAAGTGGCTTTTTATACCGTTATAGATTTAACGAAAGGTTTTTGCTCGCTTTAGGAAGGTTAGATAATAATCCTTGGCATAACTTGTAAGGATTTTGGGGAATAGTAAGTAAAAACCAAAGGGAAGGATTTTCATTCACTTGCAAATGTTGAAAAAGTGCATTATCTTTATGTTGAAGAGGTTGTAAGGCTTTCCGTCATACATCTCTATATTATTTCAAATCTTTATGAAGTCTATGAAAACTTGTAATTAATATTAACCGTTTTGACTGGTTTAGGGGGAAGGTCGTAATAGTCATCCCAATCGTTGAAAATTTTTCCTGCTGTTAATTTACTTTTTAAAGCTTCCGAGTTGCGATAATAAGGGTAATTGCCTATCATCTATTCTGAGGGGTAAAATCCTATAGTGGGTCTTATAGTTAGTTCATATATATAGGCGCACCTGCTATAAAAGGCTTTGTTTTGAAGGACTTAGAGATTTTAAGGGAAAGATTAAGGTATAATAGGGATTTGGCCATGGGAAAGATTATGAGGGACTTGATGATCTTGTTTAATTAACCGAATAACTCCGATGTCGATTCCTCTTGCCGTGTTGGAGGCCAATATTTCACACTTTTTACCTCCACTAAATAAGTACCCCACACTATCACATAAAGATACTATGTTGACGAGAAAATTAACAGGTTCTTTATTATTAACATATAAAGAGGTTCGATTGAACTATAGATAAAGAAGAGGTTCCCTGAAATGTATATAAGGTCGTTGAGGGTTCTTAACGCTCTTTCCCTTGAGTTATAAGTTCAAAGTATTTTTTAAGTTGAGAAGACTCATAAAGAGCCTTTGCTAGATTGTTGGAGTTCTCAACTAATACATATACTCCTCCACGAATAAGTTTCGCACTTAGCTTGCTTATTTCTGATCCATTTTTAAATCGCTTTCTACATATTGAAATTCCCATTGTCGCAAAAGTTATGAAAGGTTTAAAAAACTTTTTTGTTACGGTCAAGTTCGCCACTGTTTTGGTCGAGGATTTAATAGTTAACAAAGTTGATTAAGTGTCTTTCTGTTAAATTTTTGTTGACATTTTACCCCTTGAGATCTTTATCGTAGTTTTTTTTAGGAAGAAAAGAGTTCAAAGGCCTTAATTACATATTTTAGCTTTTAACTAAGTGCTATCGTAAAGTTCTAGATGGTGTAGGACTCTGTGTTTTGTTTGGAGTAAACTTGATTTAGCAATTTAATAACTTAACAACTTTAGCATAAAGTTACGCAATGTAGCTTTCTTGGCACGACTTGGTGATTCTTGATGTTTTCACTTAAGGCAGCTATCTTGAAGCGTAAAAAAGGAAAAAATTGGTATTAAGGGTGAAGATTTAATATAAGAGTAAGTGTTATAGGCTATTGAGAAGGCTAATGGTTAACAGGAATCTAACCATAGTGGTTGAAATGCTCTTACAGTGCTTTAGAGCTGCTCAGAAACCGCTCGGAAACATGCCCTCACCTGTCACGTGATCGGGTCAACCCCTTTTTCTATATTTTCGTAATAACTCCTTCATAAGAGTTTCACTTTTCTTCTTTATCGAGGATTATACACAGTATCCAACCATTTTAAACAATAACTTTGGTTTAGTCCCTATATATATGCTTCTTAATATTCTTCCTTATAGTGTTTTAATTATTTATAAGCGGTTATAGTCTAAGATTATATCTTCCAATCTTTTGAATATATACCCCTAGGCTTTGAAATAGTTTTTCGACGTACGTACGCGGAATTATCTTGAAAGCGTTTAAACGAGTTAAAACGATTATTTAACTACCTAATACGAATGTTTAATCGAAACCTTACGTGTAAAACCTTTTCAACGAAATAAAATCTCTTACACACACTCTCCATACTTAACCTAATGTAATACCAACATATTGAATATATCAACTAATATAATACGGTGATTTAAAGCCGCCGGCACGCCTAAGTTTTTGAAATTACGTTCTTTTTCAGGGGATCCCATTACATTATCTACGAATAAAGTAATTAATACGCCGTTCCTTACTGGAGACTATATCTATTTACCTGTTAACGACGACGAGCCAAACTCCTCTGATTCCGATTATAATATCGACCCCCAGTTCGATACCATTAAATGTTAATAACCAAAATACAAGCTCTTTAGTTAACCGGTTAAGCTTTCCTGTATTAAATTAAGCTTTTCAGTATAAGAAATTATGATATCACGAAATTTATATATAAATTGAAAGTTTATTGATATTTAAAAAATTACTTTTATGATATTTTCAAATATTCAAAAGGTTTTATGAAAATCTCCATAAAAGTTTACTATAACTGTAGTAGCTACGGCGGTAATAGCGATCTTAATGCCTTTATCATAATATTTTGTAGATATTACTATAACCTATATGCGAGTAAAGCTATTATCGTCCGATTTATAAGGATAAAATAAAGGGTCCGTAAACGGTTTTACGTTTTTTTAACTTTTTAGAGGTTTTGTTCCAAAAGGTTAACAGTATAGCCTGAGAATTCGACCACAAATTCGTTATAATAAAAACCACTAATAATAATATATTAATAAACATATTGATTCCCTTTAACTTATCCACGGATTATAACAAATGGATCGCTCGAACTTAACTTATTAATAAGATATTTCACAACCTTTTTACTTGATATAGTGGCGCTAGCCACGTTAGCATTACTAATACTGGAATTACTGCTTATGCCAAGAGTACTAACAGCGACGTACCCACTCGCGATAATTAGAGGGACGTTATTATAACTAATGTAAACGCTATTTATATTGCTGTTAAACAGCAAGTTACCTGAGTAAACTATTCGGAATTTTTCCGTTGTAAAAACCTTAACTTATATTCAATATATAGCGTAAACGGTTATTATATTCGTACCTATCTATTGGATATTTCCTAACCACTTATCGACTCCGGTACCAAAACTAACGTTAATATTCGCATTTACTTTTCCGAAGATATTATTAATCCTCAAAAAACAACAGCGTAAGTCCTATATAAAATCGTGTATGAACGTTAGAAGAGTTTCATTTAGAACTAGTGACTCGTCCCTAATTCTTAAGAACTTTCTATTTATAGTTAATTTACGATATAAGTATATTGAATTTATGAAAACTTTGTTAAACTTATGTGAAAAGTATTATAACGTTGCGAAAAAACAATTTACTAATAAAGTAAAGTTATTATGTATCCCTATTCCACCTCGAAGACTTAGTAAAACCACCTGCCGTATACTTTTAATCAGCCTACAGCTTATTGTTTTATAATCTTTTTTAATGTAAACTATGAAAGTTTCCTACATCGAATTTAGGCTTATATTATTTCTTATTTGCAATACGACGTTATCTTAGGAAAATATTTGATAGAATACAAACGAGTAATTTATATTGTTTCTAAATGTATTTCACTTATAATATAAACGGGTCACTATTGTATATGGGTATAATAGTTTACATCGGCTTAAAATGAATCTGAAGGAGTTCATTCAGTCAATTTTCATATTATACTTCAGAACGCTCGAAGGAATCAAGCCACCATTACGCGGCTTATTGCCGTCTCTTTCGAAAATATTGATAAAACGTTTACCTCAAAACTATTCGTTTTTATTAATAATAAACTCCTCGATACCTTTAAGGAGTTTGTGCCTTTATTTGATAAGGAACTAGGAGACAAGATACCTTCTTATCACTCCAAAGTCGATTATAAAATAGTTCTTTAAAACGTTGATTAGGGTCAGCTTTTAAAAATCCTGTAAGGCTCTTTTTACAGTATGTTGCAAAAGAAGCTCCTTATATTAAGGAAAATATTGATTGAGTAATTGAATTGAAATTATATTCGCAAGAGCAGCACCTTAATGGGTATACTCATACGCTACGTCAAAATAAACGAAACCGATTTAAATTTTTAAATTGGTTATCATTAATTCAACGTTATTATAAAAGGAAACACTTATCCTCTTCCACTAATTTAAAAAAAAGTTTGCGGATATATTTCGAGTAATATGATATACTAACTTGAATATGAAAGCCACTCTATGTAATCTTCGTATTAGGAAGGAAGATAAATGGAAAATTACGTTTAATATATATTTTAGAGTTTTGGAATACCTGATTACCCTTTTTGACTTCTTCAATATACCAAATACCTGTTAACATTTATTTAACGATTTATTGCGCCTTTTTTCAATATTTCTTCATTCTCTTACCTCGTTAATATCCTAATATATTGAAATATTATTTTTAATATCTATAAAATTCATGTTAAGCGGGTATTAAACGTTTTAGAAACTATTAGTTGAAGTCTTAACATATATAAAAGTTAATTATACATTGAAAAAACTAAGTACCTAGGGTTCTTCGTCGAAATAAAAGTATATACATATATATATTAATTAGGAATAGCTACGTATTATACAGGAAATAGACGGCTTCTACATTTATATTAAGAGTATAAAGTTTCATTGAATTCGACAACTTCTACTGGCATTTTATTCGTGATTATTTTATAATCAGTTTTATTTTAACTCACTGAACTAAAAATGATACCCGTTTTTGTTAGAGATATGAAGAGGAAGCTGGTTTTGAACGGCTTACATTTTAGTTTCTTTTCAAACCCGTTTTCGCTTAAGAAATCTTTTTAAAAGTCGACTACTTCAGTTGAGCCTTAAAAAGCTTTATACTTTAACTTAATGATTATGGCGAGTTACACCCAACAACGTACTACTAGTTTCGCTTAATACTTACTGAATATAATTACGAAATTTATAATGAAAATACTTGGGATTATAAACTATTCAAAATTATAAAACGTAAATCTCTAGAGTACAACACGTTAGCTTACTATTTTTACGTATTATAGAAACTTGGAATATTTTATAATTATTCGATGACTTTTTAAATGATAAATTAGTTCATTCAAACTTCTTTTGTAGTTAGTTTCAACTAGTTTATAATAATGGAGTTAATTATATACTACTCGATGTATTATTACTAAAAAAACTAGGCTATTACTAAAAGTCTTTCCAACGCCTGTTTTTTAGGCTAGGAATTATAGTTTTTACGCCCTAAATGGATTTTTTTAAAAAACTCTTGCACGTATACATCTTCAGGTTGACCGTTGTTCACTATTTCTTTTTTTCAAAATATTTACGAAATGTTTACCAATATTAATCATTAAAATAGCCAAGATACCGTTATTATTTGAAATATCTCTTACTACTTTTCAATTCGCACTATATATATAAGAGATCAATGTTTTACTGTTGATATTCGTAGTAATAACAACCAAGTATCTTAGGTTCTCATTTTAAAGTATTCAATAAATAAAGATAACATTTTAAGATTTCGTAACTATATTGGGATATCTATTTGAAAGTCGTTTATTACTGAGTTAATTTAAGCTACGTACAAATTACGCTTTCCTTAGTACCTAGGCCGCAACATTACTTTTATTATCCTACGTAAAACATATTTTTAATCCGAATTACATTCTATGGTCAGGTGTTTCTACCAGAATTCTAATATTTGTAGGCGTACAACCTATTAAAGATATTGTCGGAAAAGATTTTTCAATCCTTTACCAGTTTTCAAACGGTTTTACAATAAGCTTTTAATCGGTTTTATAGTTGATTTCCCTTAGAAACGTATCAAAGACTTATATTACCTTATATTTATTATAAAATGTTTTGATCAAGCTGTTATCATGGAGGTAATTCCTATTATGGATGTTAAAAATTACGTAAAACGGTTTTTAAATAGTTAATAATGATTTTATGGATTTTTTCGTACCATTATTATTGATTGAGGTTTGAATTGGATTAGTAGGTTTTGAAAATGTCTTTACAATTTCACGGGAGTAGAATAAAGTTTAAACACCATATTCTACCCCGAAATGAACGGTATTACCAAATGTGCCAATTAAAAAGCCATAAATTTTCATTATCATTATTTATATTTAATTTGATTAAAACCGTTGATTATTTGATTGCTAATGAAAATGAAAAATAGAAATATAATTATCATTGGTATTAACCTATTTTTTATTACTTACAATTATTATATTCAATTTCTATAACCCGTTTAACATTTACTTATCTTAGTTATGAAGCCGCGTATATTTGCTAAAAATTTCGTTTAATGTATTTGTAATATTACAGAATTCGCATAAGACGTAATAACGGTTACTTAATAATATATAGAAAAAGCCGTTTATAAGTAACATTCCTCCTTAAAACGGTTTCGTGTCGATAATAACGTCTAGCTTTTTCTCAAAAATCATAAACCAGTGAAATTTTCGAAAAAGAATGAATTAGCTTTAAAACAAATATCATATTGTACGTATTATCTATCTTGGTAGTATGGAGAATGGATGTGCATGCCAATCATGACTTATACTAGGGAAACAACTACCCGAAGTCATAGGAGGGTTATTTGGAGGGTAAAAGAAGACCTGTAGGAACTAGTCGAACTAGGAACAACAATGCAAATACAACCTCCTACCCCTCCAAATACATCTCCTTAAAGAATAAATTTCTAATATAGTTTTCTGGTGACCTGCACAGAAGTCGTTTACTTTGCAAGCATCCTGATTTTTAGTCAGAAATATACGCAGTTTAAAACATAAACCATATAACGAGACGAGAACAAGTACGAGACGGCACGAGTACGAGACGAGTACGAGGCAGTGAAAGACGAGTACAAGGTAGTACAAAACGAAAACGAGAACAAAAATCCACAAATCTTATAGTTAGCTAAAGCTAGCCATGCGAAACTGGAGAAATTAAAAAAACAAGCGAAAGATAAATTATCCAAATACGTTAACTTTATCCGGAAATCTTGACTACTAAACATTTACATTATATTAAGAGATTTCATTATCTTAAAAGTAAGGCGATACCAATAAGATATATGATATAGCCGGAATTACGGACTTTACACCGATGATTCGGATACCCGGTTGTAAAACGCTTTTTACGCCTATTTCATATCGTAAGTCATACGGCTATAGAAAATAATATATTTAAAACTATCGCAAAGTTTTGCTATAAGTGCCAACTACATTGATAGGTACTATGACGGTTTAAATTCCGCCTTTAAAATGATGTGAACTTTAACTACAAAGTAATTGTTAATATTAGATATTTAAGACAGCTAATCGGATCTTTATGCCGTTAACACGATAACATTATTCCAAGCCGCTGAATTTATACGAAACTCTTTTACTATAAATTATTAGGAATTTATAGTTAATTATTAGTTTAACGTTTATTTAAGACCCCTAAATTGGATTATACACGACTTTAATACGGATTTCGAATTTACCGAATAGTTTACTAAAGTTTGGATAGCTGAAAAAGAGTGTAGGTAAATTAAATTAAAAGCTTTATAGATTATTAAAAAGTATAAGCTATACTACAGACCCCTTCAAAATGTATACATTGCTATCGAAGAAAATAAAGGATATTAATTTTAAGGAATTTATCCTTTAAATAGCGGTTCACTTTATTAACAATAATTTTAGCACAAATAGGTTTATCCTCACATTCATCATTTTAATGCCTACCCGAGAATACACATAGACTTTATACCATTACCATTTATAGTATAAAAGTCTAATGTTATAGCGAAGTCTATAGCGTTATAACGTTTCCTACGGGTTAAAAACGATGTGTCTAAAGTATTGGCTACAAGGAATAATCCATGTAAAGCTAACGTGTTAAATTTACGATTAAAATTTGAAATTTTGGCTTAACAATAAAAGATAAGGAAACTGACCCTTGAAAAAATGACGGATTTAAAAGATATAACATATTAGTTAATTTACCGAACGATATAAATTCGTTTCGTTGAATAATAATACAAGAATATAAAAAAGAGGTGAAAAGGAACGGCTCGAAACCGTAACATGAATAAAACCACCAATGAAACACCATTAAAACGACGAATTTAAACCGATCATAGCTTTAACTCACCCTTTGAAATACGATTACAGCCTGTTTACACCAAATAAAAACGGTCCATTTCTATTAACCTTACCAAAACGTCGTTTCCGAGGGCGCTCTTTCGGTTTGAAAAGTAAAAAATACCTTAAAAACCTTATTATAAACCCCTTTATTACGTAAAATGAAACAATAAACCGTAAGTTAAGCCTAAAGCTCCGTTATGAAGGTATTATCACCACCTCAGGTACCTCATTCGAATAATCCACCTAAATGAAAATTTTAGCCTTAATCAACTAAAGCGTATTTCGTTTTAAACGTTTCTATTAGGATATTTACAGCACCTATAGGATTTTTTAACCCGCTTTATTTACGAAGTGAAGAACAAAACCAGAAAACCTTACAAAAAAAAACGTTTAATTATTAGAGGATATAACAACAAAAGTCAAAGGGATATTATAACCCAATCGCCTAGTTATAACGAGCTAACTACCGCTTTATTTTTAAGTTTGTGGCGTCCCTTAGTATACCATATAATATATTTGTTAAACTTCAAAATATAACATAAGTATACACCTAATTTAAAAATCGGCTCAATTAACAGATTTATACCGATATATCAAAGGATTTTAAGTAATATCACTTACCTAAAATAATCTTACGTATTATAAAACTACTTTAGATTTAGCCAAAATCGGTATTTTTTGGTATAATACTTATTGAAGGTATTATAAAAAACGACTCGAAATAACTAGTTTTACTCTCGACCTATGTCTATTGGTATCAATAACCTGCTCGAAAGACTTTATAATAATAGGTATATGAACGGACGAAATTTTAACGTTATATTAACGCCTCGTTTCCCGTGTTTAAAGAAAAAAAACCTTTAAAAGCCAGTTTAAAAGCGAAATCCAAAACATACTTAACTGTTATAACTCAAGGACCAATTACAGGTCATGAAATAGGCCAGTAGTCCGCTGCGCCATCAGAAACCTGATGTTCAACACATTAATCCAGGGATATCTCTTATGTAAGCACCCAGGGTTAGGGTTTGGACCGACAGGACCGCCCGCGGTCTAGTTGACAACATTAGGGCCAAAGGAAGCGACATCGACTTCAGCGGTTCAGTACTGAAGATGGTATGAAGGCCATAGGATATAAGGACACGGTTATCACCATATAGATAGTATTTCCTTCATAGCTCTTCAGTTGTCAATCTAAGTATTCAGTCTCAGTGTATTCTGAATAGCCTCATGGCTTTTGATCATTACTTGCATGGTTGCGATATTGTTCACTCAGCACCTCTACTACCTTCTTGATAACATAGACCCTCTGAAACCTTCTATATACTCACGGGTATTTAGTGTAATCATTACATTGACGAAGAACGATGTGATCGATTTTAATAGCGTTATTATTACTTTTTGAAACGGCGTTTTGGGGTTTACGTAAAAGGGATAGCTTAATAAAGTTGTTTTTGTCGTCTTAAATAACGTAAGACTGGCTAAAGAATACGAATACTAATGCGTATGTAATTCTTAGGTTGTTTTTATAATATAACCGGAAGCGGTATTTAACCTTCCAGTTGTTTCGTAATACGAAACTGCTCTGGAAAAAAAATATGTAAAGCGTTAAACAAACGCCTCCTATAAAAATAGATGATTTAAAACGCGGTTTACAATTCATACTATTAAATATATATATTACAAAACTATTTATTTATACCAATGACGTTTTCATTAATAACAACAACTTTAATTTACAAATAGGCCTCATTCTAATCCTTGGTAACGAAATATTAACCCGAAACAGTTTAACGTTTTATGGAAACATTATCTATTTAATCTTTAGTAAATATAAAAAGGTTACTAAAAACGTGTTAAATTTGAAAATCTATAATATAGTTGAACGTTTTGATTCTAGTATTACTATAACGATAACGGTCTAGAAAATTATTTTTAACTTCAATTTATGTCCTATCTTTTTTATTATATATACGAACTCCTTTTCGTTTTATGAATGCTTGGTTAAATTAAGTATTATAAATGAATAGGAGTGAATAATCGATATTATAGCTTTACACAAGTTATACAAACGCTGTAGGATCGAGGAAATAAAATAAATCGACAACAAATCTAATCTAACAGATGAGATAACCAAAGTTACCACAAACGAAGCATTGGAAACGTTTATATTAATAGGTAAGCTATTTATTAGTATAGTTACAAAGGATTTACGCCTGTAATAAGTTATTATACTACTTTCGCCGATTTAAAACGGTTCGAATTCCGCTATTTACGCCGCTTTCCAATTTGTAACTCTATTTAACCCTATCATTTTATGCCGCTTCCAACATTTTACCTCTCTTTATTTTATATACGTCGACCTCATTTTTTTTCTTCTTATTTTCTTTTTTCACTTGAATTTACTTTTTCGTGCCGTTTTCGATATATTATTATATTTTAAGTTATACACTTCGATCCGATTTTTTTTATCAGGTCGAGCTTAGGATTCGGAATTACTTTTAACGTAGTTTTACGCTTTGTTTTACGTATTTCAACCTTATTAGGTATTTTACTTTTTTTCTTACCTTATTTCGATTTACGATATCGTATCACTTTTAGTATATTACCTCTTTTATTTTATACATTTCGAATTACATTTATTACTTATAAAAGATTGTCTTATGGAGAGTTATAACATTATTATATAGCGTATTACACTATGGCTGGGTACGCCGGCTCATCCCGAAGGGTATTTATTTATTTTAAAGGTAGAAGGCGACGCCGTTATATCTCCATTATTCTTTTCGCCGCTTTCCTTCTTTGTTTTAACGCCATCGTTATTACCATTATCGATGCTATTAGCGTTAGCAAAGATATGGCCCTATGCTTTACGACAAATACCTTTAGGTAAAGGCATAAAGAGAGTATTACCCTCCTCTAGACGACGTACGATAACATTGTTTAACACACTTACGTATTATATACGCAAGCCCTTATTTCAGGCGGTAACGGTAGTTGCCAATTTTTTAAACCGCTTGTTAGCGCCTATTACTAGTTAGTATCAGATTATTTTGGTTATTTAAGACTGCGATTGTTTTTCGGAATGCCCAAACATTATATTTTAATTCAAAGAAATTTGTTGAGTTCGGTTAAAACTTATTATAAAGTCAGTGAACACGTAATACAGGTTCGGCCTATAGCCTTAAAACTATGAGAACAGAGGCTTACGAGCTATTAATACTCTTATAACGGTGGTAACAATTGTTAACGAACTTATCTGCGGCCGCGAACGCAACATACGATACGCACAGCGTATCTATTAACAGCCTGAAATTACGAATTTGAATACGTTATTTCAACGCCTTACGAATCAAAAAAGCCTCGCAGCGTACCTTGATAATATAGAGCTCGAGGCGGCGAAGCAAATCCGCCTTATACTCCTTATCTAAAAAAAGTGGGGTTAAAAGTTTATGAACGAATGGATTTAAGATATACGAATCTTAACATAAATACGTCAGGGTACGCTTACAGCGTAAAAAGGTGTTTAGGGGTAATGAAGTTTTTACCTGTAGGGAAAAGATAAGGTTTATAACCTTAGGAGCCTTTTATTCCTCTATTTAGGAGCTATGAAAGGGGGAGGAAAAGGGCGGGAAAGGAGAGATAACGGCGGCGGCGAAAAAGAAAGTAGCGGCAATGGTGAAGGGCGAGGTAACGACGGCGGTAAAGGTAGGAGAGGCCGGTAAAGAGGAGGAGGCAGCGGTGATAAGTGGTGGTATGGTAGTAGTGGGCGGGGTAACGGCTATGAAGAAAATTTTACTAGATGATAGCGGGTTCTTAACGGTGGCGGCAACTATAGCGGCGGTGACGCGTCGGTGTTTTCGCGTTAAACGGCACCTTGTCGTCTTATTTTTACGTGGTATCCGTTTGAAGAAGAAGTTAGTATATGGGTATTAGTAAAATAGATTACTTATTAAAACGGTTAACATTAGTTATTTAAAATAAAACTTAGGTTAAATTAAAATAGAGATTTATATTGGTTTGAATTATGCGCCTTCAAAAAGAAAAAAAGAAGTTTTGCCCAAACTGATAGCGATATATCTTTTTATATTAACTTAATATGTAATTACGTAAACACGCTTACACAAGTATCCTTGCGTAATTACCCCTTATAACACGTATATAATTACTCCTATTAGAAACCACAAAAGGTATTATTACAAACTATATCGCCACCAATTAGTTATATCAACAAAAAGCGAATTAAATTACTACTGAAGCTAAACATTACTAACTCCAACCGAATTACAATCACTACCACCGTTAAACCTTACTAATTCCAACCGAATTATAATTACTATCACGGCTAAAACTTGCTAATTTGAATCCTTATATCTACACTGTTTCTACGGAAATTGATAATTTGAACCTTTTACAATTAATACTATAATAATACTGTTACTACAGAAACTATTGATTTGAACTTTTGCAATCACACTATTATTACAAGGCTATATATACGAAATCGCTACAAGTATACTATCGCTACTAGACTATGAATATATAAGGAAAACAAAGATTACCTATGTAGATATTATTATATACCCTTATAAATAGTATACATAGATCTAGTAGCAGTGTAATATATTGTAGGGTGCACTTCTGCAAAATATACGATAACGTGTCACACTACTGGCTGCACTCTTACAAGACGTAAAGTGTATTATGCATAGAACGGTCTAGAATAGTTATTCCAAACCGAACGACAATACGTGGAGCGTTTTAGAAGAGGTATTCCAGAGTGGTACGCTCTGGGTGAGGGTTTATAAACCTTCACTTGTGGTTTACACCTCTAGATACTTCTTTTTTAATCATCTTACTTTTGTAATACAATACTGATCTTTCTGATTACTCTTCTTCTTACTTATTCACGTGAACAAGTATTTAGACCCTACCTACAGATACGTTATTTAACCGTTTGTTAACACTTAAACAACTTATAAACGAATATCTTACTCCAGTTTTCAGCGTTAAATGCTAAATATGCCTTAAATAACTCCTCAATTACCTTATTTATATCCGGGTTTGGTTTTTGATGGGTATACTTATAATCGAAGTTACGGCTAGTTGTTTTAACGCAGTATAAACGATATTTAACACCGGTATTTAACCGCTTATTAACAATTTCCCAGCTGTTACTCGGATTTATATTTATTTTCGAGTGCTGTTTAGGTATATTTTAATCGGATATACTGTAAAGAAATATATTCTTATTAACTCGAGTTCAACGGATTTGAAACAAGTATATATTCACGGTTTTAATAATTTTTTCAATTTCGGTAATAAATTCAGGGTTTATTTTATCTACCAATTTTACGATATTAAAACCAAAGAAAGTTTTTCATTTTACTTACCGATATAGGTATATATTAGAGTAAGGCAATTCTACTACTACTAAAAACAGGTAATTGTAAGAAGGAAAGTTTTTATTTGTAAGGTGGGAACTTACAAAACTATTTATAGGAAGGGTGATAGAGAGATTAGTACTATTGCTTTCCACGCGGTACCAAACCATTCGATGGCTAAAACTTTTCACATGATATTACAACACTTCAAACTACTTTGAAGCAGTTGTTACACACCTTCTATTCCTTTATGGTTCGCTAGCACTTTCTAGTAAGCTTTAGGGTAATATTACAAGCTAATGTTTAGGCTAATAGTTACTAGAGATTTTGCTCTAGTAATTGCCATACTCTTATAGTATTTTAGAGCCGCTTTAAAGCCGCTTGGAAGCATGCCCTTATCTGTTACGTAACCGGGTCACCCTATTTTTCTATAGCTTTATAATAGCCCCATAGCAATAATTTCTTTTTTCTTCTTCATCGAGGATTGTAGGCACTATCCGACTACTTTAAGGAACAGTTTTGGCCTAGTCCCTTTAAAGTAAGATAGTAAGTCACTTATTGTTAGTGCTTAAGCAGCGTGGAAATCAGTCGTTTTTATAATAATAGTCTCTGTAATAGTAGCACCTGTAGTAGTACTAACTTAGCCATTTACTAACTTATCGGTTTATAGCTTTTAACGATTAATTTCAACGCTTTTTTCGAGAAGAATCCAACGAAAATTTCTTGGTATTTACAATAACAATACTGTCGTTACCTCTCAACTGCTATAGAGACTAGCGTAGCTTAAAAGTCTTCATTATTTACTAGCGTAGAGACTGACACAGTAGTAAAAGCTTTTCGTAAGAATATTTCTTTTACTCTAACCACTGTTTAACGTAGAGCGTAACCGGAAAGTGCCTTTTCTTTTACTTATCTTTACTTAACTTAATAAACACTGATTAGTAATGGTAGGGCTTTATCGTTGCAATGTAATCAATTCGATTGGTCGAAGTAACTGATGCTATATTGAAAGTAGTCGATGTATTGTTCTAGATTTAGCAAACCGCTAGCCAGTCTGCGTAGTAATTTGTATTGCTAATTGCTTGGCCCATGCCTTAGTGTGAAGTGGGCGCATACTGTATTTGACTTGCAGTTAATATAGTAGGCTCACAAAATAATACACTTAACTTGTAGTTAGTATAGTCAACTTTACTATAAGTAAAGTTAACCTATTACATTGCAATTACTACTATTCTAACATTAATACAATATTATAAAAAGAACAAATTGAAAAGTTATATATGAATTTATAACCTATATAACAAAACTTGTAAATTATAAAACATATTTTGAATTAATGTCATAATATGCAAATAATTTAAATAACGTATTCAATATGTTATATAATTATATTTTAATCTCCTTAACTTTAATTGCAGCCTATGATTAGTTTATAACAATCTAACTTGTAAATCAAGCACGTGTTTTTAATATTAAATTTAATTGAAAAATATATAAAAGCTAACAGTTCAATTCATGTATTAGTCTTTTTTTTTTCAATAGTAATAATATGTATATAAAAACAAAAAGCTGTTAATATTTGAATTATTATCAATTTCATATATCAATCACATTAGCTAATACAATTTCAATGGTTATATATTGTATTCATGCTAAGAATTTAATGTCCATTTATATAATATGCATGGACTTATTTTATCTTGTAGCTAATTAAATGGGAATTAGTTAGTGGTTCTTATAAGTTACAATTTCTAATTATCAACTTTGTTAATATTATATATACTATTGTTACTTTAACTATCAAATCAACATCATAGCTACAACGAATACCTACCAATAGTATTATACCACCCATTTTTAAGGGGAAGAGCACTGTATTTTTAGTAGACAATTTTGCTGGCTTTGCGGCTGTTTAGCATCAAAACATTTTAAATCATGATCATACTGTTTGATACCCAAGAAGCAGTGCTGGTCCCATGGATCTTTTTACACGACGCTCGGGCAGTTGAACCGAAAGAACCCCGGGTTTTTGGGCTTGATCGTTTTGACTACGCAGCAGAGGCTATTCAGCGAGTTGGGAAGATCACTCGCTAAACCGGGATACTCCATTGTCACACTTTGTCATCACCAGACAGACTGGTACATTCCATTAACCGCATACGGACCTATAGCCCCCCCACTGTTATTTGCAGGCAGGCGTGCAGGGAAGCGGCGACTGCCACCCACTCCCAAACAAATCCTCGATTTCGATAACACACTGAGGACGCACACTCAATTTTCTTTCAATAACCGAGTCGGGACCCTCTATCTCTACCTCAACCCCTCCATCTCCGTCACCCCCTCGACCGATCCCTACACAATCGTCCAACGGCTCTCCCATTCCATTCTGCCTTGAGGCAACACCACCCTTCCTTCCGCCACAACCGCTGCATGCCGACGAGTGCGCCAGCTCCTGAAGATGGACGCCGTTGCAATCAGAAGCTGCATCGTCGCGACTCTCGATGCCGACCCGAACAATCGCAAGGCCGCCGAGTTGCAGCTCAAGCAGGTATGCAACCACCCAATCTTCCGCTATGGATACAGACGGCGGCAACACCGGAGGCCTTTCGCTGCAGTGCTCTGTCCCTGCTGTCCTCCGTCCATCAACTCTCCTCCAACGCAGACCTTGCTGACTTTCCCTTGTGTGTGGCTTACAGGCTGAGGAACACAACGGATTTCTCGATGCCCTCCTCGACATCCTGCAATCCGAGCAGGATGCAAACCTTCGCCTTTCGAGTACGTCTTACTGCTCTCACGACCCGGGACGGCCGAACATCCGTGTGATAACCGCGGGGCTGCTGATTTTCTTTTTGGCGGAGTTCGAGCAGGATATGTACTAACGCAAATATAGCGGTCATTTACGTCAAGAACCGCGTCAATCGAGCCTGGGCCGGCACAGATCACTTCCCCAACGAGCACCCCATACCAGAAGACGAGAAGGCGAGAGTTCGCGACCGACTACTACCTATTCTGGCCTCCTCCCAGGGCCTGATCCGACAACAGCTCATCCCCATCCTGCAGCGGATTCTGCACTGGGACTTCCCTGAGAAATGGCCCTCCTTCATGGACTTCACCGTACAGCTTCTGAACACCAACGAACCCTCCTCCGTCCTCGCGGGGCTGCAGTGCCTCCTGGCTATCTGCCGGGCATACCGTTTCAAGGCTGGAGATGGCGACAATAGGGGCCACTTTGATAAGATCATCGAGGCTAGCTTCGCCCGGTTGCTGGCCATTTCAACCGAGCTGGTGTCACAGGAGAGCGAGGAGGCAGGAGAGATGCTTCACATTGCTCTCAAGGCATACAAGCACGCGACATGGGTCAGTCACAGTGCTGGAACGAAGACGCTCTTGGCTCGCACCTCGCAGCTAATAGTTCGCAATAGCTCGATTTGTCTGCCTTCCTTCGCGAGCAGCAAAACACCATCGGTTGGTGCACCGTCTTTCTTCAGACCGTATCCAAGGCTGCCCCGGCTGTTGCCATGAACGATGAACCCCTTGAACGGGAGCGGCATCACTGGTGGAAGGCAAAGAAATGGGCATACTTCAACCTCAACCGCCTCTACATAAGGTATGAAACACTCGCTCTCTACAGAGGTTCTGAACTACTGGCTGACAAGCACAAAGACATGGCAACCCGCAGGCCATCACCCAGAAAGAGGCCGATCAACTGGCCTTTGCAAATTTCTTCGCAGCCAATATCGCCCCGGAAATCCTCAAACACTACCTCCAGGAGATCGAGAAATGGGTTGGCAAGACATCTTGGTTGAGTAGGCCGTGTCTGTCCTACATCATTGTGTATCTCGATGAGTGCGTGCGGCCAAAGGAAATGTGGACGCATCTGCGCCCTCACCTGACCAATCTTGTGACGCACTTCATCTTCCCTGTCCTTTGCCTTTCGCAGGAAGACATCGAGAGGTTTGAGGACGAGCCCGAGGAGTACCTCCACCGAAAACTCAACTTCTACGAGGAGGTTTCGGCCCCAGATGTTTCGGCTACGAATTTCCTGGTGACACTGACAAAGAACCGCCGGAAGCAAACGTTTGAGCTGTTACAATTCATCAACAGTGTGGTGAACGCATACGAGACGGCGGCTGATGACAAGAAAGACCACATCGCCAAGGAAGGTGCTCTGCGTATGATCGGCACGCTTGCACCAGTCATGCTCGGCAAGAAGTCTCCTATCGCTGACCAGGTTGAGTACTTCCTCTTGCGATACGTATTTCCTGATTTCACCAGCAACCAGGGCTACCTCCGGGCACGGGCCTGCGACACCATCGAGAAGTTTGAACAACTCGACTTCAAGGACCAGAACCATCTGCTTACGATTTACCGGAATATCCTGGACTGCATGGCGGATCCGTGCCTGCCTGTCCGTGTGACGGCGGCCCTCGCCCTGCAGCCTCTTATCCGGCACGACATCATCCGCACTAGCATGCAGACCTCCATACCCACGATCATGCAGCAGCTGCTGAAACTTGCTAATGAGGCTGATATCGATGCGTTGGCCAATGTGATGGAGGACTTTGTTGAGGTGTTTGCCACGGAACTGACGCCCTTCGCCGTTGCACTTAGTGAGCAGCTTCGTGACACATATCTCAGAATAGTGAATGAGCTTCTGGAGCGGAACAACGCTCGTGGTGATGACGATGAATATGGTGACTACCTCGACGACAAGAGCATAACAGCCCTCGGTGTGTTGCAGACGATAGGAACCTTGATTCTCACACTGGAGAGTACGCCTGATGTTCTCTTGCATATTGAGGCGGTGCTCATGCCTGTCATCCAGATTACACTGGACAATAAGCTCTACGGTATGTTGTCTTCCAACTTTGTCAGGAGTAATCCGTGCTGATATAAGACAGACCTCTTCAATGAGGTGTTTGAAATCATCGACAGCTGCACTTTCGCTGCAAAGTCTATTTCGCCAACCATGTGGCAAGCGTTTGAGCTTATCCACCGTACATTCAAGGGTGGTGCTGAGCTGTACCTGGAGGACATGCTCCCAGCGCTTGACAACTTTGTCCAATTCGGTGTACCACAACTCATCCAGAAGCCCCAGTACGTCGAGGCACTGTACACCATGGTATCGGATATGTTTTCGGAGGACAACAAGGTTGGTGGCATCGACAGAATTTGTGCATGCAAGTTGGCGGAAGCAATGATGCTCAGTCTGCCGAGCCACATCGACAACTGTGTCAGTGGATTCATCAACATGGCGATGACTGTCCTAACGGCACCTGAAGAACCCAAAGTCAAGTCCTACAAGATCCACTTGATGGAAATGATTATCAACGCCATCTACTACAACCCCATCCTGACTCTCCAGGTGCTGGAGCAGAAGAGTTGGACCAACAAATTCTTCAGCCTGTGGTTTGGCAGCATGGAGACATTCACCCGGGTGCATGACAAGAAGCTCTGTATTGTTGCCATTGTGGCACTGCTTGGATTGAGCCCAGAGCATATCCCAGCAAGCGTCTCTGTTGGCTGGCCGCGTCTTCTTCAAGTGGGTCTCGCCATCTTCTTTCTTTTGATTGTGAGTTTTCATGCTAACATTGACATAGGGAATCACTTCGCTGTTCAGATCGCTACCTTCCGCATTGAAGAGTAAGTAGACTTTCTTGACCATTAGCCATGAGTAAAGCTGATCTTTCTGCCAGATCGTGAGGACGCCATGAAAGATGACTACGGCCTTGATAGCAGCTATAATTACGATGACGACGAGGAATGGGGTGACGATGAGGCTGACTGGGCACAAGATGAAGAGCAAGAAGGGGAGGCCACCGATGCGAAGGACGAGAGTTCCACATACCTGGAGTTCCTTAATGAGGAGGTAAGTTGCTCCGTTTCACAGCAGGTCTACCGACTGACAAAGTGATAGGTACAGAAATTCAGCCAAATTGAAGATCCAGTAGTGTCTGATGATGAGCTTGGGGAACACAGTGTGCTTCTTGAGTCCCCACTGGACAAGCTCGAACCATACCAGATATTCCGTTCATGTCTCCTTCGTAAGTCACCATTCGTATGTGGTCTGGACCGCTGTCTGATGCATTTTACAGGGCTGCAACAAGAACAGCCACAGTTTTATTCAGGCCTTTCTTCCCACCTCTCAGCTGATGAGCAGGGGATCATTCAGAATGTCATACAGCAGGCTGAGGCGAACGAAGCGGCTGCTCGCATGGCCGCCCAGACGCTTGCCGCCAATGGCAACAGCGCAAGCTAGAGGCTACTTGGATGCAAATGTAGTGAGTACTGAGGACGAATCCGCGCCAAATGGAGACTACGTTTCCCTACTCGAGTTGCTCTCAGCCAGCCCGTCTTCCTTGTCTGTCTAAAGCATGGCTGCTATCCGACGGTGCAGGGCCAGCTCCACTTGCTCCGGCAGGTGGGAGCAATGTTGAAGTTACTGTGCCAGCGGAAAGAGATGTTAACAGGGCAGAAAGATGACACAGTGGGAGACTCGGTCGATAGTCATCAAGACACCTACCAGAACATAGAAGAAGCGGGGTGACATGGCAAAAAGGGAACGGCGCATGGGGGACCTCTTTTTTTTTTTTTTTTTTTTTTTAATTCATTTATCGCATGCTTGCTCGGTGGCGGCTTTGGCTATACCGCCCATATGCCAGGTATAGAAAAGTGTCCAGTTGCCGGAAGGAGGAAGTGGGCAGGGAGTTCACACCAGGCCAACGCACGGAATCTGCAGAAATTATGCATCCAAACCCCTCCAACCATCACATTTTTTTTCCCCCTTGGCATCACTCGGTATTTTCTACATCAATACTCAGCACCCATTGCGTGTAGCGGTATGGAAAGACAGGAAGGAGGGAGAAGAGGCGAGGCAGACAAGCAGGCATGCCCAGCATGAGCAAGATAAAGATAGCATTTAGCGGTAGAGGGGGACGCACTCCCAAAAGAGTGCATGCAACAATAGTTTATTGTCCATAGTTTGGACTATGGCACGCTGTTCCGGTTGATTGATCGTGTAGTGGGTCTATTTTTAGGCCTGAGTGCTGCGGGATGTTGTTGAGCGCTATAATTTGCACTGTAATGCACCTGTGGACGGGTAAATATGGGGCGACGATCCGGGCATGACGTCCTGAAGTCCCTTGAAGCGCCAGGGTGCGAACCTAAAGTGGTGGCCAAGCCGAGGGGGCCAAGCCGAGGGGGCCAAGCTGAGGGCCTGGCATGAGCCTGACATGACAGGACATGCCATTCCATCACAGATCTCCGGGCCCGAATAGAGTTACAGGTTACGGATGGATTACTTGGCTTCAATCTGGCTTCATCCGGCTTCACCTGGCTGACCCAGCGCTCTTCACTTCCGGAAAAAAGACGCAATGCCATGATCATTCCACATCTTTATTTTCCCTGGTTTTCCTGGCTTGCCTTGCACCCCATGTACTCACTTGTACCAGCACCTCCGACACCTCCAGCAATAGCCTGACCCCTTCCCCCCACCGACGATCCGCACTGCCTTCCGGAGCTGCAATCTTGCCCCGTCTCTTCCATTTCTCGGCCTAGAGAAATTCGGAGATGATGGGGGGCTGGACGGGCTTCCTCTTGACCTACCTGCTGGGCGGCGTCACCTTCCTCCCGCTCCTGGCAGCTGTTGCGCTGCTCCACGCCCACCTCACTCTTCCGTACCGCGAAGACGCCGATCCCGCCCACACAGATGGAGATGTCGTTCGCCCCGGCGACGACTTGGGCCCGCTCAAGGTCGCCCAGAAGGAGCTCAAGGAGCAGGCCAGCAAGCGGCCCAGTCCCTCTGACACCGAGACCGCCGCCGGCTACTACGCCGTCTGTCGTGAATACACGCCCATGGGCATCAACGCCAAGCCTATCGAGCGGTCGACGCCCATCGGCTCCACCACCGTGGCTGCCCCCAGCCAGAGCGTCTACCAGTCCATGTACCGGAGTCTCTTCGACAGGAAATCCCAGCCCGGCCCGCTGGACAACGGCAAGAGTGGGCGCCCGAAGAAGGGCAATGTGTTCTATGTCGTGCTCAGGTAAGAGTCCTCCCCCCACCCCCCATAGTTGTCTTCCACGCTTGGGGGGCCCGTGCTGACCGTCCCCGCCTTGAGACACGGCCATCTTATGCTATTCGACGACGAAGAGCAGCTCGAAGTCCGACATGTCATCTCCCTTGCACACTACGTTGTTAGCCTCTACTCGGGCGGCGACACGACCCCGGAAGGAGAACTGTTCATCAAACGGAACGCTATATGTCTGTCGCGGCGGGCGACAAACGTGGAGCTGACGCCCGATACGCAGCTTTCCAAGCCGTTCTTCCTCTTTTCCGAGAACTGCTCTACGAAGGAGGATTTCTACTTTGCCTTGCTGAGGAACCAGGAACAGGCCTATGCGACAGAAGAGCAGGCTCCTGCTCCGTTGGCTTTCGATGTCACGCACATGATCTCTCTAGTCCAGAGACTTCACTCCTCCGAGGAGCATATGCAGAGCAGATGGTTGAATGCCATGATCGGGAGGGTATACCTTGGCCTGTATCGAACCGCAGACGTAGAGGCTGTGATCCGCCAGAAGCTGAACCTGAAAATAGCCCGTGTTCAGCGCCCCGCCTTCTTGTCCAACATCGAGATTCGCAAAATCGAAACGGGCGATGCGGCTCCTTTCTTTACCAATCTTCGTCATAGGGACTTGACGGTCGAGGGCGAGTGCAGCATGGAGGCTGATGTGCGCTACACTGGCAACTTCAGGATCGAGGTCGCCGCTGTGGCCCGGCTGGACTTGGGAGGACGGCTCAAGGCGCGCGAGGTCAACCTGGTCTTGTCGGTCGCGCTGCGCAAGCTCGAGGGCCATATATTGTTCAAGATCAAGGCGCCTCCCAGCAACCGGATCTGGTGCTCCTTCTCGCAAATGCCCAAGATGGAGACCAAAATCGAACCAATCGTCAGCTCGCGCCAAATCACGTACACGGTTATTCTGCGCCAGATCGAGGCGCGAATCAAAGAGGTCATTGCGGAGACGCTGGTCCTGCCATTTTGGGACGACTCGCCGTTCTTCAACACGCAGCACAAGAAGTGGAGGGGCGGCATCTTCGCCGGAGATGACGCTGTCAGGCCCACCACTGCGTCCGCCGATACTGTTGCGGAAGCAGAAGACGTGGACGAGCAAGAGTCGGTGGAGGCTGGGACTGGGTCGTCGCTTACATCAGACTTGCCGCCCCTGGAGAAGAGCCAGAGCACGCCCGTCATGGACAATGCCCCATTTACGGGTCTCTTTGGCCTCAAGCTCGGTAGCAGGGGCAACAAAAGCCCCCAAACGAACCCGACTTCGCCGACTGTGAACTTGCCAACGTTCAAAGACACCAAGACGGAAGCCGTGGCCATTGGCAAAGACACCAAACAGGACTCCCCGTTGAAATCGCCCCTGAAAAAATCAAGCTCCTTTGTCGTCGAGTCGACGCCCGTGGTAGGGACGGAGACTGTGAACGCCGAATTCAAGCCATCTTCCCCTCCAGGCGAGAGCGCAGCTGTTAGTGCTATGGCGAAGCTCTCTGCCAGGGCGAAGACCAGCCCTACGCCTGGATCACCGTTGGCGGTTGCGCAGCAAGAGTCGACTCTTTTGGTTTCTTCTTTGCACTCTACTTCTACTTCGATCAAAGAAAGTTCTGATCAAGAGGGCGCAAGCGATGAGCTTCCGGCAAAACTGCCCCGCCAGGGTACCGCGTCGTCCGCGAGTAGTGTCAAGGGCTCACCAACCCCTTCCATCAATGGCTCCACCAAGTCGCAAGGCGGGTCGCTTGCCCGCGGATTCTTCCTGAAGAGGGAGGGCACGGCTGACTCCACGTCTACGACTGCGACAGGTAGCTCTACTACGGACACAAACAACAAGAGGCTTTCGTTGGCTGCCGTCTCGAATGCAGCCGAGGTCGCGAAACGGTGGGGCTGGAATGCGCTGAACCGCAACGATGCAGGCCATGGGGGTAAGGGCCACGAGGCCAAAACTGAGCCCAAAATCGACTTGAGCAAGCCGATGGGTGGTGGTAGGCCACTACCGCCACCTGGAACGCCGCTCCCCATGCCCGAGAAGAGATCGAAGACGGCAATTCCCGTACCAAAGAGGAAGCCTATTCCGCCTCCTGAATTGCCAGACCGGCCGTCCACCGATTCCCAAGACTCGGCAAATTTCAAGCTCGAACAGCGACGTCCTGTGCCTGCCCCGCCACTGCCTCGACGGCAACGACCGATTAGCGAGGATGCCAAGGCCCAGAAAGAGGAAGACGTGCTAGTGGTCGAAGCGCCCACCGCTGACTCGGAGCCGTCGACTCCGCTGGCGTCCGGTGACAGGGCCGGGCGATATCGGCGCCCATTCGCCGAGGACACACGGGAAGATGATAAAGATCAGATTTACCAGGCCGGGAGGTTTCCAGAGGATGATGGCATCGACACCCCGCCGGCCCTGCCTGAGAGAGGTGGCCGGGCCGCCTTGGGCGGCTCCGGCGCACCATCGCGTGGTGGTGACAATACGGACGACGATGAATTCTCGGCGTGGATGGACAACACCGGCGACGACGAGCCGCGAGCGAAGTTCGTCACGAACAAGGTGATTGCGCAGTAGGCCGGGTGGATGTCCCAGTGCGTGGTGGTGGTGGCCTGGTGGTGGCCTGGTGGTGGCAGGGGCGTATTTGATGGACCGGGGGTGGCTGATTGATCGAGACCCTTCGGCCAGGAGAAGCATGTACAGATACACACACACACATTCATACACACAAGCATGGGTCAAGGCGCAACAACATGACATGGTATTCGGTAACGGACGGCGTTTTCGGAATGGGCGGGGCTCGGCACGGGCTCACAGGTTCGGGCACGGAGAAAACAACCCATATCATTGAGCATCTACCTATAAGTGTAACATACCCCCGAAGAATAAGGAGACCATGGTCAAAGAGAGCCCCATTGGCCACGGTAGAGGCCACCTCATCTTCCTCCTCCTCAACAACGTTCGAGACCTTCCTGGTTTGTTGGCCACCAACGGGCGGTGGGTCGGTGGTATGCTTGCACAAACTCGACAAGCCGTCTTGCCAAGTCGCCGAAATGTCTTGCACGAAATCATGATTGGGCCGCTTTTGGAAGGGATCGGGGCCAAGAACGCACAACATGAAAAATGCCCAGCCGGTCCCTTGCTCTCGCGCATCGTGGGGCCATGGGTGCTTCATGGTGGTAGGATTGCAGTTGCGGTGTCTTT
>JASMMZ010000005.1:25548778-25587673 GCA_038502455.1 Anisogramma anomala | reverse complement strand
TCACTCACCCACCCACTCACTCACCCACCCACCTCCCTTAGTGTGTCCCCCCCTATCCCCGCCCTGTCGTGAACCCAGCACCAGCACCAGCACCAACACCAGCACCAGTACCAGCAGGGGCGTTCACTCCAGCAACCCAGGCCAGCCACGCAAAAAAAAAAAAAGAAAAAAAAAAATCAAAGGTTGGAAAAATGCGGGCACAAGGAGTGAAGGGGGGTGATGAAGGAGGGGAGCAGAGGGAGAAAGAAAGCAAGCCCTCCGTCATAGCGGTGGCCGCACAGCATGGGAATAAGGCGCCCCCCACCCCACACCCGGCCGGGCACATCATCAGCGTGTTTCTGGCGGGTGCATGCATCAGGTGTGTTTTTCATTCTGGGCTGCGGCCCTGGTCTGCAATGCGAGCGCGGACAGGACATATAACGCTATCTGTAACAAGCTGCCATCACATGAAGACGGATGCCTTGGGAGTGTGTTCCCCCAGCTTGGGGGTGATAGTGGGGGTGATGGTGTGCACTACAGACCGCCGGTGCCGACCGCCAGTACGGGACCCAGAACCAAGTCAGCGGCAGAGGAAACGGTTGTCATGAGCGCAGTGTGTTGCTCTCCATTAAATCACGACTAAAAGTAGTATTGTTATGTACTGAGCGACCAAGTCAGCAGTGTCATCAGTCAGGCTGGTCAAATTATGTACGTCAACGGCTTTTCTCCGCCATCCATTTCTTTGACCCCTTACGCACGGCGTCGAGGGCCACATTGCCTTTAGCCCGTGCAAGTGTGAACTGCGTGGTGGACCAGTGGCTTGGCTTCCCTCCATCCACCCACAGCCACAACAGGCTGCCCAGCCCCCAAGCATTCGATGCAAGATCAAGTAGATCACACCCTCGCAGAGTGCAGAGTGTATAGAAGCGACTGGCCATGATATCAAAGGTGGTGTGGAAAAGACCAGCAATCAGGACCAAACCAGGGCCCCCCACCCTTCCGGCCATATGAAAAAGAACAAGAATCAGCCGTTCAAACGCCGTGCCTTCGCAACGTGGCTGTAAATGCGTCACCCCCACTCTTCCGTCCACTCCGTGGCGCATGAAAATCCCCCTGGAACGAGCCAAGAACATGTCTGATAGTGGAAATAAAGCATTGCAGTAAAGGTGCATGTGGCTTGAATCTCCTCCGGGATAGCCGGATATCTGGAGACTGACGCCCCTCATTAGTAGCCAGCCTGGCCAGGCATCTTTCCCAGTGAATGAGTATTGGAAGGTGGAGGAGGCAGGTGGTTGTGGCAGAAGATCTTCTTGGTGCCCTTGTTGTTGAGCGACATCTTCTTAGTGGCATCAATCACCACCACAGGATCTTCATAGCTCTCGAGCTGGCAGCATTCGATATTCTTCACCCATCGGTGAGACAAAACCTTATCGATCGTGATGCGCTTCTTGGGGTCCGGGTTCAGCATCATTAACGCCACCCGGCGCAAGGCTGGCTTGTCAATAAAGGTATCAAAGATCATGTATTTGGGGTAGTCGGAGTCGGTGAAGGTGGCATTGCCATCAGGGTGTTTGGCGTTCCACTTGTCAAACGATTTCACAAGGGCTGTGTAGTTTTCATTCCCGGGCTGGTTGGCTCGAGCCGCCCCCCACAAGACATTGCCCAACTGGAGGTTGACCAAGACCACACCCGCACCCCACACATCCAGCGCACGAGGGTCATATTTCTCCTTTTTGGCCAACACTTCAGGCGCAATATAGGGCTCGCTGCCGCATACGCCGATCTCGCACAGACGAACTTCGCCCATGTGCTTGCCACACTCGCCGCCACTCTCACGAGCTCCAGGATGTATTCCGGAGAAAACCTCCGATACACCAAAATCAGTGATCTTCAGTTTGCTGTCCTTGGTGAGGAGCAGGTTCTCAAGTTTGACGTCGCGATGTGCGATGCCGTTGGCGTGCAGATAAGCCAGACCCTGGACAAGCTGCTTGAACAGGCAATGACGATCCATCTGTCGGTCCTCGGCCTTGAGATGTCCCTTCTTGATAAGGCTGAACAGATCGCCCTCGGAACAGTACTCCATCACATGGTTCCAGCGGCCGTGGTCGAGACACAAGCGGAACGACTCGATGATATTCGGGTGGTGCAGACTCTTGGCAATGCTAAACTCGGATTTGACCTTCTTCTCGTATTCCTCCTTAGTGTCGGACGAGGACTTGCCACGGAACTCCTTGACGGCGTACAGCTCAGTTGGGAATCCTTTCCTGGCCATGACCCTGACCTTGGCTGTGGCGCCCTTGCCAACACCATCACGGTGGCGGCCAAAAAGCTTGTGCTGGTTTTC
Source organism: Anisogramma anomala (assembly GCA_038502455.1). Classification (NCBI taxonomy): domain Eukaryota; kingdom Fungi; phylum Ascomycota; class Sordariomycetes; order Diaporthales; family Gnomoniaceae; genus Anisogramma; species Anisogramma anomala. The sequence goes on along the minus strand of JASMMZ010000005.1, from coordinate 25,585,350 downwards.
ATACTCCTTGTTCAAGTCGCCAACGTCAATTTGGAAGTCGTCGGGCAGACTCAAGCTCAAGCGACGGGACTTGACGCCAACACCTTGCTCTGCATCCATGTAGAGCACATTTCGGTTGTGGATGGGCTCGCCTGGGATTACGACATTCTGTATGATGGGTCTCTGCTTGTTGTTGTCAAGACTTGAGGATCGGACCGAGTTGGTGGAGTTTCGGCCCGTGGTGAAGTTGACTGCGCGATTCCGCAAACTGAAGCCGGTGGAGGCACGATGCTTCTTGGACAGGGGCTCATTTGGCCCTGGGATTGTCGAGGGTTTTGTCATTGGAGCAGGTGCTCCGACGTCTTCTGGTGATGAAGTGGGCGAAAGGGACGTCAGCTGTAGAGGAGCATTGGCTGAGGAGTAGGCCATGGACCTTCTGCGCTCGGGGCCATCTCCGCTGTAGGACTTGGTAGTGACGACAATAGGCGGCCGACTGTCAGCTTGGCTGCTGGTCTTCCGGCTGGAAGAAAACAGACTGGACATTGTGCGCTTGATTTTGGATGTCGAGGATCCAACAAATGTACTCGAGCGCCGCCCCTTGGTTGAGGCTGGTGCCAAGTCGTTGGAAGATGACCGTGATGTTGTTGTCAGTAGCACAACAGTGTCCGATAGGGGGATGCTGTTGGTGGCAGGCGCCGGCTTCACAAGATTGTGCTGCTGCTCTGGTTGTGCAGGTGAAGGTGCGGGCTTTGAAGGGAATCGATAATCGTTGGCAAAAGGGCCTTGGAGCAGGTTAATCTTTGCCTTGGAGTTCTCTGGATGGACTGAGGGGAATGGCTGCAGGGCGTTGTTGTGATTATTATTGATGTTGTTGTCGTTGTTGTTGTCGTTGTCGCGGGCCTGGATGGCTGGAAACTCCGAAGACTGTCGGCAGCTCACAGGGGTGATGGGCTCATTGCGTGAAGCGACAGTAGCAGAGTCTTCATCGCTCTCTTCAGGAATGGAGGTGGTCAGTTCGGTGGGGAATTGCGGTGGTGACGAGGAGACACTGGAGCAGTCTGGCCACAGGTGTTCTAGAAAAGAGGAGGGAGTTGAGTTATCATGCTCACTTTGATTTGGAATGTTTGTGCATCTAGAGTGTAGGAATGGAGTGGTGTGGGATATGGGATGTGGGATGGATTGGGAATACCTTGACGAGCACCAAGTGGAGCTGACAGCGAGGCTTGGGAGGAGACAATGTTGTTGCAGGCAGTTTGGTGTTGGCAATGATGCTGTTGCTGTTGCTGTTGCTGTTGCTGGTCCTGACGATGAGGAATTGCAGGCGCGACAGGCATTGGTGTGACTTCCGCGGTAGCAGCAGCAGGAGAGAGGGCAGAAGCGGAAGCCGGGAGGGGTACAGAGGCCATGGCTGGTAAATATAGCAGACTCGTGTTTTGGGCTGACTGACTGGATTTGTGAATTCCGAATTCCGCAGTGGGTGGGAGTTTGGCTGGGGCTAGCGATGAGGGCCATGCAAGGAAGGTGCGGAATGAAAGCAGCCTAGCAGCCTTAGCAGCCTAGCTCGGATCAGAGCCAAGCCAAGTTTGCTTGTTGTCTAGGGAGAGGTTGGCCTGTTGCAATTGTCGAATTGAATCAGTCCTGGTTTTGAACTCAAGCTCATGTGCTGGAGTGTTGCAATGTGGGTCGCAATGTGGCTGTCGCAATGGCTGGTCGCAATGGCAGTCGAAATGGCAGTTGCAATGGCTGTCGCAATGGCAGTCGCAATGGTGGGATAGGAGGGATAGGAGGTGTTCAAATAGACAGGCGTGTCACCGTCAAACTCACACGTCAGTGCTTCGAAATCGTCACTGGGTGTACCTCCAGCTAAATACACCACCCTGCTCTATGCTGAGGTGAAGCCGCCAGGCGCCTTCTACTCAGGTGCTAGCGGGCGATGCTGGGATGGCACTGTCTGAGGGTTTGCTGTCGGGTTCTTCTGGGTGCCTTTGTCGTTGGTGCACAAACAGGTCTCCTCCCTGGCTTTGTAGTGGAGGATGGCTGGCAGGGAAGCAGACAAGAATGGCTTTGAGTGATGGACTTGAGCTAGACTGATGGGAGGTGGTTGTGGACGACTTATGAAGGCAGAGAGAAAGGGCCCCTACTGCAGTGCCACAATACCAAGATCCCCCCGTGCCGAGGAAGTCGATTCTTTGCTGCCAAGGCTGGATGGTGCGGTGCACCGAGATTCTGTGTATCACAGGGGCTTGTCTGCACTTGCGACAGTCAAGTCGGACAGGAACGGTGGGCTGATGAGTGGCTTCCACAGCACGCGACAGTCAAGTCAGACAGGACCGGTGGGCTGACAAGTGGCTTTCATAGCACAGTGACCAATCGTCACGGTGGGAAAGTGGAAGGTGGGGGAGTGAAACGGTGGGAGCCCGTCCTGAATCACAGCTGCTGCTGATCTGCTGATCTGCTGCGATGATGGATTGACAGAGAGATGTGAACAGCTCCACCGTGAAGAAAAAAAAAGAGGGGGATTTGGAGAAAGAAGCAGTGGATGTCTTGAGAGATGCAGTCTTGGTCTTGGTCCTGGTTTTGGTCTTGGTCTTAGTCTTAGTCTTGGTGGGGACCGTGGACAATTTCAATTGGCAAGATTGAGATGGTGAAGCCGTCTCGTCAAATAGAACAAGCCAATTCTCACCTTGCCACCTGGGCGGCTTGCCCGGTGCATTGCACTGGTCTGGGGGTCTGCCATCCTGGTATCCTGCCAGACCCAGGACCCTCCCTGGACATGGGACAATGGGACCCCTGGCCCCTGCTGCGCACCCCCAAAGTACCTATACTACTAGTGCTAGCATGTACTAGCATTCATGGGCAATGAAGCCATTGTCGAATTGGGAAGACGGACAGACTGCTGCAATAGCACTTGATCATAAGTACTATCGAGCAGGTGGCACAGACCACTTTCTTGATTCATTTATTCTATGTACGTCAATAAACAGTGTATACGAGGCCGGTTGTGGTCAAGTATGCCAAACTCTGCTGTCTCTAAAAATGGCTGTTGAAGTGTCTTGTGAGTGCATAGCACACTCATGCCGTGCCAACTGCAATTTGCTACAATCAACAATTTCAATACAAAATACCCAATCGATCTCGGTACCTTTGATCGGAGTGGAAGCATTCACTTGCAGCCTCCTGCCAACACTCGTGCACAATACAATGGTCAGGGGTAGTTAAGGGTGTGAATCCAAGCCAGTCCGGCCGGAGTGATCTGGGCTGCGCCGGATCCAGGATAAGTTGGAGCCATCTGCAGTACTTAGCACAACTGCTACGATCCTCACACATATATAACCAATACACCACAATTCTAATTTTTATAGTGTTTTTTTTTTTTTAATGTTCAATGCTCGCCCCGTTTCAAGATCCATTATTGCAAATATTTATGATTCAAACGTTAAGCTAAAAACCTATGAGATATAGAAAAAATACATATTTTTGCTAAGTGAACCTTAGTTTATTTTTATAAAACTTTCTGAATTTCATATCTTTTTCTGATTCTCTACAACTTTTACAACTATTAATTCTTGGTAACAATGCTATTTTTAATCAACTCATTTACCAATAATCTTCTAAAAAGATTATATTAATTATACATTTTTAATATGAAAATGATTAAGTAATATATAAGCATAATTAGCCTTGGTGTACGTTAGATTGAGAATTATATATAAGTCATTCGAATCGGTTAAAATTTCTTTGAAGTACTTTCGATTTTTTAGTAAATATTATGAATTTATTTGTTATGTAAATAGGGTTTATAGCTGCAAAGATCGTTTATAAGAGGTTAAAACAATTTGCAAACCTAAAGATAAATACAAGTTGAAACTAATAATGGTTAAACGCAATGTTTAACTAATGCTAAGTTTTCTAATCCATAATATTAATCATAATATATTATAACTATATCTGGTAATAAATCATTTAATTTGAAGATTTAAAATCTGAAGGTCAATACCTACTTAAGATATAAAGATTTGCCACTTTTAAAAGATCTTTTTGGGAATTAATTATATTCGCTTATGCTTTTATAAAGTTGAATTAGGTAAGAAAACACGAAGTTATTCGGTTAGATTGGTACGTTAACGTAAGAAGAGAACAGTATTCAAAATAGTAAGATTCATAATATTGATGATAGATTCAAGAGAGAGAAGAGGTATCTGGCGAGTGCACGCCTCAAGTGAAAGCTTATAAGCTTTCATTTGAAGCGTGGCAATTTACCATATACTTGGTAGCTTGGAGGATAAAGATGCATGCCAAGTATGACTTACACTTAGAAAATGGCTACATATGATCATGGGAAGAATATCTGAAGGATAAGAGGAACTTATGGGTACTAGATAAACTTAAATAACAAACAATAATACAATTTGCCTCCCACCAAAATCTTCCCTAAATTCCTTATATTCTCTACGCTTTGATCTTAGTGACCTGTATAGTTTTCTAATCCTTATTTTTTCATAATTCGCAGCTAGAATTTGAACCAAAGAAACAAAACGCGTAAGAAAAAGACAAAACAAATACGAAAACTAAAAGAGTAAGAACGGAACGAACGAAAACGAAAACAAGTACGAAAAAGTGAAAAGGGAACGAATGAAAATAAAGACGGGTAAGATCGAAACAAAGAAAAAACAAAAACCACGCCTTACAATCCCTATGGTTAATTTAGAATGTCTACTTAATACTGAACCAAATGAGGTAATAAATGCAGACCAAAAACAAATTGTCTAAATTTATAAACCTTATTTAACAATTCCAATCATTAAATGTATATAATATTTTAAGAGATTTCATAATCTCAAAAACATAACGATATCAACTAGTAACAAAAAAATCATAATTAACGATTCTTACCACTATTAAACTATTTAAAATGAATTTATTTAAAACTTATGCAAGGTTATCCGAGGGAAATGTCATCGATTACGTTAAAAACGTTAAAATTGCGGCTAAGACACAGTCGTAAGATATGAACTTAATTGAAAAACTTTACGAAGGTTATTTTAAAACAGGACTAAGGTAAAATGAAATTAAATGATATTGTAACACATCCGAAAAAAGGGGAAATAATGGAACAATTGAAAAGTACTTTTTATCACCCGATTAAAGTTAAAGTTTAACATAATAACAACGAACACTAGCGTAACAACAAGTGTATCTTTATTCTGGAGATATACTTATGAGTTATTGATTAAATACGTAAAAAGGACAAATAAACTTACTGTATTATGCTTTTACATATTATAAAAAATAATAAACCGGTTTCTAGTACATTTAACAAATAATCGATAGAAGAAACATATGACGTTGCAAAAGAGAATTAATAACCGCTTGGTTTTGAAGGATTCTACAAACGAAAACATGATGTATAGAGATAAAGTTTTATACAACATAATAAAGTAAACGCTAATTTTAGCAACAGTAATACCAGACTATAATAATAACCATTTTTTACATAAAGTGAATAATAAAATAGCATCCAAAAAATACTTTATAAGGAGAGTACTCGCTAAGGTTATTCAAAACATAAAACTGTTCTAAAACAAATAGGCAAATTAACACGTTAAAACAATAGAGGAAATACTTTCCACAATTTACAAATTCTTGTAGGTATCAAAACCAATATTAAGCACACCCTTAATTTACCCCATAAGCAACTATAGTAGACTGACGAAAACAAAGTAAACAAAACACAAATATATACTATAATGAAAGAGTGTAAGTAATGGACAGATATAAACGCAGCTTAATACACAAATTTACTTTAATTATGCCAATATCTACAAACTGTACCACAAATTTTATTATTATCTTTACTCTAGACAACTATAGACAAAAACGTGTTAAATACAAAACCTCGCATTAGTAGGACAACCGATTCCCGAGAAATTGAAAAAAGGAAGAAAAAATAATGCGAAAATGTACAAACCGTTATTTATAGTATCGGTGAACCAAATTGAATGCGAAGACAGATCGGTAAATTAAGCCGAATACTAAGATCTTTATCTTACATTTAACATTAATTACACTGATGTTTTTTATTTAATTGACACTGATATGCTGGAAAATAGTATATAGAATACATGGATCAAATCTAAAAGTCGATAATTACGTGAAAAACGCTAATATACTCGTAAGAACTGCTAATATACTCGTAAAAAAAAAAAAGGAAAGAACAAAGAAATTGTGAACTTTATACTCTCCATAGCTGTTAAACTTCGTAATAATAGGGCCTCAGGGTATACAAACACATACGCTCGCACTACAGACAAAAAAAAGGAATATCTATTTATACAAGGTCGAACTCCCCACACACTCAAACATCATAGTTTTAAACTTTTGATTTTTAAGCTTTACAGTTTTGAACTATGACTTCGTTAAATTAGACGAAAAAAAGAACAATTTCGTAAGAATTTCATTCAATTTCGCATTATCATATATAGTGAATATGAGACGAATATTGTGGAAAAAAGACAATATATTATTTCAATCCAAGAATGTTCAAGCCGACCTAGAAACGATTTAATTTAACGGATACGATACGATGGATATATCCCAAAATCACCTTCGAGAATTATTTGATGGTAATCCCATACTACGTAAACAGATAGCATGTATATATAGACTTGTCACTATTTAGTTTACGTGAGTAAACAAAGAAAAACCGAGGAAGAAGCGTAAATGTACGGCATCTATGTACATGGTAGTAATAATAATTATAAAGGATTTAGCAATGCCGAAAACGATAAAAACTCAGCTTAGATATATCCAAGGCGATATTTACAATATCAAAATAAATTAATACATAGTAAATAATAGTTCTCTTATTAAGATTATTATATAATATATAAATATTCGTCTGAAGGTAACCATTAAGATGGAGAATCCATTTATAACACTAACAATTACTAATGAGAATTGTATAATATTATTAACCTACGTTTTATTCCCCCTTATTATTAGCAGTATTGTATCTTTGGTCTACGTATTTTTTATAGCCAATTATCCCTTCCATAATTTATTAATAAGTCGTAACTAGCTCGTACGCCACTCGATCATTAATGATTATACTGGTAATATTTTTCCTCCTACTAGTAAAGGCGAGAATTCATTCATTATACCCGTGATCCATCGTATAAAACCACTACCCTGTTAGAATAGTAGTATTTGCAGTGTAGTAAGTCAACTTTACTTACAGTAAAGTTAACTATACTGACTGTAAGTTGAGTGTATTGTTTTTTGTGGATCTACTATATTGGTTTCAAAGTAAGTACAGTATGCGCTCACTTTACACTGGGGCACGAGTTAAGAAATTGGCTATATAAATTACTGTGCAAACTGGCTAGCCATCTGCCAAACCTAGAATAACACATCTACCACTTGACCACGTAATATTATTGTTACTTCGACCAATAGAATCGACAACGTTATAACATATAAAGGCCTATTGATAGACAAAGTCTACTAATACTAATTAGTGCTTATTAGGTTAAGTACAGATAAGCTAAGTAAAAGAATAAGTTACTTTCCGGTTATACTTTACGTTAAATGAAGATTGGGTTAAAGGATTCTTTTTGAAAAAAGCCCCTACAAACTGCGTCGGTTTTCACGGCAATAAGTAAAAAAGAATTTTAGGCTGCGTCAGTTTTAACGGAAGCTTAGAGGTAGCAACAATATCTCTATTAAAAACACTAAGAAATCTTTACGAATCATTCTTTAAGAAAAACGTTAAGATTAACTATTAGAAATCTCAAAGTTTGGCAAGTTGACAAACGGACAAGTTAGTACTACTACGGATGTTACTAATATAAAACCGACGAAGTCTAACGGCCGAAACAATAAACAACCTTCGATTTTTACCTATAACAACGACCTTTGACCTTACTCTTTATACCAAACCTTTGCCTTGACTATAATTTTTTTTACTTTTCCTACGCTATTTTAATCGTTTTAATCGCTACTTTGAGCGAAAATACCAAGAATCGCCAAAACGCGTTAAGAAAGCTACGTCGTGCAATCTAATATCAAGTTACCAAGTTTCTAAGCGACTTTACATCAAAACACTAGGTCTCTATACCTAAAATTACCAAGTCCCTTACCCTATACACCTTAAACGTCTTACATAATCCAAAACGTCAAAATGGATAATATTAACGATTACTTTAAAGCTATTACCGACTCCGCTAATTAAAAAGTTATTAAGACCCTTAGATAACTTTTCGTTAAATATTATAACCATAATTATTGGAGATAAAATATTCATGAAAATTCAACCAAAGAGTATATGATGTGTTTTATCAGCTACTATAAACCTAAATATACCGACAGCGAAGATAATAGCCGCGTTTTTCATAAATATCGTAAGTTCTTTGACGACTAGATAATTGATATACGAAGAGTAATTTAAAAAGCCGTTAAATTTGAATTAAAGGCTGAACTCAAACTCCATAGGATATAGGTGTTGAAGGAAAGCTCTAACAAGCTGGTAAAGATCTTTTTCGAATTTATTTAACTTAAAGAATACCCTTAAGACCTACGCCCCAAAGAAAACGGTATTTAAAAACCTCACTGCCATTATATGCGTTTTAAGGGACCTCCCCTTTACCCTTGGCTGAATTAGGCCTCTTTACGTGCTGACGATAAAAAAACCTATTGACTTATTCGGTAGCTCAATACTTTTACTTGATAGCGCGAAGTACGATTTTAGTGATGGTAGAGCGCGCGAAGTAATGGCTGCTAATGCGGTAAGAGGAATCGATATTAGAGTTTTACACCAGTTAATTAAACAAGACAGTTAATTCTCCAAAAATCTTCAAGCCCCTATTACTTTACATCTCTTTAATTAAAATCGGCAAATCCTTTTAGAATCCTTTACGGCAGTTTTTCCTATATACACGAACTCATTACAGGTCTTACCACAGGATTTTACCCTTTAGACTAGACTATTAGTAATTACCTTTAACACCGCGTTTTGGAAGCCTTAAAGCTTAAATTTTGAGAAAATACTAATAAAGACTAGGATAACTATCGCGACCTGATCCAAATACCTGTTAAAATGGTTAATATTAACTATAACTTTTCACTCACTTCGACAAGATTTGGAACAACGTAGAAAAATACGATGGAAAGCCTTATAACCTCCTCGATACGAAGATAATGCTCTTTTTAAATATTTACAAATAAATAGAGGTTCCTATTTCTAGTTTTTCTTTATTATTTCCTAAAATCCTTACAAGATACGTTAGAGACTACTATATAACTTTCCTAATTCGAACAACTTCTTTTCGCAAAGTTTAAAATGATATGAAAGCCTATTTCAAATACGAATTCCACCTTACTTAATACTGCATGGAATAAATTACTACGACGTAAATCACGATAATAGCGAAAAAGAAAAAGAAGAAAATACTAATGGATATATTAAACCAGATGCTTAATAAGTTGATATTCTGTTAGCAAGTAATTGGGAAAGCCTATGTTAGTGAAACCATATTTCGCGAGTAAGTAAGAGTAGCCATTACGGGTATTAACGAGTTCGAATACATTTTACAACGCTTGGATGCCATTTGCGAAGGCTTTTTTAGCCAGTTTCTTTTTTCGCTCGTAACTATAATAATACGTACATCAAACTGGTTCGGTTGAAATTTCTCTAGTGTAAATAAAAAAAACCTTACGGTAATTAATTACGTCATCCATAAATATGGCTACAAACTACCTGAACTATTAAGGTTTAGCCTATTGAATTTAAATTAATAGCAATAGCAAAGTTAGCGCTAATGAAGTCAAAATTAAAGCGTACATATTAACCGTAAAAATTATCGTCGTAATAGTGGTAAAAGATGTTGGATTTATGAGAAGTATGGCTATTAGTTAATTAGCTACCCCCTTGCCAAACGAAATAATAAAAAGGTAACGTATTACATCCAATATCTTATCGCTTTTCAATAGGATTACTTAGATTAGATCGTATGTTTTAAGGGCGACGAGTTAATTAACGGAAACGATACCCCTAAGTAAATTAAGTAACATAAAAATTTAGCTTTTCGTGCGGCGTAGTCACTAGCCAACCACGTCTTTCTATACTGCTTAGGTGGTGAAAACCCTTTTCTTTGCCTTAATCAAGCCCCTAAACCCGTATATACCTTTAATTTTCGGATTCGTTACATAGATTACACGTTTCAAGTTATTATATCAAACATAGTAGCAACAAAGTATTTAATAGGAGGCTTTTCGAAATATGTATCAATACCAAGGAAAAGAAATACAGCTATTAAAATTAATTGTTAAGATATTAATAAGACCAAATTTAGCTTTGGACCCGGGGAGTAATTATCGTTATTAAGGATAACGGTAACTTAAACTATTATTAGATCGATTATATTTTATATCCCCAAGTCTCATACCCCTTTCCTTCTTTACTTAGATGATATAAAGACCTCCGGAGTTAACGTTAAAGTTAACACCAACAAGCTAGTTAAAAACGGTTAAAGGTTTTCTCCCGCCTTAAAGTAAGAGTATCAAATCTAACGAAGTTAAAGATACATCAACTTTATTGTCGTTTTGACCACCTAGCTATTAACAGGCAATACAAAGTCCTAAAGTTTGCAAGGCATAAAGATATAAAAGACTTTGCTTTAAAATCCATGAAAAAGCTTTGCTACCACTACCAAACATAAAACCAAACCTTGCGAAAATTTAAATTTACACTAAAATACGAAAAACCATTTAACTATAACGTCTCTATCAATATATTTTCCCTAGTTAATAAGCCTATTTTGCACGTCGTTAACTCTGTAACCTCTTTTTATGAAGCTAAGTTTCTAAACTCCCTTTCAGTAAAGTATACGTAAGAAACACTGAGGATACTATGGATCAACACGTACTTGGCCCCACTTAATGACGTTGTTCACAATACCGGTACTAACTTTATAGTGGCGGTATTTCAAGAAAATACTAAAATAATAGGTATCTAGTACAAATAGGTATATGTAAAAGTTTACTAAAGTATTTAAAAGATCGAGAGGGTATAGGCGCTATTTCGCCAAACGTATAATGTTCTTATACTAGATATTAAAGGTTTTACGAATCCAAAGGAACGACTTCAAATAACGGTAAAGGGCCTGAACGATATTATAGGCCCTAATAGCCTAGTACCAACGTTATTAGTCTTTGGAAATTACCCACGCCCAATGAGTAAATCTCTATTATTCGCAAGTATTCAGAGACAGGTTACGGCCTATGGCAAAATACTAAAAGAATTTCGGAAGGAATTGACACACCATTACCTCAACGATACCCTTAACACCAGCAATAGCCCTACGATTATGGAAGTATTTGCTTTACCGTGACAAAGTAAAATTATCGTGTAACGGGATCTGGGCAAATAGGAGGGCCTATATAAAACCTTAAATATTGTTAATTGTAAAGTAGGTATTAAGACTATTAATAACCCTGTAACGTTTTATACCACTTAGATTAAACTTTATATTAAGGTAACTAACTATAAAAACCCTTAAGCTAAAAGACTTAGCTAATATGAACCTATTTTATCTATTATTAATAAGTCGATAAAACACTGCCGGCGCGGAAAACCCCTGAAAAAGAGGAACGTTAAAAAAAGGAATACACAACAGGCTGTATTTATAATACTGCTTGGGTAAACAGAGAATAAAAAGATAAAAAAAACTAGGCATTAAAGCTTCGAGCATAAGGTATTATTAAAACCTCCGGTAAACCTTTTAAGGAAAGCGATAGGATCGAAATTAATGGCCTGCTAATTCAAGGAGTTGCACAATTCGTACCGATGGCTAAATTTAACTTTGAGGACTCAAATGTGACGATCTTTAATTCGAGGATTATCTACGAGGTTAAAAGTAAGACTACGGGGTGGCTATACAAAAATTCATGTCTAATCGCTTGAAAATACGGTAATAAAGATAAAACCTAGATCCTTACACAGTCGCCAACGATTTAAAAGATTAGTTAACGCTCAACAGTAGCTTTAAAAATACGTTTGCTAGTTAAAATTAAAGGAAAGTTTATATTAAATAACCAAAATATAACGTGAGTATACATGTAGTTCACACTCGACCTATAGCGAATCTTTTTACTAGAATTACTACCAAAACTACGTATTATCTACCCTTTATAGACTGTAATACGATGTGTTAAGCTATTATATGGACTGGCTAAATCAGGTATCTATTGATTTCTAACCTATTAATAGTATTTTAAATTACAATTCGGTATAGAATCTTGGATATACGACCCGTATTTGTTAGTGAAGTAAAGGAAAACCTTTGGCCTGGTAGGTGTGCAAATTAACAATACCCTTTTTGTGGGAACGACTAGCTTCAAACCATCGGAACAATAGGCAATTAAAAACTTCAAATTTTGAAACGATAAGCTATTCACGACGTTGGAAAAAGGAAATTAACTTAATTTTAATAAATATTGAATCCGCATACTTAGTGTTAATCCCTGCCTTAGCTTTCGCTAAAAAGGATTAGATACTAATTGAAATATAATCGACAAAACTAAGGTAACCAAAGTTTAAAAATACCTAAAATAGCATGCCTGAGGGAGTTATATTATTACTCTCTGTTAACCGAAAGCCTTTTACAACCCATCTATCGCGGCTCAACTATAGGACCCAACAGATAACAACTTTAACCGGTTAAACATAAATCTTGAACGGCAAATGTAAAACCTAAACCGAAGGAGTGATATAGTACTAATCAACCTGTTGAAAACCAAATTAATAATCTTTATGAACGGGTTCTTTGCAAATAATACCGACCCGTCTTTACAAATCGGCGTTCTAATAACCTTCGTTAATAATAACAGAGAGTAGGAACAATTTAATATTATCGACAGCCAAATCCATTGATCCTTTTACAAGTATAAAAGAATTACACGAAACGTATTAGCTTTAAAGATCTATAGAATAATGGCAGGCTTTAATATAGTTATAACACTATAGGAAACTCTTAACGTTATTACCAGAAAGTTAAGGATTCCTCATATCCGGTGATAATATATACCGACTCGGAAAGCTTATTTAAATGCCTTGCGAAAATAGGAATCATTGGCGAAAACCGCCTAATAATAAACGAATAGCACTCTGCGAAGCCTATAAAGGGAGGGAAATTAAGGAGTTTCGATAAATTAATAGAAAAGACAATCATGTTAACTTTATAACGAAGGTATCACCAAATAAGGCCTTTAAAAGGTTTATAGATAATGATAGACTAATTATACATATCGAAGGCTACGATAATAGATCGCCCGGCAAAGCTAAATCACGTAGCGAAGGTTAAGGATGTGATAGCGAGCTGGAAGACTGCTAGGGGATTAACGATGGCAAATTATTTAATTAACACGGTTAAAGTAAATGTTTGCATGTGTCTATGGCAGAAAAACCTTTTATAAGAGTTGATAAACTTGAACTTAGGAGTCGTGAAGCAATCAACGGTAATTAGGGTTAATTTAAGTGCAAATAAGTGAAATTTGATGTAAAGTTCAATTAAAATGAATAGGATTCGAGTAAGTCAACGAGGTCGCAATTCAACGCTTACCGGAAAAGATTGGTTAACCACATCAACGTACGCACACAGACTAAAAAGCTGCTAGTGTTGGAATAATAGTATTTGCAGTACAATAGGTTAACTTTAATTATGGTAAAATTGAATATACTGACTGCAAGTTAAGTGTATTATTTCGTGTGAACCGACTGTATTGGCTATAAAGCAAGTACAATATACACCCACTTCATACTAAGGCGCGGGCCAAGTAATTGGCCATACAAATTACTGTATAGATTAGCTAGCGGTCTACCAAACCTAGAACTATACATCTACCACTTGACCACGCAATACTACTGTTAATTCAAATAATCTAATCAACAACATTGCAATGTTTAAAGGCCTATTGATAGACAAGGTCTACCAATATACCCCTTAATATTTAACCAGCTTATATAGAATAAATCTTGTTAATAATTCGAAAATAGTTCTAGGATTTTGGTAAATAGTCGATGAAATGAAATGTAAGTGATAAGGATTGTTAAAACTTGGATGGCGACGGAGATGATAACAAGAGTGAAAAGAATCGAATATCAACAAGGAAAATTGAAAATACTAACAGAAATTTAACGAACTTCATAACTTTGCCAAATATACCTATCAAGTAATATATTTAAATTGAAGCAAGTCTTATACCTGAGGGACGATTTTACGAAACAAAAACTCTAGGAAAAATTAGTATTGTTAAAAACGTTTGTTTCGAGAATATCTTAATTATACCCTTTGGAAAAGATAACGACTATATTGATAAAACAACGTGAATAAAAACTATGGTTGTAAGATAAAACGAATAAGTTAAAAGGAAATCGGGAAAAGTTATTATGTTCGACAAGATAAAGGGATCGCTTATTAAATCACATTTTGATATTGTTGGCTATTTGTTCTATTTGCTTGTTTTGTATACATTAGTTTAGAATTTGAAAAGGGAAGCGGAAATATCATAAATTTCTAATTGTTTTACGGTACCACCATTTCTGTTCAGTTATCAATTTTTTACTACGATAAAGAAAACTCATTTTATATGTGACGGTTCAAATAATAATATTATAGTGTTATAGGCATTGAAAGTTTAAAAATACAAAAAAGTTTCTTAAATATTCCGGTATACTAATATTTACTATAGTAGGAAAAGATGAAAGAAGTAGGGGGAAAGTAATAGAAACTTTTTTGGCGTATAGAGAAACGAAACAAATACCAATAGCAAAAGATAACAAACTTAATAGAAATATCGAACTCTTGCTTGAACAGAGAGATTCGAACGACTTCTCATAAAATATTATTAAAAAATAGTTTGAGTTTTCTCGAAATCATGCCAACAACATAAGTAAGACGGATGAGGTCGATGAATTCACCGATGGGAAATACCCATAATTTGGCTAAAAAAAAGATTAGTATTACCTAGGAGATCAATATACACCTGGAAAGATATATTCTTGTTTGGTTTGAAAGACGTAAAAGTAACTAATCTCGTTATTCTCTTTATTAGGCTAAAATAACTTAAATACTTACAAAACAAGGTCTCTTTTTCATAGAAGTTTCATCTCGCGATAAAAGTAGCAGTATGATCTATATCATATTAATAAAAATTAGGGGCGTGCTCACGTTATCCAACGAAAAAAAATAGTAAGAATCGATTCGCTTATGATTAAATTTCAGTTATTTCTTGTATAATCATGTCATGATAGCTAACACATTTAAAAAAATCCATTATTGGATACTTTTTTTCCCAAGAAAAATCATAACGTTTTTTAAGCGATGCATTGAATGGATACTGGATTATATTTATTACGCCTAAACATAAGTATAAGACGGCGTTTATTATGCTAAAAATGTAATATTCAATATTGAATATACCTCACGAAATGATAGAGAGTAGATATATATATATTAATTGTTGTGAAATATTATAGTCGGAAAATGGCTGTGAATAAATAACAAAAACAGTAAATAATTTGGCGAAAACACTGCGAAACACAATCAAAAGAATACGAGAATTAATAAACTAACATTAACATTACTAAGAATATATACCATACCTAGAAAACAGCCTTCGATATATATATCGATGATGTTGAAATAGTAATAACTGCAGTGCAGTAGGTCAACTTTACTTAGAAGTAAAGTTGACTATACTAACTGCAAGTTGAGTGTATTGTTTTGTATGGGCCTACTGTATTGGCTGAAAGTCAAGTACAGTATGCGCCTACTTAACGGGCCAAGCAAATAACCATACAAATTACTGTGCAGACCGGCTTGCGGTCTGCTAAACCTAAAACAATACATCTAACACTTGACTATAAAATACTACTGTTACTTCGACCAATCGAATCGACAAAATTGTAACGTCTAAAGCCCTACCAATACTAATGAGTACTTATTAGGTTGAGTACAAATAATTCAAGTAAAATAAGAAGTTACTTTCTGGTTACACTTTATGTTAAAAAACGGTTGGGGTAAAGGAAAAATTCTTGCAAAGAGTCTTTACGAACTGGATCGGTTTTCATGGCAGTAAGTAAAAAGAAATCCAAGTTGTAGCGATTATTAGGGCAGCTTAGAGGTAACGACGGTATCGTTATCGAAAACACCAAAAACTTTTTACTAAATCCTTCTTAAAAAACGTTGGAATTAACCGCTAAAAGTTTCAAATCGACAAGTTGACAAAAAGCTAGTTAAGTACCATTACGGGTGCTATTACTACAAAAACAACTAAGTCACACGCTAAATAATCAGAATAAATAACATTCTATTTGATCCTCAACACAACCTTCGCCCTTGACACCAACAATTTACCCCTACTTTACTTTTTTTTCTTCCTTTACACCAATTGAATCTTTAATATCACTGCTTGAAGCGAAAAAGAGAATCGCGTTAAAACAAACCATGTAACAAGACTTCATGCTAAAAACACCAAGTTTTACGTTAACTAAAAAATTAAAATAACACCTTCTTAGAAACTAATAAAAACAATTAAAACCCTCGGATCCATTTTTTCCAAATACTATGATGAAGACCTTTAAGACTAAAATGTTGACCAAAACTTAATCGAAAAGCACCTGATTAATTTCATTTGCTTTTACATTCTCTAGTAAAATCCTGACGAAGAACTTGACTACGACAACTGCTTTTTTCGCCAGTATCGTGATTTCTTTCAATGACTAGACGATTAATATATTGAAAGCGATTAAATAAACCCATTAAGTCCAAGTTAAAGTCAGAAATTAAACAACAAAGGATATACGTACTAGAAAAAAGATTTACTGAGCTGGTAGAGACCTTCGAGTTAGCTCAACTTGAGGAATGCCCCTAAAACTTACGACCTAAAAGAAAAGATGTTAAAGACTTTTAACGCTTTTATACAAGTTTAAGGGGACCTCCCCTCCACTTTTGGTTAATTTAAGCCTTTCTATACGTTGAAAATAAGATTTTGTTAATTTATTCGGCAATCCAACACCTCTATATAACAGCGCGAAGTATTTCCTCCATGGTAGTAGAATATGTGAAGTAACAGCTGTCAATACGGCAAGATGTATCAAAGTCGGCGATATACGGTTAATTGAATATAATCGTCAAGTTACTCAAATCCTCTTTTACTACCAAGTTCACATTGTTCATTAACCCTTTACTCAAAATTGTCAAGTTCATCAAGGCGAAAATTCCTATGGTAGGTACGCTTATATATGTGAACGCACTATATATCTTACTATAGAGCTTAACTCCTTGGGCCAAGAAACTGGCAATTACCCTTAATACTGCGATTCGGAGATTTTGAGGCTTAAATTAATAGGAAACCCCGATAACTGGAACAACTATCGTGACTTCTTTCCTAGGCTCATTAAGATAATAAATATTAATTACAAGTTTTTTACAAACTTTGCTAAGATCTAGAATTACGTAAAAAGTATGACGGAAAACCTTATAACTTTCTTTATACAAAGATAATGCCCTTTTTGAATATTTGTAAATGAATAGAGGTTTTTTTTTGGTTTTTACTTACTATTCTATGGAATCCTCATAGGAAATGTTGGGGAATACTACCTGATTTTTCTGACGCCGGTACAAACTTTTCATGAGATTTACGATGATATGAAAAGTTATTTCGAGTACAATGTTCACCTTGTATAATATAATATAGAATAGGTCATTACAAGGTAAACAACAATGATAGCAAAAAATAAAGAGGAGTAAATACCGATGAATGCCTAAAATCAGATGTTTAATAAGTTGATGTTATGTTAGTAAAAGATAGGGAAAGTAGACAATAGTAAAGCCACACTTCGTGAATAGGGACGAGTATCTATTATGGGTGTTAATGAGTTTAAATATGTCTTATAATTCCCAGATGCTATCTAGAAAAGCTTTTTAAACCAATTGAGGTCCTCATTTGCAACCGTAATAGCACGTATATCAAATTCGCTTGGTATATACCTCTAAATAAATAACTTCCGCGATATGAATGAAAAAGACCACGCAATAGTATATTGCATCGATTGGAAGTACAGGCGACCACAGCGTTTAAAATCTGGTTTAATACCTTCGGAATAGAAGTTAAAACTATACTAGCGTTAAGAATTAGAGAAAACCTTAAGCGAATCTGTTAACCACAAAAACAATCGTTTTAATAGTGGCAAAAAGTATTAAATCTATAATGAGTCTAGCTATTAGTCTACCTACCACCCTTGATCTTAATGCCACAAATAGCAGGTAATATAAAACACCAAATACCCTAGTACTTCGAAACAAAATTACTTTAACTGTATCATAAACTTTGAAAACAAAAAGGAATTTGACGATAACGATACGTTTAAACGAATTACGTAGTATAAAAATGTTAATTTTAATACAATCTAGTGATTAGTCGACCATGTTTTCCTATACCACTTAAGTGGAAAAGACACTTTATCTTTACCCTAATATAACCTCTAATCCCTTATATATCTTTAACCTTCGCGATCGTCTCGTACACCATACTTTTTAATATATTATACCAGATATAGGAAAAATTAGGTACTTAATATAGAGTTATTCGCAATACGTAGCATTGTGGAGGAAAAACACTATTACTATCGAAATTAATTGTAAAGATGTTAATAAAGCTAAATTTAGTTTAGACTTATGCAAATAACTATCGTTACTAGAAACAACGGTAATTTAAACTATTACTATATTGATTATGTTCCATATTCTCAAGTCTCTTACCCCTTTTCTCATCTACTTAGAAGATATAAAGACCATTAGTGTTAGTGTTAACGTTACTGTTAACTCCTATAAGCTGGTTAAAAACAGCTAAAGGTTTCTCTGCGCCTTTAAATGAGGATACCCGTAGTTTCATTTTAAGGCTTAGAGGTAATAGTGTTGAACCTAACATAGTTAGAAGAACGTCAATTACATTGTTAATTTAACTATCCAACCGTCAATGGGATATATGAAGTTTTGCATTCTATAGGGTATAAAGATGTAAAATACTTTGAATTGAAAAAAATCAAAAAGACTTACTATCACTGCCAAACGTATACACAAGCCCTTCAAAAATTTAAGTTTGTATCAAAAAAAGATAAGGATTTTAATTGCAAGATCTTCATTAATGTGCTTTATTTCGATAATAAGATCTTTCTTTATGGTATGAACTTCAGAATCTATTTTTCCGGACCTAAGTTTTTGAAGTTCTTGTCCGTGAAGAATACGTGGAAAATATTAAGAGTGTTGTGAATTGATACGTATTTGGGCCCAGCTAATGTTGTTGTATACAATACTAGTACCAACTTTGCTACGGCGTAATTTTAGATAGATGTTAAAATAATGGAAATTAAATGTAAATAGGTTTCTACTAAAGTATATTAGAGTATTAGGAAGGTCAAAAGGATACAACTATTATTCCGCCGATCGTACGATATTTTTACATCAGAGATTGAAAGCTTTACGAACTACTAAACACGCTTTTAGATATTGGTGAAAGGCTTGAACGATATTGTGAGCCCTGAAGGCTTGATACCAACACTACTATTCTTTAAAGCGTACCTATGTTTAACGAGTAAATCTCCGCTATTAGTAAATACCTAAACCATAGTTGTAGCCTAAGTTAGGGTATTGAAAAAGTTACAGAAGGAATCAGTGCGGCGTTAAGTTAATGATACCCTTGATATTAGAAACGGCTCTACGATGATCGATGTACTTGCTTTGTCGTTACGAAGTGAAGTCCTTATGTAGCGGGAGCTAGGTAAATGAGATATCCTATATAAAACCTTGAGTATAGTTAACTATAAAGTAGTTTTAATACTGTTAACAGCCTTACGACGTTTAGTATTACGAAGTTCAAATCTTACATTAAAGAGACTAACGATAACGATAGAAACTTTCAAGTTAAGCGTCTAAGTCAAAACGATGTTTTTCTACTTATTATCGATAAGTTATTGGAATACCACTGACGCGGAAAATTACTAAGGAAGAAGAATTCTAAGTATAAGGAATACATACCGAGTTGTATTTATAATATTATTGGGTAAGTATAAAAAAGAAAGATGACGAAAATTTGGTGTTGAAGCTTCGAGTATAAGGCGTTATTGAAACCTTTAGCAAACCTTTCAAAAAAAGCGATAAAATCGAGATTAACGGCCTTCTATCTCAAAAAGATTCAAAATTCGTGCCTAAAACTAACTTTAACTCCTACGACTCAAATGTTACAGTCTTTAAGTGAAAGATTATATACGAGGTTAAAGGCAAGATTATGGGATGAACGTACGAAAAGTTACGTCTAATCGCTTAAAAATACGGTAATAAAGGTAAGGATTAAATTTTACATAATCGCTAACGATTAAGAAGATGAGTTAGCATTTGGTGGTTGTTTTGGCAGCAAGTTTGTTGGCTAAAACTGTAGCGAAGTTTACACTTCACGGCTGTTATATAATATCAATATATACGTGATTAGCAACAAATTTATAGAGAATCATGTAAATGGAAATATTACATGAATTATGTGTTACATACCCTTTGAAGATGGAAATATAATATATTAAGCTATTATATAAATTGGTTAAAATAGGTGTTTATTGATTCTGAACCTATTAGTCGTATTTTCAGTTACGTCCAAGTATAAAGTTTTTAATATACGACTCTTATTTACTAAATGTGTAATAAAAAGATTTTGTTTTGGTAGGTATGAAAATTAACGATAATATTTTCGTCGGAATTTCTGGCTTTATCATATAGAAATAGTAGGCGATTTAAAACTTGAAGTTCTCAAATTATAAGCCGGTTACGAATTTGGCAGAGGTTAACCAACCTTAACTTTAAAAGATAGTTAATTCGTATGCTTGGTATTAATACTGGATTTAATTTTCGTTAAAAGGGCTAGAGCGTTGACTTGGTTATAATTGATAAAACTAACGTGGCCAAAGCTTAACAATACTTGTAAAAGCGTGCCTGTAGTAATTGTATCATTATCTAATAACAACCAAAGGCTTCCTACAAGCTATCGATTGCGGTGAAAATATAGATCTAACCCAAAGAATTTTACTGCTTCAATAAAAGGCTTAAATAATAGATGCGAAACTTAGACTGAAAGGTATAGATAATTACGTTAATAAGCGACTTGATAAGGTTAAGTTACGTATCAGTGAACAGGAATATTCTGGCAAATTGGAAGATTATCAAGGGAATAGAAATACTGATTTTTTTTTAAGTAGTATGGTTAAGTTCGGGGTAGTAATAGATTTATTAACCTATGTGGTTAAATAAGATCAAAGGGTAACCTAACTTATGTTATTTAAAATATTTAGTGATAGCGAAAGCTGTAGTAAGGGTAATAGTAGCTTAGTTAACCTATATAGGTTAATTAAAGTAGCAAACAACTTGACTTATATGGATTGAAAAGGCTAATAATAGTGGTAAACCAATACGTATAAGTTTATAGCAAAAAGGTTATATATGGGAATGATTGAAAGTAAGACTCGGGGATGTGGGGTACCTAAAGGTAATTAGGGTAAATTTCGGTGCAAAAATTAACTGGAATTTACAGGAATAGTGATGGTTAACGAGTATGTAATTTGGTGGCAACCGGAAAGTTTTGGTCGACCACACTAGTGTATATGTACAAAAATAAATAGTCACAAGTATTGAAATATTAGTAATTGTAATACAGTAGGTCAAATTTACTTATAAGTAAAGTTGACTATACCGAATACAAGTTGAGTGTATTATTTTATATGGGCCTCCTGTATTGGCTTCAAGTTAAGTATAGTACACGCCCACTTTACACTGCGATATGGGCCAAGCAATAGGCCATTGAAATTACTGTATAGACCGGCTGGTATTCTGCCAAAACTAGAACAATACATTCACCACTTGACCACACAATACTACTGTCACTTCGACCAATCGAATCGATAACGTTGCAATGTCTAAAGCTCTACCAACAGATGAATACAATACCTTATTATAAAGATTCGTAGCGATATTCAACTTTTTACGCTTTTAGTATTTTTTTCTTCGTACTCGAAAATATTAGTTGTACTCCGTACGAAATTGTGCTATTCAGAAGTTAAATCTATTCGTTAGATTTGTAATTGTTATAGAAATTAGTTTGGTCGTTCAAAAAAATCGAAAGATATTCCAAATGTAGATGAAATTCAGAAATGCACTGCTTTAAGAAAGATATTATATGAACTACCTCACCTTACACCTTACTTTGTACAATATATACCTATGAAAACATTATAGACAATACTTTTTAAAACTTCCTATATAGAAAAATACCGAAAAGAACCACGATAAAAAAGATTTTAAAGTAAATATATTTGGTTTTTGAAGACTTTAAGTAAAAAAGGAAATATATAGGGGATATCATTTCCATATGCCTTACAATTTAAGAAAATATCGTAATAAATTCAAATCGCTCGCTTCAATATCATCTCGTCACAGATACATCTGTTAAATGGATTGATGATATTATTTTTCGGTTAAATGAGTTGTTAACGTATACTAAAATTAATAATAGGTTAATGACTTATGCGAGAATTTTGGCCTTATTTCCTTAGATATTGAACGATGCCGAGATGCGGTAGACTATTGGAGAAAAAGAAACGTTGGCCGCAGTTAAATATTTGAAAGAAGAGAGATTATTGGTAATTAAGTCGCCTTTCCTAACGATGATTTCTACTAACCATATGAATCTCATCTCCTCGTTGACGAATACGATAATATCTACGGATAAAATGGTATAATACGTGAATATACTTGAAATATTCGATATTATTATCGTATACCAACCTAACTCAAATAAAATGATTAAAATCGCGAACGAGATTTCAAAGTTATCGGGACCAATTTTTGAATTTTCAAAGTTAAATATAAGAGAATTAACGTAAACGGTGGGAAAATGTTTACTAGCGAAACCAACAATGTTGAAAGATTTAGGAACGGGAATTCTCTTGCCCATAATAGTGTTGAATCCATGATGAATGCTACGACGAGGCGTGATAATAAAGACTGTATACATCGCAAAAATGAATTTGTATGGAGAAATTGTGTGGTACTTTATAAGCGGCCAGAAAATGATTAAAGATTTACCTACACAAGTAAAGAGGAATATGAAGTGTAATTAACTGCAATTCTGAATTTATAACGGCGTATTACTAAAAAGAAAACTTTGTGTAGGATACACTGTTTATGTAAAAAAGATAAAATGTCTCAAACGTGAAAATAAGTTTATGATCTTTGAAAATATTTCAATATATTTTCGACTTTTTACATGTTAAATGAAATATTGTGGTATAAAACCCATGACATTGATGTTGAAAAAATAGTCAAAATATGCAAGTCATATACATCATTTAATAATGCTAAGCTAATCAATGGTAATTCCATAGCTATAATGGTTTTAAAACTATGAGATATTGTGCGTATGGATTCTACGGGTAAAATCAAACCAAAAAAAAAAAAAAAAAAAAAAAAAAAAACGGAAAAAAAAAAAAAAAAAAAGAAAAAAAAAAAAAAAAAAAAAAAAAAAAAAAAAAAAAAAAAAACCGGCGGCAAAACTCATTCACACCTCATGATCGATTATTTCTTGTGATTATTATTTTCCTGAGCCACAGGTAAACCAATAGATGAGAAAGTATATTGAATATGAAAACCTATTATGGATATTTTCGACTACCCTCACGAATATTAGTCGAATAACGTAAGATATTTTAAAAACCCGATAATTATAAAGTTATTTTCTAAAAATAAAATGAAAATGATAAATGAGCCTTTATATTCAACTGCGTTAGTGGGGTTCACGAAGGGATTGGTTTAGTTGATTGAAAATTGACTTCAAAATAGGTTTACGAACACGAATACAAGCGATTCGAGAAGTGGTCCATAGCTTTCGCAAATATTGTAAGGTCCATAAACAATAGGCTTATCAGAAACTTACCATAAACACCATCATAAAGCATACTAGATTGCCTAGTAAAGCCCTCGGGAACTGCTATTACGAGAATAGTAATAAACTTGGATTAAAAATAAGTGGCATTAACGTTTAACGAATCGCAAACGAATGAGGAAATAATATGTGACGAATTTATTGGCCGACGCGACAGTTCTTATCAACAACCAAATAATAAGTGGATAATGCGATAGATTGAAGCTAAAATTAACCTTAATGATAGCGTGCTACTTCCCAGAAAGGGCATTGACAGAGTGTATGATAAAGTGATACTGTCTAAAAAGAAGATTGGCAGAGTGCATAATAAAGTGATACTGCCTAAAAAGGAGATTGGCAGAGTGCATGATAAAGTTTGACTACCCAGATAAAAGCTTATAAGCTCCTATATAAGGTATGCAATCTTTGGATACCTCTTTTCCCTATTGAACTATCTACTTAAATATACACGACTAATCTTTATAATTACTCTTTTATTTTTACGTTTACTTTAACGTATTAGAACTTACCTATTATGATAAGTAACAGACTTTGTCGATTATAAATAGATTAGAAAAAACGAAATGAACCTAAGTTAAATACTTATAATGGAATGTTTTAACGGTTTTGATTGTCTATGCTTTAACACTACAACTAATGAAAATCATACGAGAGTATAGAAATACGCTTGAACGATTTTTAAATCCAAAACATAAAAAGACTGTAAAATCCGAAGTAATGTTGAAAAGGATAACTTTAGTACGATATTATTAATTCGGTTGATGAATTGTTCATTAAAACCCCTGTTACTATATTCTTCAATTCGTTTTGGCGTTTTGGCCGTACCCGAACACTTTTTAGAAAATGTTTCATTACGTATTAAGTTACGTAAACTAAAACCAACAAATTTCATAATCCTTTGCTAGGATTTATTTGACCTAAACGTTATATTTAAACTTTTTCCAAATTTCGGAAATAGCTTAAACGTAGTATTTAAACCGTTTAAAAATACTAAGAGCAGTTAAAACAAGACCTCCGAACCACCTACCGAACGTATACCACGTACTAAATATAGTATTCGAAGCGTCCACTACGTTACTACGACTTATTAAGTATTAAGCCTATTTTAACTTTCATATACCTTTCTACACTCTTTTACCCCGTTCTCCTTTTCTCGTTAGCCCTAAATTATACCGTTTTTTGAGTTTGTTACTTACAGCGTTGAAGTTTACTAGTTATTGAGTTAATACAGTGTTTTGAAAATAGTAAAAGACTAATTTAGGACGCCTAATTAGCTTATAATTATATTTTATTTATATGTCATCCGAATCTTATTCATGTTAGTAAGCGCTAAACGCCTCGGTTTAAGCATTTTATTACATTTAATTTACTTGTTTTTCATATGTTATGCATTTCTATTTGAACATCTCTGTTTTGTAGATTTTTATTCAACATTTTAGTTCAAAACCTCTTTCAATACTAGATTTCTAACGCATCTGAATCTTAATTATTAAATCAAACCAGATTTTATATCGCTTCAGTAATTGATATATATACCGAAACTAGCTTGTAAAGCATTCAGTTTTACTTTGTACCTTTATCACCATATATTTATTAATGATAAACATGGTGAAAGTTGGCGAATATATCAATTATATCTTTGAACATATATACTTTCGTAACAATATTCCAAAATAATTCCACCTAAACTTATAGGAATATTAAAATCGAAGTTTTAGAGGAGAATTTAGATACTTTTACGGCAAATATGTATGTTATAAACATAATTTTTAACTATTATTACGGATATATGAAAAGGCGCGACTTATTCAATAGTATCCGGAAGGATTTTGCGGATTGCACGTTGAAGATATGGTGCATAATAAAAGTTATAATATTAAGAATATTAAAATAACAATTGAAAAATAAGGGCATTAATATAACTGGTGGCAATATTAACCGTATCGTAAAAGTATTGTCGGCGATGGCTAAGTTTATTTAAATACCAAAATGGATCTACGATAAAGTAATAGACGTGAGATTCGTAAGGGTAAACTTGTTGGAAAAGCGTTAGAATTGACCTTTTAAAATGGCTGATAAAAAACGAAAAACAAAAAAACCCTCGTAAATACAGGTAATTATGCGTTTAATAAGATTAAACTCACGTAGCAAAAAGCAGACAGAAGGTGAGGAATAGATAAAAGAGGAGAAAGGGCTATAAAGATTATTCATTACTTGCGTCAAATACGGACCTTCTTTAAAACGTATTTTTTGAAAAAAGATATAAATAAAACTACTTCCCGGATATAATTAATAACCGTTTTGAACGAGATAAAAACGGTTTAAACAAGGAAAACATCCCACCCGAAGATAAAATAAGCGACGTGAAACAATAATACGAGCCTTACAAACTAATACTTAATAATTACAATCTATGCAAACACCTTTTACCATACTATTTTCCTACTAATAAAAGTAACCTAATAAAATGTATTGATTTCGCTACGCTATATGATGAAAAATAGAACCATAGTAGTAAACCATACGACGTCCTCGATAATACAATCCGTATAATATTAAATACTTGTAAAAGGATAAATATTCAACCATTACAATTGTATATTATTTTACCTGTTATATTTATCATGTCAATTAAAAATGTGATATATATATTATTTTATGTAGCTGAATATTTTCATGGAGTATTACATTTGTTGAGAAATGCAATTTTCTATGGATATAAATTACAAGCCTTACAATAGAGATTCAACGGGTATTACTTAGTAATCTATCAAAAAATAGCGTTAAAACGCTAACAAAACCTCAAAAAAAATGTTTATCGTTTTACTAGCGAAGTTTAGGAAATGTTAAACGGCTGTTAAACCAATCTATAAGGGAAATAAACTATTTATCTAAGCAATTACAAAAGCATACCACGTAAATACAAACTTTGACCTTACATTATTCAAACCAGAAAAAAACTTGGAATCTTTTTGTACGAGCTTTAAAACTTTATTTAAAACTTTATTAATCTGATAAGTAAGCCTTGGATAAGTATGTGTAGGCGATAAAACTAAAGTTGAGGACTAAATTACCAAAATGAACCTCATCTATATAATTTACCACGTCTTATACCGACGGTTTAAAGTATACCCGAAATGAAATAAACGCCATAATTACGTCTATAAAAACGAAAGATACTAAAGAAAAAGCCCAGGAAACCGAAGGAAAAACATTTTTTAACGAGGATAATAGTATATTTAAATACATAATTCACTACATATATTACAATACTTACGGCGAAGTATACGAAACTTTATAAGTTTTCAAAAACGATATATTATATGTAATAAGGACGGTCATTAATCCATTTATTATATAGTACGCGAATGAATTCGTATTAAACGTTAATTTCAGGCTGTTTACCTATTTAAGGACTAGATAGAAGCTAATTTTAGAGCATACCAAGCTGATTATGGAAGTATAAAGAAGGAATCTGACATATATCCTTTCGAATTAATCTCTAGAGACAACGACTTAAAGGAAAATAAAAATATTATCAACCCAAGAAAAGGAGATTAACCAAACAGTATTTACGGACCAACAAAATGCCTTTTTTATATATCGTAAGCTTAAATTACGAAAAAGAAATGTTAAACGCACATATAATGTTGCAATTCACACTTTTTAATGGGTATAACAATACTTTTAAGGAATTATTTTAATCACCCGTGTAACAGAAATTTTAATCGCTGGAAAACAACAATTCAAAGTTTTCGCGACGAGATTTCCAAGATTTAAACTCGACCAAATAAGAGAATACCGGGAAGTTTTATTCAGCAAATGGAAGACGTTATTACTTAGCATTATTATTGTAAACATACGATTCGAATCGGTTAAGTTTTAGGTAATAAATTTTAAGATGTTATTTCTTTTATTATGGATTGATATAAATAAGCTCGGGATTGAGGTTCGAAATACGAACAATTAACTTATATACACTTTAGATAACGTATTCATATCGTTTCGGTTGAAGTTCGGCTACCTGTAGTTTTCCCCCAAATTTCGTATAATTAAATTCGTTTACTTAATATAGCCGGAAATAAGGATATTATAACGTTAATTCAAATACGTTACCGTATAACAGCTTTTAAGGATTCTCTATACCATAATATACATTAATGTGAGAAAACAAATATTAAAAACTATCGAAAAGTTTCACTGCAAATGTTAATTGTATCTGTAAGCCCTATGATAGTTTAAATTCCGCTTTGAAAACGATATAGAATCTAACTACTAGGTTATCCATCTTCAACCTTACATTAACTTGCTTGGCATTGGTGTACGGAACACTTTGTTAAGGAAGGTAAGGGGCCTACACTGTAATCTCCAATAGTGCCCACTTTCGAGAATAATTTTCAGGTCTAGTCGCTCTCAATACCATCACTGCACATGCATCCTATTCCACCATAATATCACTAATCGGCTCTATTATCACTTGAATCTTTTTCAGCAACACCTTTTTGGCTATAAAGATCGTTGTCAGCCCGGCGCACCGCCTGCACAGCGGTGCATCCAGAAAACAGCCCTCTCAACCAACGATTCTATCCCTCGTTACTTGTGTCAATAAAGCCCTTCAGACTTGGAATTGAATTGTAACTGTAATTGAATTTTAATTCCTTCTACGCTTAAATGTCTTAAAGAAAGAACTTTATTATAAGCGCTTGCACTTAATGGCTTTATTTCTCTATTTCTCTATTTATTTATTTATGTATTGATTTTCAAGCTGTCGCCACACATACCAGCACCCCGCTCGCTCAACAGAGCGTTTAGATTTGAACTTACCCTGAAACTGAAATGCAAGTTTAGTTCCCTTTACATTTTGAAGTCTTAAAGAGAGACTTTTATTATAAGCGCTTGCACTCAACAGCTTTATTTATTTATTTATCTTTAAGCCGCCGCCACCTACACCGGCACCCCGCTCGCTTAGTAGGGCTTTGGTCTATACTTTCAATAGCTTTAGCTATTTACAGAAATATTTGTATGGCGCACCACCCATTTAGTATTGTATCTCCTTTATGATTCTCCTATACTTATTAGGCTTACAGTTCGTTGAAAAAAGGTAACTCAGAGTCGTGATTTTTCCACCGAGTTATAAAGTACATTTATTAACGAGTTTCAAAGTATATCTTCCCTATAGCCACGTGATTTTAACTAAAATATATGTTTTTTACAGGTTCTTTACTCTTTTAGGACTGCTATTAGATCCTCAATACGAGTAGGCGTTAAGAAGGGACTAAGATGACCGTGTAACACAGCTTGGTCAAGGCTCTAGCTTTTACACCCGTATGTTTCGGGTCTTTAAACTATGGGGTTACTTTAAAGACTTGATTGAAAGGCTGGTTTAAGATCTGGTTTCCTGTTAAAAGTTTCAATTGATATTTTGTTCTATGAGCAGAGGCTGTTTTTCCTATGTTATAGGTATAAGGTTAGAAACTAATGTTTGATACACCTACTAGTGGGTGTACTCTTTCTACGTAACCATCTAGACAAACCCTTTACGAATACGATCCACATTCGTTGACAAAAATAGTGTTTTTAGAAAACGGGAACCTATATAGTTGATATAAGGCCCCTTTGGCAATCATTCAACAGTATATATAACGCAATGGTTCGGAAATTAGCCACGGGTGTAGAGGATACATCTTTCAGTTTATATACGTATGGTATAAGGAATATGATGGTCTATTCAACAAAGTTAAAGGGTGTAACTAAGAAACGAGAAACATGATAGGGTAGTGATTATATAAGGTGAGGACTTCAGTTGCGAGCCGTTCCGCTGGTATATGTATGTATTTTAACATTAGCGAGGATCACAATATACTATCTATAAAGTGGGCACTGCTTGGTAATGGTAAAACTTCTTTTTTAAAAGAAAGACCTACCAGGTTATCGATAATATAATATACCTTAACAACTACCTAATACAATATATTGTCGATGTAACTATATTATTTTGAATGGTTAAATTTACACGAAACACTTTCGCTGCGTACTACTGAAATACTTTCATAAACTATTAGTTTAGCGTTTACCTATTACATTTAAATTAGATTATTTACAATGTTGGTATAACTTTTGAACCGATCTAATTACGTAATAAATCTTAAATCATCGGTAATAAGTGTAAATAAATACTAGTATAGGTATTATAGGGGATCAGAAAATATAAACGTTATTATAAACCGCTTAAAAAGAATTTATAATACTATTCAAGATTTAAAACGTATTAGTTTCAAGGAATTAATCCTAAAAATAGCGGTTAAAGCCGTGAATAACATACCTAGTCCGAGTATTCTAATCTTAACTTCTTTTGTTTTTGGTATTTACCCTAAAATCTATACAGATTTAATATCATTACCAATCACAATACAAAAGACAAATGTTATGGCAAAAGCAATAGTAATATTACGTTTACCACAGGTCAAGAATAATATTTTAAAGGCATTAGCTACAGAAAACGTATTAGCGTAAAACTAACTTTTTGGATTTACTAATTCTATCCAAAGTTTTGGTTTGGAAAACGAAAGATAGATAAACTGACCCTTAAAGATTGAATAGGGTTATAGAATACGACATATTTATAAATCTATCAAATAGTACAGGTTAATTTCTTTAAACGATGTTATGAAAATATAAAACGCAAGTGGTACCCGATAATGACGCGGAAACACAATTTAAGGAGTGGTATTGACTAAACTATTTTTATAACAACGAATTCAAGCCGCTTCCAAAACCTATATATCATTTAAATAACCCTTTATCACCTTTACCCCCCCACAAAACTAGCCTACCTAAACGAACAAAACCAATACCAAGCTGCCAGAAACGCTCACTTGGTTCGAAAAACAAAAAACACTTCAAGTCTTTTATTACGGATTTTTTTATAATTGAAAAGGAAACGGCGGATCGTAGGTTAAATGGAAGGCTTCGTCGAAAAGACATGATTACTATATCAAGTACCCCTTTGAATAATTTATTTACAAGGAAATTACGGCTTTGAATCAATTGCGCATTTTTTACTTTAAAAGGTTTAATCTAGTGGTTTACGGCACTTGAAGATTTTTTTTTCATATGTTCAGTTTATGAAGGAAAAGACCAGGTTGGCAAACCTTATGAAAAAAAACCACTTCATGATTGAGGCGTACGACGATACCGGCAAAAAATATTATAACTTAATTGCAAACTTTGTAAAAATCAAGCTATCCCCTGATTTTAACGTTTATCGCCTCTCTACGTATACCTTACAACCTTTATATCAAATTTCGTAATATTATATAAGTTTACATATAGTTAGAGGAGCAACTCAAATATCGTATCTACATCTATATATTTATAAAGCTGCGAAAGTATTATTTACTTGGAATAATTATACGTATTATGAAGACGATTTACAGATTCGTTAAGATTGTGGTATATTAGTATGATACATATTAAAGGCATTGTAAAAAGCGGTTCGAAATGGCTAACTTGTCTTTCGATCTATGTATTTTATTTTAAAATTACATTGAAAGGAGTTTACATATACTAATATGTAAACGGACTATATACTAACGTTATGAAATATATCGTTTTCCGCTTAGAAGGTAAAACAGATTCCAACAGCCGACTTAAAAGCCAAACTCAAAGTACACATAACGGAGGACCGCGTAGTCGATTTTGATAGCGTAGTAATCACGTTTCATAACATCATTTTAAACTTATCTTAAAAGGAATCATTAGATAAAGTTTCCTTAATTAACCTATCCAATAGTAAACGAGTTAATAAATATAAATATTAACGCATAAGTGGCGTTTAGATTATTTCAATAGTATAGTTAAAGGTGGTATTCAACCTTTCGGTCGCCGTAAAATATTAAACCGATCATTCGAATAATGGATATAAAACTCTTAATGAATACTTCGCGTAGTAAATAGGTAATTTGAAGTGCGGCCAATGATTAATACCGTTCAATTTACGTATGATTAAACTGTCTATTTTATTCACAAATTATACACGAATAAAACCGAATATTACACGTAAAAAAGATTTGGTTTTGTTTTTATTAACGAAATATCTATTTGGAACGAATTGACCATTTATAATAACATTATCTATTAGAACTCAATGAAGTATACGTGGGATACTCGAAAACTTTTAGCCTTGGAAATTTATGGTATGGTTTGAGGATTCGACTCCGGAATTACAATAATAATAACGGTTCGGATAATCATTTCAAAACTTAATTTCAATACCCTCACTATTTCAATTTACATTAACCTTATTTTTTTTCACGTATACCTTGTAAAACCCAACACAATAAACCAACAGAAATTTATAATTGATATTATAGCTTTAGGAAATTAGTTTTAGCGCCGTGAGATTAAAGAAACAAGGTAGAAGAATGGAAAGTTAAACTAAACAAATATAATAATCATGGGCGCCCCAAATAGAGTATAAGAAACGTTCGTATTAACAAGAACTTTTTTTGTTAGCGTTGCTAGGAAAGTCTTACAAATTTACTCTGGTTAAGTAATTTGTACCGATTTTGGTATTTTGTTGCTATTTGAATCTGCCTTTTATATCGTTTTTAAGATTTTTTTGCCATGTATATATACTATTCAGAAAGTTTTCAATATGTTATTACTTTTATTTTTGTTGGTAGACTTTAGACGTTGCAACGTTGTCGATTTGATTGGTCGAAGTAATAGTAGTATTGCATTAGTCAGGTGGTGGATGTATTGTTCTAGGTTTGGCAGACCGCTAGCCGGTCTGCACAGTAATTTGTATAGCCAACTGCTTGTCACATGCTCTAGAGTGAAGTGCAGCGTACTGCACTCGACTTACACCTAATGCGTTAAGTCCACATAAATCAATACACTTGCAGTACGGTCAACTTTACTTACAGTAAAGTTGATATACTGCACTGCATGCAATACTATTCCAACAATTTTACTATTTACAACGTTTCTAATAATAATTTTGACTTATTACCTTTAAATTCGTTATTCACGTGACGATTTCTTTTAAAAATAAATTTTATTATTGTATAACGAATTGCAATATAGTTGGATAGATTGACGTTAACATGGAAATAAGTAATTAGTTGTTACCGAAAGAAGAAGAGGAAAGCGGCATTACATTGTCGTCGTCCTCGTTATCCTCCTCCTAGCCACCCTCATTGTCGCCGTTACTATTGGCGTCATTATCATTACTGCTATTAACGTTGTTACCGACGTCGTCGAAGGAGGGGCCCTGCGTTTTAGGCCACATACCTTTAGGTAAGAGTATGGAAGGGGGGGAGAGGGGGTGGTTACCTTCCTTACAGTAACGTATGATAATGTTGTTAAATTCGATTATGTAGTATATATGTACGCCCGTCTTTTAGGAGATTATAACGGTTGCTGTTTTTTTCGGCTACTGATTCACGCCTATTACTAATTAGTATCGGTTTGTTTTAGCTATTATAAAAGTGGTTTTTTTTCCAAGCGTACCGAATAGTGTATTAGAATAGTAGATAATTGTTATTCGCGGTTAAGATTACTAATTTGGACCAAATTTACTTTGAAGAAGGAGAACGCGTAATCAGGCTTTGGCTTACGGCTTCAAAACCACCAGAACGGGGGTATATCTGCTATTGGTCCGTTTGTAACAGTGATAATGGGTCGACCGACCCCCGTTTTAATGGAAATTACTAATAAACTTGCCCACAACCGCAGAAGCGACATACAGCACGTAAGATATTTTATTAGCAGCTCGGAGACGCGAACCCGAGTGGGTTTTTTTAGCCCTTTACGTCTTAAAGAGACCTTATAACGTATCCGGGTAAGCCGTAATTCGAGGTGGCGAGCTAGGTCGACCATTTCCGTCCCGTGTTTAATGATATTAATATGAGGTAGATTAAGGAGAAATTAATAATACGGACCGCATTATAATTTGGTTAGGCTACATTCATAACGGCGAGTAATAATCATTACCTTTCAAGGGGTTTTTACCCGTAACAAAAAGATAAAGATAATAACTTTAAAAGTCTTTTATTCGTCTTTTAAAGTCATAGGAGAAAGAGGGGAGGGAGAGAAGAGAAAAGAGGGGGTAGGGGTATTGTCGGTAGCGGTGGAGGAGATAAAGCCAAAGATAAAGGTAAGGATAAACGATATGTTGCCAGAGGAGGCGGGGTTAGCAGTGGCGTTAGCGATGGTGTAGTAGGCGGTGGCGGCAGAGACCTCTTTTCTCTTACGTTGCCGCATCAAACGGCGCTTAAGGGAGCGGTTTTTGCGTATTATCTGTTTTGGGAAGCGGTTAGAATATGGCGTTCTTTAAGTGATTTACCTATAGGAGCGGTGGAAATAATTATTTGAAATAATAGTTGAGATGTATATACCCCAATTCATCAAGTAGAGACTTATGGTATAAAAAGGGGCGCGTCGTTTAAAGAAAAAGAAAAGAGGTTTTACTTAAACCAATAGCGATATATTGTTTGATACTAACCCAAAAACATGTGATACAAACAATTAACTTATACCTTTATCATTATACCATTATGGGGATTGATAAATTTCCGTTATTGACAGTTATACGTCTTTCAATTACCTATACTAATTACGGCTTTACTATAACCACTACCGCAATTGAAAGAATTAATTGGAACTTTTACAAATTGTACATTATAAAACAAACTATTACTATCGAGTTACAGAAATAAACCGTACCATAGGCTAAACTATTATTACTAAATTATAAATATAAAGAACACCATAGACTAGACTATCATTAATCAATTATAAAAACGGGCCCTGTCGAAAAACAATTGGTTGTATAACTATTACGATAAAATTTTAT
Organism: Anisogramma anomala; assembly: GCA_038502455.1. NCBI lineage: Eukaryota > Fungi > Ascomycota > Sordariomycetes > Diaporthales > Gnomoniaceae > Anisogramma > Anisogramma anomala. Next base: position 25,550,474 of record JASMMZ010000005.1, on the reverse strand, counting down.
AGTTATTAAATAGCTACGTTAAAAGTTGTATCATTTTTGAGTACATGGTAACGTTCCACTTCGTACGGTGTATTACTATAAAGTGTATGATAGCGTGCCACTACCCAAAAAGGGTGTTCTCAGAGTATACGATAAAGTGTTACTGTTCAAAAGAGAGATTGGCAGAGTGCATGGTAAAGTACCACTACCTTAGTGAGAATTTATGAGCTCTCACTTAAGGCATGCACTCTCTAGATAAATCTCCTCCATTTTGAACTATCTACTTCAATATACACTATCAACCTTTATGATTACTCTTCTACTATTACCTTCACGTCAACGTATTAGACTCAACTGATAAAAAAAAAAAGGGGACCCTATAGCAACGACAACGACAATAGTACTCAAAATGTGTCTAAATAGAACGTGGATATTAATCGTATTTAACGTTAAAGTTGAAAAGAGGTAAATTTAAAATGTTGAAATATTTATATAAAAGTTGAAAGAAAGATTAGAGAGTTAAGAAGTTAAAAGGGTAAGAAAAGTAGAAACTTGAAGGATTATTATTTAAGTATGGAGTATAGTGGAAGGTTTCCTTTATTCTTTTTTTTTCTTTGTTATCTATTACGTCACATCAACCCAAGTTAACTTTTGCTACGAACGTCAACTTTTGTTTTATTTCACTTTGTTCTATATGGCTTCGAGGACTCGGCTATAAATTGATGAGGGGATAGATGATAGCATAGAAGATTACGATATATGTCAAGCATGACTTAAATAAAGGAAACAGCTACCCTGGGTCATGGGAAGAATGTTTGAAGGACAAGAGAGATTCTTGAGTACGAGATAAACTTAAATAACAAACAACAATAGAATTCGCTTTCCACGGGAATTATCCCCTAGTTCCTCACATTCTCCATGCTTCCATACTGTGCCAACATCCCTCCTGTAGCGTGACACGTTATCATGCATTCTATAAGAGTATTTTTTTACAGGGTAATATGCTATCATACGTTCCGCAAACGCGGTTCCTTATGTTCATTAATTATATTAATATCTAATAGTATCTATATTGCCAATGTTTTCTTTTTATTAAAGGCTTTTTATATATAATTTTGTAATGATAATGTAATGTAAGTCGTAATTAAAAAATCTTTATATCCATAAGTTAACAATAACAGTACAATTTGATTAAACCTTCAATAGGTTGTTCAATAGTGATAGTAGTGTATATTATAGTTGGTTTTGAAAAGTAATCGTAAATTTGGTAGTAACAGTTGTATAATAATTAAAATTTTGTTTTGAAAGGTTAGTGATTTTTGTAAATGTGTGGTTGTCGATGTTTCATATCGTAAAGTTAGTATGAAAAAGTAATGTATCGTTATCGGTCTAAGTAAAACTTTTTGCTTTTTTCCTTGAGTAACACGTAATTAGTTATACAGCGTTTATAAGTTTCAATAACAAGTTTCTAATCAGCTATATAGCGCTTTTTATGAATTGATTACTTGATTAATACCATATTTGAATTATTTTAAATAATATGCCTCGTAAAAACCGGTTCGAAAAGCGCTATTTGGCGCGCCAGCGGCGTTTCATTGAAGCCTCTATAGCTATTACACGTCGCCCCGCTAATACTAGCATCCTATCATATATCCTTACCTTTTTTTCCCGCTTCCTTTTACCCGCTTCCGCCGCCGCTATACCTCATTTTCCTCCC
>JASMMZ010000005.1:25443872-25548728 GCA_038502455.1 Anisogramma anomala | reverse complement strand
TTATAGGGGTAGAAGCGGGGGTTTCCTAAGGTTATAAACCTTACCTCTTCGCCACACATAAAAGCCCCTTCTTTTCCCATAATGCTGCACCGCCGTCGTAAACATAGTATCACAGAATTATAATGCGATATGTAATATTTATCTTTGTTAACTGTAATATACTCATGTGATATAAAGGAGGTGCATATAGCGGAACGATTATGAAATTCAAGGGAGCGGCTTATTTAGGTACGTTGCGAAACTATTTGAACACGTAAAGTGTTGAAGCGACGTACCCGGGTGCGCCTTCTCATCCTGTCAATAAATATGCCTTACGTATCATACGTTACGTCCGCCGTCGCAGGTAGATATACTAACGAATACTGTTAAAGCGGGGGTTCCTCGTTTCGTTATTACCGTTACAAACGGAGCGGCAATAGGTGTATCCCCGTATTAGTAACATTAGGTTCGTTCACTGAAACCCTATTATGCGCCCGCCGTTTCTATGGTTAATTACTTACTTTCTAGTAGCATGCAGAATTGGGATGTATACTAAGCATAACTTATACTAGGAAAATAGCTACCTGAGTTTATAGTAGAGATATGTGGAGGATAAGGAAGACTCACAGGCGCTAGCTAAACTAGAATAAACAACAATACAAATCCACCCTCCACCCCTCCAAATACCCTCAAAACTTTCCCACTTTGCATTGTAACCATCCCCTAGTACGGAATCCAGAGATTAATTATCCTTTGTACATTTTTTTAATACGTTATTTAAAGCGTAATTCATTGACATTTCCTTTTTCAATATGTCATTCGAGGTTCCTATATTGAACATTCACCTCACTAATACGTAATATAAAATTAAAGTTATTTTTCGTTAGGTATTAACTAGCGGTCGATGGAGACGACGATTACTATCACTATTTAGCTGGCGAGCTTATGCATATATTGCGTATGTAAGTTCAAAAACATCTTCGTATATTGTTACAAAGAAGACAACCCTGCTTATCGTCCCCTGTTTAAGGGTATATGGCCCAAGGCGTGGGGACGCCTAACCTTTGTCCGGGCGACGACGTTAATGACAGCGTCGACTATAATGGTAATTTTAATGATAACAACAACGACAATGAGGGCCACAACAAAAACAACAACAAGACGATTATTAGCCCTCTTGCTCCTTCCTTTTTTGGAAGTTTTAATTTCCTTTTATGTTACATCAGTTCTCGCAGTTGAAGTGTAAATAGTTGTATCATAAATTGCTTTTTAAAAAGAAATCATATATAGGTGATAAATAGTATATATATGAAGTGATAATATATTTGTAAAGTTATAAATAGTAAATATAAAGAGTGATAAAATATTAGTAGAGTGGTAAATAGCTTATTTACAAAGGGTTAATAATAAGTCTAAGGTGTAAAATATAAAAATAAGCAATTAGGTGTAAAGAAATACGACTATTTAGAGTTAATTTATAAAACCGTTCTAGTAACGTTAACGAAAAAATTCGTTATATATATAAGCGTTTTTAATACGTTATTTAGGGAGCTATTAGTTATTGTATCCGTTAGGTTAGAAGTTCCGACGATCCATTTCATATTTTTAATTTTGCGGCGTTTGTAAGATTCGAGTAAGGTTACAATATCTATTGTGACAAGCTTCTTGTTTGTGGTAATGAATTTAACGAGGTATTTGTAAAGGGAAAAAGAGCTAGTGTAAATTATTAAAACGAAAAAAAAAAGAATGAGTTGGGGCTCAGCGTTAGGTTCGAAATTATTATACGGATTGTTGTCGTTATGGTAATACCAAAGTCGAAGTTTTTAATCATATTATAGATTTCTGAGGCAAGAACGTTTTATGTAATCCGCTTGTATTTGGTAAAGTTTTAATAAATGATATTGTTTCCCAGGGTAAACTCATTTAAGTCTGGTGTTTCATTACCGATGATAAATATAAACCTCATTTACGAGTTGAAATCGTTGTAATTAGTAAATTAATTATTGATAAAAATTAATAATTTCGCTATCCGTATATTGAGTGTTATAAAGCGAAGATTATATTTGGGGTTTCTGATTTTCTATTCGATGCGTTTATTCAACGCCTTATATACGTTATCCAATGGGTTTCTCTGACATTACATAGCGACAAAAAGTTTAAACACCGTTTCTGTTCATGCGACCAATATAACATAGGCTTTATATTTACTTGAATATTTTTGGTCATTTTCTCGCTTTATATTAATTCAATTCAAAAGGGTAACTTTATCTAGTCATTCTTTTTATGTAAGTCTTAAGATATTATTTAGAGCGTGATAGTTGTAACGTTTACGTTAATTAAGCGTTTTTTTGTCAGGTATATTTTTGGTTCTCTTTTGATATAGATCTTGCAAAGTTTTTTCTGAGGCGGAACATAGCATATGTTAAAAAATAAGTATGTCGCTCGTGTATTTCCTAATGAGCGTAAAATACTATAACGCGATATTGAAACTAATAGGTAGGAATAAAAATTAGAATTGATAACGTCGAATCGTTTTTTGTAATGTTTTTGGTAAGTATTAAAATAATATATAATAGTTTCCATGAAGCCATGAAGTGGTATGAAGATACCTAAAATCGTTTCAGGTGAATGGTGTTTCCTTAATTTCGTAGTTATGTAAGCGTAAATTCGTTATTTAAGGTTTTGTTTTGATTATGTATATGTTTGTGCAATCTTTCAAAGCTTAAGACGAAGTTTGTAAGAAGTACGTAGGAAGGTAGTGAGAGTTAAAATCAAGCGATGGTTTGTTTGTTGTAAAGTAGGCGATTAAGTTATAATGTTTTTCTTCCCGGCGTTATTGTCCCTTCCATTTTAAAGCAATTTTTCTTATATTATTTTTTAATTTTGTTTTTCACATTATGCATTAATCTGGCGAATCCATTTTGAAGTTGTTATAAATTATTAGATTTAGATTTATTCAAACGAAAAACGCCTTCTTCGATTAATACAGATATTTTTCTTTGGGTTGACTTTTTAAATGGGTTATCCGAGATTGTAATAATGCTTTTACAACGGAGCTTTATACTTCACTTGCGGTTTTACGTTTTTTTTAAGTGCCTAAGGAGTTCGAGATTACGGTTTCGGGGTGTTTTTTATTTTTCGAACTCAGTGGACGCTCTTGTTAACGTTATTTTAGTTTCGTTGATTTGGGGTACTTAAATGGGTGAGGTGGCGGAAGTTGTAAAGGGGTATCCGAAAGTTGTATAGGTATTGAGGATATGTGTTTTGGGTAATCATGGAAGTGATGTAATTGTTGTTACTTAAAGGGTTATATTTTAGAGTCTTTATCATCTACCTTATCCTTTTCGTACTTTCGTATCATCGTTCAGCGAAATTAATCAGTTCTGTTTGAATATTTTATGAATACCCCTTGTTTTTCAATGCCGGTATTTTTTACGGTCAGGTCTATCCTTTTTTTGTTTTTAAAACTAGGATTTCAAATTGTAATGGTAGCCCTTAAACGCTCGTTTTTCGCGGGCCATTTTTTGTTTATAAGGCTTTGGAGATATCGTTCCCGGTTCCTGGGAAATATCAAGTTGCTATAACCTTCGTTATAACGCTTGTTTTTAAACCGTAGTTTGTGATAATACGAAATTCATTTGGAATTTTAGATAAATATTAAATATTGAAAGTTTAAGGATAAGTTAATTCGGATTAAAAGATTTTTTATAACGTTTATAGTTATTTATAAGATTGGTTCCTTTATTTCTTTTATTAAAAAATTGATAGAATCGTGTATACCCTTTCATGAGGGTTGTGGTATCGTTTGTATTTTTCGATATTTTGAGGCGTCTTTACAGGTATTTGTTTGCATTCTTTTCCTTCTATTTTGAAGTTAGTGCGTTATTTTTTTAGATCGAAAGTTGTGTTTGTGTTGTAGATGATTAAGTTCGAATGCTTAAGATAAACCTTCATTTAAAACTTTATTAAAGTATTTTAGTAATCTATTGAGACAGCATTTTACGTGAATTTGGTGGCTTAGAATAACTTTTGAACGTCAATGAAGTGGAGGAAAGGTTGCCCGTTTAGGTCGGTAATTTTTTCAATAACCTGATAATTAAATTCAATATCGTTTTCTAAGCGGAATTGAAACTGTTATTATGTTTGTGATTACAGTTAGTATTTATGGAAAAATACTGTATAACCTTCGAAGCTTCCTTTCTTATATTAGTGTCATCCGTTACGTAAAGATGCCGTAATAAGTATGCTATAGCCGGGTATATAAATTTTTAGTGAGATACATGCAATTTAGATTGTGTTAAGTAAATGGTTTCGATTGTACATACTTTAGGGAAAAAGCAAAGGTATTCAAACTTTAGCTTAAACGGTATATATACGTTATTTGAAACGAGGATAAGTTGGTTTATCGTATTTGGTACCTTAATACAGAATTTGCTTTTTTGAGTTAGCGAAAATAGGAATAGGTTTTTAGAATTGATTACATAAAATTTTACCGACCCGAATCGTATGTTTATTATTGTTATGCCGAGTGACGAAGTTTTGTTTTTTTCCAAATTTTTAAAGCTTTGTGATATTGTTTCATTCGGTCGAATTGAAATTTGGGAAATTTCGTTACAAGAATATCGAATTGCTGTTTTCCGGCGGTCGAGATTTTTGCCGCGCCGGTATTTAGTATAAGTTTTTGAATCCTATATCCATAACTATTTCACAAAGTGAATCAAAACTTCATATTTTTGTTTAATACACCGTTATCACTATTAAAACCCACGTTATGTAGAAATTGGGTAATTTGGAGGCTTATAAATACCGGTTTATTCATCTTCTTGTTTTTAGTCGTTACATCAATCCCGTTATCTTTTTTTTCCCTTAGGGGTATACCTGTAACGGTAATCATCGAAGATCTTTTTCGGTGTTTTTGTAATCGGTTGTATACGATGTAAAATTGTCCTTTGTATGGTATTTAGGTGGGTAGTTGGTTTAAAATTACCGTTTAACGCGGATTTCGTTGTATATTAAATGATTAGTTAACTTTTAATCGATTTTGTCATAAACCAGGTATCGTGTATAAGGGTTGATATGCCTTCGTATGTTTTTATATAGGTATGCTGGACCTAATTTACGTGGTAAGTTTTGTTTTTGGTTATAGGGGCGTTTACATTAGTATTCGTTTTATTTATAGTTGCCGGAACTTTCGCTTTGATATTCATTGCCCATATCATCGTATTTAGGGCTTGTATCGACGATTTTATTTTTTTGGATACAATTTGAATCGCCGATGTAAAACGTGGTGAGTATTCTCAGTAAGGTTCACTTTTGTAATTTGTTGGCTTTCGTACTTAGATTTTCTGAATACAAATATTAAGTTAAAACTCATTTGTTGGCGTATCGTGTTTTTAAGTAATATTTAAACAATCGTATGAAAAGTTTCCAAGTCTATTTCCCATTTAAAATTGTTATGGACTCAAGCCATTGACCATTGAGTCTATAGGTTACGTGACTATACACGTAACGGAATATGAAGTACTCGGTCCGGGCCCGGTCCGGGCGCGGACCGGGCGCGGTCCGTATACGGTACGTGTGAGGGCACGTGATGTGTTGGGTACTAGCCAGGTCTATAGGTCTTGAACGATAGGCTACAGTAGCCTCTTTTAATTTTCTGCTATACCTTAATAGTAAATCCTATTTATTACCTAGTTAGCTTGCTATCGTAGGTCAGGTTATAATATACTATTAAGCTGTTCTTTAATGCTTTCGAAGGAGTATTAATTATAATAAACGAATTCATAACAAATGTTAATGATTTTACTTCATATTTCAATGTTATAGAGGAAGATAAGCCATCAGCTAATATTCAATCCTTTACCATTATATATATATTTCCTACCCTTTTGAAGCCAACTTAGGCTATATTTCTCTTTTCTAAGACAATATAAGCCATATCGTATTTGTAATTAAATAACTGTAACAGTCAGGTTAATCGACTTTTACTATAGACCTTATACTCGATTTCGTTTGGGTCGTAATTAAGATTTAATAACTTGAGGCCGACTTAACGGTAACTTGTATAAGCTTTTTACTAACTTAGGGTAAGCGAAAACGATACTACCAATCGCAATTCGACGGATCTGCTTCCACGTAGGCGGCGACACGCCAAAAGATTAAATTCATACCAAAAACCGATTATATATAAATTGAAAAAGTTGGTATATAATCCTTTACGTATAAGGTGATTATACAACGACGTTAAAACAAACTATTACGTCGTATTACTCAACCGGCGGACACGAAAGTATATACTATATAGGCAAGTTTTTCTATTATATTAGGGTTGCTTTTAACGACCCTTACCGCGTAAATAAATATTTCGTTAAATTAAAGGGATCATTTATCAACCATAAAGACCTATGGGATTCATTCGTTATCCGGTTCGAGATATGATTAATTTGAACGGGTGAATTAGATTGGCCTTTATCCGTAAAATATAATTACTTAGGCTTTCATATATTCTTACGTATTCGCGAAAAATCATTTACGGCAAACCTAAGCTGGGTAAATCATATTGTAGCCCTAACGAAATATAGCAAGTTCACCGACGAATTAAAGTTTTTAACTTTAAAACGACGTTTTAATCGTTAATTAACGGGATCCGTATAAGTATAACGATTAGATAAAGATAAAATTGAAATAAAAGTCTATGTCTTTCAGGTATCTTCGTTAAAGGATTGTGGTAATCGCGGCTAGTTATCTTAATAAACCCGCTTGGTACGCTTTGAGGACCAAGGATGTGAGACGCCGTAAATAATGGCGAAGAAACGTCGGATCAAACTCGTTATGAGACTTTATCTACGTTATAATTCGATGGAATACTACTAATGTAATTACGAACTCCGCACGGTATTACCCCCGACGTTGGTATATACAGTTCAAGTCGAAAATGTAAATAAAGGTTCCTTATTAACGGCGACGGAAAAAGCCCAACTCCTGGATACAATTTCGTTTAGATGTTATATAACTTGAGCGACGTAATTACAGAATCGAATGAAAAGGAGGTTAGTTTAATTTAACTACGTATAAATAATAATATATTCCTTATCCCTATACTTTTTAACAATACCTTCTTTCTATATACTTAAGTCGATTTCGGTTATAATTATTATTATATTATAAACGTGGCTTTAGCATAAAGATTAAAGATAAAACAAATTTGGCTATTATGTTCTCGAAATCGAAATACGATATTAAGGTTTCGGTAAAATCAGCGTATTATCCAAATAACCAAGCTTCGTAGAAATATTAATCAATAGTCGAGTCCGATATTAATATATATTATCTCCGAAATTGCATGGGATATAAATTTTGGAATACATTCAATATGATACCAATAAGTAATCTTCAATGTTAGTGGTAGCCGTTTAATGATATATAATTAAGAAGAATTAGTTATAGATGCGATAATAACACGCCTCAGGTCGAGGGATATACGAGACATTATAAAATTGGTTTTCATCGGTTTGAAAAACCGTTTATACCGGATAGTATAACGTATAGGAGATTCGTCATAGTTAACTTCTACCATAAGTCTTTAAGAAATAATACGAATTTTATAAACGTAGGCGCCGATCACTATTAAGGTAAAAAAAGATTAGTTACATATTTTACTAAAATTGGTAAAATTTTGGGACCTGTTCGATAAGGATACAGCTACGGTTTTACCCCTATATAGGGGAAAACTTAATTATTACATTTATATTCAATCGAACGAAAATGAATCTTTACTAAAACAACCTGAACGATCATTATATTAGATATTACGAAATTAACTTTTCGAACTTCAACGTTAGAGTACAGAATTACTTAATAAGGGTTAGGTTTAGGTAAGGTTTTTATCGGCCACAGCCCCGGCATAACTTATTCATAAGCCGGGGAAGGTAATGGGGATAACGGATTTATATGGATTACTGGGTATTAAATAAAATTACCGAGTAAGATTGTTTTCCTTTACCTTTAATTAAGGAAACCTTATATACATTGTCGAAGTCGACGTGGCTTTCGAAGTTGATTATTCGAGCGGCCTTTGACCGTATCTGGGTTACACTCAAATAACAAAATTTAACAACGTTTCGTATATAATTCGGGTTATTCAAATGATTGGTTACCCACTTGAGGCTAACGGAAACGCCGGCGAAGTTTTAACCATAAATTAATTATATAATAACAAATATTTTAAATATTTTGTTATAATTTAGTCAAATAAACTTTTAATATCCTTTTCCGGTATTAAGTAAAATTATATAACGAAATTTAGCATGGTTTTGGAACGCCTTTCTAATACAAGATTAAATCTAAACTTAAAAAAGTGTGATTTCGTAATTAAAAGAATACCTGGGTTTTATCATAACTATTAATATAGGTATTCAAGCCGACCCCCAAAAATTCCAAGTAATACGTAAATATGAGCTATTATGTACTATTCGGGAAATTAGTAGTTTTTTTGAAATTTTACCAATTTTTATCGGGATTTCATTAGCAATCTCTACGAATCAGCTAACTATCCTTTCTCACTAACGAAGTAAGAAATTCATTAAGCTTAGATAAAGCGGGAAAAACACGTATTTCAAACCTTGAAGGATACTGTTGGTAGTGCCTTAGATCGTTGCAACCTTGTCGATTCGAATCGTGGTCTAAGTAACAGTAGTATTGTATTGGTCGAGTGGTGGATAAATTGTTCTAGGTTTGGCAGACCGCTAGCCAGTCTGCATAGTAATTTGTATAGCTAATTGCTTTTCCCGTATCCTAGAGTGAAGTGCAGCATACTAAAATCAACTTACATCCAATGCGGTAAGTTTACAAACAATACACTCAACTTGTAGTACAGTCAACTTTACTTACAGTAAAGTTGACCTACTGTACTGCATATAGTATTATTTTAATACTGGTGGCTTTTTAGTTTGTACGCGTACGTTAGTATGACTAACCGATCTTTTCCAGTTACCACTAAATTGCCTCCTTATCAACTGGCCAGACCCATATCAATTCCAGTTTACTTCCATATTAAATTTCACCCAATTACATACAAATTAACCTAATTTAATCTTAATTGCTCCGTCGCTCCGAAGTCCGAGTTTATCAACTCCTATAAAAAGTTTTTCCGTTACAAAACTTTACAGGCTTTTACATTTTACTTTAACCGTACCAATCAAAAAGGTCCGTATCGTCAATTCTTTAATAGTCTTACAATCTTCCGATATATCCTTGTCCGCCGTCACGTAATCCGGGATTTCCGGGCAGCCTATCAATGTAACCCTCGATACGTATAGTTTACTACTATCTACAAACTTTTCCAGGGACTTATTCAGCGTTGACTTCATCGTGGTATCTACGTGATTTTCTTTGCTATTAATCCACCGGAATTTCGTAATCTCCTTCCCTTTATAGGTTTTATATAGTACCATTACGTCGATTATCGGGTGTTTTTCGCTAGTGGTTCCGAACTTTAAAAGACATTCGAATAGGCTCCTTAAGTCGGTACAAATCACCACCGGGATAGGAAAAATCTTCAGCTGCCTGATAATAAGGTTAAGGGTCTCCTACAATGCTATAACTACATTGAAACCCGCTATTATGCTGTAGATCTTTGAAGCCAATACGCTTCGTATAATCCTTTTACACTTGACGAAAGTTTAGTAAATTAGGCTACCGATAATACTAAATTGGTCTTCTCGCTTATTATTACTAACGAGAGTTATCAGGAAACCGATTTATAAAAACAAATCGATGTTATTTGTAAAGGATACGTTTGTAAATATCATCAAATATTCCCTCGACAGGTCGATTAAAACCATATTAATTTCGCGGTCCAGGTTCCGCATCTTCCACTAGAGTCTCTTATTCAGCCGGTTAAAATTCTTATCCGTGATATTTTACGTTTCTACCGCAATAAATAGGTCATATAATACTTCTAGTTAACATAGAGTGGCAATATAACTGTTATAGATACGTTTTTCGAGGTACTGTTAGGCTTTAGCCACATTACTCTTATTAGTAGTAGCCAAAACAGTGCTTTAGCCATTTTAAAGAGAACCAAGGCTAGTATTAATATTAAGTATACAGATTAACGATTCATTAAAGTCAAATTGACTACCCTTCGTGAACGTCGTTACTAACTTACAATTCTAGTACTCAAAGTCTTTAATCGCCTACTATTCCAGTATTACAAAGCCAGCTATTCAGATGAAAAGGGTATCGTTAATTTGTATACCCACTACACTGTAATCCCTCCTTTACGTTACCAGTAAGTACAGATCGTACGTTAAGGACTTTATCGTTAGCCGTAACTTAAAGTATGACTAATAAGTTAGGAATTAATAAACGGTTACTTTAACTAATCCGTATATTTGTTTGATACATCGTATTACTGTACCTAAAAGGTACATAACTCAGAGTTCCTATGATAATTTCAGTAATTCGATCCGCTGTTAATCCGTTGCTATTTACATATGGACCTATATTATATTACGGTTATTGAGCCTAAATTTAACTTTGGTCTTAATTAATAAATTTGCCATTAAAATAATTACTAAGCGTTACTTAATGTTTTAAATTGCTAACAACTTCGCAAGGATCTAGTCTCTATCTTTATCGTCATATCCTTAAATTATTAGACGTAATTTTTCGTACGACTTCCCCATGGTCTTATCTTTAACCTCCTAAATAATATTCAACTTAAAAATCGTAACGTTTGGGTCTTAAAGGTTGAAATCGGTTTTCGATGCGAATTATACAACCCCTTAAGTTAACAATACGTTAATTTCGACCTTGTTACTTTCCTCAAATAGTTTGCTAAAGGTCTTAATAATCCCTTACGATCGGAACTTAAATTCCAAATCCTCGTTGTTCTTCTCTTTTATACTTACATAAATAATATTATACATACAGCCTGGTATATATTCCTCCCTTTCAACATTCTTTTTTTCATGGGTTGTCTATACCAGCGACGTTTCATCGGCTTATCGATAATAGGTTCAGGATATTCGTATTGGTTCAGTCGTTTAGCTCAAGGGTCTTCATCGTTAGTAACTCTAATATAAGGCTTAAACCTAAGTAATTCAGAAAAATACAAGACTATTAGCAGTTTTAATAACTACTTCAAAGTTCACGATACTTAATATCTTGTACGAGCCCTCCTATTTGCCCGGTTCCCGTTATACGAAAAATTCACTTTACAAAGGTAAAGAAAATACGTCAATTTTTATAAGGCCGTTTTTAATGTTAAGGATATTATTAATTTAACGGCGTGCTGATTTTCTTCGTAAATTCCTTCAAGCTTTATTATGGGTCGCAATATATTTCTTAGTACTTACCAAAGGTAGATATTCACTCGTTAGGTGTAGGTACGTTTTAAAGACCAATACCGTTGGAACTAATCCGTAAGAGCTTGAAATATCATTCAGGCCTTTTACTACTATTTATAAGCGTGCCTTCGAATCCGTAAAGCTTTCAATTCTCAACGTAAGGATATAATGCGCTCGGCAAAGTAAGGAGTATGCCCCTTTAACCTTACGAATACTTTAGTAAGCTTTTATAAGTACCTGTTTACACTAAATACCTATTATCTTAACACTTTCCCAAAACACTACCGTTACAACATTAGTATTAATATTGTAATCGACGATGTCAAGTGGGCCCAAGTACGTATTAATCCCTAATATGCTTAACGTTTACCACGTATCCTTTACCGAAAGAGACTTTAGAAACTTAACTTCATAAAAAGATATTACAGTTTCAACGACTTAAAAAGCAGGTTTATTATCCAAGTAAAACATATTGATAAAGATTTCACAGTTAAAGTCCTTACTGTCTTTTAATATTAATTTTAATATCCGGAGGGCTTTAACATACGTTTAACAATAATGGTACGGTCTTTTAATGGATTTTAAGGCAAATTATTCCATATCTTTATACCCTACAAATTTTAGGACTTTATACAGCCTATTCACGGCTAGGTAATTAAAGCGCCGATGAAGTTAAAGTATCTCCGGTTCCGTTAAGTTTAATACCACTACTTCCAGACCTTAAAAATGAAACTATAGATACCTCTACTTAAAGTCGAGGGGAAACATCTAGCTGTTTTTAACCAGTTCTTTTACGTTAATATCGACGTTGAAGCCGAGGGTTTTTATATTCGCCAAATACAGTAGAAAAGGAGTAGAGGACTTGAAGGTAACTATTCCTATAACAGTTTAAACTACCGTTATACCTAATAACGATAATTGTTTTCCTGATCTAAAGCCAACTTTGGCTTTACTAACATCGTAACGATTAATCTTAATAGCTATAGTACTTTCCCTTCGCAATGCTACGTACTGCGAAAAACCTCTTATTTAGTACCTTATTACCCCTATATCTGGAATAATACCTTGAAAAGTGTAGTCCGCGTAACGATCACGAAGATTAAAGATTTATAAGGGGTTAGGAGCTTGGTTAGGGAAAAAGTAAGGGTCTTCACCACTCAAACGGTACAGGAAGTCGAGGTCAGCTAGTCACTGGGCCGCACCAGGAGCAGTATCTTCGTGCCACTTGATCAAGCGAGTGTGGTGTGCGCGCCATTACAGTAGCAAGCAAGGAACATAGCTGGCTAAAGAAGCTTTCGCAGGTGGCATCTGGACGTTGTAAGGTGTATTCGAACTTGCTGACGCCCGTAACTACTGCCCGTACCTGTTCGTGAAGTGTGACTCCGCCAGCGTGGGATTTTCCTATTGCTTTCTAGCATAAAATGAACTTGTAAACCATCTGATTAAGGACATCCATTAGTATTTCCTTTTCTTTCCTCTTCGCTATTATTGTAATTCACCGCTTAGTAGCCCAGTTTATATAATATTAGGTGAAGTAAACGTTGTATTAGAAATAGGTCTTTATTCCATCATAGATTTCGCGGAACGTAGTAGCTCTAGTAAGTAAGGTCAAGTAATAGTCCCTAGTATGCCCTATAAGGATTCCGGGGAACAATAAGTGAAAACCTAAGGGAAAAACCTTTATTCACTTACAAATATTAAGGAAGAGTGTTATCTTAGTGTCTAAAAAGTTAAAAGGATTTCCGTTATACTTTTTTACGTCTTTTCAAATATTAACGAAATCCGTAAACAATTTATAATTAATATCAACTATTTTAACAGGTCTTAGAGAAAGGTCGCAATAGTCATCCCATTTTTAAATGTAATTTCCTGTAAATTTAAGCCTTAAAGTTTCCTAGGCATGGTATTCAGGGTAATTACCAATCGCCTGGGTCGAGGGGTAAAGTCCAATAGTAAGACCTATGGTAAGCTTTCCTACGTAGGCAAATTTAAAGGGAAAAGGTTTTTAAGGGCGCTATCGATTGAATTACTGGCAAGGGATAGGTACTTAAAGGTTCTGGGAAGACTGACAATCTTATTAAATTAACTGGTGTAAAGTATCAACGTCAATACCTCTAGTCATATGTGCGGCCCTTGCTTTATGCGCTTTGCTATTGCTAAAGACGTACTTCACATTATCAATTAGCAATTCTAAGCTATCGAACAGGTTAACATGTTCCTTATCGCCAGTACGTAAAGAGGCTTAAATAAGCTAAAGGTAAAGTAGGAGTCCCCTGAAACGTATATGTAGGCATTAATATCCCTTAATGCTTTTCCCTTTTCCTGAATGGTTTTGAGGATTAATGTCTTTGAGATGGTCCTCTTATTAGACTAGTTCGAAAAAGGTTTCCGCCAATCTTAGTAGGATATTTTTAGGGAACTAAATGCCACAGCGATTAACTTCCTTTTTTAGCCTAGCCTTAACTGTACGCCAAATTATATTTTACATATTAAGAGTCTAGTAGTTAAAAAATTCACGAAAAACTTAAAAAGCGCAGGCTTTGCGGCCGTATTCGTGACCGAGGTTCGCGTAGATAATAAACTGGCTAACGTAGTTGGTTAGGTGGGCTTTAGTTAAAGTCTCGTCAACATTCGTAATCCAAAGTTATTAGTCGTAGTAGTTAGTGAAAACTGATTCAAGGGCTTTAACTTTCTTTAAATATTTCTGACTTAAAGCTATTTTTGCGGTTTATGTTATTTAGGACGTGTAGAACGCGTATGGCGAAAGACTTGGTAATATTAGGCGTGGAGAACTTGGTGTTCTGGCGTGAAATCGCGTGGAAACTTGGCGACTTAGCGTTAGGTAGCATAGCGTAGCTTTCTTAAAACGACTTGAAGATTATTAATATTTTCGCTCAAATCAGCGAACTTAACGATTAAATTAGCGTAGAAAAAGTGAAAAGAGTAAAGTAGGGGTAAGGGTTTAGTGTAAAGGATAAAATCGAAAGTCGTTTGTTCTTGTAAGTTGTTTAGCTTAAAGACTTAGTCGTTTTTCTTACAGGAGTAGTACCCGTAGTAGTATTCAATTAGCTGTTTGCCAACTTGCTGAACTTTAAGACTTTTAACATTCAATCTTAACGTCCTTAAAAAAAATCTTTAATAAAGATTTCTTGGTATTTTTCAATAGAAATACCATCGCTATCTTCAAGCTGCCGTAAAAACCGACAAAGCCTAGAAGTTTTCTTTGCTTACTTCCGTAAATAACGACAAAACAGTAAAGAACCTTCGCAAGAATCTTTACTATACATTGATCTTTCACAAAGAATAACTGGAAAGTAGCTTCTTCTTCTACTTAACTAATTTGTACTTTACTCAATAAGCACTGATTAGTGTTGGTAAGGCCTTAGATCGTTGTAATGTTGTCGATTCGAATCGTGGTCGAAGTAACAGTAGTATTGTATTAGTCATGTAGTAGATGTAATGTTCTAGGTTTGGCAGACCGCTAGCCGGTCTGCACAGTAATTTGTATTACCAATTTCTCAGACCGTGCCTTAGAGTGAAGTGCAGTATACTGCATTTGACTTACACCCAATGCGGTAAGTCCACAAACAATACATTCAACTTGCAGTGTAGTCAACTTTGCTTATAGTAAAGTTCACCTACTTCACTGCATGTAGTACTATTCCAACAGATACTATTATTACAGCCCCGATTTTAATATATTAGGACTCAAATAAGCTGACGGTAATAAAAACCGACTGTTTGGAAACGATGTTAAAAGGATACTTGTCGTAGCGGGATAAGGATGCTATGTTAAAGCTAATAAATTACTATTTTGCACGATTAACAGACGTGATATACAATTATACTATTTAAGATAGGGAACTTATCGCGATAGTATCCTGCTTTAAAACGTGGTTTACAAGATTTCGTAATGTTCGTACCCCGTTTATAATTTTAATGGATTATAAGGGATTGGAATATTTTTCTTCACTAGGCTAAATTTTGAAACGCCGAGCTCAATAGGCCGAAGTCTTTTCGCTTTTTAAATACTGCCTACGATATACGACCGTAACTCAATGCGCCTGTCCGAATATATTAACCCGTAGATTACAATATAAACCCGAAGTTAAGGATCACCATACGCGAGTATTTTAGCCTATGTCTATTACCAGATGAAACGTAGTAATAATAGACTTATAAATTGTGGAAGAGTTCATTGTGGCGTGTTGTATAAATAAATTGATTAAGACGAAGTTTTAGTTTCTAGATATTCATAATATATACCTCAAGGGCGTGTTATAGGTTATTAAAGGGTCTAAGTAAATGGAATCGCCCCGGATCCGGCTCGCACCCGGGTTGTTATCCGGGACAATACCGGAAAATTCCAGGGCGGAATCGTTATAGGCTCGGCCCATGCCCGGGTCGCTATCCGGGAAAATATCAGAGGATTTTAAAACGCCAGTATTAGTAGTATCGCCGCTGGTCCGGCCCGCGTTAAACCCGTTAACTTCGTTAACGCCGAATAGTCGCCTTATTTTGGGGCTGGGCATTATCGCGGAATTGTAAGATTAAGGGATAACAAACTACCCATTATACGAGGTTCGCCTTATAGCGGTATCTGAGGGCATTAGGCGCTTCCTGGTTAAAGAAAAATAATCCATAAAAATTACAACTTGTAAAATCCATAAGATGCATTACGTTACCGTAACTGATTATAACTACAGAATTGGAAACCATTAATAAAGAAGATCTTATAACAAAGAAATAAAATAAGCCGCATTAGGAATTGTTAAAAAATTACCAATATATTTTAACTCTAAATAAATATAACGCGGAATAAGGGGATACTTGGGTTTATAATGGCTCGGTTTCGCTCGGTTTCTCGACATTCGCGTCGAGTATATACTAAGTAGCCTACGCGAAGCAAATAACCTTTACTTTGGAAAAAGTAGAATATTTATAAAGCGAGAAGAAAATCTATTATTATTATAATACAACACGACAGGTAAGGTCGCGTATATATTATCCGATTTTTTAGAATCAATATACGATGTCAAAGGAACCTTTATTAGAACTTACTAAAGATTTACCTATTCGTTATTATTATCTTTATTTGGGTTTAGCGAGTAAAAATGTTATTAACATTAAGTACCTTATTATTACTAGCTTCATATACTGGAAAAATTCGGTAGGAGTAAGCGAAGAAAGGCGTGGTAGATATTAATAAACGCTGATGAAAGGAGCTAGTAAAAATCGGGGCGAGTGCAGGGCAACACTGAGGATAACAGGTAATGTTAGGTATGAAGAATATTAGGGGAAGCCCATGATTACAGCTAATGATGGTCGAAATGGAGAAAACGACCATTTAGGCGGGTTATCGAGGATTATAACAGATTAGTTTATATCTAAGCGACGCGGTTGGCCTGGATACAATCTTCCGCCCGTTCGCGATGAACCCGATTAACTTGCTTCTAAATAAAGTCAACAAATGGAATACGGGTGAAAACAGTGCTTGTACGGTCAGACCTTAAATATTGTTAGCTATACTTTATAAGCCGTAGCCTATAATTGTTATAAAAGATATAATTCATATAGCTATATTATTTTGACCATTTAGATTAAACTTACGGAAGGGTATACTACGGGAGTTAAAAAATTCCAGTGCAAAAATATTACGCGTTAATGTACAATTAACTGTAGGAATTTTGTTACGGTAAATAAGCGAAACTGTAAAGGGTAATAAAAGAGTTTCAAGGGAGTACGAACCCAGGAAAAAGTGGCGACGGAGACGAATAACCAAAGGGGTAATAGCTTATACTGTAGGAACGGTAAAAATTTCTTATATTCGAATAGTATTTCGAAACCAAGTAACTAGTTGACTAATTCGGAGAATACGGGGGTAAAAACGGACCGGTAACCCGGAATATCTTTTGACTATTTACGAATGGTAAATAAAATGTATCCCGTCTTTAAAAACTGTAATTAATTAGCGTAAAAGGGCACATAAACCGGACGAAGCCGTAAATAAGCTTATTTCCTAAATATATCACGACAAGCAGTTAAATTACGGTCAGGTTTCCTTGAAGGTTAATTTGTAAGTTTATCTTATTATATACTTTCCGATACGTACAACAACCTTACGTACGATAAACTCGAATGCAAAAAAAAAAAGCCGGAATTAAAAAGATTATTAATATATGATATACACGCGTCCTTCATTTATAGGGAAGGAAATTTATTTTTATCCTCGTTGTTACCGAGGCTCCATAAGTAGCTTATAACGTGAAAAGGCTATATAATACAGTTAACGATAGGGCATTTATATATAATAAGGTAACATACTTTATAAGGCGGTTAATTATTGCCATTGGGAGCGCGTATGGCAGTATAGACCTGGTTAGGTTAATTATAAATATTAATTATGAAAACGAAAGAAAGGGGTTCAAAAGGCCATTGAAAATATCCCAATCTCGCCGTGATGAAGTATTAAGCCGTATATAATTTATCGCCTTATTATAAACTAACCGAAACCTAAATTGGAAAAAGCGTTTAAATTGAAGATTTTTCGTTTAATAAGCCTTTGTATAGTAATACAAAATTCTAGGTTTCTATAGTTCGTCAAAATCGTTAACGGGTATGCCGTACGCAGAAGTTTCGCGTTTTATGTTTTTAAACAACTTATAATCCCGAGTAGCTCTTTATTGAGGATTTCGTAATTGAATTCGAAGGAAAATGAATTACGAGAGTAATACTTTACTAGGAGTAGGTTACTGCGGTCCTTGCGATTAAAAATGAAATAGCCTAAAGCCTAACCAGAATAGTTAACTTTTAAAAAGATGTTAAGATTGGGTTTTTATTAGGAGAATATGGGTTCGGAAAAAAAATATAGGTTTAAGTTCTTCGAAAACGGCCTTTTTAAGCCCTTGAAAAAAAGGGGTACTTCTGCGGTTTAGTCGAAGTAACAGTTTCATAATCGCCGAGTAATCGCAAAGAAAATACTGAAAAAAGTTAACAATTTTTTTAAAAAAAAATTCCATATGATTTAAATTAACATAAAATCTACCTACTCTCAAATAACCCATATTTTTCCGGGTCTCTACGGAAGTTAACGTTAGTCTTTATTATGAAATTTAAATATTTAGATTTTCAAACGTCAAATTTTCATTTGGATATATTAAGGTTAAGTTTCATGACGTTGAAAATAATGAAGATTTATCTAACTTCAACGTTATAATCTTTAGAGGTGCCATTTAAATAAACGAAAACATCGTTAAATGAGGTAAAATAGAAAATATCAAAAAAGAGTATATGTAATTATGAATATACCTTTGAAAGGTAACTATTGTATTAGAAAGGTAGAAAGGGGTGATACCTTAGTTAAATAGCTTAGTTAACGTCTTTGTTAATATAAGGAGTTTCTTACGCGATATACCGTATAACAGGCTTTACGAACCCTTGAAAGGTTAGCCCTAGTTATCGGATCGAAAAACGATCTCTTGATTTATTTCGGAGTAATCAAGTGGTATCTCATCGTTAAAAGTTTTGTCGAATAAAGGGTCAAATGTCTTAAAAATGTCAGGGGGCTTATTATTGACTAAAAAGAGTAGTTTCGGAGCGAACACTTTATTGATATCTTTGAAGGAAACGGCGGTGAGCCGCGTGTTAACGGTTAAGTTCTTACGGGCATTTCGTAAGATAACGTGAAATATAACGGTGCTGACTCCTTTCAACGTCTTTTATATAAGCGAAAACCCCTGTTTTGGAACGAAATAGTTACTTGCTCATGATAAAAGTAATATATACTTCGAAACGGCGTAAGTAATTGATGAATACTTTATTCAAGGTTTATATAAAATAACGTTATTGTTGGAATAGTAGTATTTGCAGTGTAGTAGATCAAGTTTACTTAAAGTAAAGATGACTATACTGAACTGGAAGTTGAGTATATTGTTTTGTATGGGCTTAATTTATTGGTTATAAGTCGAGTATAGTATGCCACACTTTATAATAGGGCATGGGCTAAGCAATTAACCAAACAAATTACTGTGTAGACCGGCTAGAGGTCTACCAAACCTAGAACAATACATATACCATCTGACCATGCAATACTCCTATTACTTCGACCAATCTAATCGCCAAAGTTGCAATGTTTAAATCCAAATCAAGACCAATTAGTACTTATTGAGTTAAGTGTAAAAAAGCTAAGTAAAAGAAGAAGTTACCTTCCCTTTACGTTTTACGTTAATAACGACGGCTAAGGTAGAGGAAATGTTTTTACGAAGGGCTTTTATTAGTACTACGCCAGTCTATAACGGCAGGAAAACATAGGAGACTTATAAATAACGCTAGTCCAAACGGCAATCTAAAAGTAAGCGACGGTATCGCCACTTAAAAATACTGAGAAATCTTTACGGATCCTTTTTAAAAAGCGTTGAGATTCACCGCTAAAAGTCTTGATTAGGTAAGTTGGCAAACGGTTAAGTTAATATTACCACGGGTGTTACTACTGTAAGAAAAACAACCAAATTTACGCCCTATAACTTTTAACTTTTTCCCGTTAACAATAACAATAAACAACCTTTGATATTACCTTTTATACTAGTTCTTTACTCATACTCTAGTCTTTTCAATTCTCCTACGTCAATTCAATCGTTAACATCGCTTCTTCAAGCAAAAACAGTAATAATCGCCAAATCGCGTTAAAAAAGCTACGTTGCGCGCCTTCAAGCCAAATCGCCAAATTCCTACGTAACTTTTTCCCAAGACAACCAAGTTCCTTGCCCTATACGCCTAATAAGTTTTACTCAAGCCAAAACTTCAAAATAGTATTCAGCTAAGAGAAAATAAATGTAATTAAAACCTTCTGCCCCTAATTTACCAAGTATTTTTACGAATAATTTTAGGGTTGTAACGTTGACGAAGACTTAACAGAAAGATAATTAGTTAAATTCGTTAGATTTTACATTATTGACCACGACAGAGGCCAAAAGCTTAATTTTCGTAAGTATTGTAAGTTTTTTGACGACGGAAAAATTAACATGTGAAGAAGATTCACAAGGGTATCAAGTTAAGGTTAAAGGAAAAATTTAACGAAAAGGGGTTTAGGTACCAAAAAAAGAGTTTACCAAGTTGGTCGAAACTTTCATCGACCTGGCCCAACTTTAAAAATGTGTTTTGAGATTTACAAACTAAGGGAAAGAGTATTAAAGAATCTTAACGCCCATACGATTTAAAAGACCTCCTCTTTACCCTTAACCAAGTTTAACTTATTTACGCGCCGACGATGAGGAGCCTGTTAATCTGCTCGTCAGCCTATTACCTTTACGCGAAAGCATGGAGTAAGACCTTAGCAGTAGCAGAGTACATAAAGCAATGGCCGCCCATGCGGCTAAAGGAATTGACGTTAGCGTTTTACACCAGTCAATTAAGTAAGATCGTCAAGTCTTTTAAAGCCTTCAGGTTCCTTTTAACCCCTAGAACTATAATTAGAATCGCTAAGTCCTTTAAAAGCCTTTCCACAGCTGGTTTTCCTACACGCAAGAACCTAATACAGGTATTACCACAAGACTTTACCTCTCGGGTTAAAAGACTGTTAATTACCCTTAATACTGTGCTTTGAAAACTCCAAAACCTAAACTGCCAGGAAATACCAAAAAAGAATGGGATAATTATCGCAAACTACCCCAAAAACCTGTCAACATGACTGATATTAACTATAAGCTCCTTACGGATTTCGAAAAAACCTGAAACTATATGGAAAAATATGACGAAAAGTCCTATAACCTCTTCGATACAAAGATAATGTTCTTTTTAAACATTTACAAGTGAATAAAGGTTCTTTCTCTAAGTTTTTACCACTCTTCCCCGAAATCCTAATAAGGCATACCAAGGATTACTACTTAATCTTTTTGACTCGAGCAATCATATTTCGAAAGATTTGTAATGGAATAAAAGTCTACTTCGAATACGAAGTCCACCTTATAAAACACCACACAAATTGGGCTACCACAGGGTAGGCGGCGATAATGGTTAAAAAAGAAAGGAAAAAACACCAATAGATATATTTAACCAGATAATTAACAAGTTGATATTATGGCAAAAAGTAATGAAGAAAGCCTACTTTAACAAAGCCACACTTCGCAAAAAGGTACGGGTAATAGTTACGGGCGTTTACGAGTTTATATACGCTCTATAACGCCTAAGTATCACCTTCGAAAGCTTTTTAACCAGTTACTTTCCTCGTTTACCATTATAATAACAGGTATACCTAATTTGTTTGGTATATACTTTTAAACCTACAACTTCCCTAACGTAAATAAAAAAGACCTTACGGTGGTTAATTAAGTCGACTGCAAGTATGGTTAGAGGTACCCTTAACGCCTAAGGTCTAACCCATCAACTATAAACTAAAGGCAATAGCTATGCTAACGCTAATCAAGTTGATATTTAAACGTACCTGTTAACCGCAAACACTATCGTTGTAATAGAAACAAAAAAATATCGATTTGTAACAAATCTGGCTATTGGTTAACTCAATACCCCCCCGCCGAACAAAATAATAAAGAGGTTATATACTATATTTAGTATCCTACCACTTCTAAATGACCCTATTTGGATTAAATCGTAAACTTCGACGGCGATAAGCCAATTAACGACGTCAATACCCCTAAATAAATTAAATGCTATAGAGAAACTACGCCTAACGCAGCTCAGGAATTAGCTTACTTCGCATTCTTATATTAATTAGAAGGTAAAAACCCTTATCTTTACCTTAACTAAGCTTCTAACCACTTATAGAGCTTGAATTAACGCGATCGATACGTTGATTAAACGTTTCAAGGTATTATACTGGATACAGAGACAGTAATATATTCCATAGGAAGCTATTCGAAACATGGGGTATTACGGAGGGTAAACACTACATCTACTAAGATTAATCTTCACGGTACTAACAAAGTGAAAGTTGACTGTAAACCAGGGAAATGACTATCGTTATTTGGTACAACGGTAATTTAAATTTTTATAGAAGTAATTACATCTCATACCCTTAAGTCCCTTACCTCTTTCCTTTTTTACTTGGAGAACATATAATCCCTCGGTGTCAACGTAAACATTAACGTTGACGAACTGGTCAAAAACTAGAAAAGGTTAACCCTCGCCTTTAAATAGGGGTACTAATGGTTTTATCGTTAAAAGCTTAAAATAGTAGTATTCAATTAAATAAAGGCGGAAATATGTTAATTAAACTAACGTTTTAACCATCTAGCTATGAACAAGTTATATAAAGTCTTAACGTTCGCAAGATATAGAAATATGGAATACTCTACCCTAAAATCCGTTGAAAAACTTAGTTACCACTGTCAAACATATAAAAAAGCCCTCCAAAGTCTTTAAATACGAGGTTTTTATTGATATGTTTTACTTAAATGATAAGCCTGTTTTTCACGTCGTTAACTCCGAAACTTTTTTTTAAAAAGCTAAGTTCCTGAAGTCCCTTTTACCAAAAAATACGTGGGAAATACGGAGGATACTGTAGCTTAACATGTACCTAGGCCTACTTGATACCTTTGTCCACGATACCGATACTAAATTTATGGCGGCTAAATTTTAGGAAAATACTAAAATAATAGATATCAAGTATAAATAGTTGTATGTGGAGTCCCACCAAAGTATTAAAAAGGTCGAAAGGGTATACGCCTTACTATTCCGAACATAAAATATCTTTACACTGGAAATTAAAGGCTTTATAAATATGGAGGCACGCCTTCAAATAACGGTAAAGGGTTTAAATAATACTGTGGGCCCTAACGGCTTAGTGCCAATTCTACTAGTCTTTAACGCTTACCCACGTCTAACGAGTAAATTTCCGCTATTATGAAATACCCAAAAACTAATTATGGCCTACAGCAAAGCATTAAGGAAACTATGAACGAAATCGGCATGCCGACAGGTTTATAATACCCTTAACACCAGAAACGCCTTTACAACAATCAATGTACTTACTAGATCGTTACAAAGTAAAATCCTCATATAGTGGAAGCCGCGAGTAAATATAAGGGCCCGTATAAGATATTAATTATTTTAAACTTTAAAGTAATTGTTTAAACTGCTAACGACCTTATATCTTGCAGAAACCTCCAAGTTAAGCCGTATATTAGGGCTACTAACGATAAAGACCCTTAAGCCCAACGACCGAACCAATACAAACCACTTTTACTCATTATAGATAAGCAGATAAAACGTTACCGACGCGAATGACCTCCGAATAAGAGGAACGTTAAAAAGTTGGAATAAATACCGGGCCGTATTTATAATACTACTTGGGTGAATGAAAAAAAGAAGGATAACGAAGATTTAGTACTAGAGTTCCAAATATAAAGAATTATTAAAACCTTTAGCAAACCTTTTCAGGAAAATTACAGGATCGAAATTTAAGTATTACTAATTCAAAGAGTTGTATAATTTGTACCGAAAACCGATTTCAATCTTAAAGTCCCAAACGTTACGATTTTCAAGTCGAAAATTATCCACGATGTTAAAAGCAAGATTACGGGGTGGCCGTATGAAAAGTGACGTCTAATCGCTTAAAGATATAGTGATAAAGGCAAAGACTAGATTCTTACGTAGTCACCAACGATTAAAAAGGTTAGCTAGCATTTATTAGTAGCTTTAGCGGCAAGTTTATTAATAAAGACTGAAAACAAATTTACCTTCAATAGCTGTAATGTAATGTAAGCCTATACTTATTCAACAACGAATCTACAACGGATCGTACTGCTGGATTTCCCAAAAGAACTTTATACCATTTACTCTTTAAAATAATAAGATGATATATCAAGCTACTATATAGATTAGCTAAAATAGGCGTCTATCAGTCTATAATCTACCAATAGTACTTGAAATCATAACTAGGTATGAATTTTTAATATACGACCCATACTTTTCAATAACGTAATAAAATGACTCTAGGTTATTTGGTCTACAAACTAAAGATGCCCTTTTCATCAAAATAACTAGATTTTTAGTATTGGAATATCAGGCGATTAAAGACTTTAAATTCTGTAATTATAAGCCGGTTATGATGTTGGCAGAGGGCAGTTCACTTAAGTTTAATAGATTGTTAATCCGTATACTTAGTATCAATGCCGGCTTATACTTTCGTTAAAAGGGTTAGAGCAATAAATTGACCACGATTAACAAAACGAACGTGGCCAAGGCCTACCGGTATCTTAAATAACGTGGCCATTACAACTATAATACCATCTTATCATAACTAAAAGTATCGTACGACCTATCTATCTCAACATAAGTATAAAAGTCAGTGGAAAAAGAATTCAACCGACCTAAAAAAAGGCTCGAGTGACAAATACGAAATTTAAACCAAGTGATTAATATGATTCCAATCGACCTGTCGAAAGCCAAGCTAATAATCATTATTGATAAATCTTTTACGAATGATACCAACTTGTTTTTACAACTCGGCTTCCTAATAACTCTCATCAACGAAGAAAGGAGGAAAGATAAATTCGGCATTATCGGCAGCTTAATCTACCGTATCTTTAGTAAGTGTAAATGGATTATACGAAGTGTATTGGCTTCGGAGGTCCACGGCGTAATGGTAGGCTTTAATATAAGCATAGAACTAGAAAAAAACCCTGAACATTATTACCCGACTGTAAAATATTCCTCCTATCCCGATGGTAATTTATATCGATTCGAAAATCTTTGAATGCCTTTTGAAGCTCGGAACCACCAGCGAAAAACGCCTAATAATTAACGTAATAAAACTCTAGAAAAGCTACAAAGGGAGGTAAATTAAAAAGTTCTGATAGATTAATGGCAAAGACAACCATATTAATGTTATAAAGAATGTATCGCCGAACAAGACCCTAAAAATGTTTATAGATAACAATAGACTAACCATACGTATTAAAAGCTACATTAATAAGCCTCACGGAAATCCTAAATCATGTAACAGTGGTCAGAGATACATTGACAAACTTGATGGCTACCGATTCAATGGTAGAACTGACGATAACGACTTGTTTAATTGGCACGGCTGGAGTGAAAGTTTACAAAAGTCTGTGGCGGAAGAACGTTTTGTGGGAGTCGATAAAGTTGGACCTTGGAGTCGTGGGGTAACTAACAGCAATTAGAGTCAGTTTGCATACAAATAGGTGAATTTTAATACGAAGGTTAGTTGAAATTAACAGGGGTTTGACCAGTTGATGAGGTCGCAATTCAACGCTTACCGTAAAAGGTGAGTTACTCATACTGGAATACGCGTACAAACTAAAACGCCGCCAGTGTTAAAATAGTAATATTTACAATGAAATAGTTCAACTTTCTTATATTAAAATTAATCATACTAAACTATAAGTTAGGAATTTTATTTTGTATGAGGTTACTAAATTGAGTATAAGTCCAGTACAATATGCCATACTTTACACTCAGGTACGAGCCAAGTAATTAGCTATACAAATTTCA
Organism: Anisogramma anomala; assembly: GCA_038502455.1. Lineage (NCBI taxonomy): Eukaryota > Fungi > Ascomycota > Sordariomycetes > Diaporthales > Gnomoniaceae > Anisogramma > Anisogramma anomala. The sequence continues at coordinate 25,522,929 of JASMMZ010000005.1, read as the reverse complement.
GTACACACCGACTAGCGGTCTGCAAAACCTAGAATAATACATCCACCATCTGACCACGCAATCCTACTGTTAATTCGACCAATCGAATCATTAACGTTGCAACTTCCAAAGCCATACCAACAGTTATATTATTAGAAAGTGACGATATAAATCTATATCCGGTGGTGGTATGTATTGAGTTCAATATTCCAAAAGGTTAAAAAAGAAATAAGTCGTAAGGAAGAACCTGGTACAAGGTAAGTGGCTTCTCCGAATCGTCGTGGTCAAATAAAAATACGCGGTAACTTGGAACGATTTGTAAATTACTTATTAGTAGCGTTATAATATTGATAACCTAGATTTATCAAAGGGTAAGTTGAATAAATATAATTACATAGTAAATTTATTAAAAATGGGAAGTTGTTTAAAGGTTGAGACGAATTTATTAAGTCGAATTAAAGACATGATATCTTTTGTACAAGACTATATATAAAAGTTATGCTTTTACTTTTTAAATGTTAATAAAATCTTTGGTTGAAATAAACTGAATTTTTATAGTAGCTTTAGCGTTAAAGCCGTTTGAGCGTTACACCGGGTCCAAAGGACTGGTATGGATATAATAACCCTCCGCATCGCACCGTAAATACAATCTAAAGTTCTTATAATGAAAAAGTTCCGAATAGTTAACCTAGTCAGCGCGCCATTTAAAAGCGGTTCGGAAAACGTTTACGCTAGTTATGATAAAGTCTCTATAGCTATTACAAACGGGCATATCGTTATTAAAATGACTACTACTTAAACAATTTCTAATAATAACGGTAAGGCCGTCATAATCAGTGCGAAAGTAGTAAAATCGATTGTTAATATGTTAAACTCGAACAACGAACTCGATATAATCCGCGGGTATGATGAAGAGAAATAACGTATGAGCTAACATATAGTTAATAACCCCTTTTGAAATAGCGAACTTGGTGGCGGATTCATAGGTTATATTATTAGCTTTCGCGAGTCAAGCCTTCTAAACGTTAAACCAACCGTTAAATCATTTATAAATTCTCTGCTTCATATTTATAAATCGCATAATAATAACTGAAACTATATCAACATCGTAGTATTTGGCGCGAAACATAACTATAAAGATATTAGGGTAGTTAATGCCGCTGTCATCTTTATCGGAGTAATAAGTTTTAAAACTATTTTTGTAAAGCCCTTTCATTATTGGACCATAGTGTAAAAGCAATCTTTTCAAATACCAATAAACCTTTGATTTTAATACAACTTACGTATTATTATGGATTATAATATTGAAAATCGTAATTCAACATCGAAAAATTTCACTGTCTTATAAAATAGCTTACGTTGAGGTTACTAACTCCCGTTAAAAAGGGTGCCAGTATTATAGTTAGAGTTTAAAGAATACGAATTTTTGTTGTTTAAGGAGTTAATATGCTCCCTGGCAAGTATCGGCGTAATATTTACGTCGTTCGTAATATATATAGGAAGAACCTTATAAAGGGGGTATCGTTTCGAAAACGCAGGCTTACCAATAACTTCAATATATCGATTATATTTGTTAATGCGTTCAATACGTTGGTATTTTGTTATTTCAAATATACCTCATAATTTCTACTGTTTAATTCCGATTTATAAATTTTACATGTAAAACCTCGGTAAAACGTTCATATTAAGTCGTAAAGTAATCGTATTAAGCCGTTAAAACTTATTAAAACTATTTTCTTATGCGTATATCGAAAAGGTATCTTATATCTTAGGGGTTTAAACTCGAAACGTTGACGAATAATATCATGATTTTCGACTATAGCAATGAAGAGTAGCTAATAAATCGTTAAAAAAATACTTGAGGCTTATATATAAAGAAATTAAGGCCGAAGCTATCGTTTAAGATAGTCGGATTCTGTCTATAAACCTTGATAAAGAGAAAGAAGAAAACCCCTATTAGGGAGCTGCTACTGAACTGGAGAAGATGTTGTAACCAGGTCACGTGACATGTGGGAGCGTGTTATCATGCAGCTTTCGAGATTTTCCAAAGCACCGTAAGAACGTAAACAATTACTAGGGTTAAATCTCTGATAAATACTAACTAAGTACTAGCTTATGACAATTACTTACGACGTTTAAGTTTACTATTCAATTAATTAGTATATATCTTTTACGGCTTTCAAAGGCTAATTCATGAAGCATAAATAGTTCATGGTTACGTTTTTTTTTTTTTTTTTTTTTTTTTTTTTTTTTTTTTTTTTTTTTCAATTTTTTTTTTCAATTTTTTTGTGTATTATCAAACATTAAAAGACTCGTTATAAACGCTTTGTTACACTTCATTTGCTTTTTATATTCATTTTATACGCTTTTATCTCAACTATATCTCTTTAAAAATTGTATTTCAAGTGTATACATATTCTATTCATTATACAGAACCAACTTTTATATTACTCCAACTTTGCGGGTATACGTACAAACCGGCCTCTCAACCGCGTTAATACCTTTTTTTATTCTATAACTATAACGTTAATACTAATAACCATAGAAAGATCTGGTGAAAACTTCGATGATTTAGTTCAATATATAAGGATTTAGAAAGTAATTATCTAAGAAATTAACCCGAAACTATGGGATAATACCATTAATATACTGGTTGAAAATATGGACTCATGTACGGCAAACACGTATATTGTAACCGTGATTTTTCGCTATTACAAAAACGGCTTAGGAACTTCATATATTACATAATTTTAGAAAAGATGTTTTCAATTAGACGATTATCACGTGGTATTTAGTTTATAACCCAATTTCCAAAGTTTTGTAGACTTGTTTATAGAGCGAAGGTAGTAATATTTTAGGAGGTACGAACGGCCGCCTTACGAAAACTTTATTTTATATGGTATAGTTCATTGATATATCATATTGATAGGATGAAAACGCATATGGAACGGATTTGGTAAAATGGTATTATTTGAAGAAATACAAAATATTAATTGTAAAGGATATACGGATAAAACGGCAACTAGAAAACACCATACGAATTTAAATTATAGCATTCTCCTACGATATGACCGCGCCTCAAGTAAGGCGTACGAAGCTGGAGAAAAAAGAGGAGAAACGACTACGAATGTCATCCGTCACGCGGGTAAAATACATACTCACGCCAGTGTATATATTAAACGAGAGATAAATAACAGCTTACTTTCCGAATAAGATTAACACCTCTTCTGTCCGTAACTAACGCGGTGAAAACACCAAAAATAACCCGTTTAAAGGCAAAATAAGTGGCGTGAAACAATAATACGAACCTTATGAGTTCATATATAATAATGAAGATTCTTACCGAAACATTTTATTATACAATTTTCCGACTAATGAAATAAATGCTACGAAATGTATTAATTTTGTTAAATTATTGGATGTGGAAAAAAACTAAAGTCGCGAATTTCATGACATTGTCGACAATGATGTTATAATAATTAACACGCACAAAAATGAATATTAAGCAGTCATAATTTTATATCATTTGATCTGATATACTCTTTATGTTGGTTTAGAGGTGACATATATATTAATTTACGTTGGTATATGTATTTACGAAGTAATATATCTTTTGAAGGATATAAGATAATGCGGAAATAAATTACCAACGTTTTTTAATTTTGATTGGATAAATATCATTTTGAAATTCGTAAAAAAAACAACGTAGAAACAGTATTGAAACCCTATGAAAATATTTACCGCCTTATTAACTTAGTTTCGACAATACCGAGAGGCACTTAAAATAAAATATAAATGAAATGAATTGTTCATCCAGGTCATTATAAAAGCGTGTTGTAGAAACTCGGACTTCTACTTTAAATTGTTTAAGTTGGAAAAAGACTTGAAGGCTTTTTATGCGAATTTTTAAGCCCTGTTTAAAAGCTCAATACGATGTTTAAGAAGCTTCGACTCAGTATTTATAGCCTAAAAAAACAAAAGCCGAAGGTTAAATTACTAAAATGAAACGTGTCAAGATATTTTATTACGTTTTGAACCAACATTTTAAAGTATACCCGAAATAAAGTAAACGCCTTAAATACGGTTACCAAAATGAAAGACACTAAAGAAAAAGCTCAGGAAACTGAAAATAATGTAACTAATAACTAAGACGACCTGATAACCAAGTACGAAACTTACCGCCTATATAATAATACCCATTGAAAAATATAAGAAGCGTTACAGGTTTCCAAAAACATTGTATTATATACGGAAATATCTGTTATTAATTCAATAATTACCTGGTATACAAGTAAATTAGGATTAGACATTAATTTTAGACTCATTTCCTACTTGAACAATGAAAGAAAGCTAATTTTATAAATATATAGCCGATTGGGAAAGTATTAAAGATAAATTTAAGGTTTGTTCTTACGAGTTTTCCTTTGAAACGGAAAACTTTATGGAAAAAAAGCCTTATTTAATAGCCTTGAATTAAAAAACAAACCAGCGGATACTCGCGGATTTGTAAAATGTCTTATTTCTATACATTGCAGGCTTGTATTATTAAAAAAAAGTATTAAACGCCTATATAGCGTTATGATTTGCGATTTTTAATAAATACGATACCCAATTTCAGTGTATTATACCAAACACCAGCGTAGCTAAATTATCGATCACTGGAAAACGATAATTCGACGCGTTTACGACTAAATTTCGGAAATTTCAATTCGACTGAATAGGAAGTTACCAGAAGTTTTTGTTTAATAAAATCAAAGTAACGTTGCTTGGAATAATCGTTATAAATACGCGATTCAAATAAGTTAACCTTAACTTAATGAAGTTTAAAACATGGTTTTTCCTATTAATAGTTAATATAAATCAATTCGAAATTATGGTCCGAAATACAACTAGCGAACTTTATCCGCGCCTCAAATAACATATCCGTACCGTTTCGTTTTAAGTTTAAATACGTATGGTTTCTCCCTGAAACAAGTATAATGAAAATAGTTTACCTAACGTAACCGAAACTAAGTATATTACACTGCCAGTTCCGAAAAACAGTTACAAAGCGCTTTTTACAGCTATTGTATATTGTAGAATATACTAATATAGGAAAAGGAATGTTAAAGTTTATCAAAAGGTTTTGTCCCAAACATAATTTACATTTACAAGCCTTACGGCGGTTCAAATTCCGCCTTCAAAAAGTCATGAAATGTGGCTATAACGTGATTGTCCATATAATATACTTTGAAGCTTAACCGGTATTATATGCTGTCAACGTAGCAATATTATAACAGGCCGCGAAATTTATGCGGAACGCTTTTATTACGGACTATTAGGATACTTTGGTGGATTTCTATTAAAACGTTCATTTAGGGCCTCTGGACTAAATCACCTACGACGTAGGCACGGTCTTCGACTCGACTGAATCGACTACTAAGGACAGAATCGCCGACAGTAAGTATAAGCAGATACTAGTAAAAGCATTATGGGATAATAAAAAGTGTAAACGGCATTATAAACCGCTTGAAAAGTATATGTAGTACTATTAAATAATTTAAATGGGACTAGTTCGAGGGAATTAATCCTATAAATAGCAATTAACGCTATAAATAACATACCTGACTCGAGTAGGTTTATTTAAATAGTACTTTTTTTCAGTGCTTACCCTAAAGTCGATATATATTCAATACTATTACCAACAAAGATATAAAATGCTAATACGGTGATAAATGCCATAGTAATATTACGTTTCTTATGGGCCAGGAATAATGCTTCGAAAGCATTGATCACAAAAAATATCCCGCGTAAAACCGACGCCTTAAATTTACTATTAGGATTTAAAGTCCCATTTAAGACAATAAAAAACGTATTGACTAGCCTTTAATGAATGAATGGGTTCAAAAGCTACAATATTCTTATGAACTTACCAAACAATATAACTATATTTTGTTCAAAAATTCAACAGGAAAATAAAAAGGAAAGGGCAAATGAAAGAGTCCCTAAAATGTGATCTAAAGAGTAATAGCTACTGAACGACGCCTATAATAACGAATTCAAGTCGATCCTAAAACCTATACACTCCCCAGATAGCCTTTTATAACATTTACCACATTATGAAACTAGCCTACCTATACCTACAGAGTTAACACCACGCCGCCGATGGCGTTCACTTAGCTTAAAAAATAAAAGACGTTTTAAAACCTTCGTTACGAATTCTTTCGTTACTTTAAAAAGAGCGATAAACCGTAAATTAAATATCAAACTCTGCCGTAAAGGCATTATCACCACCCTATATATACCATTGAAACCATCCATATAAACGGAAATCTCTACTTTAATCGAATGAAAAGTTTTTCGTATTGAAAGGTTTAAATAGACGATTTACGGAGCCTATAGGTTTTTTTTCACTCGCCTAAAACATAAGGTAAAGGATAAAACCGAAAACCCTTATAAAAGCCGACTTATGATTAAAGGGTACAATAATGAGGATGAAAAAGATATTATAATCTAATGACATAATTTATAAAAAACGATATATCGTTAAATTTTGGTATTTAACGCTTCCTTTAATACACTTTACAACCTTTATACCAAGCTTTGTAATATTATATAAGCTTATAAAAAGATAGAAAAGCAACTTACATGGTCCATTTACACCTATATGCCTATAGACTTTCGAAAAAACTATCCGCCCGAAACGATTTTACGTATTATAAAGCCGCTTTATGGTTTCTTTAAGGATATTGTATACTGGAATAATACCTACCAAACAAATTATAAGGAGCGGCTCGGAATAGCCAGCTCGATCTTCGACCCCTAACTGTTGGTCTCGAAAGCGCGCTTTGAAAGCTTTTACACTTACAGGCATACAGACGGATGACACACTGACGCTGTATAACGCGCCGTTTTCCGCAGCTAAAGAGAAGAAGTTTTTGGAGGCTGTCCTAAAAGCGAAACCCAAGACGTTCCTGACGGAAAACCGTATAATCGACCTTAACGGCGCGATAATCACTCTCAGAAACGACGTTCTGGACCTTATGCGGGGCTGCAGATCCGGAGGCACCGCTCTAGAGCTTTACGCGTTAGAGAGATCTCGCGGCTCACCCTGGTGAGCCGCAACTCGAGGGTAAGCCAGATAAGCCGCCTCCACTACATCTATAAAAAACATTAATGTGGCACAAATTAAGAGGGAAATTAGTAATACAGACTACGCTATAGCTTTTCCAGCCTACGCTTTCGGTGGGCCGGGGGGGGAGGCGCTATAAGTAAGGAATTTTTTACCCGTAACGATAGAGTAAGGTCTATAACCTTAAGAATCTTTCGATTCTCCCTTTGGGGGTAGGGGGGAAAAGGGAAGGGGAAAAAGTGTGAAAAAGGTTAGGGGTATCGGTGATGGCAGCGGCGATGACGGGGGACATGCCGAAAATAAAGGCGGGGATAAACGATATCGATCCGGAGGACTTAGAGATGGAGTTGGTGGAAGTAGTAAAGCGACGTGCGGCGGTAACGGCTGCCTCTTCCTTTTTATGTAAACATGCCAAACGGCGCCTTACACTCATATTTTTACGTGGCATCTATTGACGAGAAAGGTTAGTATAGGGATTTGGTTATGTAATCTACCCATAAAAGCGGTTTAAAATGATTAATTATGATAGAAGGTTGACTATATATACGCCAATTAACTGGTTAGAATTTACGTTAGTAAATTAGGCGCGTTGTTAGAAAGAAAAAAAAGTTTGACTTAGACTGATAACGATATATCTTTTTATACTAAACCTGAAATAAACAAAACGTAATGACCTTTATTAAATTACACCCTTATAGAACCTCTGTATTTGAATCATTATAAGGATTAACAACAATATCGCTACAAGTTATCTCAACTAAGAAATTACTATAATTACTACCGCGGTCAACTATTAATCAAAACTTTTACAATTTTTACTTTAACCAAACTATTATTACTAAACCACGAATATAAAATACAAAAAATGAAGTATTATTACTCAACCATGGATATAAAGTACATTATAACCAGATTATTATTACTAAATTACGGATATAAATCCTATTACAAACTAAACTATTAATATTAAATTATGGATATAGACCACGTTAAGAATAGGGAAGATTACCAATATGAATATTAATATATATCTCTATAATTAGTAAGCGACCACGCTGTAAATTAAGCCTTTATAAAGTGTACAAAAACGTGCCACTCTGTAAGATATATTCCTACAAAGTGTTTAATAGCGTACCTCTGCCTTCAATTGTCATTTGTATAGTGTACAGTAATATGCCACTACCTAGAAGGGAGATTAGCCGAGTATATAGTATAGTAACACTGCTCGAGTAAGAGTTTATAAGCTTTCACCAGTGGCGTGAGCTCTCCGGATGCCTTCTCTCCCTTATATCTTACTATATATCTATCTTCAATACAAATACCAATCTTTACGATTACTCTTCTAATGTACCTGGTTTTATGGATATCTTACCAACAACAACCCTTTTTAGGGCGCGTTTGGGTATGGTTTGAGTTATAGTATTGACAGAGTTGTTTTTGCTATCGATTTACTTACATTCCTTATTTTTTTTCAATTTTATATATGTTCTTCCATACTATATATCTCGTTATTCTACAGATTTTAATTGTTCATTATGCTGATATCAAATTCTTACTTATGTCGTAAACTTTAGATCTTGATATTCTTCGTTTTATACGTTTATAACTGACAGATATTTAATATTTTAGGTTCTGGTGATTCTGAATTGCCTATTAGATTTATTTTCCTTGATATCTTTCACAAAGAATCCAACTTAGGAATTTACGTTTTCATTGTTTGGAAAGAAATTGTTTGTAAAAATTATTAACGTCGCCGTTGTTCAACTTACTGGTATCATATTAATTTTATAGATAAACTGTTCATTTATTATTATATACTATCATTCAATGATTTTTACTCTTCCTTTGTATATTTTCAATTTACGATGTAGTAGATAAATTGTTGGCTATTTTCGCTTTGAATATCGTACTTATATAGGTCGTTCAAGCCTTTTGTTTACGGTAGTATTAAGCTTGTTCGTTATTGATTTTTTTAATTTTTGACAAGTTGGTGGTTATTAATCTTTAGGATAGGTTTAAATCCGTATTAAGGTTACCTTGATAGTTATAAAAGCGGATGAAAAATTTGTCTAAGTCGAATCTCGTACATTTAGCTAACATTTTAATTGGTTTACGCTTTGAAAGATAACAGTGCTTAATAACAACCTGTTTTGTTGTGAAAAATCTGATGATATTGAGGAAAAGAATATTGTTAATTGATATTCCCGTTTTATCCATTTTTTGCCGTTTTTGATGAATAGGTATTAGTTCAATATCAATAGTTTTATATTTTATCTTAGATTGAACTTTATATTGTACATCAGCAACTCATCAACATTTGTTTTGATTAGTTTGTAAGGAGGTTGAATCTACAGTAGAACAATTTGAACAAATGATTAATTTTGTAGTTTTGGTGAAATTGCAAAACTATAAGTCATTAAAGATTAGTGGTGAATTTAGTGTATGTTTACGTACTATCGCAAGCATTAAGTGTGAATTTACCGTTTACGCTGGGAGTTAACCTAAAAAAATTGCAAAAATCATGCTTTAGCTGATTTTTTGTATTGTAGAAAATCAAATGAGAGCCTCGTTTTTGCTTTTATCACTGTATCTTAAGTCTATTACCCTTAAAGATTTCGATGGTCGTTTGGTAGTTTTGTTTTTTCCTTTTTGGATTACATTGAATTTCAAATGAATTCTATCTAAGCTTTGAAATTATTTCAGAAACATAAAATAAATCATATTGTGGGGAATAGGTCCGTTCAACTAAATTTGATAGTTTTTGTTGAATAATTTACCTTTTCTCTTCATAATATCTATGAAATACAATTTGATAGGTCGTTTGTTATATTACTTCTACTTTAAGAATAACAGGTCACGATATTACCCATTCAAGTTTGTATTTGTTATTGATACCTTTTTATTGTATAATTTTCTTTTCAGTGATCATTTGTACTGGTGTGGTTTTATAAACTTTTTATTTATTTTTTTAGGCAGGTTATGTTGACCAAATTGATTAGGTAAAGGAATTTAATTATCCAGGAGCACTTTTTACTGTTTGATCTTTGTAATACAAAAGGTAACAAAACTATTGGCGGTTTTAATTATCAATTTTGGGTTTGTAATACTTGAGATTTTCCGAGACCCATTGCATTTAATCGTTTTATTTCACGAAAGACTTTTGTTTTGAGACTATAGAGATAATTAATTGGTGATAGATTCCTAGTGTTCCAGATATTGTTGATCTAGTTCTCTATGGATACTTATATCAATTTTGAGGTTTTTTTTATATAATTTATGTTTAATGTATTTTGTGGTGCAAGTGATTCGATTTTTATATGTGGGTATATATTCGATACTATTCAAGTAGACATTGATTCATTTTGACCAATATTATTATTAAACCCCTTTTTTACCTTTTATAATATTTTCTTTCAATTGATGAAATTGTTAATTTTAAAAGTCAGAATATCGTAAACTTTTTTTCCAAGCGTATATAATTCATCAACCTCATTGTGACCCTAATAGTCCTTTTTACGCATCTATTTAAAGGTAAATACTATTTATTCGGTATCTGTTTCACATTTTACAATAGTGAAGTCATTATTAATATTTTGAATTATTATGGTCAAATTATCCCAGTAAGTATTGATCTATAACATGAAGAACGTTTACTATATCTAATATACCACAATAATTCCAAATAATTTAGTTTCTTAAATGTTGTTCTTAAATTTACAACTTAAATTATAGGCTTTTCATTTAGATTGAATAGGCTCATATAATCTTTTGATTCAAAATGTTGATTGTTTTCGAAAGTGGATTTGAATTTAAGGAGTGTTTGGAAGTTCGTTTGATGGAAATTATAAAATGTCTTTTATTATAATATGGATAAATCCACATATTCATAAATAATTTCTTCGATTATTATATAAAGGTGGATGGAAGTGGTATAATATGAATTTCAGTTTGATCAACGAAGTTACGATTTCGTTCATTTCAGTATGGTCATTCCCGGACTCAAAGGATAAAATTTTAAGTTGTTTTATGTTGAATCAATTGGAAACCTTTGGACTTGATCTTTAACCAATTAATAAGTTTTGAGTTGAATTTGTTGCCGAGATTTTTGATTTTATTAAAAAAAAAGAAAAAGGAAGTAGTGGATTATAAGATGTAGAAAATAATATGATTGATAATAATAATCAAAATCGTGGACCTAAATAAGGAAAATTTCTTTTTAGGGCTAAATTGAACTTAGCTCCACCGGCGTGCATGTAATCAAGTTCCCTATGAGCATTCGTATCTTTTTTTAATATGATGTACTACAAATCACCGCTTATTAAGTATTGCGTTTCCCTAATGTTTGGTACAATATCTTGAAAAATATTTATTACGTAGCAAATGTGAATAATGAAAAGATGCATAGGTTCTGAGTCATTATTGTTATAACGATAATATGAGTCTTTACTCTTGAGGAAATAGAGGAAGGTATGATAAGAAAGTTATTGCGATATTACAGGTCTAGTTTTCTTTTGCTTTTACATGCCAATCTTTTGTAAAGCCTTTAATTCACCTCAAATATGAATCATAGAGGTATTGATGGTAGTATATTACCTTTTTTCCTACGTTTAGTAGTAGTTTGATGTATTGATAGATAGCTGTTTTTATCATTAATTCTATACCCTTTGGCTCTTTTTGATGAGTAGATTTACGGGGTTAATTTGAACGTGAGTCACAGTATTCATTTTGTGCATTTGTGAACAGAAGTGAATGAACATAACTCGAAACATTATGCTAATAAATTTAAAAAAATGTTTAATTGTAACTAATATCCTACCTGCTTTAAAATTCACTTCCTGTAGGAAAACATATTGTTTTGTAATTGAGTTAATTCAATACGTAAATATTTATATAGATCAATGGATATTTACAATTGAATATGATATTGATGAATGAAATATGAATATAGAAATCTAATATTGTAAGTGTGTAAATATTCAATGAAAAATATTTAGATGATATAATGAAAATTAAAATATAAAGTGAAATTTTAGCGAAATGATGTTACTAAAATAGTGAGGGAAACATGTTTTCAACAGGATACCGAGTGAAAAAAGGGACACAAACGTATTCCTTGACTTAATAAAAGGATTTAAATATGTGGTATATCGAAAGTAAAATCGTATGGAAAAAATGGGTTTCAAATTTAATGTGGAATACGTAATTATTTAGTGAAACGAATTATGAATATATTTTTAGATAATAAAAATTCAAAGAAGTCAATTGAAAAACGTTGAGCTGTGTAAAAACGAATCTTAACGTAACACTCATTGAAAAATATCTTTAAAGAGCCTCATTTAATCAGAAATCTGTGATTTTAAATCGTTAGTTGTTTACCGTTAATACTAAAACAATTTAGTACATATGTTACATACTTTAGTAACATTAGAGAATATAATAGCTGCTTCCTCTATAAAATTGACCTCGTATAACATATTAAGCAATCATTGATCACCTAGTTAAACCAATAATAAATTTCAATCAAGTCCTAGGTAATAATAGTTAATAAAACCGATATTGTTTAGGCAATGGAGAAATATTATAAATTATTCTTGCAGATTAAATTCTGAGAAAAGTACAAGTTTTGTACTGGAATACAAATACTTGAATTTAAGGCTTTTTAATACTCTGGAGTATCACAACACAGAACTAACATCTTGTAAATATTTATCATATTATATGTGATTTGTATTAATATCTACAATTATAGTAGTAGTGGTTTTGTTCTATAAAAAAGTCATATAATTTCAAATTCAATATTTAATTCTGATTTGAAATAATCATTAATTATCATTTGGAACATAATTTACAGGGATAATACGACGCCAATGTTATATAATCTCATTGAAGCCTCAAATTTATTTTCCTTCAACTTTTCATTTCTTGTGACAAAAAAAACCAAATTGCAAAAACCTCTATAAATTAACTCATAATCAAAACATAAAAATTTAAAAGATTGATGATCCATATAACAGTTTTCAAAGTAATAAAATATCAAGGATTTGTAAAAGATATAGTTAAATCAAAATATTTTTCGACATCACCGTAATTGTTATAGTTTATACGGTAATACAATACTAATACTGCTTTTTTAATCTATTCATTTATTCTATTTTCCTCGACTTAAAGCTCCAGTGGCTTTCAGGGGAATGTTGAATGTTAATCAATTAACACAGAATATTAGAAATAAAAAACACAAATATATATGTATAAATTGAAGTTTTCAACTCTTTAGTAACTTTATTTTCAACATGAAATGTACGAAACAATATTATTTACACTTCTTCCATTTTCTTATTAACGTAATATCTCTATTACAACCATATCCCTTTTGCATTTACATCAGCGCTTTGAAGGTAATCTCTGTTATTTTACATTTTACTAGAACACCATTTCATGATGTCAGTTATTTTGGAAAAAAAAAATATAAGTGTGCTAATATTCATATAAAAGTCAAAATAATTAGCTGAACAAAATAATACTCAATAAGATATACAAAAACTATATGAAAGGAGTTATTTGGTGGGTAAAAATACCGTATAGACTATGCATGATACAAATGTAATTCAGAAAATATTTTCAAACGAAATCTTTCAACATGTAACATATAAATTCAAAATACGTACCAAATCTAGAATTGAATAAAATCTTACATGGACTATACTAATTTGAAAGGGGCCAAGCCACAGCTGTCGCTCAAGATGGTCGGATACTATCTATAATCTTTGATAGAAAAGTGAGAGAGGCCCTTGCTAAAAAGATACTAAGGATCGAGCGATAAGGAATAGCTCGGTCACATGATTAATTACGTGGTATGGGAAGGTGGAAAAGTTATATGGAAATGATTTTAGAGCATAGTAATCGCTAGAGAAACATCCCTAGTGATCACTACTTTAAATACTAGCATTTAATACCATACTAAACCCACTGGCGGTCTTTCCTTAGTAAGCTGTGAAAGATACCAACCGGTAATAAGACGCTCTAGTACCTTGTAGACGGTGTTAGAATGTGCCGGCCTGTTTTTAGCTGCGGGCTATCTGCTTACAAGTGGCATAAAATGCCGTTAAATGGTGTAAAAGTTGCCCCTAAATCCTGGAGCGCTTTGATATATTGTAGAAGGTACCGGGGTTAGTTTTGGTAGTGTCATCCTCCTTCTTTATAAATAATATTTTTTGTAACTTTTGAATCGTAAACACTTCCTTTTATAATAATCATTTTCAGCCTAATATTACGCTTTGTTACTGTATTTAGCCCTTTTGAACTAGTTGAATTGAGTTCTCTTTACCTAATTTTTTCCACTCTTCTTGTAGGCATAATAAACTAAAATATGGTTACGGATGAAGACAAAGTTTTCTTTAATATAATATTATTTATTTCGAAGCTATTTGGCTATCGATACCGAGTAGGTAATTCCTTTGTATAAGGTTTATTAAGGCATACTATAAGGGTAGGTGCGACTGAACATATGTTGAATCTATTAATCGTATAATTTACATTTTGTAAAGGTTTTATTCATAGATTAAAGGTAAGTTATAAAATAAGTTATTGTAATTAGTAACTCGTTTACAGCTTTTACTCATTGATATATATTATCAGCTTTGTATTATTAGGACGACAGGCCGAAGTTATGGTTATATTAATGCTTTTTATAATTTGAATACAAATATACACAAAGATTTTTAAGAATCGTTCCAGCCTCGTTTGGTGTTTAACGTTTTAATCTAGAATGAGCAATCTTTCTTTCAAGTTATTCCCCAGTTGCTTATAAGAAAATATATAACTTAAAGATCAATATGGTTTATATGTAAAAGTCTATAACAGTTTAGCACGTTTTGTAACATTAGGTTAATATAAGTAACGGTGGTTTCATTCTGTCGACGTTTATCTATTCGTGCGGTTTTGGTATTGTCAAGCATCTTAATAAGTAACGCGGAAGTTAGGTAAGTAAAGTATTTTAGTGTGAAGCAAATATACAATAGTTAACGAATAGTTATGAAGCTTAATTGCATGAGATGGAAAAGCTTGTTAAAGTCGTCAAAAAATTCACGGAAAGTAATTCAAGTTGATAATTATAAGGAAGTAAATATTAGTGGAAAAGAGTTTGAATTTATATTCTAACTATAGTATTGATGAGTATGAAAGGATTATCAATTAATTTTGCGATAATAGTAACTGTAGGTAAAATAGAAGTGTATGTATTATGCTTTGTTTTGATTAAGTAGCTACTCTGAAGCGATATAGTAATTAATAATAGTTTGAATTAAGTTTTTTTTTTAATGGCTAGCTTGATCGATTTACTATTATTTTCGTCTGAATTGTAACAGAATTTCAAGGTATTACTGGTAGAACTTTAGGCGTTCCAACTTTATCGATTCGAATCGATCGAAGTAATAGTAGTATTGTGTGGTAAAGTGATGGATGTATTGTTATAGGATTGTCAGTCCGCTAGCCGGTCTGCATAGAAATTTGTATGGCTAATTGCTTGGCCCGTACCCTAGTATAAAGTGGGTATATACTGTATTTAACTTTACAGTCACCCCAAAAAACAATACAATAAACTTATAGTAAATGGATTTAACTTTACTACAAGTGAAATTAACTTACTTAACTACAATTACTACTGTTCCGATAGGTATCAAGGGTTCGGGTATAAAAGAAATCAGAAAACGAATTTTAAATTAGGTAGATATTACCTATCCTTTTGACTAACATCTGTTGTTTTAAGGAGTGTCCATTCAAAGGTGACCTTTTTAAGGTTGAATTGGGATTTTAAAAATAATTTCGACGTAATCCTTAGTTTGGTTTCGCCGTTGTCGCTGATAACGTCAACGGCAGGCGGCTAATAATTACGAACTTGTTAGTTCGAAAGCGAGTTGACGATCGTTTAGATAAGCTAGTTAATGCAAGAACGGATTTTTTCCCTTAACTGAGAAGTCTAATTTGATAACGTAGGAGTTAATAGGAAGAATGATACAGTATTTATTGTAAATTTAAACTAGGCTTTTGGAAAGAAAATCTGGTTAATATTTTTTAAAAAATATATTTTATCCCTGATTCAAAATCATTCGAATGAATAGTAGTTTTATTATTTCATTTTCAGGCATCATCACGTTGCAGACATTATAGATAATACAAAGTCTATAATATCACGAATATATTAGACGAAACTTTAAGATTTGACGCGGAATTTTATAAGCGGAATAATTAAATGTTAGACGATTAATATAAATTTGACGTTATAATTATGATTTATATAGAATGGGTTGATATCGATGGAGGTAGTGTTATTGTCTTTTTATGCTAATAAATCACTAAGTAATAAAAAATTTAAGTAGATTTAGGTATAAATAACAAAGGAACGTAGGTACATTAGAATATTATGGTTAGTTACTTTAATAAAGCCGTTAGTTTGAATTCGAAATACAATTTCTAAGTGTTGCTTTGCCCCCGTTAAGTTGTAATTATGTTTTGAAATCCTACATATCTAGTTATAACGCAGTTGTTGACTATATTGCAGGAGAACCCGTAAAACCGTCAGTGACAGCTTAAAAACCGCTTTACACAAGTTTTGGCGTCTAAAATTTCCATTACTTTCAGGATAACGGCTTTATTTGTGCAATCCGTCATAACCATAAGTTAATATCGGTCGGGAATTTGTTTTTGAGTGGAATAGACTATAAATTCTATGACTAACTCGTTCCAAAACCGTTTATCAACCGGATATGGTTTGATAAGTTCCTTTCACTGATATCGCTAATAGGTTGTTCGCCCACAAACAATACATTTATAATGCAAACATTGAATAGCACTATATAATATAAGGTAAAAGTACAATTTAAATGATATAACGATAATAATATTATATCCTGAGTTGCTTCTAAGAATAAAATCATGCATATTTTAAATTAATGCGGTAGTAAGTAGTTTATGAACGGTGACCTTTATACGGTTACAAAGAAGTGAAATACTATTATCTTTCATCGTATATTGAAAAAAAGGTTCTTTAAAGGATGATTTTTTATTAACACGAATAACAATAAGCATCCCGAAATTACACATATATATCTTACGAATCAAGTAGGGGTAAGTAACGTTCCGGGTATTAATATCGTTGGAAGCATCTTGAAGGTCTGTATTACTAAAATATTCGTAACCTTTGGGGATAGATTCGCCAGTAGTAGTAAGCCGGGAAAAACATATGTTTGTAAGCGGTGTAGAAATGATCTATTCAAGGTGAAAAAGCCGCAATTCTATGCCCAAATTACGAAAGTTCAGAAGGCATTGAAAAATATCCTCATTTAGTCATAATAGTATGTTAAATTATATATTATCTGCCCCTTTTTCATAAACCAGTTCAAAAGGTAATTGGAATTAGCTTTCCGACTAGTAAACTTACCTTTAAAAAATGCGCTGTATTGTTGTAAATTATTTTATGATTTATTAATTTTTAAAAATAGTAAACAAGTGGAACGTGCCAACTCTGCGTTTGTTATTTTCCAACAGTCTATAATTCCTTGAAGTTCCTTATAGTAAATTTCGTAACGAAATACGACAGATAATAAATGATAAAATTTATTCGTTATTGGGAGGAGGGTTATCTGGTCATTACGCTGAAGGAGATCCCGACTGAAATTCATTCGGAACAGTTCGTTTTCAAAAAGAAATTTCGTTCGAGTTTCTATAAGTTAAGCAAGGGCTTCACTAGAGACGAAAATTTAAGTCGCTTAAAGAAAGTTTTTTCCTTGGGTTCTTAGTGAAAGATAACTGTAAAGTCAGTCAATTAAGCGGTTAGCTATAACTAGGAAACATCAAATGAAATGGAGGTAAAAGTAAATGAATTGAAAAAACCTAGGCGTTTTGAATATAAATAGAAGAGTCCCCTATTCCTGGATAATATGCATCTTTTCCGAATATATATGTATTTAAACGCTTTCGTTGATAATGAACCCTAAAAACTTCATTTTCAACTGTTGAATTCGTATTTTGATACGTCAAGGTTTAATTTAACGATATCTAAGGCTTTTGGTACTGGTCCACCATTATCGTTATAATCGTTATAGGTTTTCTCCCAATATCTCAATATATTATTGGGGTAAAAAAATTGGATACATCAATGAATATGTGTAACTAATTGTTAATATTGCGTTATGTGGTAACCAGTAGATCTGAGAGATCTAAACAGGTGACAAATTATTCGAAAAACTTGATGCGGGTGCGGAGAGCGGTTTTACATTCGCTGCCTTCATACGAAACGTGTAAAAAACAGTTTTTATATAGAATCTAGTCGATTATTTAATTTACTAAGTGTTAGCAAGCTTCTTTTCAATAATGGGAAAGAGGTACTGGTCGGTTTTCGTAATAACATTCAGTTGTCAATAATCTACTGAAAAACACAAGTCGCTTCAGGGTTATTTAATACAAAGTATATGTATATTCGCTAAAGAGTTACCTATGCGATGACAGTTTTGGCACAACAAATTAATTGGTATTTTCGGTAACACCTGAAGTTCTTCAAAAAAAGGTATTTTATATCATATTTTCAATAATTTCCAAAGGTTACCTTTAGTTATCGTTATAAACAATATTTTTTTCCATTGGCTTCATCATGGTAAAGAAGTTGTTCATCTCGAGGGTTTCATCGAATCAAGTTATAAGCCTTTGCAATATTTCCTGGAGTTCATCTTCAATAGCAATATTTTTCCTTGGTGTTAATAATTTATTGATATCTTTTAAAAGGATAAATATGAGCCGCGTTATGATGTTATACTTTGAACGAGTTTATTAGAGTGTAACCTAGAAAATAATAGCGTCAATAACATTATGTAACTTATATTTTGTTGCGAAACCCTGTTTCCATCCATCGTAGTTACGTGTTTATCCCAAAAATAATACCTATATCGTAATTATGCAGGTTATATACTCGTATTATATTTAAGAGTTACCCAAACTAATAACGTATTATGATTAGGAAATAATATAGACCAAAATACGATGTTGTAACCTAGTAAGTTTAACGTTTCAATAGGTTATAGAAGACAAGTCGTCAGCTAGTAATGTAGACATATCGGATAATTACGTTAAGTTGTCGAGGTAAAATTAGAATATGCGGTAATCATAATCAGCGGGTAAATTACTTACTCATAGGTTCATAATACTTATAATCTACGTTTTCTAAAGTGTTAATGAATTAACTCTGTTTACAAGGTAAATTTACTATATAAAAAAAGCTATTGTAAATTATAAGTCCAATACTGGGTTGAAATAAATTCTGTCAATTTGTATTCCTAACTATATATCATCGTTTTTTAAAGGTTCATTATGTAATCGGTATTAATAAGGTAAATACTCGTATTAGCTTCGGTGTTACAGCCCCTTATGTATTTGACGGAATTAAAGATATAAGTTCGGATCCAATAACCATTTATAATTTTTTTTAAATATTAACCATGATTTTGACCACGTTCAAGTTCAGTTTAATTGACGTAAGTCACGCGTCGTTTCAAACCGTCTTTTAAAGCGTTTACAATTATTATAACAACATTTTTATCACTATTGCGCGCGGGTGTATTACTATTACTAACACCACCAAAGACAGTACCATCGTTACTAATTCCATTTATATAGCTAACGATAATACCGCTATTTTGAATAAGGAAATTGTAAAGTCGTTCATTAATGAATTAAATTCAGGGAACAAATTGTTATATTCTTGGGGTATAATGAAATAGACTCATGCTTTAGCCGATGAATCGTTGATTTTTTTGTCGAAAATAGTAAGTCAGGCAATAAATTCTTAAATCGTGCCGCAAAAATCGGGTGATGAGGGTTTCCAAACATTAAAAGGACGTAAAATCGTTTATAAGTTCCTTATTTCAAACTCACGAACTAAAAGACAATGGTTTTGAACGTGTGATGGTCTTATTAATACTAACAAAACATCGTCTTCAAGGCGTTGAGGTAGGTATTACCGTCTTTATCACGGTGAATGTAGTAACTTTCTATAGCGTCTTTTATTATTTTTCAACCATCCAAAAATGACGTGAAAGTTACCTTTTTTCGTACTAATAAACTTCTGGTCCCTAAATAATGAAAATGAAATCGTAACTTTATATACTGAAAAATATAATTTAATATCGTAAACTTTGAGCAGTCAGTCAAAAAGCTAAAGTTAGGTTTGCTAAAGATTAATATCGTAAAACAAATCGTCTACTTTGTAATTATAAGCGAAGGATTTTGGCGTGTCATCATCGTTATTTCTGGGTAATTCAGTGCGACCCTATTCGTAAAACGAGGTATAAGTTATGTTAATATCTTTCTTTTTCTATTTGAAAGTTACTTCCCTTCAGATTAGGGATTGGTATAAAAGCATAAACTTGCCGGTAATAACTTCAAGCTGTCGAATCATGTTTATAAACGTAGTTAGTACGTTAGCATTATATTGTTTTATATGAAAAGCTTATTCTCGGGTAGCTTATTTCCCTCCGATGATCTTTGCGCGTAAGGTTTCCATATACTATTGATAATACATAGTAAATTTGTGGTGTTATACATTTCGGGGACCTTGAATTTGATTCTAGACCCGCGTGTTCAAAAAATACTCCAAATTCTTATGGTTATATCTCGGGTTATTAAAAGATATTTCTTTCGGATACAGCTATTCTAAACAACTGGAACACCGTTGGCATAGAATAAGAAACATAAAATTATATATAAAATAACTAAGTTAAAGCTATCGTTTAAAACGATCGGATACTATATATAATCCTCGATGAAGAGGGAAGATATACTCCTATTAAGGAGTTATTTTAAAGCTAGCGATAATGAATAGATTGGTTACGTAGTTAATGAAGTGGAGTGGGCAGTTTTAGGGGCAACTTTGTAGCGATGTGTGAGTATAGTAAACGCTAGGTCTAAATCTTTGGCCAGCATAAGTCTATACACAAAATTATAACACTAATCAGCAATTAAATAAAATTGAGGATCTTAGACTGCGATTATATTTGACCTAATCATGATAAACCTATATTTTAGTTGAAAAGACTTACTCATCAAAAACTTACAACACTAACTTTTACAAAATGGTGCTTGCTTTTTTTGTTCAAACCTTTAACCTCACGTATTACTTTATGCATACCAATACTTATGTTATGATATTAATTTTGTGAATAACTTACCGCTATGTATTTTTATCCATCATATTCTAGTAGAAACCAATTCTTTTTTTCCTTTATTCAATACTATAAATAGTATTGAATGTTTTTGAGTAATATTTTTCAACCAATTATTTGACATAGAATTTTTGATTTGTTTACCGACCAAATGAATCTGTTATATAGTGTCTGTTACCAAAAATTATTTGTTTCGAAGATCGTATAAATACCATTGATAAAAAAGCTATTTGAACACAATTTCTCAACGCTTATGCGTTTGTTCCACTTTGGAATACTCCGGCTGCTCAATACAACGAAAAAAGAATTTATCACAACGAAATAATTTAATTGTCATCATAAAATACGACTCAACTAATCCAACTGCTTACTAATTTATTACTTAACACGTTCTTATGCTTGAAATGAACGTAATTAAAATGTTAATTTCAATAAAACAATACTAAAACTAAGGCCGCAACTATATAAGAACTAGGGTATAGCTGTCGCTCAATGTAGTCGGATACTGGCTATAATTCTCAATAAAGAAGTAAGAGAGACCCCTACTAAGGAATTACTATAGAGATAGCGATAAAGAATGGTTCGGTTACGTGGTTAATCACTTGGCGTGAGAATGTTTAGAATCAGCTTAGGAGCGATGTAAAAACATGGTAATCGTCAAGGCTTAATCCTTAGCGACGATTATCCCAAGCATCAGCTTATATCATCTCCCCTAACCTGCCGGCGGTTTTTCCTCATCACATTGTGGAAAATGATTACTAGCCGTAAAACGTTTTAATACCCCGTAAAAGGGGTTGTAATATTCTATTTTGTTTTGTAACAGCAGGCGAACTGTTTGCGAACGGCGTGAACTTCCATGGTATGGTATAAAAGGTTCTCTCCTATCATAAAGCGTCTTGGTATACCTTTGAAGGTGCCGGCGTTAGTTTCGTTAGTACTATCCTCTCGCCTAATAATAAATTCTTTTCGTAATATTAAAAATGTAAAACTTTTCCTTTGATAATATGTTTTAATTTGTGTCCACGCTTTTGTATTATATTTCATTGTTTTCACCTAGTTATAAAAACTTATTTCGTTGATAAAATAAACTTAAAATTGATTACCATGGTAAATAAAACTTTCCGTTATCTATTTTTTTGCTTTTCAAAGGTATTTGGATATCGTTACCGAATAAGTAGGGTTTTGATATAGGGTTTATTAAGACGTATTAGATCGGTATATGCAAGTTGATATGCTTGAAATATATTGATTTTATACAATAAACCTTTCGAAAATTTCATTACAATCTGAAGGGTGAACCATAAGGTATATTTTGATGGTTAGTAATACGTTAAAGAATAGTTGAAAACAAGAGCAAGATATTAGCTTTATGCTGTTGGAAGGACGAGTCTAAGTTCAGCCCACACATCCACCTCCTTAAACTTGATTCTGGACATAAACGAAGAAATTAAGGAATTATCGAAAGTTTATCTAGCGTTGAGTATTAAAACCGAAGTGAACGATTCGATTTCTAAATTACTCCCATTTTACTAATAAAAAGCGAAATAATGTATAAAAATAGGTAATATCCGCATACAAATCTGTAATAATTTAACGCTTTACGTAAAATTAAGTTAATATATGTAACGTTAATTTATCGATTTTGTTAACGTTTATTCATTCGATCCGTTTTTGTATTATTTAATTTTTCAACGAAAAACGCTTAAGCTATGTTCATAAAACGGTTGTCTTTGGAAAATCGGTATAAAAACGAATAAAACGGTAAGAAAACCAACTGAATACAATTAAAAAGTTGTTGAAAATCGTTCAAAACATCGCAGAAAATATAGGTAAACTGATAAGTATAGAGGAGTGGTTATTTATGGCAAAAGGTTTACTCCTAGGCTTTAACCATCATATTAACTAGTATAAAAGGAAGGCCGAGTAGTTTGATGGTAATAATGATCGTAGGAAAAGTGAATGACTACATATTATACTTGGTATCGGTAAAGTAACCGCATTGAAACGGCATCAAAACTAATAAAAATTCGATTTAAACCCATTTACAAGCCATTTGAAATGGTTTAATATTATTTTCAGTCACGCTCAAACGAAATTTCGAAATATCCAAGGCTGCAATATTGAAAAAAGAATGAATTTTAAGTTAGTCAAATATAACATACCAATATAACTAACACCTATTGTTTTGAAAAGTTCCTAATTCGAAGGCGGCTTATCTGAAGTTTAGTTTAAGCTTCTAAAATATTTTCTACGTAATATGTGGGCTCGGTTTCGCTGTCGTTATTAATGATATCTTTAAAAAGCGGCTAGTAATTAGAAATTCGTTGGTTTGGAAACGGGTTAATAACAATTCGAACGAAGTAATTGTCGTTAAAAAAAATATTATTTAAACTGTGACGTCAAATTCGACAACGTGGGAATCGATAAGAAGCGTAACATAATATTTTTCGTGAAACTAACCCAATTTCGTGGAAAGTTGGTCCAATTCATGATTTCTTTTAAAAAAAAGTCAAATGCTAGTCTCTAACCTCAATCGTTCGGATGAAAAACGATGCTTATTAGCGGCTTCCTTTATACACGATTACGGAAACATGATTGAGGCGTATACAAACTTTGTATCATCTTAAATATATGAAACTCAGTTTTGAACTTTCGTATCAAGCTTCATAATTAAGATAATTAAACATGAAACAAATTATATAAAATCGATATAATAATCGTATATTATAAAGAAGGCTCATTGTCGATAGAGTTTTAGACGTTGCGAAGTTGTCGATTCGATTGGTTGAAGTAACAGTAGTGTTGCGTAGTCAAGTAATCGATGTATTATTCTAGGTTTGGAAAACCGATAGCTGGTCTGCATGGTAATTTGTAAAGCCAATTGCTTGGCCCGTACCATAGTATGAATTTGGGTCATATTTTACTTGAATTACAGCCAATTCAGTAGGCCCGCACAAAACAATACACTCAACTTGCAGTTAGCATAGTCAACTTTACTGTATATAAACTTGACATACTGCACTGCAATAACTACTATTCCAACACTCATGATGATAATGACAAAAGAATTAGATTCAATGTTAATTAACATTAAAATAATGAACGACTTTCGTTGAGTTAGATTTGAATGATGAAAAAATATAAATATGTTAGAACTTTCTGATTGGTTCATTTGGTGGCGTCGTTTGATTTGGAGTGAAATACAGTGCTTAAGCTTTTCTGCGCCCCCATTCAATATTTAAGTCATTTTGAAAACAAATTCGTTTAATTTGAACCACAATCATTTATAATAAAGCAGGGAAACCCATAAAACCAGTGGTAATAGCTTAAAAACTGCTTTATGCAAACTTCAACAACGAAAGTTTTCATTACTTTGATGGTGACGACCTTACACGAATTATTTGTAATAAATATAACATAAAGTATGTCGTTTATTGGTTTTAAAGGAAGGTCGACTACATAGCCAACGAATAAATCGTTTAAAAACCACATGGAAATTAGTGATAGTCCAAAAAATACCTTTTAAACATATGTGTTGGTAGGCCTTGGACGTTGCAACGTTGTCGATTCGATTGGTCCAAGTAACAGTAGTATTGCGTGGTCAGATGGTGGATGTATTCTTCTAGGTTTGGCAGACCGCTAGCCGGTCTGCACTGTAATTTGTATAGCCCGGTGCTTGGACCATGCTCTAGAGTGAAATGCAGCATACTGCACTCGACTTACACCCAATGCGGTAAGTCCGTACAAAGTAATACACTGGTAGTACGGTTAACTTTACTGCAAGTAAAGTTTTCCTATTGTACTGCATATAATACCATTGCAATACTATTTAAATATTGGCGGCTTTTTAGTTTATATGCGCGTACGCTAGTGTGGCTAACTAATCCTTTTCAGTTGCCACTGAGTAACCTCCTCGTTAACTGGCCAGACCCCTGTTCATCTCAGTTGACTTCAATACTGAATTGCACTTAATAACACGCAAATTAACCCTATTTGACCTTCATTGCTCCGTTACTCTGAGGTCCTAATTTATTAACTTTTACAAAATATTATTTCTCTATAGCTTTTCGTAACTTTAACTGTGCTACTTAAGTAGATCGCTATTATTAATCGTAATCTCTTAACAGCCTTCCAGTTTGTCAATACATACTTATTCGCCATTACGTGATCTACGCTTTTCGGGTGGTTTATCCACGTATCTTTTAATACGTATAGTTAGCTTACTGCTGTCTACAAATTTTTCCAGTGCTTTATTTGGCGTGGCTTTCGTTATAGCATTTGCGGAATTATCTTTGTTATCGATCTAACAGAACGCCTCAATCTTCCACCCTTTGTAGGCTTCGAGGAGTGGTATCACGTCGATGATTAGGCGTTTTTCGCTGGTAGTTCCGAGCTTTGACAGGCATTTAAAGAGACTTTTTAAGTAGATATAAATTACCACCGGAATAAGGTAATTTTTAATTACTTAGTAATAAGGCTAAGGGTTTCCCATAACGCTATGTTTATGTCAAAGCCCTCCACTATACCGTTGATCTTTAAAGCTGATACATTTTGTGTAATCCTTCTTTATTTAACACAAGTTTAGTGGATTAGGTTACCGGTAATACTAAATTAATTTTCTCATTGATCTTCGTTAACAAGTCTAATTAGGAAGGAGATTTATAAATATAAGTCGGTATTATTTGTAAAGAACTCATTCGTCAAGATTATTAGCTTAGACTTTAAAAGGTCGATTAATATTATATTAATTTCGAGGTTTAAGTTCTATATCTATCATTACAGCCTTTCATTTAGTGGATTAAAGTCTTAATTTATTGGTATTCATGTTCATTCCGTAATAGATAGGTTGTATGAAGCATCCGGTTAACATAGGGTAGCAATATAGCTACCTCGTGTACGTTATTTCAAATACCGTTAAGCCCTAGCCTTATTGGTCTTATCGGTTATAACAAAAATGTCGTCCTAACTCTTTTGGGAAAAGCTTAGGCCGGAATTAATACTAAATATACGAATTAACGATTTATTCAAATTATGTTGGTTATTTTCCATCAACGTTGTTAACGTCTTACATTTTTAAAACTTAAAGTCTTCGATTAATTACTACTTTAATATTATAAAGTTATTTGTTTCGATGAAAAGGGTATCGTTAGTTTACATACCTATTATTCCGAAGTCTTTTTTATACGTTATCAATAAAGACGGATAGTGTATTAAAGACTTTATTGTTAGCCGAGACTTGAAGTACGACTGGTAAGTTAAAAACCAGTAAATTCTTACCTTAGCTAATTTATATAGTGGTTTAACATACCGTATTACTGTTTCTAATAGGTAAACAATACGGAGTTCCTGTAACAGTTTTAATAATACAATCCACTATAAATCCGTTACTTATTATATATAGACTTACGTAATATTAAGGTCATTAAATGTAAACTTGCTATTAGTTTTGGCTAGTAAACTTTTTGTTAAAGCAATAATTAAGCGCTGATTAATTTTTTTATATTGTTAGAGATTACATGACAATTCAGTCCTTTCCTTTATCGCCGTATCCTTGAGCAATTAGCCGTAAATTTTTATAGGGCCGCCGTATAGTTTTATCCTTAATCTCGTGGATAATTCTCGATTTAAAAATCGTAACGTTTGGGTTTCAAAGTTAAGGTTAGCTTTCGGTACAAATTATATTATACCTCGGGTTAGTAGACCATCGATTTCGATCCTGTCTGTTTTTTTTAAAGGTTTGCCGGAAAACTTTATAATCCCTTGTACCCTAAGCTTTATTTCCACTTTTTCGTTATCCTTCTCTTTCCCATTTACCCAAGTAGTATTATAAATATAACCCGGTATGTATTCCTCCTTTTTAACGTTTTCCTTCTTTTTAGGGGTCGTTTACGCCGGCGGCGCTCCATTGGCTTATTAGTAACGGGTGAAAAAGAGTCGTGTTTAGTCGGTTGTTTTACTTGTAATAATTAAAGGTCTTTATCCTCAATACCCCTAATATAAAGCTTAGCTTAAATGATCCGGGAAAATACAAAGCCGTTAGCAGTTTTAATAACTACTTTAAAGTTTATAATACTTAATATCTTATATGGCCCCTCCTATGTACCCGGCTTCTGCCATACGAAGACTTTACTTTATAATAGTAAAGTAAATATATCGATTGTTATAGGCCGTTTCTAATATTAAGGGTTTTATTAACTTTATAACGTGTCGATTCCCTTCGTAATTCCTTTGAAGCTTTGTTATAAGCCGTAACACGTTTTTAAGTACTTTTTGAGGGCAGAGATTCACTCGTTAGGTATAGGTACGCTTTAAAGACCAATAGCGTTAGTACTAGGCCATTAAAGCTCATAATATCGTTCAAACCATTTATTGCTATCTATAAACGTACCTCCGGATTTGTCAAACTTCTCATTTTTAATATAAGGATACTATACGCTCGACGAAGTAAGGTGTATACCTTTTTAACCTTCCCAATGCTCCAATAGGCTTCTTCAAATACTTATTTATACTAACTACCTATTCTTTTGATATTTTCCTAAAACTCTGCCGCTACAAAGTTGGTACCGGTATTGTAGACGACAACGTCAGGTAAACCCAGGTACGAATTAATCTATTACATCCTTAATATTTCCTACGTATTTTTTGCTGAAAGAGACGTTAGAAATTTAGATTTGTGGAAAAAAGGTACGGAATTAACGACATGAAAAATAATCTTCTTCTTTAAGTAAAATATATTAATAAAGATTTTATTATTATAATCCTTATCGTCTTTTAATGTGAATTTAACTCTCCGGGGGGCTTAGGTATACGTTTGGTAGTAATAACAAAGCCTTTTAATAGCGTCTAAGGCAGATTATTCCACATTATTATACCTTACGGAATTTAGGACTTTATATAGCCTGTTAATAACTAGGTGATTAAAGCGCCGGTGTAATTAACGCATCTCCGGCTTCTTCAGGTTTAATACCATTGCTTTCAGACGTTAAAAGTAAAACTATAGGTGCTCACACTTAAAGAGGAATGGAAATCTTTAGTCGTTTTTAACCAGGTCGTTTACATTAACGTCCACGTTAACGCCAAAAGTCTTTATGTTCTATAAGCAAATTAAAGAAGTGGTAGAAGAATTAAGGATATAAAATATAATTACTTCTTCAATAATCTAAATTACCGTTGTTTCCAGTGACGCTAGTCATTCGCTCGGGTTAAAGCTAACTTTAATTTTGCCAATATTGTAACGATCAATTTCAGTAGCTATAATATTTTCCCTCCATAATACCATATATTACTAATAGCCTTTTATTTAATACCTTACTGCCCCAATATGTAACATAATACCTTAAAACGTATAGTCCGCGTAACGATCGCGAAGGTTAAAGGTATGTAAAGGGTTAAGGGTATAATTAAGGTAAAGGTAAGGATCTTTATCATTTAAACGGTATAAAAAGGTATAGTCAGTAAGTTACTAGGTTTTCGTGCTGGAAACAGTATCTTTGTGCTACTTAATCTATTTAGGGGCGTTAGCAACATCAATCGAGTCGTTACCTTTAGCATTTACAACCTAATCTAAGTAATCTTATTTCGAAACAGTAGGATACTAGACGTAATACGTTGAGTTTTTATTGTTACGTTCGGCGGGGAAGGTGGCGAGTTAACTAGTAATCAGCTTTACCACCAATCTAATATCTCTTACTATTATTACGACGATAATGTTTACAGTTAATATGTCCGCCCAAATCTTAATAAAGTTAACATAGGTTTTGCCTCTAGTTTGGGGCCGAGTTTAATAAACTTAAATTTAGGCGTTATAGGCGTAAATACTTACGTTCAACGTAGTTAACTACCGTAATGTCTTCCTTTTTCACGTTAAGAAAGTTACTGGCTTAGGTATATATACCGAACGAGTTTAGTATACGTATTATAACGGTAGTAAACGAAGGACGTAACTAGTTAAAAAAGCTTTTAAATGTAGTATTTGGGTGTTTTAAGGCGTATTCGAACTTACTAACGTCCGTAATAGCTATCCGTATCTGTTCGCGAAGTATAACATTGTTAACGTAAACCTTGTACATTGCTTTTTAATATATTATCAGCTTATTAAACATTCAATTAAAAACATTCAGTAGTTATTTCTTCTCTTTTTTCTTTACCATTATTATAATATATCGTGTGGTAGCTCAGTTCGTTTGATATTACGCGAGGTAGACGTCGTTGTCGAAGTATCCATTTATGCTATCGTAAATCGTGCAGAACGTAGTGACGTTCGTTAGAAAGGTTAGGTAATAGTCTTTGGCGTACCTTATAAGGATTTCAGGAAACCGAGAGTAAAAACCAGAAAGGGGTACTTTTATTAACTTATAAATATTTAGGAAAGGCATTATCTTAGTATCGAAAAGGTTATAAAGCTTTCCGTTATACTTTTTCATTTTATTCTAGATCTTAGAGAAATCTGTTATTAGGTTGTAAATAATATTAACCATCCTAATAGGTATTGGAAAAAGGTCGCGATAATTATCCTAAGCTTGATTAGTATTTCCTAACGATTTAAGTTTTAAAAGTTTCGAAACACGGTACTAAAGGTAATTGCTAGTCGTCTAACCCGATGGATAAAGTTGTGTAATAAGGCTTATAGTTGGTTCGCGCGTGTAGATGTATTTAAAAGGAAAAGAGTTTTCAAAGTTTTAGCGGTGGACTTGTTAATAAACGATAAGTAATTAAAGGTTTTGGAAAGTCTGACGATCTTATTTAATTAAATAGTGTAATATGTCAACTTCAATACTTTTAACCGCGTTGGTAGTTACTACTTTACGCGCTTTACTACCGTTAAGGGCGTATCTGCGTTATTACGTGGTGGTATTGAACTGCCAAGCAGGTTAACGGGTTCCTTATAGCCAACTCGTAAAAAGGATTAACTTAGTTAAGGGTAAAAGGGAAGCCTTTTTAATCGTATATAAATGTGTTAAGGTTTCTTAACATCTTTACCATTACCTTAATGGTTTTATAAGTATTTCTTAAGTTAGACCAACTTAAAAAAGATTTTTACTGTTCTTTTTAAAGACCTATCTAGTATGTAAATGCCACATCTCTTAACTTTTATCCTTAAATTAGCCTCAACGTGACGTTATATCGTTTTTCATATATTTAGTATTTAGTAGTTAAAAAACACGGGAAAGTTTTGGAAAGTATTAACGCCGCGGCTAAACCTTTTACTTACATTAGTTTCGAGGATGTAGTAATTAACGTAATTAATTAGATAAATTTTAATGAAGGTTTCTTTAATATCCTTAGTTTAAAACTTATGGTCTTATAAGTTAACGAAGACTAATCCGAGATTTTTGATTGGTTTTTTTTAGGTAGGATTGGTAATAGCCTTAACATAAACGTTAGGGGCAGATATTTTAAG
This sequence comes from Anisogramma anomala, assembly GCA_038502455.1. NCBI lineage: Eukaryota > Fungi > Ascomycota > Sordariomycetes > Diaporthales > Gnomoniaceae > Anisogramma > Anisogramma anomala. The sequence goes on along the minus strand of JASMMZ010000005.1, from coordinate 25,492,232 downwards.
GCCTATGTAAGGCGTAGTAGGCGTGTAAGGCGAGGGACTTGGTAATTCGGGGTGTAAAGATTTGGTGTTGTGGTATAAAGTCGTGTGGGAACTTGGCGATTCAGCGTAAAGTCGCGTAATATGGCTTTTTTAACGCGTCTTAGTATTTTCGTTTTAAGAAACGTACTTAACAATTAAATCAATGTAAGAAGTGAAAAGTAGAGTAAGAGCAAAGGTTTAATGTAAAAGGTAAAATTAAAGGTCGGTGGTAGTGGTATAAGGCGAGAGTTATTTGTTATAAGCCGTAAAACTTAGTCGTTTTTTTATAGTAGTAGCACTTATAATAGTATTGATTTAGCCGTTTACCAACTTATGGTTTAAGTATTTTTACGGTTAATCTTAAAAGTTTTTCAAAAAGAATTAATAAATATTTTTTGGTGTTTTCGAATAGCGATACCATCGCTAACTTTCAGATTGCCGTTGGAAGACCAACGTAACTCAAAAAGTCTTTTCTATTTTCCTGCCGTTGGAAGACTGTCGTAGTACTAATAGAGGCCCTTCGTAAAAACATTTTCTCTATCCTAACGGTAAATGTAGAGTGTAACCGGAAAATATTTTCTTTTTTTACTTAGCTTATCTATGCTTTACCTAATAGGCAGGCAAATACTAATCATTATTCGTAGGCCTTAAACGTTGCAACGTTGTCGATTCGATTGGTCGAATTGACCGTAGTATTACGTGGTCAGATGGTGAATGTATTTTTTTTAGGTTTGGCAGACCGCTAGTTCGTCTGCACTTTAATTTGTATGGCCAAGTGCTTGGCTCGTGCCTTGGAGTGAAGTGCAGCGTACTGCACTCGACTTACACCCAATGCGGTAAGTTCGCACAAAGCAATACACTTGCAGTACGGTCAACTTTACTGCAAGTAAAGTGAACCTACTGTACTGCATGTAATACCATTGCAATATTGCTCCAACAATATGACTAATAAGCTGTCCACATATAAGAATTATAATTACGATAAAACCTTCGAATAATACGGTATAACACAGGTTAAATGTACTATTTGAATGATATAGAGATGGTAACATCACAGCTTAGATAACTGATAACAAAGAAATCGTATGTAACTTGAATTAACGTGGTAGTGAACGGCTCATAAAAGGTGACCTAAATATAGTTACGGAAACATAATACGTTATTATTGTTTATTCTAATATTCGAGGGAGAAAACTGTAATTCCTAGATTTTGTTAAAGCGAATATCATCTGAAAACTTATAATGAACTATATGTATTATAAAAACAAAGCGCAATTGAATAAATTCCCCAATAGAAAGACATCCTAATGACTTTCAAAATCTATATTGGTAAAGAATTTATAACTTTTAGTGATGGATTCACTGGCAATGGTAAACTGTGATATATATGAGCTTAGGAATGAGGTGAAGAAGTCGTATTTAGAGCGAAGAAGCTATAATTCTCGGCCTAAAAATCTAGGGTCGGAAATGCTATTAGGAATATTCTGATTTTATCGTAACAATAAATCAGTTCGTATATACTCCTCCCTATTATTATAAACCAGTTTAACACTAAATTGAAAAATGCGTTTCAACTAACAACCTTTCCATTTGAGAAGTCGTTGTATCGTCGCAAAGAATTCCAAGTTTTTAAGGTCTATAAAAAAATTAAACAGCTAAGCCAATTCAAAAAGCTCCGCGTTCCATATTTCAAAAAAAGATTTCTAGAGGTTTATTTTATCGTAAATTTCGAAATTATATTCGAGGAATAACAAATGACAAGAGTAATATGTTATTACGCAGAGTGCATTTAAATTGTTACATTAGAGTAAATAAATACCTCATTAGTATCTAAAGTATATGACCTCTACAAATGTTGTTCGTTTGGGATTCTAGAGAATAAAATGGATTGTGAGAAGAAAAAAACCCTTTCAGCCGTTGAAACGTAACCTTTTCTTCGGGTCTCTAACTAAAGATGAGTCCTTTTTTATTAATATAATTAAGGAGTCAATCATTATACAATCATTCTAAATAAATGCCAAGTGAAATTTAGTCAATTAAAACAAAACTTCGTACCCCCAATATAAACATAAAAGCCTCAACTTCCGAATATCGTGAAGCTTCTCCGAATTTTTATATTTCCTAACTCAATCTTAATAATGAACGAAAAATATTGGGTTCATGAAATGTTCAATTCGTATTAAAGTATATCGAGGTTCAATTTGGTGACGTTTCAGGTATTTGATACCTGTTTAACTTTGGGGTTATGATTGTTAAGTGTATTATTTGCATCAATTAATATGTTTTCGAGGTAAAAAGAACAGAAAATGCCTAAATAGAGGCATAATGACTTATTAATATATCGTTAAAAGATGGTCGGTATCTAGAAAAGGATGAAAGAAGTGATTAACCATTCGAAAAACCCGAAACGGATACGAAACATGGTTTTCCTCCCATTGCTTTCTTTCATACAAAACTTATAAAAAGCGGGTTTAAAGTCGATCTAGGTAAATTATTTCGCCCATGAAATGTTCGTGAATATTTCATTTATAAAAGAAATAGAGTATTGATTAGCTTTGATAATAGCATTAATTGCTTCGTAGTCGACAGAGAAATGAAGGTCGTCTTCGATTTTTTTTCAACAAAGAATACGAGGGTATTTGTAGAGTAATTATTTGCGCGAATATAGCTTTGGTTTAATAATTTGGTCAGTATTTTCCGTTATAGCCAAGGCCATTACTGTAATATATTGTGTAATGATTTAAACAATACTTTGAAAGATTGTGTCTCATTATTATTTTAATCAATATTCTTATAATCGGTCTTTAGACAATAATGAGGCTATTTGTCACCATGGTTCTCATTCAACAAATGTGTAAATGTTTTGAAATCTTTCGGAAGTTTATTATTGATCACAATAATTTTCCCTTTATATTTTTTTTAATGACTTTAAAGGAGATAGATATAAGTTACATAATAATGGCTTAGTTTTTACAGGCTTACTAGAGTATAGAGTTACTGGCGGTAGAGTTAATATTCTTGGGTAACTTTTGTTTCAACGCGAAAATTTATTTTCATACGTAGTGGTTATTCGCTCATCCCAAGGGTACTATATACTCCAAAAAGAGCATAGGTTACCTATTCGTATTTTATCCAAATATTGCTCTAAATAATGTTATACTATAATTTAAAAAATCATGAACCTAAATACAATATTAATATTTATCTAGATTAAGTGTTGAATAGGTTATATTTGATATAAGTTGTCAATCGGTAATGGCGACTTATTAGGTAAGTTTCTTAATTCGTTGAAATGAAATGAAATTGCGTAGTAACAATAATTAGCAATTCAATTGTTTATTAATAACATTATAAAAAATTCAGCATATAGTTAGCAAGATATTGATAAAGCAAATATACTATAGATAGAAAACTATTTATGAGTTATAGGTAAATTATAGAATCGAATCAAAGTCCCTTCAACCTCTGTATGCGATTCTATATAGAAGGCCATTTTTTCATTTCAAAGGTCGATAAGGGTATTGATAATAATATTCTGAATACCCGTATTAACCTCAGTTCCAAAAACGTTTAGGGATTGAATAGGATATAGGGGGCCGGTTCGTATTCGATAACCATTCGCATCATATTTCTGGTATAATTTATGTTTTTTACAACATGAAAATTTGATTCAATCTACTAAGGTAACATATTGTTTAGTATCAGATCGTAAGGCTTTTACGCTCGTTCTAATAATATCTTTTCAGTGGTCGCCCAAGGGTTTGTTATTACTGTTTACTCCGTTGCAAATTGTACCACCATTAACAATGCCACTAATATAGCCGAGGATAATGTAACTATAATCAGTTTGAAGGTTATCAATTTTTTTCTGAAAACGTTGAATGCGAGCAACCTATCCGTGATATTTTTCGCGTATGTTGAAATAGAATAATGCGTTCGTTCGAGTGTTATTAATGATTCTTGTCAAGATGACAAGCTGAGTTACCAAGTTTTTGAGTATACTGTTAACCAAGGTTAGTAAGGCTTTTCAAACGTTTTGTTTTAAATTTGAAAATTAAAATATAACGGGTTTTCACGAGTTAAAATTGTAATAGTATGCGTAAAGCATCATTATAAAAGCTTCGGAGTTATTATTAACTCTATAACTACCATAAATATCATGATTGTTATAATGGTTCTTATAGTTTTTCAATAATTCGAAAATAAAGTCAAAATAATTGTTGGAATAGTTGTAATTTCAATGCAGTGGATCATCTGTACTTGCGGTAAAGTTAACTATACTGACTGCAAGTTGTGTGTATTGTTTTGTGTGGGCCTACTGTATTGGCTGCAAGTCAAGTAAAATATGCGCCCACTTAACACTAGGGAGTAGGCCAAGCAATTGGCCATACAAATTAATGTGCAGACCAGCTGGCGCTCAGCTAAACCTTACATAATATATCTACTACTTGACCACATAATACTATAGTTACTTAGATTGAACGAATCAACAACGTTCCAATATCAAAATCTCTACCAATACTGATCAGTGCTTATTAGGTTAAACACAGATAAGTTAAGTAGAAGAAAAAGCTACTTTCTAGTTACGCTCTGGTTAGACGGCGGTTAAGCTATAGGAAAGATTTTAGTAGAGAGCTTTTATTACTGTGCTAGTTTCTTCGGAAGTAAGTAAAGAAGACCTCTAGGTTGCGCCAGTTATACGGAAGTTTAGTGGTAGTGACGGTATCGTTGTTGAAAACACTAAGAAATATTTACCAGATCCTTTTTGAATGGCGTTGATATTGAATGTTGAAAGTTTCAAATGATACGTTGGCAAACGGCTAAGTTAGTATTACTACAGGTCACCTCCTACGGAAAAAAAAAACCAAGTCCCACGGCCTATAACTTGTAATCTCCGACTTTTATTATTAACAATAAACGATCTTCAACCTTACTCTATACACCAAATCTTTGCCCTTACTTTACTTTTATTCTCACGTCTCTAAGACAATAGAATTCGTTAAGATCGCTTCTCCAAGCGAAATGTTGTACATTATATGGGGGATACATATGTACATATATGAAAAAAGAAGGGTAAGGAATGCACAGAAACCCTCCCCCTACCTATTCAGCTACTACATACTTTGCTCAACAAATTTTTGTCTTTAGTTCTAGTTTGTTCCTCTTTCATTGTCAGAATACTACAATGTTTTAACGCTACGTTACAACCCTACAAGCGTACCAACAACTGGTAGCTGTAACTAAAAAAGCTAAAAAATACCAGACACTGCCTTTTACCAGTTTAAACAAGATGAAACGTAAGGAGAAAAGTCACCAGTTTTGTTATTCCGCAAAAAAAAAAGGTTAATAACCCCTCTAGCCTCGCCAAACCTTCCATTTTTTCCTTCTTTATTGCTCTTTAACTTTACGAACTTTAACATTTTCCTCCACCACTAATAAAACTTTTTATCGTTTCCAACCCCCTTATTTACGTTATCGCCACAGTTATTTTACCCGTAGCCAAGTTCGCCGCTGCCTTTTTTTCATCGTTGCCGCTAGTTGTTATCGTTGCCTTTTTACCTTTCTTCGCCGTTACTACGTTCGCTACACCGCCATTATTTCTTGTCGTCCTTACCGTAACCGTTATTAGTCTCTCCCTTATTTCCGTTTTACTCGTCTCTATTCGCCGCTATCTCGCCGTTATTAATTGCCCATAAGTAAACACGAATTGTATGTCTTGGCCTTAAATCTTATCAAAACACTTACTATTTTACGTCGTACCTATAGAAGAGTTAATAAGGTTACTACTCCTATAAGAATTACTTTACAAACCTTTTTTCGTTATCTATCTTTCTCCGCTAATACACACTCTTTCTTACTACTATAAATTCCTTTCTTAAGTTTACTTAAACTAAATCTCTATAATAATCCATGATAAATTTGCGTAGAATCATCAATAAACTTCTTCAAGCTAATTATTCAGTCTTGAAATAATGAATAAGAACCACTAAATAATTACGTAAAGTGTCTATAAGAACTTTACGCGTAAAAGAAATAAATATTCTTATCTTCATAGTCTTCATTCTTATAACCTTTTGCCTCATCCTTAAAGTCCTTGTCCTCGTCTTTACAGCCCTCCGCCTCTTTCTTAAAGTCCATATCCTCGTAGTAATCGGGCCACTCCGGCCTTTCAGTTCTTACTCGTCAATACTATGCGTCGCTTAAAGAGGGAGGAAATGAGCGTTTATAACCCGGAATATCACAATCCTTTTAACATAGTAATTATTACGGTAAGCCGTAACCTTATTTTCACTAATATTTGAAGCTTCTAAGATTATTTGAAAAGTTTTACCAAATTCAATCCCATGGTAAAAAGCTAGATTGTATCTATATTTGGCACTTTGCTATAAGTTTCCGCCATATTTTAGTGAAATACAAATATTGTCAACGAGGAACGCATGGATTTACTCTTCTTAGGTTAGAAAGATTTTATGAATATACTAATACAACGCGATTAAAGAGATCCGAATCGAGTTACGAAAAGTTTCTAAAATCAACCTTTACTTTACGAATCCTTATAAAAGACGAATACATCTTACAAAAACTCATTTCAATTCAGCTAAGGTATACTCGAGTAATATGTACTTTCGATTTGCGTAACGAAAATTGATACGGAGTTATGATTAACATTTAGCTTTTCTTAAACTTAAGTATTTAGCAATATTTACAACCACTGAATCGTAAATGAAATCTCCGCAAGTTCATGGGTTAAATAAAAAAGTTTAAAACACTTTTACTAACAATTGATGACTGTGAATACCAATAATATAAACCTGTTGTTAAGGAGAGACGTGAAGAGAATGACTCGCGGTATTTAAAAAACCATAATATAAAAATACCAACTCGTATAAAGACAAAAAGAAACATAATAAGTAATTCGGTAACATTAGTTACCGTAATTACAAGTACGATCACGGACCTCGCGATCGTATTAGTAAGTCTTACGAGGTTTGGGATAAGCTTTACGAAAAATGTTGCGACAATAATCGCCGAAGCGACCGTAAAGGTTGTCGTGACGATAGTGATGGTCGATGCGAACATAACCGGCACCGCGAACGCAGTCGACGCCGTAAACGAGTTAATAACGTTTAATCGGAATCAAAAAACACTAACTATTTCGACTAAAGTTACAACGAGTTTAAATACTCCTACTCACCTTTCCAAGCGAATAAGGTAGCCCTTATAACCTAGACACCGAGCTTTATCATCGAAACGCAGCTATGCCGTCGGATATATACTTATTTTAGGAAAGTTTACGAGTTTCTTAACGTTATTTCTAAGTATTATAAATCCTACCTACAAATAAAAACCTTGTTCTCGCAAGCTACGAAAATAAAAATACGTTATATAAATTACTCAAAGCCTAACCTTAAGGACATCTCTATGTATACAAACAATCTAGAAGTTGTTGTAGCCAAGCCAGTCAACGAGGAAGTCACTTTCGTTATAGTTGGTTATTTCTTTCTATAGGGCGTCGGACGTGACACGCTTTCTAATCCAAAATTCACCTTATACCAGGTTAAAATATAGTCCAAGATCTTGTAGCCAAGTCATAGTTAAAAATACATTTCCCAAAATATATTGAAACCGATATTTTGTAAGCTGAATAACAAATAATTTCAAACGTTATAAGGTATTTTATGCAACTTCTCACTATAATTTGCTTAAGCTTTGAAGATTTTATCTATAAATCTGATAAAACACCAGGATTTCATAAGGAGACGGCTAAGGCTTGTGTGGTAAATCGCTTAAGTTTTAAAGCTCTATTTTCTAACAATTAACTAAAGCTTTATAAGGTGGATAATTTTATATCAAAAAATGTTATTCGTTTTAAAAATAGCATTAACTTCGAGATATCAGTTTCAATTTACAAGATAACCATGAATTCAGTCATACGTGAGGTTCTCACTAAAGCTATAAGTAAAACAATATTACCCAAGCAAAAAGTATTTCTCCCAGTTATGTTAGTCAAATTCAAAAAAATAAGTTTTTCTTTATATCCATCAGTTAATATTAATACGAATTAAACGCAATTTTAAATTCAACTACACTCTAAATTATTTGAATTTACAATCCCACTACCACAGCTTTCAATATTCCGAAATATATACGTCTAAATACTGCTACGAAGTGCAAGAATACGGTATATTTTCACCAAACGTAAAATACCGCATTGCAAGCTTTTTTATAGGAAGTAGGAATTAGAAATATGGCTTCCAAGGTAGCTTACCCTACTCGTAAGACCGTTGGAATTTCTCCAGTATCTCTCGTTGTTTTATGCGACTTGGACTTCAAAACCCTACCCATGGAAACCTATTTTTAATTAGACCCTTATACCACTGAAACAGTAAAAAGCATGTAATCTGGTCTTTTTCCGGAAATTTTCGTTAACCCACAATTCAATGCGCTATTTCTAGACGTTATTAATTGGTTAATTTGAGATCCCATACGAAACTTCACGTAGAGTACGAGAAAACCGAATCTATATAATTAATAGGATAAACTTCGTTTAAAATGTTTTCCGGCTTCCTTTGTTATTGAAACACCAGATTATACACTGATATTAAAAGCTAAATGCAAAGCTTGTATTGACGTAATACAAGCGTTTATAGCTTCCAAATTATTAAAGATTTACGATATTTTCCCTAATACTTGGTATAATTTTGAGCCGGTTGAGTTCCCTTTCCATTAAATTTTAAAGGTTCCTCATATAAAGGGCTAATAAAATACGAAACTTAATCTTTACAGTGACAAAATTCTTCGACGAAATGAGGCTTTGATAAATTGATAGCTAAATAATTTATACCAGTGAAGTCTTATAAAATTCGTAAACGACGTTTTACCATTCGCGTTACTAATTTTTGTAATTTCAAAAAAGTTATAATATCGAAAAAAAGCCGCGTAATAATTGAACTTAGGCCTCTTAACGAATATTCTATCCTGAATAACTATCTACTACCTTTTTAAACCGATGATATCTACTTCTTATAAACATTTTCATATATTTCGATTGCTAATGTTGAAAAATTACATTTTTGATTACACATATATTAAAATTACCGGAATCAATTCACTCTCGTCAATCATCGAAAACTTGAAAGATATAAAGAAATATTCAAAAGGCTTTCAAAACTCACCAACGCTCTCATAAAAATTAACCCGTAATTTTAAGCTATACAAATTATTTTGTTAAGCTGTTATCAATAATACTATTATGTTCTTTGATAACTTTATTGTTTACCGAAAACACTTGATACAAACTTTTTTTCTAGTCGATAAATTTAGAATCCACTCATTTGTAGAAAATTGTACATAGGATTTCAATTTGTGAAATTGCTGGATATTACGTACACGGTTTCGGTTTTTTAATTAAAGTTAAACGTACTAAAGACTTTGACGGTATTTCGGTTTTAACTAATTTTAAAGCGTTGAAAACGTACCGAAAATCTATTGAAACTTTCCGTTATTTAGTCTTATAACTTGCCTAATTATCCAAATTATCACCAAATTTTTAAACTGATTTACTAGACTTAGATTGTAAAACTAGACGAGTCGAAAATAATAATTATAAGAGGAGTACAAATTACACTTTAATTATTAATCTTGCGCTAACTAGCTAAGGGAAGGATCCTTGCGTCGCGTTATAAAAATAATCATATAAAAATTTCGTTGATATTATACAAACCTGTTTTGGCTACGTTTTTTATAAGTTGATAAAAGCTTAGAAAAAGTCTTTATATTATTACATTCGAAATTAAACCTCGATACATAGGAAAACACGGTAAATCAGTTCCCATTAACATTATTAGTTCCATTATTATTTGTTAATATATACCTTAATAAGCCAAAGCTATATTATTGACTTTCGAAATCTAAGGTAGCTTATCTCATCCAGGTGTATAAACTTTAATTGGAAACACGTATTTAATTATCGTTTTGATGGACTGTAAATCTATGATTGGTATTATTAACTTAACTAATCTAAATAAACATTTCCTAGATAAGATGAATAGAAGAATTATTAATTCCGCTATTTGCTTAGATACATACAATTTGAATGTCGTTGATTTCCCTTAACGACTTAATTTGATTCCGGATACTTTGTCGTGACTTCTAACGCTAACAAATAAGTAGGTTCGTTTATCAAAAGAGGTACACTTATTCGATCAAATATTCAATAGTTTTTTTGTAATGAATAATAATATGATTCTTATATTATACGTAGCGATAGCTATTCTGCCTCAAGATATGAACTTTAGATTTTCGTTTGTATTTAGAGAAAAAGCAATTTGATAAGCGATTCTCCTAAACTTAACTTGGAGAAAACCAAATAATGAGATAATTATCTATGGTTTTAAAGATGGTTATCCCTTTCGTTTAATTAATCGGATTCTTTATAATCGGGACGTAAATAACTGCAATAACCTCGTTGTTCCCACTATGAATATTACTATATATCCTCTTAGATAGTATATATAGGCCAATTAGCAGTGCACTGTATTGCAGGGTACCCTCCTACAGGGTGCACGATAACGTGTCACGCTGCAGGCTGCACTTTTGCAGGACGCAGAGTGCATCATGCATGGATCGGTCTGGAATGACTATTCCAGACCGACAGCAATGCGTGGATCGGTCTAGAAGAAATATTCCAGAGTGATACGCTCTGAGTGGAGGGCTTATAAGCCCTCACATGTGTCGTACACCCCTGGATGCTTTTTCTTGAATAAACATCTTCAATTATACTATAATACCAATCATTCTGATTACTCTTTAAAGACCTTATGTTCACGTGAATATTATAGGCTTGAGACCTTACCGACACCTACAAAACTCGTTTCAAACCTTCTTTATAATATTTATAACAAAAGATATAATTTCAGGCCGAAATGTATAATAGTTTCACTGAATAGTTTGTTCCTAAGGTACAAACTAAAAGTATTGAAATAATATTATCGGCATTACATTCGTTACGGTTAAATACGTAACGAAAATCGAAAACCAATTAGGCGTTTTCAAATAATCCAAGCACTAAAAAGGCTTATATACACTATATACATAAACTTTATCACTACTTTTTCGTTAGTATTATCGATCGGTACCTTGTAGGCATTACTGAGTCATAAAAGGTTTGACGCTGATATACCGGTAATCAATGAAATTTTAAAGTGTACTCTGTTATTACCTAAACATACCACTTATACAATAGCTTATTAGGTAGAAATTCAATATCGTCACTTGTGATTATCATATTAGGCTTACCCTAAAGAAATATTTCTAACTGAAATACGAAGTTTTTTTTTTTTAACTTATTGCAAGCTTTGTAAAAAGGATTCGGTACTAAAATTTACATAATAGCTGTCTATTATCCTTAGCTTAATAGGCAGGTAAAGAGAAAAAACCAGGTTGTGGATTTCACATTATGATATTATATCGTTAAACATCTAAAACGAGTGTGAATTAATAGTATTCTTATGTTGTAATGGAATATTAACAACGTATATTTTCGTATTATCAATACTAGCCTTTACCAATACCTATTCGGTTTAAACCAATTTACTTTACAATTAATGTTTAATACTTAACTCCCTACGATAAACTTAAGGATAATAACTTTGCTAGCGTACCTTTGTCACCTAGGCTAGTGAAATAGAAAAAAAGCTTCCGACAAAGATAAATGGGAAATGGAGAAAATTGTAGCTAAACGACTAAATTCTTGTATAGGAAACCAAATTTAATATTGGATACGTTAAAAAGGCTATACTTCAAAGGAAGACTAATAAAAGACTATAGAGAAATTGTAGTATTGAAGGGAACAAATATAGACATACGAAAAAGGTCTCCAAAATTAAATCTCGCATCGCGCTTTGCAAGTCTCACGTGTCACATCTCGCATCTTGTATATCACGACTCACCTTCTATAATGTATATTAAGCAATACAGACACTGCATTTTCTTTTGGGCCCGGGAACTTACTATATATTATATGGGGGGTACATACGTATATACGTGGAAAAAGAAGGGTAAGAAAAGCATAAGCACCACTTAGCTGCCTGTGCAGCTTCTATATACTCTGTTCCGCTAAGCTTTGCTTTTAGTTCTAGTTTCTTTCTCTTCTATCATCAGAATACTACACTGTTTCAATGTTACGTTGCTTCCTCACACGCGTACCAACACGAAACTACCGAAAATCACATAGTAGCGCTAAGAAAACCACGGCACGCGACTTCTAGTTAAATCGCCAAGTCCTCACGCCCCCAAATTACCAAGTCACTCGCCTATTAAGTTCTACGGTAGTAAGAGCGTTGAGATAAAACTTACCCAAAAACTATAAAAAGGAATTGAAGCCTTCAGATGCCTTTAAATAAAGTAATACAATAAAGACATTTAGTTAACTTCGCCGGCTATTTTATTAGTAAGTAAAACGGCGGCGAAAAACTTGACCAGGAAGGCCACGTATTACATTTTACCATAAGTTTTTCGACGACTGGATTATTAATATGTGGAAAAAGATTTAACAAGGTTTTAAGTCCAAATTAAATACAAACCTCAAACGCCGGGTGGTATATATACCGAAAAATATCTTTACTAAGTTTGAGAGAACCCCTTTCAAAATTGCCTAACTTAAGGAATGCCTTTAAAACCTATGCCATAAAGGAAATGGTATTAAGGAATTTTAATGCCTTTATACACGTTATGAAAGACCTTCCCTTAACCTATAACTAAGTTAAGACTTTTTATATACCAATGATAAGGAACTTGTTAACCTGGTAAGCGACTCAACACTTTTATATAACAGTATAACGTATGCTTTTAGGGGTGGTAAAACACGTAAAACAGTAACTTACAACATGGTAAGAGAAATTAACGTCGACGCCTTTCACCGGTTAATTAATCAAAATAGATAATCTCCTTAAACCCCTTTTTATGGTCAAGTTTCAATTGTATCTTAATCCTTTACCCAGAATTTCTAAGCTTCTAAAGGCAAAGCTATTCACGAAAGATATGTTTACTCATGCGAGCCCACCATAAGTCCTACTAAAAAAATCCCCCTCTTAAGCTATCCAACTGGCAATTACCGTTAATACCAAGTCTCGAAGTCATCAAAGTTTAACTCGTTAGGAAATACCAATGAAAACTAAAAGGACTATCGCAACATTCCTCACAAATCTATTAACATGGTTAACATAAACTATAAGCTCTTTACTGACTTCGTCAAAATATAAAAAAACGTTAAAAAGTATAACGATAAGACTTATAACCTTTTTAAAACGAAGATAATGCCTTTCTTAAACATTTACAAGTCGATAAATGTTCTCTCTTTTAGTTTGTATTTACTATTTCCCTGATTTCTCATAGTGTATACTAGGAACTATTACTTAACCTTTTTAATACGAGTAATTATCTTTCGCGAAATCAACAATAGTATGAATAGTTATTTTGAACATGATATTCATTTTATCTAATACTATACAGGCTGTGCTATTATAAAATAAACTACGATGATAGCGAGGGAAAAAAAGGAGTAAATAACGATAAATATATCAAGTTAGATACTTGATAAACTTATATTATATTAGTAGACAATGTTAATGACCTCCTCTAGTGAAGTCACACTTCGAAAGTAGGTACGGGCAGCTGTTATAAGAGTTAGCGAGTTCGAATACGCTTTATAACGTCCAAATACTATTTACGAAGGCTTTTTAAACTAGTTTCGTTCCTCGTTTACGATTGTAATAGCGCGTATACCGAACTCGCTTAGTATATACCCTTAAGTTGATATATTCCGCGATGTTAATACAAAAACCGCGCTATGATTCACTACATTAATCGTAAATATAGCTATATACGCTTTTAACGTTTAAAATCTTGTCTAGTAACTCTTGACTAAAAGTTTCAATTATACTGGCGACAATAACGTGAGAAAATATGAAGTGGGACTATTAACCGTTAAAACTATCGTCATAATAGTAGCATGAAATATTAGTTTTATAGTTAATCTGATCACTGGTTTACTCGCCACTTACCAGCTAAACGCTATGAATAGTAGGCGATATACCACTTCCAGTACCCCAATACCTCTAAATAAAAAGACTTCAACCGTATCTCTAATTTGAAGGGCAAAAAAGACTCCGATGATAAAGATACGCTCAAAAGGGTTTCGTGGCATAACGATATTACTTTTAATACGGTCTAATAACTAGCTAACTACGCCTTTTTATACTGCTTAAGTGACGAAAACATTTACCTTTATTTTAACTAAACTCATAACCCTTCATATACCTTTAATCTTGACGATCGTTACGTGGACCATACGTTTCAAGGTATTATACTAAATACAGGAGGAGTCAAATACTTAATAGGAAGCTATTAAAATTACGTAGCATTACGGAGGGAAAGTACTACTACTACCGAAATAAATTGTTAAAATATTAGTAAAGCCGAATGTAGCTTCAGCCTAAGCGTGTAATCATCTTTATCAAGAGAAACGGTAATTTGGACTATGATTGAAACTATCATTTTTTATATTCGAAATATCCTACTCTTTTCTTTCATTGTTTCAAAATCTAAAGACTCTCGTCGTCAGCGTTAACATTAACGCCATTAAGATGATTAATAAAAGCCTGAGGTTTTTCTTTACCTTTAAGTAAGAGTACCGGTGGTTTCATTTTTAAGGTTTAAAGACCATGATATTTAATTTCATCAAGTCAGAGATACTTTAACTATACTTTCACCGTAACCATTAAGCTATTAATAAACTATACAGAGTCCTGAAGTTCTTAACACTTAAAAATGTGAAATATTCTGCATCAAAGTTATCGAAAATCTTTGTTATCACTATGAAACAAATACTTAAGCCCCCCGAAAATTGAAGTTTACACTTAAAACGAAAAATGTTTCATTCGCAGAGTTTTTATTAATGTGTTTTACTTAGATAACAAGCCTCTCTTTTACGTCGTTAACTCAGACACTTTTTTTAATAAAACAAGGTTTTCAAAGTTTATATGGGTACAAGATTCAAGGAAAACGTTAAGGATACTATGTATCAAAACTTATTTAGGACTACTTAATATTATTGTTCACGGTATTAATATCAAATTTACGCCGGCTGAATTCCAGGTAAATACCAAGATAATAGGAATCTAATACAAATAAATACTTGTAAAGAACTACTAAAGTATTGTAAATATTGAAAAAACACATTCGCTACTCTGCCGAGCGTATAATATCCTTATATTGGAGATTAGAAGCTTTATAAACCAAGAGGAACGCCTTTAAATAGCTGTAAAGAGCCTAAATGATACTATGGGAACTGACGGCTTGGTGTTAACACTACTGGTCATTCAATCGTATTCATACCTAACGAGTGAATCTATACTATGAATAAGTACCTAAAGAAATAATGTTACTTACAGCAAGTCATTAAAGGAATTACGAAGGGAATCGTTACAGCGTTAGTTTAACGACGCTTTGAATATTAGGAATGAACTTACGATAATTGAAGTATCTACTTTACGGTTATAATATAAAGTTTTAGTATAACAGGAATCAGGTAAATAGGATAGTTTATACACAATCTGAAAGATAGCTTACTTTAACATAACAATTAAAATTACCAAAGACTTGATTAAGTTTTTCAATACTTTTATTACGCCTTATATTTATGCGATGAACGATAAAAATCCCTGAGGTAAATAATCGAATGAAAAAAAAAACCCCTTTTCTATCTGCTATCAATAAGTGAATGAAACGCCGACAATGCGGAGGATGACTGAAAGAAGATAATGATAGGGAGAAGAAATATATACCAAGTCGTATTTATAATACTACTTGGGTAAATAGGGGGAGAAAAGACGACGGTAACTTGGTATGAAAGCTTTGAGTATAAGGTATGATCAAAATAGTCGGTAAACCATTTAAGTAAATTGATAAAGTGGAAATTAACAGCCGTTTAACTCGAAATTTTATATAATTCATGTCTAAACCCTATTTTAATTTTTAAAGCCCGAAAGTTACGATTTTTCGGTTAAGGATAATATCTAAAATTAAAGAAAAGCAACAGGTCAACCGTATCAAAAGTTAGGTTTAATCGATTAAAGATACGGTAATAAAGGCAAATATTGGATTTTTATATAGTCGCTAACTATTTAGAAAATCATTCAACACTTAGTGATCGTTTGAAAAATAAATATTTTTGCTAAGACTAAAGGAAATGATATATTGGATTACAAAAATATTAAGCAAATATTTACGTAATTAACGACCGATTTACAGTGGATCCTCTTTTAAAAATTGTCACAAGAACTACGTAAATCAAACACTCCAGGAACAGTAATACAATATATCAAGTTATTGGACAAATGAACCTTAATTAACTGCTATTAATTTTCAATCTATTGATTGTAATTTAAATTATGCTTAGGTATAAAGTCTTCAATATATGATCCGTGTTTACTAATAACGTAAGAAAAGTCATTTGGCTAAATAGGTATATAAATTAATGATACATTTTTCATCAGAATTGTTAACTTTGTAACATTGAAATGATAAGCGATTAAATTCTTTAAAGTTTTAAATTCAAGGCCGGTTACAACTTTAATGAAGCTTAATTAACTTGAATGTAAAAAATTGATATTTTATGTACTTAATATTAATAGTAGCTTTAGCTTTCTCCAAAAGAGTTAACGCGTTGACATAATTACAATTACCAAGATTAACGTAGTCAAAGCTTAAAGATACCAGGACTATCGCGCCCATAATAGTTATATTGCTACCTTACACTAACTGAAAGCCTTTTACGACCTATAAATTACAACATACATTTAAAATACAATGGAAAAAGACTTGGAATGGTTGGATGAGAGGTTTAAGTAGTAAATGCGAAATTTGGACCGAAGGATTAATATAGTTTCAATTAACCTAACGAGGGCTAAATTGATAGATTTCATAATCTATGAACTTGAAAATGATACTAACCTATCTTCCCAACTCGGCTTTCCGATAACATGCGTTAATAAAGACAAGGAGGAGGTTTATTTCATATTATAGGAAACCTAATTCATTCAACCATGATTAAATATAAAAGAATTACATGAAACTTATCAACTTGAAAGATTTATGATATAATAGCTGGCTTTATATTGGTATAGCTTTATAGGAAACCTTTAATATCATTAACAGGCAGTTAAAGATTTCCCCTATTCCGGTGATAATTTCTACCAACTTAAGGAGCCTGTTCGGATACCTTTTGAACCTTGGAACCAACTGTGAAAAATTCCTAATAATTGACGTAAGAGCACTTTGTGAAAGCAACAAAGGTAAGAAAATCGTGGAGTTCCGATAACTTGATGGAAAAGACAATCCTGCTAACGTTATAACAAAAGTATCGTTCAAAAAGACCCTTAAAAGGTTTGGAAATATCAATAGGCTAACTATATATATTGAAGATAACGTTAACAAGCTACCTGATAAGGATAAGCTACGTACGAGCAGATAGGGATATATTGATCAACTAGAAAACTTCTAGGGAAATAGAGATTCTTTCAAGTCGCACAGTTAAATACAGGGTAGTAATAGGTGAATTTACCCATGTGTGTTAAATAATATTAAAACGTAGTTTAATTTATATTATTTAAGATAATTAATGGTGGTAGGGGTAATGCTGGTAGTACTGATGGGGTAGCAGTATTGGAGGGATAGTAAGGCTATCAGTAGCCTAGTTTACCTACGTAGGTTAACTTTAATGTCAGACGACTTAACCTACATGAGTTAAAAAGACCAATGGCAATAATGTGTCAATATGCGCAAGTTTGTGGTGAAAGACTTGACTACGGAAATGGGTAAAGTCTAGATTAGGAGCCGTGGAACAAATAAAAGAAATTGGGGTTAATTTTGGTATAGGAGTCAACTGAAATTTATAGGGGTTAGGCCAGTTGACGAGGATGTAATTCAGTAGTTACTAGAAAAGATTGGTTGACCATACTGGCATATGCGCATAAAACACAAAGCCGCAAGTGTTAGAATAGCAGTAATTGCAGTTGAATAGGTCAAGTATATTTGCAGGAAAGTTAACTATATTGACTATAAGTTAATTGTGTTGTTTTATATATGCCTACTGTGTTGGCTTCAAGTTAAGTACAGTATACGCCCAAATAAAACTAGGGTACGGGCCAACTAATTAGCTATACAGATTACTGTGTAGACTGGCTAGCGGTATTCCAAACCTAGAATAATACATCTTCTACTTAACCACTGAGTACTACCGTAACTTTGACTAATCAAATGAACAACGTTGCAACGTCTAAAGCCTTACCAACAATAATATTTTTTAGTATTCATGAGTTTTCGATTTTGAAATATTTTACATAATATCGTCAATTTTTATAACGAAAAGTATAGTCCAATATTAGAAAACTTCATTGGTTAGTCAAAGGGTTTACCTTTAGTTTGTCAATTGTTAATATTATCAGGTTAAACGTTGGTTATGTAGTTGAAATCAATGAATTTTAAGGTGTTGTTATTGTTGTTGAGTGATTCATTACAGCGTTAAATATGGAATGACATGAAATCTACGTAGGTATAATTCATAGGTTATATAAATGTGGTTTCCACTCGAGTAAAGGGTTATTTTGAGGATGAAAACGTGGTGATAGTAATTTTAGGTTATTGGATTATATTTATAAACATGTTTAATAGGCTGGAGTTAAATCATTGTATACGTAAATCGTATTCGCAAATAAACTTTTTCTATTCGACCAGTTTCGTTCGTACGGTTTTGGTTAACCATGAAACAGTAAATCATAACGGTTCATGCGTTATATTTTACAGTTAAGACGCCTTCAATTTGCTATTGTACTTACGTATTGAAGAACTACTCCAAAATTTGGATATTTGAAGTCAAGATAATGAAAAATCAAATCATATGTTACGGTTTTATTAATGTATTGAAAACACTGGAGCAAAAAAATGTAAAAGATTATATGTAACAAAATTAATTTACAGTTTTCGTTTAAGGTAATTGGATACCGTTTATAATCCTCGATAAAAAAAGCGTTTTCTAAGGAGCTTCTATGGAGCTAGCGATAAGGAGTAGCTTGGTTGCGTAGTTGATCACGTGAAATGATATGCTTTGAAGCGGTTTTAGAGCGACATTAGTATGGTAATCTCTAGAGCTAGATCCCTAGCGACTACTAGCTCATGCACTATCCTATAACAGCAACCATTATTATAATAATCTCGTTGATTATAAAAAATTATAGAACAACGCTAGTTGTGACTACATACCTTCTCAGTGGGGATAGAGTTACAAAAGTATAGATCTTTGGTAATAAAAACGTTTATACTATGTGAATTCTTATTCAGGATTATGTGTATCCGCTTAAAAACAATTAATTTCTAGATTCTTTGACTATTTCAACATCGAGCTTATTCAACACGATAAAGTTATCATGAAATAGTATAAGCGAATTGATTTATTCATCAAGTTTACGTAAATGATGGCATTCGTTCTCATAAGGAAAGCAATATTCATTTTACAAAAATCCTGAATAACTTTCTGAAACTATTAAAGTATCAGTAAAAGGTTTACCTTCATAGAGAAGACGATTATTATAATGATTATAATGTGATTTTTAGCTTTTTTATGTTTTTATTACGTTTCTTTTTATATAGTCAAGCCTGTTTTACAAGAGTTTATAGGTTTAAGATTAATCTTCAGAAAGCCCTTTTTATTCACTTTTTCGTTGTCAATTTAAATGATACCATATTAATATATTTATCCGAATTATTAATTTGAAATCTAATGAATTCATTGAATATATTAAAATCTTCATTTTGTGGGTTTTTAATCTGTATCGTATTCGATAGGTTATGTGATGTTTCCAGCAGCTATAGAGTAACTATATAAGTTTTTTTTAAAATTCTATTTATATTATAGTTGGGGTTTTACGTCGTCAATTCTATTAATATTCATCAATGTCATTACTTACCTTTTTTTTTAGCGTAAATTATGGTAAGTATTGCGGATGTTATTGGTACTATAGATTCGAAGTAATAATCAATTGATATATAATTATATACATTTAAATAAGAATTTCATTAACTTATACTTTTTGAAGTTTAAAATTTCGATAGTATGTTATTTGGTAGGTGCAAACATACCATTTTCGAAAATAAGTATATTATTTACTTGCATATTGATGATCACCAAACTTTTATCCTGCGGAATTCAGAAACATAAATCAAACTTTGATTTAATTATACCCAACAATTTTCGATGTATATTTAATACTTTATGAGAAAATTAACACCAGTTATTGATAGTTCTTCAAAATTTCAATATTTTTCATTATATTGAGAATATTGAATTCACCCACAACTCCTTTATCAGTCTTAACTAAATAATTCGCCAAATATTGATTACAAATTAGGTATACTTTTACATGATATTACGGCTTTTAAGTGCCTACTTGCCGTTTATCTTGACATTAAAATTAACAGTATTGATAATGATTGAAGTCTGGCTCATCTTAGAGATTATAGGCGATTAAGTGATGATTCAATTTTTACTTTGATCACGGTATCCTTAAGTAATCAATATTAATTTTTCGTATGACCGGTTCGTGGATTTACCTTTAATTTTATAAATTCCCCCTAACTTAAAAATAGTTACATTCTATCATTCGTATTATACCAATAAAATAAATTCTACGAATTCATAAATGAAAATTGTATTGATTTTTGACTCGATTGATTTTCTCAAACAGATTTTGCAACGTGTTGATCATGCTTTTAACGCGTAGATTAAGGGTTAATCTGCGATCCGACTTTTAATTCTAAGATACACAGGCCATAGTATATGATTTTCCAGGTTTCTTATCCTTGTTTCTGTCTTTTCCTTCAATATTTATACCCCTTTTTAGTGGTTTTATATATCCTTGTTATTCTATAGGCTTTTTAACTATTGATTCCAAAGGGTTATATTAATTTTTCCGGTTGACTTACGGATATTGATCGAAGTTGCACGATATTTCATATGGTTTGACTTATGAAATACAGAACGTGATAGGATTGTTAGCAGTTTCAACTATTATATTCAAGTTAGTAATACATAATATTTTATAGGTACCATCTTATATTCCTGATACTTTTTATGTAAAGAATATACTTTCTAAACGTCTAGATAATACGTTTCTGTTCGGTAATTCATTTCTAATATTAATGGCGTTGCTGATATAGGAAATTTAAAATCCCTTTCTTTGTTTTTTGAAAGCTTAATTATATGTTATAATTTATATTTAGGTCTTTGACAAAAATAGAGATTTAGTTGTTCTACGTTAATGAATGTCAAATACTAGAAACTTTGGTATTAAACCATAAGAACAAATAGTATCGTTAAGTTGACTTGCTACTATTTACGGTTTCGCCTTCCAATTCGTAGAACTATTCCTTTATAACGAAACGATATTGTTAATTTTTCAAAAGATCACGGATGACTTATTCCCCTCACTGATACCCCAATTTCTTTTACAAATATCTATTTACATTAAATCGCTATAAATTCAGAATTATTTTAAAGCCTTTCTATGATGAAAGTATCATTATCATCCTGAAATAACACTTGTATGAATCTCAGGTACTTGTTAATTCGTGGGGTATGCAACGCTTCCTATATTTCCATCACCTTAATAATTTTAGGGAACATCGTATTCCGAAACGCAATCACTAAACTAACAACGTAAATTACAGGTTGACAGTCAAACAAAACTCGTTAGCAAAAACTTCACAACTGAAATTTTAATTTCTAATTGTGAATTTAAACTTAAAGGAGGTTAGGGAGTACGTTTGGAAAACGTAGCAAGGTTTTTCAATCGCTTTTAACAAGAATAAGTTTACATCTTCATTAAAATCAGACTTGAGAACTTCATATAACCTTTCAGTGATATGAGAATTCAACTATCGGTATTGTAGAGGATATTCCAAATTGATTGGGTGGAATACGATATAATTCTGGTCATTAAATTGAAAATTTAAGTATCCTGATTTCAAAATAAGGGGAAATCTTTAACCAGCACCTGGAACTAAGTTTTCAGGTTCAATAACGTCGTTAACACCGAGGTAATTTATGTCTTCTTAGAAAAGAAGAAAGATAATGGAGGATTTCAAGATATAGAAAATAATAAGTTGAATGACTTTAATCACAGTAAACTATTTAAGTACAAAATGGGTTTCCCCAAAGCTTAATATAAATTTGGCTTTACCGTTATCCATATAGTCAAATTTCGTCACAGTATAAATATTTTTCGTAATACAATATACTATAAACTACCTCATTTTCAATATCGTGATACCTCAGTTTCTGATATAATCCCTTCAAAAAGCTGCTTCGCGTAACGATTACGAATGATTAATAAGTGAGTAAGTTTGATATCGTTATATTTATAACGATGATAAGACATTGTACCTGTTAGGTTATATAAGAATACATAATCCGTTAATTATTACATTTCTTTAAGACCAGTACTCCTATCCTTATATTATCTAATAACCTTGGGCCTATATTTTCATTTTTCACCTTTGTGCTTGTAATATTGAATAAGTTTTTCATAAGTTTTCAATTCAAAATGAAGGGAAATTACATGTAAAAGATTACTTATGTAGATTGGTATTCGGTAACAGTGTAAAGAATTGATAAATAAGTTTAGTCGCTACAAATTCAACATGTGTCAACCTTATCTTAAGGAAATTTATGGGTTTAACTAAAAAGCCTTCCGTAAAATTACTCTCCTCCTTACGTATCTTATCATTCAGGATTTCAATCTAAGGTTGATTACTAACCGAATTTCTTGAATTTTCCATATCTACGGTCGATATAATAGGGATATTAGGGGTTTTTATCATCGTCGCTAAAGTTGTAAGTTTAAGGCTATATATTAGCTGAGCTTAATACCTGTGCCATGACGGTCATAAACGAGAAATATAGTTAGCTAAAATAAACTTTTACATGTGGCTTCAAGTTTTATAGATCTTATTTCAACTCCTTATAGCCCATGACAACCTAACCTATATACTGGTATAATATTTCTTTTGCAACCCTCATATTCTCCATCGCTTATTATCAAAACATCAACCTGTTAATCATCTAATTCAAGAGATCTATCTGAGTTTCCGAATATTTTTTGAGCTCCAATATATAAAACCACTTAGTAATGTTTTGACTAGACGAGGTTGATATCGTGTTCAAAGTAACCATTAAAACCATCGTAGATTTGTTAGAATCACAAGAAATTAATCAAATATCAAAGGTAGTAATCTTTGGCTTAGTAGATAAAGTTATTAGGAAATATTAAATAGAAACATAGTAGCTTAATCATTATATAACGGGAAATATTAGGGAATAATTTAAACTTAACGCCCAGAGGATCGTAAGGGTTACTATTATTTTATGAACTCAAATCTATACAAATGCCTTAATGACTATGTATTCTATATATACCGTGACAATATCCCAAGGAGGAAAAGTGTTGTACTGGTTATACAAACTCTTTAGTTCTTTAAACTAAAGGTGATGGTATTGATAGTTAGGATAATTACTTCTAGAAGAATTTGGAGGGAAAACCTCAATAGTCGTGCCTGCAGTAGGTTCGCGTATGAAATTGCTTTTTCCTATGTTTGGGTTTTGTTGGTAGGCATTTATCATTGCAAAGTAGTCGATTCGAATCACTGTGGTCGAAGTAACTGGTATTGCGCTGATATTGTTGATTGGTGTGTGTAAGTTCTAAGTTTGGTAGACTGCTAGCCAGTCTGCACACTAATTTGTATGGCCAAACGCTTTGGTCTATGCCCCACTTTGAAGTGGGCATCTACTGCACTGCACTTGCAGTGCAGTGTATTCAAATTCCTGAAACTGCAGTTAATTTGCAATAAGTACAATCAACCTTACTGCAAGTAAAGTTGACTTGACTGTACTGTATTTAACTGCTATTCCAACAGGTTTAGTATTACTAGAGAACCTTTTAGAATTACATATGTTGGGGGACTCAAGGAATACCGTGAATTTAGTAATAATATTAATATTATTAATATTATTATAGGGTCCTTTAGTAGTGTTACTGTTTAATCGATTGATGTATTTGAAGGCTTTTCACATTGGAATTAATTGAATTTTCATTGTTAACAAAGTTATCAATGCGATGAGGTTTTTAAATTATGGGATTTGAAAAGCTCATATAGAATTAGGTAAGATCTTGTATATGCATATGTAAAGAATAAAAGATGTTATAGCTAACGATATCTTTATCCTTTGTTATTAAGTCTTCTAGTGCTTTTCTTATAATGAAAAACTGGTTAAAAAGATTAACCAAGTTTATCATTTACCTAATTTTGTGGGGAACTAACATATAGAGTTTACGAAGTCTGTTTGTTAGGCTAATCTTCGATGCCTTTACCATCTTTTTATAAACAACGAAGATCCAATATTAAAATTATTTGGTAATGTAGTAATAAATATGGATACCAATTTTCATTCATTCACGATTCATTTCGGAGATAAATTGTCCGATATAATCAGTTATATACTTTTCGATAAAATCTTCAACTAGTTCAAATACAATGAGTTTGTAGAGTAATGACTAGATAAAATTAACGCGTTTTTGGAATAGTAGTAATTGAAGTGCAGTAGGTCAAATTTAATTATTATAAAGTTTACTATACTAATTGCAAGTTGAGTGTATTTTTATGGGTCTACTGTATTGGCTACAAGTCAAGTACAGTAGGCGTCCACTTCACACTAGGGCATGAGCCAAGTAGTTCGCCATATAAATTACTGTATAGATCGGCTAGCGTTTTTCCAAACCTTGAACAATACATCGACCACTTAACCACGCAATACTATTGTTGCTTCAACCAATTGAATCGACGACTTTGCAATGTCTAAAGCCCTACCAAGATTGATTAGTGCTTATAAGTTCAAGTATAGATAATCTAAGTAGAAAAAAAAACTACTTTCCAGTTACACTCTACGTTAATAATGGCGGCTAAGATAGAGGAATTATTCTTGCGAAAGGCCTCTACTGCTGCGTCGGGTTTCACGCGGTAAGTAAAGAAAAATTCAAAGGTATAGCGGTTTTAACAACAGCTTGAAGATAGCAACGGTATCTCTATTCAAAATACCAAGAAATCTTTACGTATATGTTTTAAAGCAAAACTTTGAGATTAACCTCGAAAAGTCTTAAACAACGAGTTGGCAAACGGTTACGTTGGTACTACTACGGGTGCTACTATTGCAAAAATGACCAAGTCATATATCCTATAACTTTTAATTTTCAACCTCTACTAATAATAACAAAACAACCTCCGACCTTACCCTTTACACCAAACTCTTACCCTTAATCTATTTTTTTTCTTTAACCAACGTTACTTTATTCTTTAAGATCGCTGCTTTAAACGAAAACTCTAAATCGCGCCAAGGAATCCACTTCGTGTTACTTTACATTAAATTATCAAGCCTACAAACCTCATAATTATCAAGTCTCTTGCCTGCTAAGTCTCAAGCCAATCAGAACACTAAGATAGTACTTTTACAAAACCTATAAAAATCAGTTTAAGCCTTAGGATTCCTCTTTTTCAAACATTATGATAAAGACCTTTGTGAACAAAATGTTGACGAAAACTTAATAGCGAAATATCTATTTAATTTTATTAGCTGCTATATTCTCGAACAAAACGGCGGCGAAAAACTTAATTGCGGCGACCACGCTTTTCGCAAGTTTCGTAACTTCTTTGACTACTGAACAATTAACATGTAGACAGCAATTCTAAAAACCATCGAGTCTAAGCTAAAGTAAAATTTCGAATAACGAAGAATATACGTGCCAGAGAAAGGCTCTATCAGGTTGGCAAAAACTATTTTCTAGTTATCTTAATTTGAGGAATGGCTTAATGATCTACACCCTAAAAGAAAGGTTATTAAATACCCTTAACACCCTTATAAGCGTTTCAGAGAACTTCTCCTTAACCCCGAGTAAAGTTGAGCATTGTCTCACGCTAATGATAAGGAACTAGTTAACCTGTTTGACAGCCCAACACCTTCACGTAACAGCGCGGAGTACGCTTTTAGTGGCGGTAGGGCGCGTAAAGTAACAGCTGCTAACGTGGTAAAAGGTATTGATATCTGTGTTATATGATTAATTAAGTAATAATGCCAAGTTCTTTAGAATTCCCCTTATGACTAAGACTCTATTACCCCTTAACCTTTTACTTAAAATCGTCAAATGCTTAAAAAGCCTTTTATGCTATATACTCTTCTACGCGCGAGACTACTATAAACCCTACTAAAGGACTTTACCCTTCGGAATGAGCAACTGTCAATTGCCATTAATATCGCAATTTGGAGGCTTTAAGGCTTAAACTATTAAAAATACTAAAGAAAACTGGGATGACTATCGTTTCCTTCTTTCAAAACCTGTCAAAATGATTTACATGAACTATAAACATTGTACGAACATCTCTAAGTTTGAAATAACATAAAAAAATGATAGAAAACCTTATAATCTTCGTAATACGAAGAAAATACCTTTTTTAAACATCTATAAGTGGATAAAAGTTTTTCGTTTCGTTTTCTCCTTATTATTCCTTGAAATCCTCACAAAACATACTAGGAACTATTACCTAAACTTCCTGATAAAAGTAACAACCTATTGCGAAATCTACGATGGTCTAAAGAGCTATTTCGAACAAAATGTCCACCTTACATAATGTTATACAAATTGGGAAACCACGAGGTAAGCTACGATAATAGAAAAGAAAAAAAATAAGAAAATACCCATAAATGTGTTAAATTAAAGACTTAATAAGTTTATATTATGTAAGTTAAAAATGGAGAAGTCCTTAGTTAACGAAGTCACGTTTTATAAACAGGCTCGGGCAACTGTTAAGTGTTAAAGAAGCTTTAAATACGTTATGAAACTCAAATGATACCTACGAAGCCTTTTTTGAGCTAATTACATTCCTCACTTACGACCGTAATAACGTGTATACCTAACTCATTGACTATATACCCCTCATCTGATAACTTTCGCCAAGTAAATTAAAAAGACCGCGGGCTACTACATTACGACGATTATAAATATGGCTATAGGCGCCCTTAAATATTAAAATCTGATCTAATAGCTTCGGACTGAATCATATAGCTATACCTGCGCCAAAAAGAACAAATTTTAAACGGACTTACTAATAGTAAAAACTATCGACATAATAGTAGTAAGACATATTAAATCTGTAAGTCCGGCTATTAGTTAACGCGTCACCCTGTTTCGAAGCGTATCGATAAGTAGGTAATATACTATATATTACTTTACTACTTTCAGATAAGATTACTTAGACAATATCGTACATTTTAAGGATGAAAAAACAATTAACAATAGTGGTCCCCTTAAGTCAATTAAGTGTCATGAAAATAATACTCCTGACGCAGCCTAATAATTAGCTAATTATATATTTTTATACTGTTCAAATAACTAAAACCATTACCTTTTCCTAAATAATCTCTTAACCCTTTATATACCTTTATCCATCGCGATTGTTATACGGACTATATCTTTTAAGGTATTATACTAGAAATAAGGACAGTCAGGTACTTAATAGGAGTCTATTCGTAATATATGATATTATGAAAGGAAAACACTATTTATGCTAAATCTAATTATTAGATTACCGGCAAAAGCAAAGTTGGTGTTAGTTTAGGCGAATAACTATCTTTATTAGACAAACCAATAATTTAAACTGGTATTAGGTTAATTATGTTCCAAATCCTCAGGTCTCCTACTATTTTCTCATTCTACTTAAAGGATATAAATATTCTTAGCGTTAATATTGACGTTAATGCAGACGAGTTGGTTAAGAACGGCTAAAGGTTTCAGAAGTTAACGATGAAAAACCTGTAATTTACTTGGTATTCCTCTCTAAGTAAGAGTACTTGTAGTTTTATCATTAAGGCCTAACGGTAATGGTATTAAACCTAAAGAAGTTGAAGATACATTAATTATACCAAAGATTTGATCTTTTCGTCATTAATAG
The DNA here is from genome assembly GCA_038502455.1 of Anisogramma anomala. NCBI lineage: Eukaryota > Fungi > Ascomycota > Sordariomycetes > Diaporthales > Gnomoniaceae > Anisogramma > Anisogramma anomala. Next base: position 25,464,104 of record JASMMZ010000005.1, on the reverse strand, counting down.
GTTGTATAAGATCCTAAAGTCTATATGATATAAAAATGTTGAATACCTTACTTTGATAGCTATGAAAATAATTTCCTATTACTATTAAACGTATACCGAAAGACCCCCAAAATTTAATTTTATACTGAAGAATGATGATGATTTTAATTTCGAGGTTTTTATCAATATATTTTATTTGAATAAGAGGCCTGTTTTTCACGTCGTTAATGTCGCAACTTTCTTTACAGAGTTAAATTTTCAAAATCTCTATTTAAAATGAATACGTAGGGAAAACATAAATATAATATGGATTAATACATACTTGAGCCCATCCAACGACTTTATCCTCGATAGTTGTCTTAACTTTGTTTCCAATAAGATTTAGGTGGACGTTAAGACAATAGAGATTAAGTATAAATAAGTGTTTTTAAAGATTTACTAGAGTATTATAAAGGTTGATAGGGAATATATATTACTTCACTAAGCGTACGATATCCTTGTACTAAAGATTAAAAGCTTTGAGTATTAAAAGGAACGACTTTAGATCGTGGTAATGGGCGTAAACGATATTGCGGGCCTTAGCGACTTTGTGTTAACGCTGTTGGGTTTTAGAGTGTACTTACACCTGATGAGTGAATCTCCACCATTAACAATTACCTAAAAGTGAGTTGTTAGGAAGTATTTTTGTAATATTCATTTATCATTCCAACCAATTTCCTTTCCATATTCTCTTCAATTTCTAGTTAGAATATAGGCAAATATTAATCTGTTTGATATATTGTCACAGTCAAATGTAGAAGTAACAAAATATTTTTCAACTCCCGCCCAATGAATTTTTATTTATAGTTTTTTGATTAGATTAAATGAATCTATTTCCGTGTTCATAAATTATATGTATTACAACTTATTATGGCTTTGGAATTCATCCCGAAAGCTTTCTATGATATAATAAAAACTATCATTAATATATCTACTATAAAATTCAAATTAATTACTTTCATTGTTTCAGATTTTAAACCGAAGTATATATGAATGATTAGGATGTCTTATGATTTTCGGGTTGATGAAAATCGGGATTTGAGAGTTTTCCGTTTTTAAATATATCATTAACTATTATATTATTGTATATTTTCAGAATTTAATTCGTGATTTAACTCGAGTCGTATTTGTCAAGAATTTTATATGCTTCATTCGTAAAATTTTAGTTATCATTTCCAATATTTTCATAATAAAGATTATAATAAATTTGTGTGTCTAGATGTAACCTGACGTTTCACGTGTAATCAATGGTTTTTCCGAAATTGTGATACTAGAAAATTAATTACAAATTAGTGAAAGCTTAAAAGGAAAAATTTGAAACCATTTTACGGGAAAACTAGTCAATTGAAATGCCTTAAAACAAACTGTGGTGTCTGAATCTATCGCAAGGTACAGGCTAAGGTTTGGTTTATACAAATTCAGTTAATGTTTATGCATCACCTACATAACTTACAACTTGTATATAAACTATATTGATGTAATAATACCACTCGAATTGACTTTAGACAGTAAAACTGAATATAGTTCAAAATACTAAACGACTACCAATAAGAATCAGTTCTGAATTAGGTTAAATGAAAATGAACCACGTAACAAAAGAAGCTACGTTGTTATTAACAACTTTTAGTATTAAAGGCAATTTTACGAAACGTATTATTGAAATTTCTTCGGTTTTCACCGCAGTTAATATCAATATTTTGAACTTGTATCCGCTTCTTTGGTGATTGAAAAGTACCAAATTATGGCCGAATTATTCAAATATCATCATGAATTTTGTTTCGAAACCCCAACTTTGATATTAAGAAGTTAAAATCAGAAAAGAATAAATTTGAAATTTTTGAAGTCACTAAATGAGTACCAATAAGTAACCTATCTGTCAAAGGTAAAAAAAAAACACAAAATGATCAAGTTGAATATTCCTTCATTTTAATGGCTGCGGAAGAAACCACTTTGGCTGAAGTTCAGGCACTCAGAGATTGATTTGTAAAAGAAGATGAAAGAAAAAATATATTTTAAAAATTCCATGAACAATTCAATTAGTAAGTACTCGTTTATTACATTAGATGTTTCATTGAAGACTCATACCATTATCAAGTAGCATATGCCGACAATATCTACAAAATATTTAGGTTTTTTTTTAAAAAAAAAATACATTTATATACATGGATGAAGACTAATAATATAATTAAAATACTCTATGTATTGAGGTTTTCAACCAATGGATTCACCATTATAAAGAAGAAATTGTTTTTAACCAAAGTCTTTGATATTTCCGTTATTATCAAAACAATCTCTAAACAACTTAAAGAGAAATATAAAAGCATCAATAACGATAATGTTCAACTGAAAGGCAGTCATCTTCAATATAAACGTTGATAGAGTTTGATCTTGAATTTACTTGAATTTTTAATTCCTAACCCTTTAATTTATATTACAACATATTTTTAAATTATTGATGAAAATAAGCTTATGGACTTTAGTAACACGAAATATACGATTATATAGTTATATGTTAGCTAAGTAAATGCAAAATATACTGTTCCGGATATTCGTATTATTTTGATTTATTAGTTAGTTGAAAATTCTTAAGGTTAAGTGGAAATGTTTCATAGTTCGCTTGTATAATTAAACCTTTAAAGCCCACATCAATGTTATTGTCAGCAATATAACCAGGATATAGGATAAGAATATATATAGGATCCTACTATTAAAAATATTGTAAATTTACAAATTTGAATACAAGTTACAAATGAATATTTATAACTTCTACATTTACGAGCAAAGAAGCCATACAAACTATATCACCTGTAACGTAATTTTCCGCCTCAATACATGATGGAAAAAAATCGTGATTCTATATTTAGTGTCTTTCTAATGAAAAAAATTCATTACTAGAAAGATTTATGATGAAAAAGAGCTTTAGTTTTTTATGTTGAGTTAATGTTATTCGTTGGAACATCAGTCAATCAAAGTATAGTCCAGTGAACTGTACTGACTGTAAGTTGTGTGTATTTACTGAAATTTGACTACATTGAATGCAAATTAACTGTATTGACTGAAATTCAATTGCAAGGGAGTGCCCAATTTAATATGGGTCACAAGCCAAGCAGTTGCTCATATATATTAGTGTGTAGACCAGCTAGCGATCTGCTAAACTTAAAAGTAACACATCACCACCTTTAATGCGATAGACCAGTTATGTTGACCACTATTCGAATCGACTACATTGCGTAAATAAAGACCTACCAACACTAATCGGTGATTAACATGTTAAGTACAGATAACCTGATTAAAAAAAAGAATTTCATTTCTGGTTACGCCTTACGATAATGTTAAGATAAAGACACGATTCCCATAAAATTCCTCCACCGCTACTTCTTCTATTTGAAGATAGAAACAGATAGAGCTTGAATAAATTTCGGTTGTTTGCAGGCACTTAGAAGTAGCGATGGTATCGCCTAACTCATGAAAGATATCCATTCAACTATTTTCAAAATTAAGCGATGATATTAATCGTCAAAAGTATCGAAATTGAACAAGGAAAGGAAAATACCAGCTTTCCAAAACCTTTAAAGTTAGTAGATAGCGAGTTAGCTATTGATATTAAAAATTCTAAATCATGAATTTGAGAACCTCTTTAATAGTAAACAAGAACTCTGATAGTAAACAACCTATAATCTCTCCTTATGCATCCATATTTTTACTCATCCGTAAAACAGTTAATGAAGTAATTGAGAAACATCCAAAATAACCGATAATAATATTGATAACTCCCTCAAGAGGCTCAAGTTGAGGTTAAACAAATACTATAATGAAGGCATATATTATAAGTAGGTAAATGAAAATGCTACCAAGGATCACTTAATTTATTTCATTAGATAATTGAGGATAGAATTCAATCCTTAACGAAAAAATACCTGTATCTTAACTTATAATAACTTTACCGAAAATCTTGAACAGTAGTCCTCTATTATGTGAAAAAAGATGGTTCAAGAAGTTAAAATCAGCACAACGAATAAACACTGCAATTTTGATATCGTCATTCCTAATAATATTGGGAAACAAGAAAATATAAATAATATACTTTACGAATAAACTAATATAGGTGAAATACCAGACAATGTAATAACGGAGGAAATAGATATTATTAACAATAACTTTACTTGACGCCCATACAAACGTTCTCAAATAATTTACTTAACATTTTACCTCAATAATATTTTTAAACCCTGTAGATTCAGGAACCCAACGCGCTATTATCGTGGACGACAACGAGGATATAATCGATATAAATATAGTAAACCCTTGAATCTAGAAATTGATAAAACATAAAATTAACCAAAGAGCCTTTTCATACTAACCAAAATGTTAACAAGTTTATGGAAATCTTTATCGAGTAACGTACAAAGACTATCACATCCTATGACCCGTATAATGAAAGTAGGTTTGTGGGTAGTATCAGACCTAATAACAGGGAAGAATCGACTTTACGTGTGAACTTATGGTACATATAACTACTGGGCTTTTCCTTTCAAACTTTATTAAAACCAATTACCTTACCTACTAATACAAACAATTAAAATCCAGAGATTGAAACGGGATGTACGATAAGTACATTAGTCTTTCCCCTGAAGATGTTTTTATAGTAGATACGAATTACGTATCGATTACGATTTTCGTCAAGATTTTAGGTAATAAAGGGAAGTATAGAGATAACCTATATAATCTTTTTGTTTTAAGTTACGCCTATTATTTAATATTTACCATCAGATAAAGATTCAGCTACCAGATATCAACTCATTATTCAGTGTTTTTACCGGATAGGCTGAAGATTACCACTTCTGTTACTTGACGAATTGTCTGATATTCCGCGAAAATTACAATGGTTTTGAGGGTAATTTCAAACGAAATGTCAAACTCACCAAATATCATACAAACTGAAATACAATCATGTGGTTAAATATGTTAAAATACGAAAAGATATCGGAAACGGAGATGGATTTCTTTGATGAAATGTCAGATAAGCTAATATTACACTAACAATTAATAGAAAATCTGGAAGCTTGAGGAATACTATTACGTTAGAAAGTTTTTTAGGCTCTTACATGATACAAAAAGTTCGAATAGGCCTTATAATACGTCAATACCACTTGTAAAGGATTTTTTAGTCTATTAAGTTCCTGGTTTACGACTGTCATAGCATGTACGCAATGCTACAATGGTATGTACCCGTAAGTTTATAACTTAGTCGATTAAAAAGAAAATAAAAACCTTGCGTTTATGCTCTATATTGATCGTAACTATGGTAGGCCCAAGAAGGTCGGTTATAAAAATATCTCTAAGTAAAACCTTAATAAGTAACGCGCAAAAAGATAGTATTACTAATGAGACCGGAATTAACAGCGAAAATGACCTCATCAAAATAAGGTTAAAAGGTAGTGAATTTGCATCAAATAAAGTTATCAGTTAACGGCATATACGATTCTCGAATTCTGATCAAAATAGGTGATGAATCATATTTGATGTCCTTTTACCTATAATTGTAAATATATTAAACTCGGTGCGAACTTAGGGGGCGCGGAGAAAAAATGCAAAAGAAATGCTGCAAGCTATTATCCGTTATGAAGATTTTAGACTTGAAATATAACATTGATTAGTCGACTACACCTTTTTATATCGTCGGAAAAGTGAAGCATCATATTTTATTTATGATCTTAATGACTCCAGATTCAAGTATTTATTTACTACGTACAATCGTTACGCGATAAACAGATTTTCAAGTATTATACTGAATACTGGAGCAACGCTTTATTCAACAGAATGCTATTATTAATACGTTGTATTACAAAAAAAACATTCATATTACTATACAACTTAACTATAAAGACACTGGTTGTGCCAAATTTAGATTTAGCGGTAGGAAGAAACTCTCCTTATTTGGGTGAACGATTATGACTAAAGTCTTTACGCCTCGTTCTTTTATATTTTGGAATTGTTTACCCCGTTTTCTCTTTATTTTAAGAGTATGAAAAGCTTCAAAGTTGATATTTAGATTCAAACTAACGAACTAGTTCAAGATATAGACAAATGGGTTCCAATTGATTTCATATGAAGATATTTATATTCTTCATTCGAAAGACTGGAGATTACAGTATCAAATTTAACGAAGTCATAACTTCGTCAGTTAAACTGAAGGTTTATTATCCTGTGACTGACAGGTAATACAAAGTCATGAAGGTAACTAGTTCGAAAAATATAGACTTGACCATATTGAGTGAAATCGGAAATCTTTACTACCATTCCCAAATGCATTCCTAAACTCTTATAATATTTAAGTTCACGTTGAAAAATATTATGAGTTTACTTCTGAAATATTTTTCAACGTATTCTGTTTGGACGGAAAACATGTATTTCACATCGTTAACTCGGTAAATTCAATCTATGCATTAGGTTCCTTATGACTATCAAATCGATGGAAAAGTAGGAGGCGTTGCGTACCTTGTGATTCAAACATATCTAGGACCTCCAAACATTCTAATGTATGATATTAATACAAATTTTACTAGGATAAAGGTTTAAATTAACTTTGAGTTAATCGAATTCAATATTAACAAATACTTATTACAGTTTACTAGATATATCAATTAGTTTTAATGGGTATACGCGCTTTTACATAAAACTTGCGATATTCTTTCGTTAAAGATAGGCAATTTTACAAGCTTAGAGGTAAAATGATAAATAGTAGTAAAATCCTTAATTATGATATTAGTTTTAATGGTTTGGTACTCACTTCATTAGTATTTGGAATGTAGCTGCGAATGATGACTAAATCTTCGTTATTATCAAACACTTAAAAAGGCGTCTAGTAGATAGTAAAGCCAAAAAGAAACTAATGAAGGAATAGATAAAGCGCCTGATAAAACAAATTTTCAACACCAAAAAACTAATAATCAATATTAGATGTACCTTGATTTACTTTTTGAAGCAAAATTTTTAAGTAAATAAGGACAAAATAATGGATTAAAACTTGTATGATATTAAATATTACAAAAATAAAAGTAATAGTTCAAACGGCCAATGCTCCTATAACATTTCGCATCGCGCAGATTAAACCGCAAAAAAGTCCTTTACATTTGATAAAACTTTTCAACGGATTCTATTAATTAATATAACCCTCTTAAAGAAATTTTGACAAGCTTATAAAAAGACGACAGTGTTAACAAAAATCTAAAATAAGTTTAAATAATAAAGTAAAGGATAACTATAATAATTAGATACTTGACCTAATATATAATACGATTTAATCATCACTTATAGGTTTAATTACTATTTGGTAACTTATTTACTAATTTAATAAATTAAAAATACCCTTGGTAAACCTTATAAGAAAAAAAAACCGATTTAATATTGATGACTGCGTAGTTTATGAGTAGACTGAAATTATTTCATTGTTATAATTAATATTGAAAAAATTAACAGTCTTCATGTTCAGGATAATTCATAAAACTAATAGTAAGACCACGGATTGGCCGTAAGAAAAGTGAAAACTAATTTCTTAAGTATATATTGATAAAGGAAAAACCAGAATTTTTACATCAATACCTACAATGTCAAAAAATAGGTAACGCCTGATTGTTGCAGTTGCTACGAATTGAACAACTGAAGCAAGCGGAGAGTTCATCCTCAATGATTGAAATATTACACAAATATACACGTAATCTAACACCAATATTCCACGGTGTTGGTAGAGCCTTAGATCTTTGAAACGTTATCTATTCGAATCGTGGTCAAATTAATAGTATTATTACATTGGTCAAGTAGTGGATGTATTGTTCTCGGTTTGGCAGACTGCTAGCCGAGCTGCACTGTAATTTTTATAGCCAATTTCTTAGCCCGTACCCTAGTTTGAAGTGTAACGTACTGCACTTGATTTACGCCCAATGCGGTAAGTCTACACAAAGCAATACACTCAACCCGCAGTTCAGTATAGTCAACTTTACTGTAAGTAAAGTTGACCTACTACACTGTATGTAGTACTATTCTAACACACGTGTTGTATTACTAGAGTTTATAAAGAAACTACGGGACAAATTTTCTATTGAAACCGTTATATGTCATACTAAATCTCTTTATGAATGAGCTAAAGTAGATGTTTATTGGTTTTTCAATTATTAAATATACTTTAAAAATAGGTTCGGTTTATTTATATTAGCTTTTCATTTGTCTTTGTTTATTTTTAAGATAAATATTTTGGAATCGTTAGTATACAAACTAACGATGCATTCTTATTGGATACTACTGGATTTGTAGTAGCCGAATAACTTATTATAAAAGATCTGTGTCTTTGGAGGTAGATTCCGATTAAAACGTTCGACGAATGTATTGACCTGGATTTTGATGAATCTTACCTCTGTATTCATAATTTTAATAACGATCGAGGTACATACTTTAGGCCACATCAATAAGAGCAAACCGTTAACCTTAAAACCATTGATGAAGCTAAGGAAACAAGGTTGAAATGTTACCTTAATAGAACAATCTAACGAATTATACAGTTAATTAATGCCAATCGAAGGTATTAAATTTATTATGAATGAATATACGGGTTTAAAATTTATAAGATGAAACCTTCAAAGTATATAGAAAACGTACATAAGTTTAAATAAACAACTTGAAAAAAAAAAGAAAATAATATGGAACCAGTAGATTCAAAAGCTATTATATTGAAATTTTTAAATACTATTCCTTTGTAAATAATGTCAATTTTATCCTCTATGTCGGATTTATTATAATACTCGTTAACGAAGACAAATTCGATAAGTAGTATAATATGACCATTAACCTCGTATACTGTTTATCAATTTGATATAAAATCGTGATAGAAAGCTTATTTACATCTCAAGTTTACAAAATTAAACTAGGATTTAATATTAGTATATTAATTAAGGGCATATTGAGGACTATAACCAAATACTAGCACTTTTCCCACTACTTATAGTTATATTGTCGTTAAAATTTCGGCCTAATTCACGTGAAATAAAAGAGTATAAAAGTTATCGTAAGATTGGTATATCAAAATAAAGATAGATGATGCGTTGGAAGAAGCATTCCAGAGAGTGTAAGCCACGGATAAAAGGTTATAAACCTCTCATCCAGGCAGTGACCCTTTTGCCGTACGCTCTAAAATACTCATTCCAGGACGCTCCGTCCATGATAAACTTTACGCCTTGCAAGAGTGCAGCCTGCAGCGTGACACGTTATCGTACACTCTGCAGGAATAAACCTTGCAATATAGTACACTGCCACTTGGCCTATGCATACTAGCTTTAAAGATATATAGTAATATCTACACAAGCAATCTTTTCTTTTTTCTTTGTATTTAATACCTATATCCCTATTAGCGACAATATAATTATAGCGAATTCGTTCCGTATACGTAATTTTGTAATGATCGCATAGTTAAGATACAAGTTATAAAGGGTCGAAATTGTAGCTTTTGTAATAATAATATAGGTATGGTAATAATATCAAAAGATAGAATTAAGAATTCCAGGCCGCGGTAGCTTACGAAGGTTTAAATTAGAAATTTCTAACCGCGGTAGTGCTTGTAATAAGCGTCTAATTCATGTAATCAATCTGTAACAATATGGTTGTTAATATTGTTTTTTATTATTTCTAACAGGTGTGTGGCTACGTAGGTATTACCAGATTTATTACGTAATGTTGATTACCCTGTTACGTGTTTTAGGTTAGTATAAAAAGATATATCGCCATTGGTCTAGGCAAAACTTCTTTTTTCTCCTCCTTTAAAAGCGTGTACCCAAAGTTAATACAGGTCCTGATTTTAACTTAAGTTAACATTTATTTGAATTAACTAATAAAAACCGCTCTAATAGGTAGGTTATTCTACCAATGCCTATATACTAACCTTATCTTTAAATAAATGCTGCGGAAAAATATTTCCATTAAACACCATTTGGTACTGAAACGCTGCCGCGCCGCCGCCGCTGCTGCTGCCATCGCTACTGCCGCCGCTAGCATTATCACTATTACTAGTAGCCTACCCTTATCGGGCATTATTTCATTCATAGCCGCCTCCGCCCCCACTTCACCCTGCCTCGCCGCTGCCGCTTTCTTTTCAGCTTCGTTAAATCCCACTATCGCCGCCTTTTTCCTGGCATCGTCCTTTTCCTCCGCCGCCATAATTTCTAGGAGGAGGAATGGAGGGCTTTTAAGGTTATAAACCTTACCTTTTCCCTGTGGATAAAAACCCTTTTATCTGCAGGGGCTCTTCAGCGTCGTAATCGTAACCTTATAGAGTTCTTTCGCGGTTTATATTATCCAAACCAACCCGTATATTTGTTTTGAATATTTTTTACAAATAAAAAGTACGAGGCGAATTTGTTTCGCCGCTTCGATCTCCGTATCGCTAAAGTACGCCAGGACGCCTCCTTAATACGTAAATCGTTAAAGCGATGTACTCGGGTACGTAATCCCAGGCTATTGATAAATACACCTTACGTACCGTATATCGCATCCGCAATCGCGGGCAAATCCGTTAACTATTACTATGCAAACCGGGGTCGTTCGGCTCGTTATCACTATTACAAGCGTACTGGCAAGAGATGTGCCCCCGATCTGTTAGTTTTAAAGCCGTAGAATGAAGCCGTATTACGCGCCCGCTAGTTTTACAACAAGTTTTAACCCATTTCCAACAATTTCATATATTAAAAAAAATGTCCAGGGCGCTTCGAAAAACGACCGCATTCGCAAATAATCATAACAAGCCACTAATAATTAATAATAGGCGTTAATCGGCGAGCTAAGGAGATGGCAGCCGCTATTATTGCCTGGAAACGGAGCCTACGTATATACCACTTGTGCTAATTTAAAGACGTTACCTCGTGTCGCCATAAAAAGGGTAAAGACTCCTTTGCGCCTTTGTTCAATGGTATATGACATAAAGTGCAGGGCTACATCCTTGTTGACATCGATGACGTCGATAGTGGTAAAGATGGTGGCGTTAACATAAAGGGGGAGGACGACGAAGAGAACGGTAAGGACGAGATGGTGTCACTTTCTCCCTTTTTTTCCAACAGTGAATAGATACCTCTTACGGCCAAGCCAGCACACTCAGCTATGGTACAGTACGTTATACAATAATATCATTGCGTTCCTCAAAATTTATTGTAATACATGTAACAAATATGAAATAAAGAACAGGGTTAAAGTGTAGAAAATGAAAGTGGTGATAGTAAAATACCTAGTAGGGTCGAAGTACGTAGAACAAAGGGTGACAGTATGTCAAAAGCGATGCGAAGTCGTAAATTTGAACCGAACAAGGTAAACAGTAAAAGGATACAATAAGGCTGAAGTAAGGATAATGAAATGTGACATTATATCAGGAGTAGCGTGAAATAGTAGAGTTAAATAGAGGCAAATTTGTAAGGTCGGTGCAGATATAAGTTGTGCATTGTGGTACAAATTTGTAAGCGGCACTAATAGTTGGTTTCGGACCTCTCTAAACTGGTAAAAGTGGTATAATAGCTTATTAAGGTCGCAAAACCTTTTTAAAAACTTTGATAAATAGTGTACTTATCGATATTGATCTTTTTACTACTTTATTTGAGGTAACCTTAGTAATTACGTCCGTTAGGTTAGATTTTCCATCGATTTACCTTATTTCCCCGATTACCTGCCACTTATATAATTCGTTTTCATCCATAATATCGATTGTTAACCGTTTTTCCTTGATTATCCCTAATTTAACCAAATATTTATAAAGCGAAAAGAAGTTAATATATACAATGAAAGGGATGGAGCGTAAACCAATGTTAAAAATAATTATCCGAACCGTTATTATTATAGTAATACCCGAATCGAAACCTTGAACCATACTATATATATTCGAGGCCAGGTCATTTTTCGTAACCCTTTTATATTTGGGAAAGTTCTAATGGATAATATTTTCATGGAGTGTAATGTTATTTCGGGCCGGCGTTTTGTTATCCAAGATTAAAACGAAGCCTATATGCGAATTTCAGTCGTTATTATTGGCGAAGAAGTCATTAATAAGAAGAAATAGCTTTACAGTACGTATATCTAACAGTATAAATTGGAAACCTCGCTTAATATTGTGTATTTTCATATCAGGCGCTTATGAAGCACCTTATATATCTCGTTTTACAAATTATTTCTAGCATTACGCGACTACCGAAATGTTAAATGTCGTTTCAGGTTATATTACATAAGCAATTCAAGCGTTATGTACGCGTTGGCATTTATATTCGTTGACTTATTTTACGTCATTCAAAACGATAAGAGGAACTTCATTTTATTTCCCTTTTTACGCGAGGTTTATAATAACGTTCCGAAAAGTAATAATAGCGTTATTGAAGTCGATTATATAGTTTTTTGTTAGGTACGTTTTGGGTTTCGCCTTGAGACTAGCTATCAAAAGCTTCCTTTTTTATATATACAGAAAATGACGTGTTATATAACGTTATCATATCGTCCGTTTATATACCCATTAGTATTAAGCCCTTAAAACGGGCCGTTAACACCAATAGACACGGTCGAAATTCGAATTAGTTATTTCGAGCCGTTATTTATAATCCTTTAATAGGTATTATACCAATAAACACAAACTTTAACTAAACCATAAAGTAGTTTAATAATACGTAAGATCCTTTTAGTTCAGTGGTATTTTTTTCAATATCTATAGTTATATTAGTGTAAATACGTTTTTTAATACTCTTTTTCAATTCGATATACACTTGCATTATATTTAGAAAATAGACATATATGTTATAAGGTGTACTAAGGAAAGTTATAAGTGTAAGAATGAAACAGTGATTGGCCTGTTATAAGATAGTCTACTAGATTACAATATTTTTATACCGTTGACGTTGTAACCCTTCATAATATGACGGGTCTTTTCGTAGGGTTTTCTGGTTTTATCCTTAATTTCACAGACTAGGTAAGTAGAAAGAATTTTATAAACGCCGTAAATCGTTGGATCGAATCGTTTAAAGCGAAATACGCTTTAGTTGATTAAAGAAGAAATTTCTATTTGGGTAAAATATTCGAATGGAGCACCTAGTGTAGTAATAATACCGTCGTAATGGAACTTTAGGTTCAACTTGCGGTTTATCATTTTGTTTTAAGTAATAAAGATGTTTATGGTAGAGGTCCTAGGGCTTGTTTTGGTTTTAGAGCTTAAAAGGCGGCCTCGACGACGATGTATTAGTGAAATCAATATAAACAAACTGTTTTCGTTTGGTAGGAGCGGGCTGAAAGTGTAATTCGGGTGGTGTATTAGAATTGGGAGCGGTTTACACTCGTCGTTTACAGGGGTTTCTTATCGGTAGTTTTATTCTAAATATAATTCCAGGCTGCTCTTATTCATTTATTTTTTGTACTTTTGTATTATTATTTAGCGAAACGAACTCATACCGTTTGTCAAATGAATAAGTATATTATAGCCTCTAAACCCGATATTCTTCCAAAGGCTAATTTATCTGTCCTTAGTTTTCCAAACGAGGACCTCGGATTACTATAGTAAGTTTAAAACGTCAGTTTCTCGTATGACATTCCTTATAGCTAGCGCTTTAGACACGTCGTTCTTAACCTGTAAGGAACGTAATGCTATTATAACCTTTGTTATAACATTCTCCTTTTATACCGTAGTTAATAATAGTGTAAAGTTTGTGTAAATATTTCGGATAAGTGCCAAGAACAAGGAGTGTAAAGATAAGCCCGTTTAGGCTAGAAGTGTTGTTAACACTGTTGAACTTTATTTAAAAGATAGGTTCCTTGGAACTAATACCGTTTAATTCCTTGGATAACATGATATACGCTTCTTAAGCGGTTTATAATACCGTTTATAGTTTCCAATACCTTATAAAGCTTTTAATCGAATTAAATTATATTTATTGCCGGCTATTCGAATATTGGTACGCTATTTCTTAAAGTAGAAAGCCGTACTTAAGTCGTATATAATCCAATTTAAATGCTTTAAGCAAAAGTTGAATTCAAAGTTAACTAAAGCTACTCAATAGTCTTTAATAAGAACGCTTTGTATAAATTTGACGACCAGAAATAATATTATCGCATAGACGATGTAAAGAACCAGTTACCTATCCAAATATATAATATTAATAATTATTTCGTACTTAGAATTTATATCGTTTGAAAGGTGGAACTTAAACAGCTTTAGGGTTTGTAAGTATAGCTGTTACTTGTAGTAAAACCTTTTCATAACTTCGAATACGTCCTTTCCTACATCCGTATAACCTACGGCATAAAGTAGTCGTAAAAAGAGTTTTGTAACCGGGTATCCGAAACAGTAGTGTAAAATACGCAATTCCGGTTACATTAAGTAAATAGCTTTAATTGTAGGGGTTTTAGGGAAAACCCATAAGTAACCGAACTTAAGCCAAAGAAGTACGGATACGCTATCAGAGGCGCGGACAAACTCGTTGGTCGTATTCCGGATCTTAATTTCGAGCTTATTTATATTTGCTAATAAAAGTAGGATTAATATTTCAAATTCTATTACGTAAATATTGACCGATCCGAATCAATTAATTAAAAAGACCGTCATAAGTAACGACGCTTTGCCTTTACTAAATAAAACCTTTCGGTATTTACATATTCGGTTTTACTAAAACTTCGGAAACTTCGTTGCAAACGCGTCGAATTATCGTTTTCCGGCCTTTAAAATTTTTATAACACTGGTATCAGGTATAATTCCCTGAAAACAGCGGCCGTATCTATTGAAAAGTGTGAATTATAACGTTATATAGTCGTGAAGCTCTCAGTTTACGTAATTCAGACCCGTAATATATAATAAGGAGGCGTTTTATGGGTCTGTGAAAATTCGTTAGACGGTTTCGTCATTTTAAGCTATTAAGTTTAGATTATTACCTTCAACATTTTCTTGTTCGGAGGTGTATTCATAATGGTAAGCGTTAAGTCTATGATTTAGGCCTTTGTATTAGGCTCCGTATACTGTAAAATTAACTTTTATCAGGTTTTTGAATGTATAATAGGTTTAAAACTATCGTTTAATTCGAATTTACTTGTAATCTAGGTGGTTGCTAAATCAGCAGCCCATTTTATCATATAATATATAACGCTTTTATAAACCAGAGGAGTTTTTTATACCTTTTCGCAAGTATTACTATAGCCGCAGTAAGTTTCGCCTATTTTATTACGATCGTTCCTACCCTTTTTTCTAGGGTTCCCTTTTTAGTACCTATACTGTAAACGCTCGCTTTTCTTTAAATATACTTTAGATCTTCAATCTAAAACGTGGTACTTAGTTTCGGCAAGGTTTGCTTTAGTAATTTGGCTTTCGCCTTTAGTCTTATCGGCTTCGAATACTAATCCGAAGCTCGCCTGTCGGTGTATATAGGTTTTGAACAATATTTTAAAACTTATTCAAAAGGCCTTTAAATTATTTTTAGGCTGAAAAAGTGTAAGGTTAAAATCTAGGTTTTCGCGGTATATTTTCATCACAACTTGGATAAATAGTTTGTGACCCTTACATTCCAATCAAACGGCTTTCTTGAACTTTTAGAACTTAGCTAATAAGGTATTAATAATATTTTATGAGTTTTCATAGCTGTTTTCTTATTAATTTTTTATGGATTTTAAATTTATTTCAATCCAATCCCTATCGTGAGATTCGTAATTAATCGTCATATCGAAATGAAATTTGAGGCGGTTGTTATACATCATAAATATATCTACCTATGTAAGGAGATAAATATACTATTTTTGAAGTTTCTCAAAATAATGTGCCGGGCAAAATAACTTGAAATTAAGATAACTCGATATCTAATCTTATATATATATGATAAATATAGTACGTATCTTGTTATTGAATACATTGTATAGTTTACTGTTATAGTTTTCGTTTCTATCACAAAGCCTGGCGAAGTTGATAAGCTTTATAAGGTCAATTTTATTAGTGGAAATATGGTATGGCGAAAGGTTACGATAGGGGTCATGATTAACGGTCATTAGTCCATAAAGTATGTATTATTGTTTTGCGCCGCTCATAGTTTTTTAAAGCGGGCTGTTTTCGGTCTTTCAGCCATTTCCGTTATAATCGAACTGGGTTTTAGTTATATTTAGGGAGTAGTTTGGTATTTAGTTTTATTTTATGATATGTAAATATGTTTTGTTATAGATATTAATACTTAAAAACACACATTACTATTGAAACAACCTTAAAACAACATGTTTATTCATTTTGCGCATCATTTATACAACATATAGTTTTTGAACAATTTCGGTATGAGTACAGATTATCAACATCTTCTGTAGCCAATTGTTTCAAATATAACAAATGATAACAAAAGAGTAATTTAGTTACAAAAATTAGTTTTAGGGACAATAGTAAAGATAAAATTAGGTTGGTGACATAAAAAAACCGTTTGTACCCGATTGAACGACTTTGATTATTATTTTGATACCGATGTTTTCAAATTCAAACGTTAACAGCCACTTTTCAACTTTTTTTTGAAGGATATAAAAATACATGGCATTGATGATAACACTATGTTCAACGAATTCATCCAAAATTATACATGAAATATTTTATTTACGTTAATATTGTATTACTTATGCTTTTATCTATAAGAATGGGAAGTGGACATAACGAGCCTGGTGGAAGCATAATAATATCGATCATATCAAAGTTCCAACGTTGGAGTCAATAGAAATTAGATAAATGTTTAGAAATCTTTTCATATCATAATATAGATTGTTTTCGTAGAGAACAATTAGAAGGATTTAATACCATTCTTAAAGGAATTTCTAAACGCGAAAGAACTTCAAATCTGTTTTGGGAATAGCTAAGCATTTTATTTCAAGGTTCTTGTCAACATTTTATACGAATAAGACAAATTTTTAAACCAAATTCTAATTTTAATCACGTTGTTTCGAGACTCGAGTTCCTCAAAATTATCATGATTAATGGGATACAAGAAAAGTTACATATATTCAAGATAACACGTAACTTAGACCTCCTAACGTGATAATTCAATGTTAATATCAATTGAATTACAGAAAGAATTCAAATTTTAGTTAAAATAATGAGGATTTGATATATAATAAATTCCTGTTCATGTTTCTTAGAAATTTTGAATGGTTTAAACGATCCATGCGTTATGGAATAAAACTTATTGAATTTATGCATAAGAGATTGGTTATCTTATTTTCAAAGTATCAAAATTTCAATCGGAACGAAATACTTTCACAATATCATTTACTATTATGTTTCAATTTTTTTTCTGTTTTTGTTTCCTATTGGACTGTTGATAACCAGTGACGTATCTATATCAAAAAAAATTCCGACAGAAGGATATCGATATATAACCAAATATAAAATAAATCACAGAAAAAAAAATCCATAACAAGTTAAGTAAACGATAAATCAAATACTAGCCACTGAACTTTCACAGTATACCAACTATTGTAATTATTTCAGATTGAAATCTACGTTTGGAGGACGTTCGGTTAATATAGTAATCGTTTCAATATTTGAAGTACTTTCAACCTGAATATAATGGTTAAAACTTCGAATGATTCAGTAAATTTCGACTTAAAATCAATCAAATCGTATTGAGAGACATTGGATGGTAAAGATTATCACATTAATTCAATTAGCTAGTTAAACTTATT
This sequence comes from Anisogramma anomala, assembly GCA_038502455.1. Classification (NCBI taxonomy): domain Eukaryota; kingdom Fungi; phylum Ascomycota; class Sordariomycetes; order Diaporthales; family Gnomoniaceae; genus Anisogramma; species Anisogramma anomala. The sequence continues at coordinate 25,446,392 of JASMMZ010000005.1, read as the reverse complement.
CACGACGGTCGTAAATGAGTTCACAGCGGCAATGTTCTTAACAACTGCCAAATAAAAAGCTATATAATATAAGTTGGAATTAAAAACTTAAATAGATCTATAATACAACTTATGTTATAAAAAGAGTAAACCTCGAGTTAACTGACGGACTTGGTATTAACGGAATTATAAATATATTGGATAAAGTGGTCGAACAAACCAACAAAGTTCAAATGAACAAATTTTTCAAATATGGCGTGTTTTGTTTTACACCGTTAATAGAGTTGTATGGATAAACCGTAAAAATTTGGAATGGAGGATTGAAATCAAGTAAAAGGATCAATTTATGAATAGACAGTACAAAAAAATTACATTAAAAATTTGAGGATAAAGGATTGAATACAATGATTCTACTTCAATATAATCGTTTCTAAATATGAAATTTACCTAGCGATTAATTTTGGTAGCTGTTATGAGTTTGATTTTCATAAAGAGCGGGTCATTTTACTCTAAATACTCGATCTTTAATGTTAGTGAAATCAATGTTTTATTTATTTATGAAAATTTATAACATTGGAGTGCGAATTGAATTTTGTGATGAATATACCTCAAAATATTGATACGACCCGTCAAATTGTAATTAATATTAGTTGAAGCCGATGGGTTTTGGTTGATTACGTATCAAATGTATTTCGTGGTTCAAATAGTTGTATAGCTATTGAAAAATTACCTTTGTTTTCTAATTTGATAAAATGGTGTGGATATTGGTACGTTTCGAATTGAAATAAACGCCATGATTTTTGTAGTGATATGTAGTTTTATTGAAATACGTTAATTCTCTATGAATTTAGTAGGACTTTAAAAGTTAAATTGTTCAAAATGTTAGCTCATGATATACAATTTATCTTAAATCAATCGTTAATTTATGTTTATGATATTGTCAACAGGTAAAGCACATAGTAATCCTTTCATTGAAATGAACAAGGAATTCGTTTGTATGAAATTGATATGATCGATAAAACTAAGGTGCAATAATACCTTGAGTAACGCTTTTTTAGAATTTACATCTCAACAAATCGTTAATTAGCATCCCTTTAAAATTTATTTTTTTAGTTCAGGTTGAAATCGTCATGGATAATGATGTTGATATATTGAATTAGAAAAGTGGATAGGAAATAGACAATCTGAACAGACAACAATATATTATTGTTATCCTTGAATATAGTCAAATTGATAATTTTTGCGGATCTGCATTTTCAATACCGCCCACGCAATATGAAATATTAACTTTTTCATATTTTGGTTCACAAGGACATAACTTGAAGGAGTATTTCATTATCAATTTTAACGTAGTCAATTCATTTGATATTTAGTGTAAAAGAATTTCAAGTAATGTAATAGCGTCCAGTGTTTACGACGTTATGTTGAGATTTGATATAGTTATAATCACTAATGGTACCCTAAAAATCGTTACCAAACAACTCGGATTGCTTTTGATGCCAAGATCTGTTTATATTAATTTTCATAACCTCCACAAGTTCTGTTCTAAATTCGAAACAATCAATAATAATCCATTGTAGATAAATACAATAACTTTCTGGAATTCATTTGAATACTGGAACATCGATAAATTAATTTTGACCAAATGCAATTATCATTCGGCTGACTTTATGCTGATAGCTATACTGTGTATATTCTAATGTACCTCTATAGTTAGTAAGTGGCTACATTGTAGAGTACACCTTTGCAGAGTGCACGGTAACGTACTACTCTGCAAGGTAAATTCTTGCAAAGTGCCTGACAGCGTGCCACTGCCTAGAAGTGGCATTTCCAGAGTGCACGGTAAAGTACCACTGCCCAAAAGGGAGATTAGAAAAGTATATGGTAAAGTTCTACTGCCTGGGTGAAAGGTGATGACCTCTTACCTGTGACGTGTACCCTCCAGATACCTCTTCTCCTTTTAACTTATCTTACTACTTTAATATAAACAATATTTACGATTACAATTTTACTTTTTTACGTTTACATAAATATGCTAAACCCTTACCGATACCAATTAGTAGCCGATTTTGGTTTTTATAAATAGCTTAAGAAAGAAAAGACAAACCTAAGTCAATACCTATAGCAGAATATTATATAGGTCTTAATTTCTCCTACCTTAACATTACGACTTATAAAAATCATACGGAAATGTAGGAATACGCGGGTACGCCTTTAAAACCCGAAGCGTAAAAAGGCTATCAGATTCGAAGTGACTTTAAAAAGAACAACTTTAGTACAATAATATCAACTTAATTAGTGTCTTGTATACTAAGAGCCTCGTAAAAGCCTCGTAACGCTATCGTTCAGCTAGTTTTAGCCCTCTAAACGTACCCGAGCACGTCTTAAATAACGTCTTATCACGTACAAGCCACGTAAGCCAAAACTACCAAGTTTCGAAACACTTCGTTAGGACCTATCCGATCCAAACACAGCATCCAAACCGCTTATAAACTTTAGGAACAGATAAGATCCAATATCCAAACCGCTCACGAACCTTAA
>JASMMZ010000005.1:25295017-25443852 GCA_038502455.1 Anisogramma anomala | reverse complement strand
AAAAAAAAACCGGCCAAAAATACAATATTTGAACCACCCACCAAACGTATACCGCAAGCTGAATACGTACACCAAGCCTTATATACCACCTCCTTTAAACATTAATTTTTCCTTATCTCTATTTTACCCCCTTTGCCTTCTCCTATTTAGCTTCCCTTATCCACCTAAAGATGTACCACTTATTTGAGTTTATTACTTACGACATTTATGTTTACTAACCTCTTAGCTAGTATTACTCTTGTAAAGAATTGAATGTCTTATTTAAGATGATTATCTTGTTAATATTTACCCCTTATCTATATTATATTTAAATTATGTTAATGCTAATAAACGCTATAACGCCTTACTTTACACGCTTTACTGCATTGTATTTGCGTTTATTTTTTACATTATACGCTTTTATTTCAACCAAATCTTTCAAATACTGCATCTTAAACGTACTCAAATCCGATTTACTACGTAGAAGCAACTTTTATACCGCTTTAACATTTTTGGTATACGTACAATTTAGCTTCTCATCCGTTATGGTATACTTGGCAGTTTTGCAATGATAACTTGAATACTAAACGCCCTACATATTACCAGGAAAATATATATACTATTTTATTTTAAAAAAATATCGTTTAGTAAAAGCATTTTTAAACACTTGGACCTTAATTTTCCGAATAAAAAATTGAGGCGTTAGTGGAGAATTTGAACACTTTTACATAAAATACATATATTATGAATATAAGCCTTAACTATTGTAAAGGAGATATTGAAGGACGCGATTTATTAAATATTTGAAGGACGATTCTGCGGATTGGACTCTAGAAATATAACTTATAGTAAACGGTATAGTAATGAAATATTTTGTAAACAACTACGGAGTCAAGGTATTAATACGACTAGTGACAATAATATACGTATCTCAAAAGCATTATAAACAATCGCCGAGCTTACTTCGATGTTGAAATGAACAGATAATAAAATAATAGACGTGAAATTCGTTAAAAGATATTGGTTGAAAAATCGCCAGAACTAGCTTTTTAAACTAACGGATAAAATATAAGAAAAGAATCCGCAAACATAATGAGTAAAGCGTTTAAAGAGGAAGAACTTACGTTAAAGAAGTGCAGAAAAAGCTAGATAAATGAACAGAAAAGGTGAAAGGGCTACGGAAATTGTCCATAACTCGAATCGAATACAAAACTTCTCTGAAACGCACTTTTTAATAAAGATAAAGATAAAATCACATGTTAAATATAGTAGATAACTAGCTTTACCGAAATAAAAGCGGTCCGGAGAAGGAAAATGACCTATCCGGAAATATAATTAGCGGTGTAAAACTATAATGAGAATTTTGCGAACTAATAACTAATAATCACGGCCTATACCGAGACCTTTTACCATATCGTTTTCCTACTAAAAGACGTAATCTAAAAAAACTTACTAACTTCGCTAGGCTATAAAATAAGGCAGAGAATTTTAAAGTCGAATCGTACGACGTCCTCATCAATGAGATACGTATAATATTAAATACATATAAGAGGCTAGACATAAAGTTGTTACAGTTTTATATTATATTACCTTATATATTATTTTGATAGGTGACAAAGAGGTATATATATTACTTCATGTAAATTATTCATTTCAGAAGTGTTTTAACCGCTTAAAGAAGTACTTCTATATGGAAATAAACTAAGAGTTTACCGATAAGGATTTGATGAACATTACTTAGAAATCCATATGAAATTAGTATAAAAACGTTAATAGAACCCTATATGAAATGTTTATCGCTTTATTGGCGAAGTTCCAGAAATACAAAGCGGCTATTAAACTAGAATAAGAAGAAAACAAATTATTAATTTAGGAAGTTACGAAAGTATGTCGAAGAAATTCAAACTTTAACCTTATGCTATTTAAGCTGAAGGAAAACTTGGAATCTTTGGACGAGAGTCTCAGAACATAGTTTAAACCCTTAATACGACTACAAATAAACCTCGGATTAGCGTTTATAGCTAAAAGGTCTATAGGTTAAGGTTAGATTTACAAGGTATACCTTGTATCAATAATCTACCACGTTTTGGATATACGATTTAAGGTGTACCTAAGATAAAATAAGCGCCCTAAATACAGACACTGAAAAAAGAAACATTAAGGGAAAGGCCCTGGCAACCAAAGTTAAAAAAACTACCATTAAAGACGAACGTATAGCTAATTACGGAACTTGCTACGTATGCGAAAAAACCTACAGAGGAGTATAAAAAGATTTAACAGTTTTGAGAAACGTTGTATAATATATAATAAGGTCGTCTATTAGAACTAAACTTCCAGTTTTTAAGTATATTCAGATTAAACGATTATTTCAGGCTGATTATACACCTCAGGATTATATCGAAATTAATTTTACAATATACGTAACTGTGGATATTACTATATACCCTCATATATAGTATACATAGACCAAGTGAAAGTGCACTGTATGCAAGGTGTTCTCCTGCAGGGTGCACCATTAAAGTGTCACGCTGCAGGCTGCATTCTTGCAAGACGCAAAGAGCATCATGCATGGAACGGTCTAGAAGAGGTATTTCAGAGTAGTACGCTCTGAGTAATGGGCTTATAAGCCCTCACCTATGACGTGCACCTCTGGAAGCTTCTTCTTCAGACACTATTATCTTTTATTACTACAATACCAATCTAAAGATTACTCTCCCATTTAATTTTTCACGTGAATAAGTATTTAGACTCTACCGACAGTAACCGATTATCAAAATGTTAAAATTGAATTGAACTTTTACCCTTTTAAGTAAACCATTAAAGAACAAGATAATACGAATGATAATACTTACTGGATAGCCTAGGCTAAGGTAAATAACTAACATATTATTTTGTGCTGGTAAGATACCTTAATTCTATACGTTGTAAGCCTGAATTGCGAAAATGAAGTGCTAAATGTATACAGGGCATCGTAATTCACACTTACTAATAGGTACGACAATAGATATCAAAGTATTATGTTAGATATCAGCGTAATTGAGATATTAACCGCCCGAAAACGATAATTTGAAACGCTTACGGCGAAATTTCAACATTTTAGCTTAAGTAAATAAAAAAAGTACTGGGAATTTCATTTGCTAAAAGTAAGACATTCTCATTTACCACAAAAGTTATAAACACGCGATTTGACCAAGTTAAATATTATGTAATGAATATTAACACGTTTTTCCAACTATCTTTGGTTAATAAAAATAAGTTCGGAATTAAGTTTTGTAAAAAGACTAACCAATTTGTTCTATTTTTAGATAAGGTATTCATACTACTTTGTTTCAAATTTGGACACTTATATTTTTGTACCGAACCACGTATAATTAAAGTCGTTAACCCAATTTAACCAGTACTGAATATATTATTCTGCCGGTTTAAATACCTAGATTCGAAACGACTGTATGGTCAATTAACGTCGTTGTATGTATTAATATAATAACGAGAATGCTTAAATCAATTGAGAAATTATGTTACGAGTATTAAATATATTTTTAAGCCTTACAACGGTGTTCATTTCACTTTTAAAACGATGGGAAATTTCATTAATAGGTAATTAAAAATATAATATTCCTCGAGGCTAACTAATATTATATGCTGACGATGTAAAAATATTATTCCAAGCTGCGAAATTTACGTGAAGCGCTTTCATTACGGTTTATTAAAACGCTTTAATATTTTATTAGTTAACGTTTTTTTAAAGCTTCTAGACTAGATAAACTAAGATGTAGGTACGGCCTTTGAATTTAATAAATAGCGTACTAAAGCGAGAATCGGTCGGTATTAAGTGTAAACAAATACCGGTAAAAATACTATAAGATATTAGAATATATAAACGATATCACAATTTGTTTGAAAGGGAATATATAGTATTATTTAATGAACTAAAAAGTAGCGTTTTTATAGAATTAATTATTCAAATAACGCTTAATGTTATGAATAACATAAACTTCCCGAGTAAGCTTATTCTAACACTCCTTGTGTTCCATACTTACCTTAGAGTTTATACAAATTAAACACCGTCGCGACCGAATACTGTGGTAAAAGCTATAACAACACTATGTTCTCTATTGTTTAGAAACGATATTTCGAAAACATTGGTTGCGAGAGACGGCCCACTTAAGATTAGCGTTTTAAACCTATGATTATAATTTGAAGTCCCAATTTAAAATAACAAAAAATATATGGATTAAACCTGAGGGTATTGACGAATTTAAATACTACAATATATTTGTAAATTTTATACATAATATAAATTCATTCCGTTCAACAGTAGTACATAAATATAAAAGGGAAAAGGTTGACATAAGCGGTCCAAAACGTATTTCAACTGATAGTACCGAAGTCATTTCGAGGATAACGAGTCTAAGTCGCCTCTGAATTCCATAAAACCCCCAGATACCACGGTTAAACCTTTACTACTGCAAAAAGACGCCACATTGATACTAATGAAATCAGTACCGCGCTGTTAAGAGCGCCCAGTTAGCTTTAAAAACACGGGACGCTATAACGCCTTTATTAAAAAGTCTTTTATTACATAAAAGGAAATAACAAAGCGTAGATTAAGGTTAAAGTTTCACAGCAAAGGTATTATCACTACCTTAAGTGCTCCGTTTAAGCAATTTATCCAAATATAAATCTCTACTTTGATCGAACAAAGCGTTTGTCGCTTTAAAAAGTTTCAACTAAAGATTTATAACAAACATGTAATTTTCCACAGACGTTTTGTTTACGAAGTAAAAGATAAGGCCGGCAAGCTCTATAAAAACAAACAGATTTATAGTTAAAGAGTACGATAAAACCGGTAACAAAAACGATATAACTTAATTCCATATATTATAGAGTATAAACTATCGTTTATTTTTGGCGCTCGGTACATTTTTACGTACATCTCAACCCTTCATATTAATTTCCGTAATATTATATAAGTTTATATATAATGAAAATAGCGGCTAAAAAGTCATATTTACGTCTATATTCCTACGGAATTCCGGAAACATTATTTACCCGAAACGATTTTACGTATTATAAACCCTTTCAATGGACTCGTTAAAGTTAGTATATATTCATATAATACCTAAAAAAGTTATCATAAGATACGGCTCGAAATAGCTAGCTTGAGTTTCGACCTATATCTGTTAGTTTTGACAGAACGTTTTAAAGGTTATACTTTTACAGACATATAAACGGATGAGACGTTACTTTTATATGACGCTTCGGTTTCTGTAACTGAAGAAAGGAAGCTTTCTCCAGATTAAAATATAAACTCAAAACGTACCTGAAGGAGAACTATATAATCGAATTTAACAGCGCGATAATCACTTTCGGAAGGATACTTTGAGCCTTACGTCAAAGGGGTAATTGGATAAAATTGCCTTCATTAACCTATATAACAATAAGGAAGCCCATAAATACAAATGCTAGCGCGTATATAACACTTGGGTTACATTATTTATACAGTAGAAAACGGCATTGAGTCTTTCGATCGTCGCGTAATGCTAAACCGACACTGTGTATAACGTATATAAGGCGCTTAATAAATGGTTTACATGGCAAATATACAATTTAAACCGCGGTTTACAATTCGTACCGCTTGGTATACATACTGTTAAACTTTTTATTTTTTCAAATGGTTCCTTCGCTAATAATACCAATTATAACTCGTTAATGAAATTCTTTTTTATTTTCGGTAATCAAAAACCGACGCGAAACTGATTTACAATTTGTGGAAATATCATTTATCAAAGCTCGATTATGTTTAAGCTGGTTACATGAAGCTTTTTGGCCTTAGAAATTTACGGCATAGTTAAAAACTTCGACTCCGGAATCACTATGCCAATAACAGTTCGAATAATTATCTTAAACCTTAGTTTGAAAGCCCTTCATCTAATCGTTTACACTAACTACTTTTCCCTTTACAAACATTTTGTCAAACTCGGCATTAAGAATGAGAAATAATCATAATCGAAATTATAGCCTTACGCGAATTGTATGAACGCCGCGAAATTGATGAAATAACATGGACCGATGAGAAGTTTAACCCTATCAATTTAATAACTAAAGGCGTCACAAATAGGTTATTGGAGGCGCTTGTATTAGCGAATACTCTTTTCGTTACTATTATTGAAAAGGTTTTACATTCCTATCTAAGTTCAATATTTCATGCCTTGCATTGAATATTTCCCTTTATTTACACGTTTACACCGCTTTTGAATTTATTTTAGCTGTTGTAATCCAATTTTTATACCGCTTTACACGTTTTATTGCGGTATAAATTGTTTTATTTACACCTCTTTTACAGATTTTTCTGTATTTAGATTCATCATTTATACTGCTTTTGATATATTATCACTTGTTTTGGGGGGGTAGTAGTAATTTCAGTACTGTAAGTCAATTTTACTTACAATAAAATTGACTATACTGAGTTTTAGTTAAGTGTATTGTTTTGTGTGAGCCTACTGTATTGGCTGATAGTCAAAAACAGTATGCGCCCACTTCATACTAGGGTACGGTCCAAGCAATTGGATATAAAAATTACTGTGTAGACTCGCTAGTGGTCTGCCAAACCTAGACCTATACATCCACTACTTGACCACAAAATACTACTGTTATTTCGACCAATCGAATCGACAACGTTGTAATGTTTAAATCAGTATTAATACTGATCAGTTCTTACTAGGTTAAGCACAGATAAGCCAAGTAGAAGAATGAACTACTCTCTGGTAACGATTTGTGAAAAACTAAGGTAAAAGAAAGATTTTTACAAAGGGATTTTATTACTGCGTCGGTTTTTACGGCAGTTGAGAGGTAACGATGGTATCGTTAATAAAAACACCATGAAATTATTACCAAAGATCCTTTTTAAAAACGTTAAAATTAACTATTAGAAATCTTAAAGTTCGGTAAGTGAGCAAAAGACTAAGTTGATATTATTACAGGTAATATTACTGTAAAAACGATTATGTCTTACGGCCTATAACTTTTGACCTTCGATCTTCAACAATAATAAATAACCTTCGACTTTACTATTTATACCAAACCTTTTCCACTATCTTACTGTTTATTACTTTTCCTACGTTAATTTAATCGTTGAAATCGTTCCTCTGAAAGACGATCATCAAGAGTTACGAAGTTGAGCCTATTATGCGAGATCCAACGCCAAGTCGCCAAGTTTCCACGCGACTTCACGCTAAAACATCAAGCCCCTACGCCCAAAGATTACCAAATCCCTCGTTTAATACGTCTTACATAATTGAGAACTTTGCCATAACACCAAGTAAAGAATACTTAAAGTCAATCAAGGGCTTTGAAACTATCTTCGTTAATTATTATAACGAATAGCTTTAGATTACAGATATTGAAAAAACTTCGCCTAAGGCTTATTTAACCAATGAAATTAGCTAATATATATTCGACGCGAACCTTAGTAAAGTTACGGTCAGAGCATCCGCGCCTTCTAAAATTTTCCTGAATTTTTCAATTAATAGACATATTACATGTAAAGGATTAATTAACGTAGGATTAAAGATAAACCGAAGAAAAAAGTTATTCGTCATAGCATTTACATTTTAGAAAATATCTTATTAGAATTGGCCAAAACTTTTTCCTAAACTAGTTTAACGTAATTACTCCTTTTAGGATCCTAGACCTTGAAACTTACTAGGGAAAGGCAAGGGAGTTAAAAACCTTTAATGTCTTTATATACGTTTTAAGGGACCTTTCCTTTATTTTTTGTTAAGTTGAGCCTTTTTACATGTTAACGATGATAAACTTGTTAATTTGTTTGGTAGATCAATACCATTATGTAATATGGTGAAGTACGTCATTAGCGGCGGCAGGGTACGTAAAGTATCGGTTTTTAATACGGTAAGAGGTATTAACGTTAACTTCCTCCACTTGTCAATTTAATGTGATCATTAAATTTCTTATAACCTCAAAGCCCCTATTGCCTCTTCGCACTTTAAATAATATCGCTCAACCCCTTAAAAAAAACCTATAGTTCGTTTATCTATACATACAAACCGACTATAAGTTTTACTACCAGACGTTTCCCCTTTCGTTAAGCAATTGAAAATTACTCTTAACACTGTTTATCTGAGGCTTTAAAGCTTAAATTACAAAAAAAAACTAAAAAAAAACTAGAATTATTATCGTGAATTTTCCTAAAATTCTGTTAAAATGGTTAACATTAACAATATGCTTTTTAAGGACTTTGTCAAAATTTGAAACGATGTAAAAGAGTATGGCTAAAAGCCATATAGTTTTTTCGACACGAAAATAATACCCTTTTTAAATATTTGTAAGCAAATACAGATTCCCTTTTTCAAAATTTACTTACTATTTTTTGGAATCCTTATTAGTTAAGTTAACAATTATTACCTAACCTTTTTAACCCAAATGACCACTTGATGCGAAGGTTACAATAATATAAAGCTAAATTTCGAATACAAAGTTTACCTTACCTTATACTATATGGATTAGTTATTAAGAGTAGAACTACGATAATAACGAAAATGAAGAGAAGGTAACACTAATAAACGTATTAAATTAAATGCTTAACAAATTGATATTTTGCCTATAACAAATAAGGAAAACTCAAGTTGCTAAAGCTATATTTTGTAAAGAAGTATAAGTAACAGTTACGGGTGTTAAAGAGTTTCAATACGATTTACGAAGTTTAAATACCACCTATAAACGCTTTTTAAACTGTTGACGTTTCTTATTTTAAACTGGAATAACGCGTACCCTAACACGTTTAATATATACCTATAACTTAATAACTTTCCTAACGTAAATGAAGAATACTTTGCGGTAGTTAACTACGTTAATCGAAAATATGGTTATAAACGCCCCCAATATCGAAGATATATTTTAACGGGTTTGGACAACAGGTAATAATATCGATAACGTCAACAAGGTCAAAACTTAAACGAACATATTAACCGTAAAACATATATTGTAATAGTGGTAAAACATATTGGATTAATGGCAAGTGTGGTTATTAGTTAATTCGTAACCCTTTTTCTTGGCGTAATAATAAAAATGTAATATATTATATCTAGTATTTTACTACTTTCGAAAAAGATTATTTAGATTATATCGCATAATTTAAGGGTAACTAGTCAATTAACGACGATGATACTTTTAAATAAATTAAATGTTATGAAGATATAGCGTTTAACATAGTTTAGTAATTAGCCAACTATGCTCATCTTTACTGATTAGGCGGTGAAAACCTTTACCTTTACCTTAGTTAAGCTTTAAAGCCTTTATATACCTTTAACTTGAACGATATTTACGCGGAATACACGTTCTAAGGTATAATGATAAATATCAGGGTAGTTAGGTATTTCATAGAAGGCTATTTGTAATACGTAGTATTGTGGAGAGAAAGTATTACCGCGATTAAAATGAATCATTACGGTGTTGGTAAGGTTGAAGTTAGTTTCGGATTGAACGAGTAATTATAGTTATTGAAAATAACAGAAATTTAAACTATTATTAGGTTAATTACATTTTATATATTCAAGTTATTTACTCCGAGTTTTTTTATTTGAAGGATATAAAACCCGTCGGTATTTATATAAATATCAACGCTGATAAATTGTTTATAAACGTCTAAAGGTTTCTCGTAACATTTAAGTAAGGGTACCTATGGTTTGATCGTTAGAGACTAAAGGTAATAGTATTAAATTTAACGAAGTTAGAGATAAGTTAAATATCTCGGCGCTTTAACTACCTATTCGCTACATGCTATACGATGTCTTAAAGTCCATAGGGCATAACTATGTAAAATACTTTGTTTTAAAAGCTCTCAAAAAGTCTTTTTACTATTGTTGAATATATCCTTATTCTCCCTGAATATTTAAATTTATATTTGAAAATGTTAAAGACATGAATTATAAGGTTTTTATCAATGTGTTTAACTTAACTACGAAACTAATTTTCAATTTATTCATTTCGTAACCTCCTTTTACAAAGCTCAATGTTTTAAGTCCCTATAGGTAAAGAATACTTCGTAACATTATGAATATTATAAATCATTACTTATTTGAGTCTATCTAACGTCGTTGTTAATAATATCGGTATTAAATTTACAGGGGCAAAGTTTCAGAAAAAGTTGAAATAATGGGAATTTCGGGTAAACAGGTGCCTATAAAGGCTTATTAAAGTATTAGGAAGGTTAAAAGGATATACTTACTACTTCTCCAAACGTATAATATCCTTACTCTGTAAATTAAATGTTTTTAGATAATGTTAAAAGGCTCAAATGATATCGTAGGCTTTAATGGTCTAGTATTGATATTGTTTGTCATTAAATTATACCACAACTAACGAGGAAATCTCCGACATTAGCAAGTTTTTAAAAGCGAGTTGTAACTTAACGTAAATCATTAAAGGATTGCAGATGAAAACGGCACATTATTAAGTTAACGACGCCCTTAATATTAGAAACGGCTTCATGATTATCGAAGTATGATCTTTACCGTTATAAAGTGAATTCTTCGTATAACGGGAGTCAGATAAATGGGAAAACTTATAAAAACGTGAAATATCGTTAATATTAAATTAATTGTTACAACTGTTAATAGCCCCATAACCTTTTGTATTATTTAGGTTGAGTTTATATTGAGATAAATAATAATAAACACTTCTAAGTGAAGTGACCAAGTTAATATAAACGTTTTTTACCCGTTGTTAATAGGCCGATGAAACTTTGCCGACGTAAACAACCACCGAAAGAAAAAGTAATGTTAAAAACAAGCAATGAATATCAGACGATATCTATTAAATTATTTAAATAAAAATAAGAGAAATAAATACCAAAAACTTAGTACTAAAGTTTCGAGTTCAAGGTATTATTAAGATATTTGGTAAACATTTTAATAAAAACGAGAGTCTTAAGATTAACAGCCTATTAATTTAAGTAGTTATATAGTTTGTATCGAAAGCTAAATTTAATATTTAAAACCCAAACATTACGACTTTTAAGTAGAAAATTATCTATAAGGTTAAAGGTAAGATTACAGGGCTTCTATACGAAAAGTAACGTTTAATCGTTTAGGGATATGGTAATAAAAGCAAAAACTACATCTTTATATAATTACCAACGATTGAAAAAATTAACTAACGTTTGGTAATTGCTTTAACAATAAGTTTATTAGATTAAAGTAAAGGTAGGTTTACATTCAATTGAGGAAATATAACGTGAGACAATATGTAGTTAATAACCTATTTATAATGCATTATTTTACCGGAATTTCTATAGGAATTATTCATTATATAAGTTTCGAACACGGTAATTCAATATATTAAATCACCATACAAGCTAACCTCAACAGGCGCTTTTTCATTCCTAAGCTATTCATCATATTTTAAGTTACGTTTACGTATTAGGTTTATAATATAAAACCTTTGTTTACTGGTAACGTAGGAAAAAGACTTCAACTTAGTAAATATACGAACTAATAATACCCATTTCTTTAAAACGACTGGTTTTATGACATCGGAATAGCAGGCGAGTAAAAACTTTAAGTTCTAAAACTGCAAGTCGATTATAATGTTGGCGAAAGGCAATCAACTTAACTTTAACGGATCGTCGATCTGTATATTTAGTATTAATACCGCACTATGCTTTCGCCAAAAGAGTTGAGGCGGTAACTTAACATAATCGATAAGACTAACATAGTGAAGGTTTAACTATACCTAAAATAATGTACCCGAGGTAATTGTATTATTATTTTATATTAACCGAATGATCTTCACGATTTATTTATCAATATACAAGTTCAAAATATAATAGATAAAGACTTCAACAAGTTAAATAAAAGGCTCTAATGATAAATACTAAATATAAACCGCGGATCAATATAATAGTAATTTATCTATTAGGGGTTAAGTTGATATTTTTTATAGATGCGTCTTTCATAAATAATATCGACTTATCTTTTTCAATCGTCTTACTAATTACTCTCGTTGATAAAAATAAGTGGGTAGATGGATTTCATTCTATCGGAAACAAAATTTATTAATTTTCTATTACCTATACATGGAATGTAAGAAACGTATAAGCTTAAAAGATTTATGGTATAATAGCAGGTTTTCATGCAAGTATAACATTATAGGAAACCCTTAACGTTATTATCAGGCTATTGGATTTTTTTTTAATATAATGGTAATTTGAACGGATTAGAGGAGTTTATTCGAATGTTTTTCGAATTTTGTGTTACCAACAAAAAACGCTTGATAATCGATATAATAACGCTTTTTAAAGCCTATAAAAGTGGAGAATTCGAAAAGCTCCCGCAAATGAACAGGAAAATAATCCTATTGACACTATAATAAATATATCATGAAATAAAACCCTTTAAGAATTTGTAACTTATAATAGGCTAATTATATATATCTAATATTACGTTAATAGGCCTTCGGGTAAAACCAAATTACATAACGGCAGTTAGAGATATGTTATTAAATTTGAAAACTATTATTTAATAGACGATAGCAGTTTGGTAAATTGGAATGGTTAATGTTTAAATAGGCCTATAGAGGAAAACCCTTTTATGGGAATCGATAAAGTTGATCCTCGGAGTTGTAAGGTAATCGACGGAAATTGGGGTTAATTTAAGCGTAAATGGATGTAATTTTATGTCAAAGTTAACTTAAATTGACAAAAGTCTATATAGTTAATGATGTTGCAAATTACCGGTTACCGGAAAAGATTAGCTTACCATATTAGCGTATACGTATAAAATAAAAGGCTGCTGGTGTTTGAATAGTAGTAATTATAATGTAATAAGTCAATTTGACTTATAGTAAAATTAACTATACTAACTGCAAGTTTAGTGTATTGTTTTGTTTGGGCCTACTGTATTGGCTACAAGTCAAGTACAGTATGCGCCCACTTTACACTAGGGAGTAGGCCAAGCAATTGGCCATACAAATCAATGTGCAGACCAGCTGGCGCTCAGCTAAACCTTACATAATATATCCACTACTTGACCACATAATACTATAGTTACTTCGACTAATTGAATTGACAACGTTGCAACATCTAAAGCCCTACCAACCATTTTTGTTTTACGATTTACAGCTTGATTAAATACATTTTTACTATTTATTTGTTACTTGTATTACTATTTTTTTTTTTTTAAAAAAAAAAAACCAATTGGGTTATTTTATGGCGAATTATAATATGGCCGGGCGCACCAGTACGGGCAGAAATAAGCAGTTAATCGTTGTCGAATAAGGAGGGAGAAGGTGGCATCACGTCTTCATCATCCTTTTCACCGCCTTCCCCCTCGTTACTAACGTTACCGCTATCGCCGCTATCGACGTCGCTATCGGCGCCACCGAAGGGATAGCCCCGCGCTTTAGGCCACTTATCTTGAAGTAAAGGCGCAGGGGGGTCTTTACCTTTCTTACGGTGATGCGCGATAACGTCGTTAAATTCGTCTATGTAACTCATACGCGTGAATTATTTCGTAAATGAAATAACGGTTACCGTTCCCTTAGTCCGCCGGTTAAAGCCTACTATAAAATAATATTAGTTTGTTTCAATTATTAACGAAAATAGTGATTTTTTGAAAATGTCTCAAACGGTATATGAATATAAATAAAGGATTTGTATCCGCGATTATAATTACGAGTTTACATTTAATTTACCGTAAAAACGGCGGACGCGTAATAAAAGCTACGTCCATAGCCTTAGGACTATCGAAATTAGGGTGTATCCATTACCAGTCCATTTATAGATGTGGCAAAGGGTCCAACGATCTCCGCTTTAATATTAATCTTTGGTAAACTTATCTGCGGCTGTGGACGCAATATACAGCAATTAATGCGTATCTATTAGCGGCCTGAGGCGGCGGACTCGATTACGTCGCCTTAATGTTTAACGCGTTAAAACGGCCTCGCGATGCACCTTAACGAGCTGTAACTCGAGTCGACGTACCAGGTAAGCCTTTAACACCTTATCTATAAGAAAATATTATGACATAAGGTATGGGGAGGATGAATAATACGAACTGTATTACGACTCTACTAGATTACATTTACAATGACGAGAAGAGGTGGCCTCTATAGGTAATAAGGTTTTTACCTGTAGGGTAAGAGTAAGGTTTATAACTTTAAAAGCCTCCCGCTCCTTCCCCTAAGGGTTTTGGAAAGAAAGTAAAGGGAAAAAATGGAAAAGGGGGTGACGACATAGTTGGCAGCGGTGATGGAGGACGCAGCGAAAAGGAAGGCCAGAATTAATAACGTGCTACCCTATAAGGCAGGCAAGAGGTAGAGGTTGCGGTGGCGCAGCGAATGGCGGCGGCGGTGTCCTACTCGCATTTACGCTCACACGTCAAACGGCACCTGAAAACCCGATTTTTACGCGGTATCTATTCAAAACTGGGTTGATATATAAGATTAGTCAAATAACCTACTTGTAAAAGAAATTTGAAATGTGTAATTGGAATAATGAATTAAGTTAGCATACACCAAATATACTGATCAAGACTTTCGTTAAAAAATGGCGCGCGTTTTTAAAAAGAAAAAAAAAGTTTTCCTAAAACCGATAGCGATATATATTTTCATCCTAACCTCAAAATGCGATATACCATAATTACTCCCATGCAATCATACCCCTATAACACCTAAGTAATTATACCACTATAGGCATCAACAACCATACTGCTACCGATTGCCTAAATCAACCAAGGCATCACTATAATTACTACTGCGGCTAAAACCACTAATCCAAACTTTCACAGTTTATTACGTTATAAACTATACTATCATTACTAAATTACAAACAGGAACTTCGCCAAAAACTTCATTATCATTACTAAATTACGAATACGGACCGTAATAGGAAAAGAAAAGATTACTTATATGGATATTACCATATATCTTTATTGTTACTAAGCAGCCACATAACAAAGTACACCTTTGCATAGTGTATAGTAACATATCAATTTATATAGTACATTCCTACAAAGTGAATAATAGCGTTCCACTGCCTAAAAGTGGTATTTATCAAGTACACGGTAAAGTGCCACTGCTCAAAGGGGAGATTAGTAAAGTGCATAGTAAAGAGCCACTATTTGGGTAAAAGGTTATAACCTCTTACCTGTGGCGTGCACTCTCCGAATGCCTCTTCCCCCTTTTATCTATCTTACTACTTCAATGTAAACAATCTTTACGATTACTCTTATACTATTTTACGTTCACGTAAATAGGCATAAACCTTACCGACAGATACGGAACAAAGCACTACAAAAATCGTAGATAGTGATAGGCTAATTATTAGGATCAAAGATCATATGAAACGGCCAATACGTGTCGATAGAAAACAGGGGTACACTGATAAATTGAAAAACTTGTAGAGTAATACGAATTCGTAATAAAAACACTCAAATTA
The DNA here is from genome assembly GCA_038502455.1 of Anisogramma anomala. NCBI lineage: Eukaryota > Fungi > Ascomycota > Sordariomycetes > Diaporthales > Gnomoniaceae > Anisogramma > Anisogramma anomala. Next base: position 25,428,419 of record JASMMZ010000005.1, on the reverse strand, counting down.
CTAGCAACCGAAAAAAAATCATTGAGTACCTGGAATTAAGACTTATAACGAATACTTTATCAAACGTATTGAGTTAGAAGAATTTTGGAATTATATGTCGATAAGCTTTAATTGAAGATGTATTTCAGGGTGAGATACGCAAGGATAAATGTAGTAACATATATTCAGAATATATGCATTAATTATTGTTACCCAAACTTGATAAAATAACATATTAATATAAAAACAAAAAGTTGTTATTGACAGAACAATATTTAATTATAATAATTTCAAAAGATGCGATGTGCCTAGTTATGATAGGGTATGAGCCATGGTTTATCTTATATAAATTAGAGTGCACGTTGGCTAGTGATCTATTCAACCTGTAACTTACCAACAACTTTTATCAACGTAATATCATCAGTTACTTTAACTACAATGATTCGAATACTCTATCTTTGAAACTACTGAAGGCCCACTGATACTCATTTTATTTTAACCGGTTGCGAAATGATTTTTTTTAAATATTATTTATATATCCGTAGATAACACTTACTATTTGGTGTGGAACTTTCAGCCACGAAATAAACCTGTAGATTTTTGTCCGAAAAATCGAAACTTGAAAGTCCTTATTCTCATTGCCTAGTCATATAAGGGTTGATATTTACAAATTTCTAGAAGTATAAATATCGGAGCTATTATCTAGTCACGACCTAACTCAATTCTTTTTTAATATTGAAAACTTTAACTTCCGAATGACACTAGGGTTTACTATACTATACTACTAGTTATAGAAGTATTAGGGCTTATATACCTCAAACCATAAGCTCTAACAATTGGTTCGTTATAATCTCAAATGAAATTTTCATCCTGTTTAATTTTACGCCATTGAAAATTTATCAATGATTTTTATTTATAATTTTAGAAACATCTTCACTTGGTTTTTGAGGTATTGGGGATATTATTGTGCAGGTATATACATCGATCCGCATTTGTAAAATTATGTTATAATTAGACCTAAGAGAGATATTTAAATAAGCACTTAATTGCATTATCAATTCACATACTAAGGTAGACTAAATGAATATCTAATACGTCTTGGCTTACAACCCAACTATGAAAACCTTCATGTGTTTCGCAATGTAACTCTTACGAACCTCGTCCGCATTGCGCTCATATTCTGCTTGTACTTGATGTGTAATATACACGGTCTTTACACTAAATATGAATTATACTACGCACGCATCTTATACCATCCGTATAGTGTATACGTACTATTTGTTACGTATATCCCTATATAAACTATAGATTTAATAGTTACCAGCCTAAATCTATAACATACTCCTCAGCTGTAAAGGAAACTCGCCTTTTTTAGATCGATCGTAAGCCAGATTCTAGCTGAATTCAAACTATATAACTTTATTTCCAGAACGTTTGCGTACCCCTATTGATCCGATTGGTTTCAAAGACGCTTTCTGTATAAATTAAAACTTTTTTTTATTTCCACCCTTATTTTGCAACCACTTACCCTCCCCTGTGCTACCGCTATTCCCCCTTTTACTACACCCCCTTTTGATCTTTTAATAACCTTTTACAATCGTAATACAATATATCTAATATTTTTAGTGGGTGTGAATTTTAATATACCGTTATAAATACTTTTGGTTGAGATGATCTGTCACGTAAGGTGAAGAGCGCGTTTCACAATTTCTATTACGTAACTAATAAATGACGCGTAACTCGACCGCAATATAAGCTATTTGTTCGTACTTGGCGATAGTAACAATAGTAGGAAACTGATTCTTACGTAGGTGTAAGACACCTATATGCCTCATATTCAATGTTTTCTCAGTTCTGGTATTCGGCGACAATACGTGCGCGTTCATGGCTCGTAAAGGTATCGCGCCTGCCGGAAAGTTTAATGCAACGTAAAAAAAGGTCCCGCTCCTCTCCTTCCTAGTATTTTATTTTTCAGGATTTATAATAAACTATAAAAATGTTTTAACTTCCGTAATATACGTCTAGAAAATATATTCAATATTTTTTTAAGTTTACCTGTTTCATTACGCCATTTCAATACCTTCATTTAAGCAGATAACTATATCATCGCACTAGCCGTCAAAAGTATGGGAATATTCTAGGTTATTCCCTTATTTTGGCGCCCGCTTTTAACGATTTCATAAACTAGTTCGTACGCTTACGCAACATGGTGCACGCGTAAATCTTACTAATTATCGTAACTATTAAAACGGCGACTCGGTAAAAAATATGCTCCCGTTTCACCCTCTTCATAAACCCCTCCTTATCCTTCCTATCGCTGACTCTAACCCCTGTCGATCACGTTCACACTCCTGAACAAAGTTGTTCCTTAGTATGTAACTTATTCACTACCTTCCCTGCTAGTTCTTACTATATAGATGGCTAAAATAGCTAAACCGATATCATTACATAGGCTTTATTTTGGATATTCAACATTTACTACAGTTCATCAAGAATGACATGTGGCCTAAAAATCTTTGTTATAAAACTTTTGCTCTTATCCCTTAGCATATTGACGAACTCGTTATAAAATATACCGACCGAACCGATAATTAACTGGCTAAGGGCTGTATTAACGTTAAACATGTTACTTAAGCATAAATCAACGTATTATGCTCCTTAATCACTAGATTAAAAAAAATCCCAGACCGAAAAGCATTTAGCCGGTTGGTTTCATTTAACTCCTAGAGCGCAAACTGTTAGATTCTTAACACCGTTAATGTTCCTACTTCCTAGAAGCCGGCGGGTGCAATAAAGTTTTGTAAATAAAAATAGCTCCGCGGAAAGACATGAATTCGAGGTAACTACATAACAAAAACCTGACTTTATTTGGAATTGAAGTAAAAGTAAAACGAAAAGTATAATAAAAAAATCTCCCTTTTTTATTTATCCTACGTTGACTGAGGAAAAAAGGTGATATAATCGGCATCGGGTTTTTTTGATTGTATACTATTTTATCGTTGTAATTTGAATCCATTATGAATCTTTACGTTTTCTCCTTCTTTCCAGATTTTATTCAACGTTTCTATATATTAACAAAGCATGAAGATTTTTATATTGAAATCTATGTAATGTTTTAAAATTAACTGAAATAAAACGCACGTTCTCATGTAACTTTTTCCCTTCTAAAATATCTTAAACTTCAACTAATTATACAATTTATTTCCAGTTTCTTCAGTAGCAGGAACCGAACCCAGACGAGACTCAGAAAATATTTACAAGGAAAGGAAATGGGGTAATAAATATGGTCTCGGCTAAATCTAAATAAAATTTAAGATATTTACCAGAAATATCTAGAATGACATTTACTATATTTGAAACACTTACAATTCTGTATTAATTGTTAAATTAATCTTGCTTTTCATTCAAGCTATAAATATAAATATTACGTAAATTGGACCAGACTTCATTGGTAATTCATTAACTTTTGGCTAAAAGTCAACGTTGATTTGTTTTTCTCTTCAATTATTATTTAACGTATGATATAGTAACTCAAATTAGTTCCCCATCATGATAAAGGCTAGCAACAAACGTTGCAACTCATTCAACCAGATTAGTCTGGGATTTCGAATTGTAGTTAATTTTTTGAATCGGTGACACATTGTGTCTATAAATAAGTTATTAATTACAACCCGGTTGGCATTGATTCGCGATCCTCGATACGAATTTACACGTATGGAACTTTAACGCTCAAGTAAATCGTGAAACCCTTACAACAATCTATGATTATTTTGCAACTTTCCAATTTACTCATTCTGCTCCACCATTTGCTTAAAGGTAATATACCGTCGATAAATGTTATTGAACGTCAAATAAAAACATAATGTTGCTCAAAATATACCATTCTGATCAAAACTGAGTTTGTTAATAATAAATGTATGAAACTTATTAAACCTTCATTATATATTACAATATTGTTTTGGATATGATTCGATAATCATAAAACACATCGTTATTAATTAAACGACGTTTCAAAGTCGGTTTATAATCACCAATAAGAAATGTGATTTTTTACGGTTAAAAATATCAAACATGAAGTCAAAAAAAAAAAAAAAGAAACTAATAGCTATCTAAAATGAGTAAATGATAATGAAGTCACTGTTATAATTTATGATAAGGATTCGTAACATTATATCGAATATATATGAGGAATATCCCCCATATACTATCAATCATACCCTATGAATGATTGATTGCACTACATAATATTCAACAAGATATATTTGTTTAGGGGTCTTCATATAGGCCATTCTTGTATTCTTATAGTGTTACAATAGTTCACTGTTTTAATACAATAACTATGAAAATATAATATCGTAATATAATTTTAGAACTAATATCATAATTGGCCATTTATGATATATTACCAACTATAACCAGTAACCCTCATACCTTTGATAACTAAAACAATTCTGATGATATATAATGAATCGTTTTGTACCTCTACACCCTAAAACTCCGCTAAAACATCCGGTCCAAAAATTAAGTAACCGTTTAATATTGAAACGTCTGACAGGGTAGACATATTTAGGGTCAATTACGTGTCCATAATTACCTATACCCCCCCTTCTTTCGCATCGTCGTTCGAATCCAACTGATTTTTGTGAAAAATTATACCACAATCTGTATGAATTCATCCTTTCATTCTTCTATGATATATATCTCTATAATATATAACTTCATGATTGCAACATTGACTATAGCCATGAAAATGGGTTAAAATACCTGTATCAGGCGTTTTTTCATTTCTAATTTATTCTAAAATGTAAGGGACAAACCATTTGGTTATACTCCATGGAAAATAAATTGATAGAAAAGTAAATAGCTGGAAAAAAAAAAATTTTTCAGCCCAATAAACCTGACGTTTCGAAATCAAATGGGGAGAAAGAATACTTTAACTCTTTACAATAAATTGAAATAATAAAAGGGGTATAAATACTACGCGATTACGATATCTATATCTGGAGGCAAAATACCAATGCGATAAGCTTTTTATAGTTAATAGTATAATTACGTTTTATATCCAACAAATGTATAAATTAATAAACAACCGATTTCAAAATACTGTTTTTATTATTTCACTAAATACTAGGACCGAATACTATCTCTGAAAAAGCTGTCTCCATAACCATTTTGTAATAAGAATCTTAATATATAAGACTTAAAGAGGAAAAAAGTACTATTCAATCTTTAAACGAATTTTCCTTTGAATTGATTCATATCTATCATTTTCATTAAGTTATAGACAGAATAAGGTATTTATCTAACTCAAAAGATGTCTAATGAAATTACCCTAAAATATATAAAGCCCCAAATACTTTGTATCTCCAATAGAATATAGGGGGACTTACAATAACAATAAGCTCGAATTTCGTCGAGGTTGACGCAAATACCTACACACGTCGTTACGATAAAACCCAAGTACATAAATGATTGTATTAAGAAGCCATATTTTCCAAAATCCAAGTAAAAAATAAACGTTCAGAAGCGATATGGTATCTAGTAAACCTTCTTTGTAAAATGTTTCCTAGAGTAGTAAAAGAATGAGGAAGATTATATAGATACATTAAAATAACGATATATAAATACGCCATTATATTAACAATATAACGTTGGAATATTGTAAAAGATTGATTCAAATTGAAAGGTTCAACCAGCTATATGAATAAACCAAAACAAATATGGAAAATCGTTGACTACTTTTATCTGGACGCTGACAAATTATAGTGAGAACCCTCACAAACATTCAATTTCATTAGATATATGAATGTATATAATGTACGTAAAGTTTTCTTGATTAAGAATACCTGGAACCGTTGATTCTTGGTAATTTCATTTGAGGCCCAATAATAGCTATGAAACCGTTAGTTTTCAGCCGGATAAAAAACCAAATGCTAATTATAGAACGAAATTTCCTATAAATATTGATAGATAATAAAATTCAATATCGATTTATATTATTCTTGGATTGGAAAAAGATATAATCCTAGATATCTCGTAAATATGATATTGATCAATAACTTGAAATAACAGAAAACATTACTTTATGATTCATATTTAAAGGACATTGGTGATCAATATAATATTAATACGCTTTACACTAAGTGAAATATATATGACTGTAAATTTAGTTCTTTTAGAATTCTTAACCCGGATACAACCTGTAGTCAAGTATATCATGTATCTGTTATGATTGTTCTTCTATGAGATTTTATAAAGTAAATTAAATTTCATAATCAACGATGTGACAGGTAATAAATGAAAGATTAAATCAGTTTCTTTTTTCGTTTTGATTCATGAAATTTGGTAATTTGTTTCGTGAATGAACTGTGTCGGCTCTGCCATCTTATCAAAATCATTTTCATTAATATATCTGTATTAAATAGAATGAAAATAAGTCGTTTTTAGATGAACTTTAGGGATCATTAATCTCGACAGTATGTCATTGACTTTTCAAATTTTGATGCTAAGTTACCGAGAAAATGAAAAAGGTTAAAACATTGAAGAGCCTTGAAACTCATCTGGAACCTACTTATTTTCATTAGATTAAAGACAAATATATTAATGAAAATGAATTCAATAAGAGGGTCGCGACGATACCATTTTTTTATTTAACGAATTAACAAACTTCATGAATTAAATCGAGAAGAGAAACTAATTTCATTTCTTATTTATTACCTCTTACGTCGCCGATTGTAGAATTTACGTTACTTTATAAAATCTAATAAAAGAACAATTATAACAGGTACCTGAAATACTTAGCTACTCGTTATATCCGAGTTAAGAATTAGAAAAGAACTAACTTCACAGTCATATATATTTCATTTAGTGTATAGAATACTAGTATTAAATCGATCACCAAAGCCTTATAAATTTGAATCAGAAGGTTTTTTTTTTTCTTTTTTTAAATTTGGAGTTATTGATGAATATCTTATTTACGACATATCTAGGATAATATCTTTTTCCCTTTCAGAAATAATATAAATTGATATTGAGCTCGATTTTTTTTTTAGATATTCATAGATGATTTCGTTCCAAAGTCAATACGAATATTTCGCCATGAACCTAATATTATTTTTAAATTCTGGAAACAAGTTCATCACAGCGACGCTAACTTTGACCATAATATCAAAACTTGAATATAATATAAGAACGATTCTAACTCAAATATACCCAACGATCTAAAGAACAAACAGTATCAAAAAAATAAGAATAGGGAATTAATACTCATTTATATATGTTTCAATTGAACTAAACTCGTCTTTATTCAATCTTCTAACTATATAAATTAGATTACATAACTTTTGAGCAAGATTTCCATTCAAACTAGGCTTCTCCAGTTGCTGGAAAACCTATATTTACCTTTTCGGATGAGGTCACGTAAATATGTATTGGTTAGGTAGTTGAACAGAGATTGTATTCTTATTGAAAGTACTCAAATAAGTTATAACATGGATAAAGTTTTATAGCCCGTTTAACTTATTGTTTTTCCACCGATAACCAAATTTCTTAACCTCATTAATTTTAACTTTAAGTATATTGAATTTTTATTTTATTTGAGTTTAAGGTATCATTAACTTTAATATATTATCAGCTGTAATCAACCCGATTTCTAGTTGAAGAAAAATAAATAGCATGAACTCACGTTATTATAGTATTAAAATACAGCTGTAACAACGACATAAAGCTCGATAGTGAACGTTTATAACGTTATTTCACATACAAAAACTATAACTAATCTACCAATTCACGACATTTCACTAAAATCACGGTATAATTAACATGACTAATACCCTTTATGAAGACCTTATCATAGATACGTAAAAAACACAACATTTCAAAAATTTCCATTCAACGGGGAAAGGTTAATTTAAGCCACCACTTTATATTAATAGTGTTCAAAACAGGAGATCAAGTAGCGCCTAAAAATTCCTTTCATTTATTAGTAATCTTTCTAGTAAGACCACGTACTCATCCGTACGATATGAGTAACCAAATTTTACTTCAATATAATGAATAAAGTTAAATATATCATACTATATTTTATTCCCCCCGTTTTCGTAACATGACGTAACTACTAGTTTTAAAACCGAACTATGATATCCTTATGTGTATAAAAATATGTATCGCTCTTTCCTTATCCAAACTCCCTTCGCTTCTAGTATCAAGTCTTTCGTCGAATGTATCAAAACATTAGTGTAAATGATACCGTCGAGTTCAGGTTAATATAACGTTTTCATTCGCCTTTAGACACGACGAAATCAGCTTGATTAATAGCAAATTCGGCTTTGTATTATAAAATTTTAATAACGATATAAAAGAAATCGAATGCTAAAGGCGACAGTGTGAATTAATCAGATACAAATATTGATTTCAATATGAGTGGGAAAGGCTATCGTGAATATTTCAATGTTAAATATATTTAGCTAATAGTCTCATAGAGATGGAAAAGGTTGACCTAAGTTGGATTTGAAAAAGCAAAAAAACCCCTTCATTAGGTAAGACAACTAGGAATTCGCCAACGGTCCATTACTTTCGAGTAACTTTGGAATGTAACGAAAGATTAATAATATGTATACTTAATTAATTCATCGTAAACAAATATCTATTAAAAAAAACATTCTAATTAAATGTTATAGTTCACCGTACAATAAGGATCTAAGTATGTGTTTAATAATATTATTAATTAAGATATTTAGATAGATTCAAAAAAATGTAATGGGTATTATTTCATAGTTTAGGTATATAAAACCTTACGAATTTCTTTACGTAAAACTTACGAACCTTGCCTGTATTGCGCCTGCATTGCATTCACACTGGGCGCATACCGTATGCAATACGTGTACTATATACATACTGTACCGGATGCGTACAGCAGGTGGTCCATGATTCATATGCGTACTATCTATTGCGTATATTTCCACTTAAGCTATCATTTCAATAGCTTGAAGCCTAAGTAAAAAATTAATTAGCACTTAATATAACAATATATATCACTTGTTTTTTCATCATAGTTTTTATCTTTAATTTGATACTTTTGTATATAATTTTGTTAATATTTTTGTTCAATTCTGAATGATTTTTCAAACGTGGTGATTTTTTTTTGTTATGATTTTCGACACTTGATTTAATGTAGAATTTGTTCACGTTGTTTGTTAAGTATTTTTCGTAGAGTTTTATAGTGATATATTTCGTTTATGAATTGATCGATGGATCTTTTGGTGTTATATTTCAATTATGTATAATATATACATAGAGCTGATAATGTAAACATGCGTCTCATTATCACATGACTCGTGTCAAAAGCTCTTATTTAAAATGCTTAATTGAAAACGTTCAAGAAAAAATTATATCAGATTCTAGTCTCTCTATTTATAACGGGTTCCAAAAATTTGTGAATAGTCATTCCGAATCGAACTGCTTTATATTTATCATCTAACTATAAATCTAAAGCAGTCCAAATCAATTAAGTTACGTTACCTACCTCCTTCCACCTCTTCAGCTAACATGCCTCTTTTTTCATCGAATTCCAAAACAAGAATCAATATCTCATTATTTGTCACACTTACTTTTCCTCAACACAATTCAAAAAACAATATTATTCAAAATACTACACTTTAATCTAAAGTGGATAACATTATTTTTTTAGTTAGTGAAGGACCCCAATTACTTTTTACGTTAAGAAGTTAAACGAATCACCAAGTTTTAATCTGTTTAGAAAACATGGATAAAATATTTATAGTTTATTCCCATAAGTTATTAATTTAACTTGACTGTAATCAATATTTCAATATGATTACTATATAAATATAACGTATTCTCATAATTGATACGATAATGATTATATATGTAGGGTTAGTGCTCATGAAAAAAAAAACTGGGATTTTCAGACTCTTTAGCGAAATTTAAGTGAATTCAAAAAAGTTGCACAAGGGAATTAAGATGAATGTAGCGGAATTAGAACCCACAACCTTCGAAAAAGTTGGTCAAGTATATAACTACTCTACGATGTACATAATTTCGTTTATATGCTTTTATTTCACAATTCATGAAGAATTTCCACCCGAGTTTGTGTACAGTATTCATATTTTCGATGTTACAATCGTATTTGTTTCAAACGTTAGTTATTCTGGGTTTTCTCGTTTTGATAGCTTTGTTTTATTTGAATGATCTTTATATTCATATTGAGAACAAGTTATAGATTTTATAGATTAGTTTCGAATGGTTTTCGTTGTTCTTCCAAAGAGATATATGAAAAATCATGTTTTTGGTAGTCTCTAATAGGTTAGGAAACTTTGTTGAAGAACTTCAATAATTGAAGAGACTTTGTTGGCAAGTTTTAGATTATCTGTAATTGTTTGTTATGATTGATATAATGAAAATATTCTTTATGTTGAAGACGTTACTAATATTTCGTAAAGTTAGAAAAAACATTTTCATTCTTTGATTTTAATATGTTTCAAAATGAGTTTCTTTCTTGTTTGAATGAGTTTATTTTTGGTTGACCACTTTAAGTATTGATTGGTATTTGTGGATATCTAATTTTCTTTTTATTGTCAATTTAAACCATGATTTAAGGACTTTAAATATAGTATCAATGAATTTAACGGTTGTCAATTCCAAGTTACAGGAATACCCAATCACTCTATATTCGGTTTTTCATATAATGATGTTGATTTGTATTTATTATATTAATAGAAACTTAACTATGGATGTTCATGCAATCCATGACGATTTGTATTGAATTAGCCGACACATTTAATAATAGTTACAACAGAAACAGTATGTTTTCATCTATAAATTTACCAAGGTTTTTCTTTCTAATTTCACACCTAATGAAAATTGGAGTATTAGTGAAAGATGTTGTTACTTTCGTGGTTAAGATTGATCAAAAACTTTCTTTTTAAATTCAAACTCATAGACGTTTCTTGAAATAAGAGAACAAAACATTTTACATACGAACTATGTTGTAGTTAGGGAAGTAATGTACTTGAAAATATTCATTTAAGACATGAAATTTGATTAGATAACCAAATTGAATTGAATAAAAGTATTATCAACATTTATAACCCCTTGAAAAACCCGAACTTCATAGAAAATTCAATGAAACAAAAAAAATGTACAAAAGCCTCTTATATTGATCAATGAATTCTTAGAGCATTGAAATAAAATAAAATCTTAATTGATAAACTAAAATATTAAACAAACATATAAATAAAAATTTTCCTAATCACTTAACCACTGGGGATCATTTCATTAATTCCATTAAATTTCATTGAAATCTGAGCTTAAGAAACATGAAAACAGATTAAGGTTAAACTTAATATCGATATAACAACCTAAGTTCATTTCAATACTACCACATCAACTAGAACTACAATTACCCTGAAATATTTATAATAATCTCTTTTATGATTGAATTTATAGGAAATTGTATTCTTGGATCTTTACTTTGATGAATTCTTATAATTTAAAAATCTCCAATATGCGGTTTTTATAAGATAGTTGAAATTCGAAATAAGTGAAAAAATATCAAAACGATTTCAGAGTAATACCCGTCGTAATCCCAATTTTTGTTTGTACTAACAATACAAGCTTAACCAAGTAATCAATTGAAATTCTTTTTGACTAATTAATGACATACTATGCGTCTGGACATGATTTTTTTCATGTCATAACTACAAAATAATAGAGATATATTGGTAGAAAGAATAATAGACATAATTGAAGCGGTTTGACTTACTAATGTTATAAAGAATGACTATGTTAGTACGTCATGATCTTTGAAATACAGTCGATTATAGTTGTATTTGACGCAGCTGGTGTATTGAATTGAAAGTGGTGATGTTGTTTTCTAAGTTTAACAGACTGCTAGCTGGTCTATGCACTAATATATGTAGGTAATTACTTGTGATGTACCCTATATTAAATTGGGCACTCGACTTGAAGTAAGTACAATTATCTTAAAGTTGATATATTTAAACTCATATTTAAAATTATTGATTGTTCTAAACTATAATTGACTGCTATTATAAAACTTGTATCATTTTATTTTGTGTTCGCACTAGTATACTCAATCACCAATCAATAATAGTCGGTAAACCTGCTCCAATTCCTATTGGTATTACTTTTACTACGAAAAACTTGTTTTAAATCTAATATAGATTAAAATTATAACACACCACCTTAAATTTCTAGGAATTACTTCTTCTATTCCAAAATACAAAATTTTGGTTATCAACTTCTACTTTATGCATCATATTCCTTTCTTTACTAGATCTAAATACGGTTTTTGTATTGATGAATTTACTAGTTTCACTATTTACCAAAATATCTCTATTTGTTTAAGTTACGTATCCATCGGTTTACGTAGCTTTTCAAACGAATGGTTAGTTCATTATTTTTTTCCAGGACGTTTTTAAGCCTAATTGACTGTAGACTAAAATATGGTATCTGTGGGTTTGTTTCTACCCTTTATACCTTTTGACTGATTCATTTATCAAGTTTTATATACCTCTTTCAATACTTTTATGTCTATCATTGATCGATTTTTATTTATATATTCAAGTATGGAAAGATATTCGTAAACGTTCTCGAATTTAATATAAACGACATTAAATATTGAAGGAAGTCGTTGATATTTATTTAGATGTTTTATACGTAGATAGTTAATATATCGATTTTTGATCCCATAATGATGTCATAAACATTATATTTTAATAAATTTCATATTATGCGTTTATATTTGACGGATATCAAGTATGCAGAGGTATTAGTAATCCTAAATTATTTATCAAACTTATTTTTGTTACCTCATATTATAAAGAATCCGATATAAAAGATCAAGACGATATAATTCATAAAAAATTCAACCGTAAGAATTATTAACTTCAACGGCTCTAAGAAAATCAATATGATGTTAGCACCTCTATTCGACGAATTCATTTTCAGTTGTAAACGATTATTTAACCAGTAAAATCTTCATTATGAAAATATTGAATCTATATAGTAACCAATAAATCGTAAAATACCTCCAGATGGTATAAAATGGCGATATACGCCTTTCTAGCGTTTTGTTTTTTAGTATTATTACTATTTTATCTTATTCGTCTTATTAATCTTTTCTAAGCTCGTATATCACCCTTTTTAAAGTAAGCTTTACTGCGTGCTCCAGTTATTCTCAACATTATGAATGCAAATGAATAATTATTTAAAATTCAATTTTATATTTCAACTGAAGTTTCAATTATCTTACACTTCTAGAGATCCCAATCTTGAATATTACGTTACTATGTTTCCACTAATCAAATAATAACTCGAAAAGATTGATTTTCAATTTGTATATCAGTGACTCAAAATTCTGAATTTAACTTCATGAATAAAATCGTGTTAAAAGTTAACTCTGTTATACTCAGTATGTTCCTGAAAATTATTTCGTACGTCTGAAACTAAAAAAGCATATTTTAAACAAGTCATGAATAGATTTGACATGAAGTAAAACGGTTTTAGTAGAAGAATTTTGTAATGATGTTTTTAGAACATTATTGATTCAATCTATGCAAAATCATAAACGAATTTTATGTATGTTTACATAATATAGCGACTATAAAAGGTAAATCCACCGCTTATACCAGAAGTAAAACTAGCTATCATTTCCACAATGAGGGGCTGATTAATATTTTAAATCATTGAATATTTAGTGATAACCTTATTTTTGTTTTCATCATAGAATCCTTAAACGATTAACTTTAATTTTTGATTAACTAGCCAATGGAGTTTTCTCTTTAATCTCACCAAGTATCTTGAACCTGGAAATCGGTACGTTCTACCTTTTAAAATTTATTAGTCAGGAAAATTAGACTATATTATAATTGAAATAATATTCATTTCAATTCGGTCGCCTTCCCTCAAAACCTTACTTAACATCTCAGTAATACCTTCGATAATTAATTTAACAACCAATTTGTTATCAGACTTCTTTCTTCTTATATTTAAATTTTAGTAAATAGTTGTTCAGCTTTGTAATCCTCATTACTGTTCTACTCTTAATTATATATCATTTATTTAGGCAATTATCTACGTCATCTTCGTTTTATAAGCTATTTAACAATCGATTCGGAAGGTTTATATTAATTGATTGGTTTAATTTAATGATATTCATCATATTTGATGTTTTTAATATAGCATCACTTACGTAGTACAAATTTTCACGGGAATATTAGCGGTTTCAATCATTATTATTGAGTTAATAATACTGAAGATATTAAAAGATCCATTTAATATTCTTTGTTTATTTTACGTGGTAATTCCATATTGAATAAATAATTAAGTAAACATCCGTTATCGATGCTGCATTCCTAATATCAATGTCGTTATTAATTTAACACCATGCGATTTTTTCTGTTTTTTTTTTTTTTTGTGTGTTATAATTCTTTTTGAATGTTTCATAATGAATTTGATATATTAGTCATAAATGACCATACACTAAATACCAACAAAGTCAATGCCGAACCATTGAGTCTAAAAGTATTATTGGGGCCTTGGATTACAATTAACAGTCTAAGCTCCAAGGTTGTAAAATTGATAATCTCTACAGTAAAAATAGTATAAACTTTATATAAAATCGTATATGCCTTTTTTAACTTACCGATACCATAATGAGCTTTAACATGTATTTATTTACATTAACTTCTCATTGATTAGACGTTAACTTAGATTTCCATCGTATTGAAATTGGTCTTATCTTTGTTAACTAGTATGTTTAGAGGTTTCAAATACGCATGAATTCATAACATACGTAATGCTTCTCATATTTCTTTCATCGTAATGGTTTAAAAAATATTGATGCGGTAAAAAGATATTACAAAGTGAATGGCACAAAGTATAAACTGACAGTTCAAATAAAATACGTTGACAAAAACTTGAAAATGAAAGTTTTGATTTTTTCAACGTAAGTTTGAACTTGAAGGGGGTTATTCAATATGTTTATCAATAGTAACAAAGCCTTTGAATCTTTGCCAATATAAATAAATCTAAATTTTCATAATAGTAGCCTGAAGAACATTGTATAACATTTGAGTGGCAAAATAATTGAATTTTCTATGCAGTTAACGAAGTTTGAACTCTATTAAATTTAATATCATTGCCTCGAACTTTTTAAATCAAAAACATAAATACATTTATTCAAAACCGATTGAAACTTCTAGCCGTTATTTTTCATCAGTGTGTTCATTTGAATATCAAAGTTAATGCCGAGGTGTTTCTTATTTTCAAGCTAATAAAAAAAGGAATAACAGATTTTAAAATGTGAAAAAAACAACAAGTTTAACAATTGGAATTAAAATCTCTAATAAGAGTAAAAAAAGTTGGTTTTTAGGGTCAAACCAAATTTAGATTTTTTGATACTCGTCATAGGTAAATTTGGTAACATTATGAATATACATTCAGTGTGCGATATCTTACTAATCTATTGTTAAGTATTTTATAATTGAAATACTTAGAATAATACCCTACGAATCTACGTTATATCACGATCTCGAATAGTTAATAAATACATGAATTATCGGTAAGGTCTCTATTCACGTGAATGTAAATGATAAGTAATCATTATATTGGCATTGTAGTAATAAAATATAATCATCTGGAAGAAATATTCCAGAGAAGGCACGCTACAGATGGGAGGTTATATACCTCCCATCCGGGTAGTGGCCCTTTTGTTGTACGTTTTAGAATACCTATTCTAGAACGCTCTGTGCATTGCCGTGCGGTCTGGAATAGCTATTTCAGACCGCTTCATGCATAATGCACTTTACGTCTTACAAGACTGCAGCCTATAACATGACAGGTTATCATGCACTCTGCAGGAGTACACCCTATAATACAGTGCATTACTATTAGCCCTATATATACTATCTATAAGGGTATATAGTAATATACACATATGCAATATTTTCTTTCTTTATTACATATTCCGTACCTATAGCCTATGGTGAAAATGTAGTTGTGGTTATAAAGATACTAATTGATAGGTTTTGTAGTAGTTATGTGGTTATAATTACAAAGATTCAAATTAGTAGATTTTGTAGTAACATTGTAGTTGTAGTTGTAAAGGTCTAAGTTAGTAGGTTTTATAATAACAATATTGTTACGGTATTAATTGTAAAAACTTTAAATTAGTAAATTCTGACCGCGGTAATGATTCTAGTTCGGTTGTAATTAGTAAGGTTAAGTCGCGGTTGTGATTATAATTCGGCCCTAATTGGTGTAGTCAAATGGGAGCGATATAGTTGGTAATAGCGGCTTTGGTAGTTTTTAATAGAGGTAACTACGCAGGTGCTACAGAGGATAATTACGTCGGCGCTGCGAGGGTATTTTCGTAGGGGTGATTGCGCCTTTACATATAAATAGTATAAAAAAATATATCGTTATCGGTTCAGGTAAAACTTCTTTTCTTTCCCTATTTAAAGGCTCGAACCATTAATCAATACAAGTCCCTATCCTAATTGAATCCAACCTCTGTTTTAATCAACTAATTTAAACCGCTTTGATAAGTAGGTCACTTAACTAATACCTATATACTAACCTCTTTTTTAAAAAGATAACGTGTAAAAACGAAACGGCTAGACGCCGTTTAACGCAAAAGCACCGTTGCTATGCCGCCGCCGCTACCTCCGCTGCCACTCATAGCATTATCACCACTAATATCAGCATCAACCCGCCCTTATCTGGTAAAATTTCCTTTATCGCCGTTATGCCTCCCGTCGCTGTTACTCCACTGGCCCCGTTAAGCTCCGCCGCCACCACCGCTCTCTTGGCCTCGTCTTTCCCCGTCGCTGCTACCCCCCCTTTTCCCCTCTCTTCCTCCCCCTTCCCCAGCTCCTAGGGGGATAAGCCGGGGGCTTCTAAGGTTATAAACCTTACCCTTTCCCCACGGGTAAAAACCCCCTTACCTGTAAGGACTCCTCGACCCCATAAGCGTAGCTTTGTGAAGCTTTTTCGCGGTTTTTATTACCTAAATCCACCCGAACATATGCTTTTAATATTCTGTAAATAAGGAGTGAAAGGTAAAATTACACCGTCACCTAAAGCTCCGTATCATTAGAGTACGTCGCGAGGCCTTTTTAACGCGTAAAACGTTAAAGCGGCGTACCCGAGTCCGTAGCCCCAGGCTATTAATAAACACGCTTTGCGTGCCGTATGTCGCGTTCGCAGCCGCGGGTAAGATCGTTAACGATTACCACGCAAGCAGGGGGCGTTCGACCCGTTACCACCGTTACGAGTGAATTGGCAACAAATACGCCTCCTTTCCGTTAGTCTTAGGCCTGTGAACCGAGGCTGTACTACGCGTCCTCCGGTTTTATAGTAAATTTTAACCGATTTCAAAAATTCCCTTTATTAGAAACGTAATACTTGGAGCGGTCCAAACGAAAAACGCTGTCGTAAATAACCAAAATAAGCCGATACTAATTTGTACCAAGCTTTAACCAGTAAATTAAAGAGTTGGTAGCCGTTATCGTTTCTTCAAAACTGAGCTTACGCATGTATTATATGGGCGACTTTAACGACGTTATTGCGCGTCACCGTAAAGAGAGTAAAGACCACCCTACGCCTTTACCCAAGGGTATATGACCTAGAGCATAGGGACATATCCTCGCCAACGCTGGTAGCGTTGAAGGCAGTGGTGGCGGTAGCGCCAACACAAAGGGGAAGGGTAACGTAGAGGATGGTGGGGATGCGATGGCGTCGCCCTCTCCCTTTTTTGGCAATAACTAGCTGATCTTACAGCCGGGCCAGCGCGCTCGACTACATTAATATCATTACTTTTTTTTATACCCAATAATCTATAAGTAATGAATATAACTTAAAATTTATATATAAAAAAGTAATACATTAAATGCGGTATTATATCATAGATTAAAACAAAAAAGGGCAAATAGTAAAAATTCAGTAGGTGTAAAGTGCGTAAAATAAAGGGTGGGAATATTTTAAAAGCGGTGAGAAGTCATATATTCAAGCCGATTAGAATAAATAGGGAAAGAAATAATCAGGTCAAAAAGTTTAGATCGAAGTATAACGATATTTTAGGAGTGTGTCGAAATAGTAAATCTAAATAGAGAAAGTAGTAAAATGAGAAATCCGGCATGGTCGAGGCGTATATAATAAAGAGTGATAGAATGTTGGGAGCGGCGCGTAATAGTAGGGTTAAACAGAGGTAAAATTGGAGAGTGGCGTAAATAGTGGATTTCGGACCGCGTTTTAGGTAGTTTGCTTTTATAGTGACAAAAGCGGGTTTAATACGGCCTTTAAAGCTTTTAGAAACGCTTTTATATTTGGGTTAAGGTTTAGTTTCGTATAAAATATCCGGCCATTTCTCTCCCTTAAGTTACAGCTCGGTTTAGTATATTATAACCGCTTTTACTGGTACGAGCGGTGTAGGTATTATAATCGTAACCGCTTTCGAACTTTGCGAACGGCGTAAATGCTGTATTAACGTCTGCTCTAGTCCCTCCTTTCCTTTTTCCTCTTATAGCCTTTTTTCTTTTTAAGGCTGCAGTCCAAACTGTGTATTTAGGCCACTTTTGTTTTTATAGGTGTAGCCCGGATTGTATACCTGACCCGTCCTTTCTTTAAGGATGCAGCCAAAAATACGTATCTAGATTCTCTCTTTCCTAAAAATGTATGAAATACGCTTTTAGCTCTTTCTTCCTTTAAAAGCATATAGGATACGTTTTTGGTCCTTTCTTCCCTTAAAATTGTATCTCGGAATGCGTACCTAGCTCTTCTTTTTCTTAAGGTTGTGGTTTGGACTACGCATACAGGCCTTCCTTTTCTTATAGCTATTTTCCTCCTTGAGGCTGCGGTTCGGACTACGTACCTGCCCCCCCCCCCCCCCCCAATTTCTTTTTTTTTCAAGTAAGCGATTTTTACGTTCCTTTAACCAGTATCCCTTTACAAATTTCACGTCCATCACTTCGTTTTCTGTTCATTTTGGCATTTTTGTAAGTTAGGTCGTTGCTGTTAGGGCTTTTGCAATTCGGTAGTTGTTTTCGTAATATTTTTAAAAACTTATCATCGACTATTCACCACATATCCGGCGTCCAGTCCGCAAAATTCATTTTAAAATCTTCGAACAAGTTGCTTCCTTCAATTTAACTGTTGTAATAATTGAAGATCATGTTAATAATATACGTATTTGCTACATAAGGGTTGGAATTCCTCACTAGTAACTCCATTTTGTTATCTTATAGGTTGAGGTTCAAGTGCTTTAGGATATTATTTCTCAACGATATATTTGTAAAAAGGTACTTTATATATTTATTAGACTTTACAATATCCATTACTAGTAGAGTTATCGTATGTTAGGGGGGGGGGTAGATTATATGTACCTGTAATATTTAAAGCGACGTAAATTGGTAATATCGCTTTGTGATTGGATTCGAGTAAAGTATGAATATTTCAAAGTTTAAGGTGGTTTAAAATTTAGGGCTATTAAAAGTTTAGGGTAGTTTAGTGAATACAAAGTAAATGTAATGATAAAAACATTCGAAATGGAGCTTACTAACATTTGCTAATGCAAATAAATTTTCAACTATAAGTAAATTAAACGTAACCACAGACTAGTTAAGCGTTTTAAATTAATTTTCGTTAATAATTAGTAGCGTTGCTTTAGTCAAGTTACTAGAAAAACTTAAATATTACAAGTATTAAACTTAAAATACACAAGGCGAACGTGCGTAAGCTTAAAATATATAGTCGGACATAGAAAAGTGGGTAGAGTAAAGGGAGTATAATAGTGTAATTTTATGTATGGGTGGTGTCTGGTAATCGGTTTGGATTGACGTGTGGTCGCCGCTTTTGGTGGAGTATGCGGTTTGGTTACTTTATATGTAACCGTTTTTATTGAAGCGATCGGTTTGGTTAGCGTATTCGCAACCTCTTTTGGATTAAATAATCGGTTTGGATGCTTTATTCATAATCGCTTCTGCATTTTGCAAGTGGTGTAAATTATCGAAAATAGAATGGGTTCCAACGAAAGGTTCCAAAACTTAGTGGTTTTGGCTTACGTAGCCTAGAACGTGATAGAAGGCTTTTCAAAAAGTTCTCGAATACGTTTAAAGCACCAATAAAATTAAACGGTTAACATAACAAGGCCTTTTAGTAAACAAGGCACTAACTAGTTAATAGTATCGTACGAAAAATGATCCTTTTTAAAGTTATTCCGGATCTTATAGTCTTACTACGCTTCGAGTTTCTCGGCGATCCTGCGGAATTTCATACTCCCGTATAGTTTTTATAAGGCGTAGTGGTAAAACACAAATAATTAGGACCTTTATAGCATCCCGCTATAGGTATTTAACTTTGAGTTATCTCTTTTTTCCTTAGCTATCTATAGTAAACCTAATCGGTTACCAATTAGTGCCGGTAAGGTTTCTATTAACATGAAAGTATAGAAAGAGTAATTGTTAAATTAGTATTGTAAAAATAAAATATGATGATATCAAAGAAGTATTTCATAAAGGGAACTCCACGGATGTAAGGTTATATAACTCCTATCTAGGCAGTAGCCCTTTTTCTATACGCTTTGGAATACCTATTCCAGACCGCTTCATACATTACCGTGCGGTCTGGAATAGTCATTCCAGACCGCTCCATACATGATGCACTTTGCGTTTTGAAAGAGTGCAGCCTGCAGCGTGACACGTTATCGTGCACTCTGCAGGAGTGCATCCTGAAATACAGTGCACTGCCACTAGCCCTATATATACTATATATGAGGGTATATAATAATATCCATATAAATCCCGGGATAGTTATCTTTATAACAATAATGAGAGTTTTTACTCGTGAGACGATACAGGAAACTGTAATCGGCCAATTATTACGATGTTTTATAATCGAGGCCAATATTATTTTTCCAATGAATAACTGTGTATGTTTTTACTTACTTTATACCTTTTTACCTATAAAGCTTTCATCGAGTTTAATTTAGTCCTAGGTAAATATACAAGGGTATTGAATCAAGTATATATATTTTTTTCTATCTATAAATAACTCTAGTATAATATGTTAATTCATAATAGTTTTTATACATTTAAAAAATTTGAATATTACTTTTGTAAACAAGGTTACGGGATTAATATAATGTCAAATTCAAGTTTGGTATTTTCTGCATACGTTTCCATCCACACTTTCTATTGAAGGGTTTTTATTAGTGTAATTACTTAAGTCTACTATACATACGATAGATGTAAAAGACAAATGTAAGATTTATCCCATCGTTTCAAACATCGAAGTTAATATATTGGGATTATAAATTAATAGAATTTGGTATATATATATATATATATTATTGCAGTCGTAAACAAAGAATGTACTTATCTCAAGAATGTTTTTATAAGTCCAGTTAATATATTGCAAGGCGCATTCATACCTTTTATATTCTAGAAAACCTCATCGAACTTGTTAGCGTAATGTTACTTTTTTAGTTTTCAAATTCCCAATTACTTATTAGGAAAGTATCAGTTAATTTAATATTTAATTAAGTAAATCCATCTTTTCACCTAACTTTTTCTTATGTATCAATATGTAAGATCACTTTATAATGTTTTAGTTCGTATAGTATTATGCGAAGTTAACATAGTTTATGAAGTGATGTTTAAAATTATTTCAGATTTCTCAAAACGACAAGCAATTTATTAGGTGAAGGAAGTACTAATCCATGATTCAATCGGCAGGAATATTTTTTTTATTCTACTATCAACAAGTAGTACTCACTGTCTAGCTAGTATAGGGAGACTCTAGATAATGTCAAGTGATATATAATGGCTGGAAGGCTCGCAACTTGAGTGTCCTCACTTTACGAAACCACTGCTCCATTCAGTTCCCCGTTTCTAGGCTATATCTTTGAATCTGTTGAACAAACCACTATATTTATTATAATACACGTACATAAATTAAGAACGTATCCTTTACACCTGTGGCTCATTTCTGAACACTGAGCTATATATAGTTACTGAATGCCGATGAAGCCTTGTATCAACTACATAGGTTTCCGCCTCATGGTATAAACCTACCCGCAAAACAAATGTGGATCGCATTCGTATAGGTTTTATCCATGTTGTTATATGAAAAGAAACAACTCACCATGAAGTGTATCGAATGGGTCTTAAAACTACTATACTTGTAATATAACAAAATATAGCCTTTGATCTAGTGGGAATATTGAGAAATAACTAATGAAAACTTAGTAATAATATTTCAATCGAACGGAGAATATTAAAGAACGATTTAAATTTAGTATTGGAAAGATTATACCAGTTACTGTCCTATGTTTCTTTAATGTTTTCAGTTTTCACGAAAGTTGTGATTGTTACACATTTTATATTTACTATAGCAAAATATAGAAAAGAAAAGTACTATATTAGTCGTACGAGCCCTTCAAGGTTTTAAATTAGACATTCTGATATTAGTGGGCAATTGATTGTTATTGATAAATAGGGTAGTTACCTATGGTAATATTTGGAGAGAAAAGGCTAATGATTATACCTGCTATGAGTTGAGGGGTAGAAGAGCTCCCTTCCTATAATCAAATTTGATATTACTTGTAAACCAATGTAAACCAAATTATTTAAGGTGAATATTGAAAGTATTAAGGAAATTTTTACGAAATTCCGTGAATTTAATAATATTTTTAATAGTATTATAGGACTTTTTAATTGGATTTCAATTGAATCAAATGATTATTTGAAGAGTTTGTTGTAGTTTAATCAATTGAACCCTGATGATTACTCATAGTTTTAACGGCTTGGAATCCTAGGATGGGGTTATTCAAAGATTTTATGTAGGCAAAATTTTGAATAAGTTTTTGCCACCGTATATACAAACGTTGAAAGATCATATTACTGGAGATACATTTGCCATGCATTATTAAGTTTTTGGGTGCTTTCCTCTGATGAGCGTATTGGTAAAACATATGAGCTAAATATACTATTTCACTAATTTTATTAACAACAAAAATGTTGCGGTTACGAAGCTTTTTTCTTAACACAATCTTGGCTGCTTTTACTTTCTTTTTTATATATTTAATACCTAATCCTTAAACTTCTAAGTAAAATTACAATAGTAGTGGACATTAGTATTTATTCGTTGAGAATTAAATTAGAGAAATTAACCAATATAATTAATTATGTATTCTTCAGTTAAATTTTTAGTTCGCTTATTATATTATAAGTATTTTTCGAACTGTTTGGTAAAAATCGGCTCAAATATTTGAAATACATTCTCGAAGTTGTTATCAGTTGTTTTAAGATTCGTTAATATATATCATTGACGATTTTGTGTCAAAGGGAAGTTATTTATGTAAGAGAAGTTGTTGTAAGTTTTAGGTTATTTGCTGTCAAAGTTGTCATTTGTCATGAAAAGGGGTTTTGAACTCAACGGTTTATGACTTGAGGTAGTAGTAGCAATTTAGCTGTTTGTTAAGTTTGAAATCGCTTTCGATAGTTTTTCAGATTCTTAACGGTGAATATGAATATTTGGTTTTAAGACAATTTCAATAAAGTTTTTTTTGATGGTTTGGCGGTACTATCGCCACTTTCACGTACGTTCAAACATCAGACGTACTTGAAAGCTCTCACTTTTTCTACCTGTAAATAGCAGACGTAGCGGCGGAGAGACTTTACAAGAATTTTTCCTCTATTCTAAAGTTAACTCAAATTGTAACTAGATAGAAGCTTTTTCTTTTACCTAGTTTATCTGTGCTTAATCTAATAAGCACTGATAACTATTGGTGGGCCTTTATTCTTTAAAAGTAGTTAATTCGAATCATAGTTGAAGTAATTGGTATATTGCATGGAAAGAAGCGATTTTGTCCTCGAAGTTTAGCAGACTGCTATACAGTTTGTACACTAATCTATATGGGCAACTACTCATTCCATCATCTGTTTCGATACATTAATAGGTAGCTCTCTGAATTATTTGTGCTGCCACAAAAACTATATATAATTACTTAACATTGCCGATAAAAACTCTTTAATAGCTCTCATCATAAACAATGCTAGAGGGGCTAAATCGCCTTAAAGTGCCCTCAGAGCGTCTACAAAGGAGGTTCGACCTTTGAAGAAAGTCCAAGGGCCACAGAAAAAGAACCAAGAAACTTGAACTGCCCTTGGCGGAGAAGAATGTAACTTCTCACCGAAATTAACGCTTTAGCGTCGAAATTCTCTATGGAGCCTTCGATATATAAAAACGCTTATTAAAGGTTAGAAAAACCGTATATTAGGCTGACAAATAGATTATTAACGTGTTCGTCATACGATTTAATGGATCCGGTTTCATTAGACCCTATGAGTCAGCTTTATGAATCGTAACGTATGCTATAGGCCACTTCATAAACAAAAGACCGGGCTTATAAGTAGGTGGGTTTAAGCCCATGTTTATGATCTTTTTATTTTCTTACGTAAATCGAAAAAAACAAAAAAAACCTTTCAAAAAGCTCCTTGTACCTCCTCCTTTATTACCACAAATTATTTTTCGACTTCAAACTTACCGACCTTAGTAACAAACGAAGCATGAATATCTTTATTCTATAGATTTCAAAATTTAAGTAAGTTGTCATAAGGCGTTGTAATAAAATGCAGGGTTTTTAAATACATAAAAAAAAACTTTTATACGAAAAATTCATAAAACCCCGCTTCGAATACTAGAAATATTGCCCCTTATGGCATACTATGCCTAAAAAGATGATTCAAGAGGTGGATTTACAGGTTGTGATTAAAGCCTTGAAATTTTTTAACGTAACTTTGAAGGATTTTCTTCATAATATGTTTTTTTTAAATATATATACCTAAATTTTATTATTATTCAATCGATCAAAGAAATCTTTACGAAATACATAATATAATACACCTATATTGTAATTAAAAATAACCTTTTTTCCAAGAAATCATATCCATACAATTCCACTTATTCAAAAATACCTCTGTGACATTTTATTTGTCCTTATATATTAAAGCGATTTGAGGGGTTATACGTATATTTTATGTATTTCCTCTACGAAAAATTATAATTCAGGTTTCAAAAAAAATCGTTAATTAAGTTAAAATTGCAACTATTGATGCTTACTTATCAGTATTCGAGTAAAACGCTTATACGAACCGAAGGATTTTAAAAGTTTAATTCTATAGACCTATCGCGTTTTTTTCGTTTTTATGATAATAACAAGTGGTTCAAAACGTTGAATAAACAATATCAGCTATGGTTTTACGATAACAGAAACCTAAAATAATATATTAATTCACATTACATACGCTTGATCTGTTACCTTAATTGTACGATTTCAGTGAAAAAACAAACCCAAGAACTCTGTGAATCGACGCCTTAATATTATAACTATTATAACTTATTTATTTCTACTTAAATTAATTACCCGGAAACCTTCAAATGAAAGTGTGAAAATCACATTCATATTTCGGAACACCGGCTATAGCGTATCAAAATTCTCTGTAAAATACGTTATAATACACAGGTATAAGCACAAGCCCTAGATCAAAACTTCATTCCAACCAAGCCTAAAAGGCCGAAAGTAAGCCTAGAAAAAAGAAGCGATGAAGCCAAACCCTTTTAGACCTATATACGTAGGTACTTTGTTAAGATAAATACGGTACGACCCGTTTTTCCCGCTTACGTCTTTAGACACATTGGTTATATAGCTACGAATATCAATGAACCCTTGTTACGCAACCACCCGTTTTGGGACCCCACCTTGTATGTAATGGGCAGGATTATTATCGCCCCCAAAGAAGCAGGTATACGGAACTCAAATGTTGAAGTTCCTATCCATCCTACTAAAAGCTTTGGTATCCTTGAATCGTAAGAAAAACCCGCCTTATTGGAAAAATCCAATACTCGTTCAGTGGAAAAATTGGCTATAAAAACCCGACATAATGCGATTGAATGAAGATCCTTTAATATTACAGAAACCAACCTCAAATTTCCCAAATCACCAACATCTAGAACTGAATTTATTTTAACTACCGTAGTTATAGATTTCTATAATGATGGTATTCCGTTATTAAAATCGACAACTTGAATATCTAAATTCAAATTGCTACCCCTATTTATTACCTCTTTTAACCAACAAATCCCAACAAATATTACAAATTAAAACGCCCAACAAACAGGAACTTCATCGCTCGTTCAGACTTAACGAAAATTAACGCTTTGATATGTTAAGCATATATATACTAAACGAACATAAGGTGATTTAAAGATTCCGAGAGCCGAAAATAAATGCAGGGCTTACAATTACATAGGTCAATATAGTAAAAATTGTTACCGTATCTCAAACCCTATTTATAAGCTATATGGATAAAGGCGTTAACAATATTAAAGTACAGAAACATTGATGAGAAGGGAAAATAACGATAAAAGTTTAATATATCACCACTCAGCTTACGATCTATTCTTACCAATCTGAAATTAAGGGGGACACGGTTTTATATAACAGGGTCGAAATAAATTAATTTTAATGACTTGGGCTCTGATCCTTCCTTACGTTCGAAAAAAAGCCTTTCTCATCATTACATAATTTAGGCCGAGTTTCGGAAAACAAAATTCAATAATTATATAGTAAAGAAGTCTATATCATAAACATATACCGAAATTAATTCATTAGTAATATACTAACAAAAATCTTTAACCAGGTACTCCAGTTTTTAAGTATAATCCGTAAAGGTTTCAACCTTATGTATAGTCGGACATTAACTAACTGAGGTAATACAAGAGTGAAACAGATTTTAATTAATTGGGACTTTAAAATAAATATACACTTTAATTTTAAATTGAAAGTTTCTATGTATCTCTTAAATTAAATTTTTAACTTTATCCTCAACAACATTACTAAAGTTACAATATCAATTTAACCAAATCTCGAAAACAGGTTTAACTATAAGGATTCATTAACAACCCTTCCAATGAATAAATTCCATACAATCCTAATTACGAGTATTGAAATAACAAAAAACAATTTACCGAATTTTAACGACCTAATTTCTATTAAAAAAGCCTTTTCCTATTAACTTAAAATATCGCTACCTAGGTAATAATATATACGTAGATAAAGGCTTTCGTCCGGTTATATATTAACGCCTTACACGTAGTTAGAAAACCCGTTATAACATACCTTAAAGCTGCGGAGTAATGGACTCCTAAACTTAATATATTTCGTCATTATATGAGGAAAATAGAAGCGGCTCGACTATGCCACGTTAGGTGTATCCAACGTAGAAACTTCTTTATTGAAGCATAACGATCCTATACTGGTATCAAGGAAATCAAATTAAAATATACCGCTAATTTCGCAAAGATTTATAAAATTATCAACTAATAAAAATTCCCCTCTTCGTTTCGAGCCCCACTATTCGAAATAAACAGGTATCTCATCCTTAATACTTGCCAACATAGCTAATTTCTTTGAAAACACATTTTTTTAAATTAAAAAAATTGAAAACGTTATTGTAAACCACCATTTAAATAATTGGGACGGGTCTAAGTACTTAATACTTTCAAGATTTTATATTTCAAACAAAAATTTCCACCTTGATACTATCGAAAATCGAAATAAATTGATCGAATTTAAAGATATAGCTATACGTTTATTCAAAACGTGTTGGAAATTCAGAATAAATCTTTTTCGTATATTTTACAACAAATAATTACTATTAGGGCTTTTTGCTAATGTATAACAACTATGTAAGGTATTTATAATACCTAAATTAGACAACCGAGATCTATTTGAATGATGTTTGTAAATGCTTATGATTTTAATTTCAATATACCCCAAAAAGTTAAAATGCATTGTAAATCGCCAATTTTTCTCGTCTCTTATTACCTGGGCCTTAATTAACGCTTAATACGGTGGAGAAACACCAAAACGATCCGATTCAAACCTTATTACGTCTTTTATATACAACATCAAAATCACTTGAATTGAAATTAAAATCGCGTTAATTTTTTCTTGAAACGTCCTGACCGTTTTCAATACCCTTTTACATAATCGTTTTATAATAAAAACCGACATTTAGAGTCTCATCGAAATTTACCCACTCTAGTTGAAAGTTTTGAACAAATAAAGTAATAAAGGTTCGGTATTAAACGGCAATTATAAAATCTATAAATCTCAATTACGATACCCATCAAAGCTTACCCCTTTCTCTAGTCCTATATATAATCGATATATAGGATCTCGCAAAGCTTTATGTTAATCAAATCTTGATCTAAGTCAACGACTTTCTTTTTCTTTGAATATCGGATTTTTTAGAACCCAATTCTATGGGAATCGAAGTCAACCTACAGAAGGCTAACCAGTAAACGATTCATAAAAAACTCATCTCCACCCCTGGAAAAAAAAAATACATATTACCGGGTGCCACAGTCCTACTAATTTCATGAAACATAATAACCCCTTCTTTTCAACTGTCGTGAAATTGATGTATCCGATTAACAACCCTTTTTCAAATACTAAATTTGCAAATACATATTAATTTAGGTTTCAATTCAACCGAGATTCTTCAAAACAGGTACAAGTCAACTAATTTTTAACAAATACTTTAAAGGTTGCACATTATTACAAAGAACTTCCTTATATAAAATGCAGACCCCCGTTGTACCTTTTATAACAGTTATTACCGTTACGATTATACATATATTGACTTATTACACTGAAAGTCAATATATCCAACGAAGGTAAAAAGGCCTCAAAAAATAGATTGTAATGTTGTTAGTTATTGTAATAAGGGCGTTTACCTCATTATACAAAACTTCACCTAATATCATTATCCTTAGAAACGCCAGCGTATATTCCAGCAAAATAACTTTACAATAATGATAGTTACAGTTTACCTATCGTTTAAAAACCTGAAATATCAAATATACCTTTATATACTGTATTATATTGACGTCTATCAGTACGTTATCTTGAGCTACGTTTTGAAACTACGAGATTTGATTAAATAATGAAATGGAGTTTTAGCATCATATTTACAGACTCCGGTGATGAACCCGATTTCATATAATATTACCGACGACTTTGCACATCCCCGCCAATCTCGGCGACCTACCTCAACTACATCATGTAAATAGTCAAACAATCAAATTAGAAACACGTTTACTAATTTTAAATATGAAGTTCCTCTCTTTTCTACAACCTCTACTTTTACTATTACAGTTCTATCATAGATCTTTCGATTTCCCTATAAGTCGATAAACTAATGAAACTGTTGCCTTGACTTTTATGAATTAATACACCAACTTTATTATAAACTATATAACGCTATTTACCAACTAAATATAGAATTTTTCAACGTATAAAATATATCTAGTTTAAGTATGTAGGTTTTAGTAATACTAACGTTATCACTAATAAAACTGGTAGTTATTACCATACTATCTACGTTTTAAATACAAAGTTTATCGATACGCTCTGAGGTTTGAAGGCGACCACCTATGTTACATTAAATATAATTACGTTTTATGTCGATAATACCTCTATAATTTGGGGTTTCAAATAACCTTGTTTTTTTTTTCATAATAGGCTCTTAATAAATTCTATAGTTTATTGAAGTCCATTTTTACCTTGTTTTGGTAAAGTAAATCCTTATATATATAGGTATTAATAGAAATAAAATTGCGTATGAATTCGGTAATGTCGGTATCAAGTTTTTTACCCACCTGAATGATAATAATGAATCTTTTGAAAATGAACAAATCAACTTTTAAGGTACATTGAAAATATATTGGAGAATAGTTGTATATCTAGGCATATCTTTACTTTGGATTTTGGTATAAAAGTTCTAACTTTTTATATTAAACTAAACTTAAACCAGAATTTGGTCAATCTTGATGTATAAGCCTTTTACTACCTTTATATTCGCTATTACGGATTTTATTATATATTTTTTTCATAATAAAGAAAGAATACAGGAACTTAATGTAATATTATTGTCGTTCGAAACTCTTTGATAAAAATAAACGCTACGTTCAATATAAAGTAAAAAGAAACGCCGTTTATTTAGTTTATTACTTTGATTTCTTTAAAGTTGAAAATCTTCAACTATAACCTTGGAGGAAACGCCACAATAGACCGGCACGCCAAATTTGGAGATGTAGAATTCTTTCAAATTCTAAGAACTTTCGGGTATTTGTACATATTAAGAACTGTTTTTCTCAAGTAAAAAGGAATTAAAATTAAGTTTAAAAAGGAATACGTTTCCACTTACCAATAATAATAACGTTTTACGCTAGTCGACAATACTTATATTGAACGTCTGCTAATTTATTCAAAATATAATGACCGATCAAAAATCATATTTATCCAACAACTAATTTACCACCACTACTGAAACTTTTACGATCGTTTCTCGCCGGATATGGATTTACGGTAAGGTAAAACTTAAAGACGAATTGAGAGTAGAAGCGGACCCAGAAACGAAAAGGCTAATAGGGGTAGCGACGGAGGCGGCGGATATATGCCTATTTTTAATGAAACTCGTTTCCTTGCCGTTGTAAATATTGTTATTACCGCTGCTAGCTCTAGATCTTTCGCTAATAAAACCCCATAAATTTATTAATATCGCAGCTATAACTTGAGCCACGCTTCCTTCTACTATTTCAACGGCGGCGTAAAGAGGTTGCCGTAAGACGGTTAGACACTCGAACAGTATTTTTATGAAAACCTCGATGCAGTAATTAGTCAAAAGCCATGGGACGTTGAGGATAACGGATATATACCCGCTTTTAAGTTTAAGTACTATTACTTATTAGCATTTAACCTGAATACATAATATTGATAACTTTAAAATTTTTACCCGCTTTCAAGATTAAGTACTATTACTTATTAGCATTTAACCTGAATACATAATATCTATAACGTTAAAATTTTGAAAACGTAACGAACGTATTTAACGTCCGACCGTTTACCCCTTATATAAACCCTGTTAATAACCCTTATGAATGAGAATCTTATATAGCTCATATAAAGTTATATCACGCGGGGTTAGGTAGGGCGAATAGGAGTCACGGGAAAAGTTGCTGTAAAGAAAAAGAGGAAGAAAAAGAAGGGGTAATCGATTCGAATTCGGAAGGCTCTTTTAAGGTTGATACGAGCTTTGAAGGCGGTTTGGGTATGAGTACGGCGGCGCGTGATTCGTATAAGTTTTTTTTTTGTGAAAAAAACTATTATTTACATTAATACGTGAACTTTGACAATGAAAACCCTAATTATAAAGTCGCTAATTATCAGTCATAAAACGCAACGGTGAATATTAGTGTAAACGAAAATTTGTTATCATAGAAAAAAGGGTTTGAAATTTAGGGTTACATAAAAAAGGAACCCCTTTTTATTTATTTTAAAACTTGATATAAAGTTTACTTCGTACGTAGAGATCCTTCCAACAACGCAATATAACAACATGCCGCGATACGTATACATACGCGAATATGAGACCTTCACGCGTTTTATTACCACCCTTCATTCGGGTTATTCTTTTATTGCTCTACTTTATACCGGGGGGGTTTTTTTTTAATGGTCTACACAATTATATCCTTAGTATTAATAGACGTT
The DNA here is from genome assembly GCA_038502455.1 of Anisogramma anomala. NCBI lineage: Eukaryota > Fungi > Ascomycota > Sordariomycetes > Diaporthales > Gnomoniaceae > Anisogramma > Anisogramma anomala. Next base: position 25,396,783 of record JASMMZ010000005.1, on the reverse strand, counting down.
GGGTAGTGGCTAAAGGGGTCGCGTTACGTAGCCCGATCAGGGCTACAATCCACACGCCTATGTGTTTATAAATAATAGGGTATCGGTTGGAATAGTAGTATTTGCAGTGAAGTAGGTCAACTTTACTTGCAGCAAAGTTGACTATACTGACTGTAAGTTGAGTGTATTATTTTTTGAGGGCCCAATATAATTGACTGCAAGTTAAGTGAAGTATGGCCCTACCTCACACTAGAGCACAATCCAAAAAATTGGCCATACAAATTACTGCGCAGACCAGCTACTAGTCTGCCAAACCTAGAACAATATATCTACCACTTGACTACTGCAATACTACTGTTACTTCGACCAACGAATCGACAACATTGCAATGTTTCAAACCCTACTAACACTGATCAATACTTATTAGGTTAAGCATAGATAAGCTAAGTAAAAGAAAAATATATTTTCTAGTTACGCTTTACGTTAACAAACGGCGGCTAGTGTAAAGGAAAGATTCTTTCAAAGGGCCTTTATTAGTACTGCGCTAGTCTATAACAGCAGAAAAACAGAGAAGATTTTTAGGTTGCGTCAGTTTACAACGGTAATTTAAAAATACGCAATGGTATCGTTATTGAAATACACTAAGAAATCTTTACGGATTTTTTTAAAATCCGTTAAGATTAACTATTGAAAAGTTTTAAATCGGTAAGTTGGCAAACGCCTATGTTAGTATTACTATTAGTGCTGCTTCTATAGCAAAAACGACTAATTCTTACAGGTATAATAACAAATAATCTTCGACTTTTTTAATAACAACAAACAACTTTCGATCTTACCTTACACACCAAATCTTTGGCCTTACTTCACTCTTTTCACTTCGTTCCGCCAATATATTCGTTAATTTCACTGCTATAAGCGAAAATACGAAGAATAACCATGTCGCTTCGAAAAAGCTACGTCGCGCGACTTAACGCCAAATTTCTAAGTTCCTATGCGACTTTACCCAAAAATATCAAACAATTACACCTAAAATTATTAAGTCCCTCACCTTACACATTTTATACGCCTCTTGAGTCCTACCTAAACCAAAATTTCAAGATGGCATTCAGTCAAAAGCAAAAGTCAAAAGCAAATAGACTAGATTAAAGCCTTCGAACCTCAATTTACTAAGTATTTTCATCAAGAGCTTTGAGGTTTCAACGTCAACAGAAAGCTAATAGAAAAGTCCTTGGTTAACTTTGTTAGTTTATATATCATCAACCACGATAAAGGCGAAAATCTCAACCGCGGTAACCATACCTTTTATAAGTACTATAGTTTCATTAACGACTGGACTAATAATTTATATAAAAAATCAAAACAGGTATAAAGTTAAGCTTAAAAAGATCATGAACGAAAAGGGATTTATATGCTAAAAAAAACCCTACTAAGTTGATAAAAACCCTTTACATTTTGGACTCACTTGAGAAATACCCTTAAGATCTACACTTTATGGGGAAAAGTATTAAAAAACCTCAACTCCCTTATAAACGATTTAGGATATCACCACTTGACCTTTATCTAAGTTAAACCTCTTTATGTGTTAACAACAAGAAACCTGTTAACCTATTCGACAGCTTAACGACTTCACGTAACAAAGTGAAGTACTCTTTTAACAACGGTTGGGCACGTAAAGTAACCACCGCCATCTCCGTTAAAGGAACTAAAGTCGGCATTTTACATCAGTCAATTAAATAAAATCGTTAATTCCTTTAAAAACTTTAAGTCTCTGTCCCTCCTTAACACTTTAATCGTTAAAATCGTTAAAAACCTTCTTACAGAAGGTTTATCTATACGCGGAAGCCCACCATAGAGCCTTCAACAAGACTTTATCCCTAGAGCTAAGCGATTGGAAATTGCCTTTGAAAACGTACCTCGGAGGCTCCAAGTCTTAAACTTTCGAAAAAAAAAAAACACCCACTAATAAAGACTAAGATAACTATTGCGACCTGCCGCCAAAACCTATTAAAATGATTAACATTAATTACAAATTTTTAACAAACTTTGCTAAAATTTGAAATAACATGAAAAGGTACAACGAAAAGCTCTATAACTTCTTCAACATGAAGATAATGCCCTTTTTAAACATTTATAAATCAATAGAATTTCCCCCCTTTAATATTTCCTTACTATTTCCAGAAATTATTATAAGATACGCCAACGATTACTATCTAACCTTCTCAACCCAAACACCCAACTTTCATGAAGTTTATAATAACATAAAAACTCACTTCAAATACGACGTCTACCTTAACTAATACCATATAAACTAGGCTACTATACGGTAAATTGCTATAATAGCGGGGGAAAAAAGGAATACTAATAAATATACGTAACTAAATAGTTAATAAGTTAATATTATGCTAACAAGTAATGGGGAAAGTTTACGTCAGCAAAGCCACACTTTGCGAGCAGGTACGGGTAGTAGTTACAGACGTTAACGAGTTCGAATACGCCTTATAAAGAGTAAATAACACCTACGAAGACTTTTTTAACCAGTTGTATTCATCGTTGATAACCATAATAACGCGTATAACAAATTTACTTAGTATGTACCCCTAAGTTGGCAACTTTCCTAACGTAGATAGATAAAACCTTACGATAGTTAATTACATCAACCGTAAGTACAATTACGGGCGCCCTTAACGACTAAGGCCTATCCCACCAACTATAAACTAAAGGCAATAGCTATATTAACACTAATAAAGTCAAGATTTAAACAGAACTACTAATAGTGAGTATTATCATCGTAATATTAATGAAAGATATAAGATATATAGTAAATTTGGCTATTAGTTAATTTTTTATCATGTAACCGAGTAAAATAAAAAAAATTAAAGTATTACATCCAATACCCTATAAATTCTCAATAGAATCATTTGGATTGAATCATAGACATTAAAGGCGACAAACTTATTAATGACGATAATGCCCCTAAACAAATTAAGTAATATAAAAATACTGCTTCTAATACAGCCTAATGTAATGATCACACTAAATACCCGTGAGTAAATAGAGGATGTCAGGGGGTTTATAATATCAGTAAGGTAGCAGAGGTAATAAAGGTGCAATATCAAGAAGATGTTTGTTCATGCTGTAGAATGATTACTAGTAGTTAGGCTATTCAGGTGTGTAGACTGAATAATTATATTGAAAACTGAAGAGATATGAAGGTAATACTATCTATGTAGTAATAACTGTATCCTTATATCCTATGACCTTTATACTATCTTCAGTACTAGACCATTGAAGTCGCTGGTCGCTTCCTGCAGTCCTATGTAGTATCGACTGGACCGCTCTTTGGTTTTTGCGGTCCCAACCCTAACCCTGGGTCCTTACATAAGAGATATCCCCGCTTGATATGTTGGACATTAAGCTTCTGATAGCGCAGCAGACCGCTAGCCTGTTCCATGACCTGCAGTTAGCCCTTGGGTTATAACACCTAATAACTAGCCTAATATGCCTTTTTATACCGTTTGGGTGGGAAAAATCCTTACATTTACCCTGATTAAGCCTCTAACCCTTTATATACCTTTAATCTTAGCGATCGTTATATAAACCATACGTTTTAATGTATTTTACCGGATATAAGGGTAATAAGGTACTTAATAGGAAGATATTCGCAATACGTGATATTATAAAAGAAAAGCATTATAGCTACTAAAATCAATCGTTATAATGTTGGAAAAGCTAAAGTTAGATTCGAATCATACGAATAACTATTGTAATTAGAGATAAATGTCATTTAAACTATTATAGGATCGATTACATTTATCATCCTCAAGTCCTCTAACTTTTTCTTTATTTACTTAAAGGGTTACAAAGACCTTTAACATTAACATTAATATCAACACCAGCGAGCTAATTTAAAACGGTTTAAGGTTTCTCCTTACTTTTAAGTGGGTGTAGTTATAGTTTTATATTTAAGGCCATAAAGTAATGATATTCAACCTAACGGAACTGGAAATACGTTAGCTATACCGGCGCTTAAACCGCATAGCCGTCGACAGGCTATACCAAGTTCTAAAGTTCGTAAGGCATAAAGATTTAAAATAAACTTCCCTAAAAGCTATGAGAAAATATTGACATCACTTCCAAAAGCATATTTAACCCCCCCAGAGATATAAATTTACACTAAAAAACGATGAGGATTTCAATTACAAGGTCTTCATTAATGTGTTTCACTTAAATAATAAATCTATTTTTTACACCGTTAACTCTATAATCAATTTTTACGAAGCTAAGTTTCTGAAATCTTTTTCCGGTAAAAGACACGTAGGAAACGTTAAGGATGTTATAGATTAATATGCACTTAGGTCTACCCAAAGTCGTCGTTCAAAATACTAATACTAACTTTACAGCGATGGAGTTTCAGGAAAATACTAAAATAATAGTTATTTAATACAAATAAGTATCATTAAAGACCCATTAAAGCATTAAAAAGGTTGAAATGATATACATCCTACTTCGACGAATGTATAATATCCTTATACTAGAAATTAAAATCTTTACGAATCTGGAGGCACGCTTTTAAATAGTGGTAAAAGGCCTAAACGATATTGTAAGCCCTAATAGCCTAATATCAACGTTACTGGTCTTTGAAGCGTACACACGCTTGACGAGTGAATTTCCGCTATTAGTAAGTACCCAAAAGCGAACTATGACTTACGGCAACGCTCTAAAAAAAAATACGGAAGGAATTGATACGCCGCTAGGTCAACAATACCCTTAATACCAAAAATGGCCCTTTAATGATCGATGTATTTACTCTACCATTACAAAGTAAAGTCCTGGTATAACAGGAGCCGGGAAAATAGGAAAGCCTATATAAAACCTTAAATATCGCCAATTTTAAAGTAGTTATTCAAACTGCTAACAGTCCTATATCTTTTCGTACCACCTAAATCAAGCCTTGTATTAGGGTTACTAACGATAAAGATCATTAAGCCAAACGACCGGGTCAATACAAACCTCTTTTACCCGTTATCGACAAGCTGATAATTCGCCGCTAATGCGAACGAACCCCGAAAAAAAGAAATATTGAAAAGGAGGAATATACACCGAGTCGTATCTACAATACTGCTTGAGTAAGTAGGGGAAAAAATGATGATGAAGACTGAGCACTGAACCTTCAAGTACAAGGCATTATGAAAACTTTCGACAAACTTTTCAAGGAAAACGATAAGGTCGAAATCGACGGTTTAATAATTCGAAAAGTTATAAAATTTGTATCAAAAGTCGATTTTAACCTTTAAACTCCAAACGTCACGATCTTTAAATCTAGGATGATTTACAAAGTCTAAAGTAAGACCATGGGGCGGCCGTACGAAAAGTTTCGTATAATCGTTTAGAGAAATACCAATAAAGGCAAAAACTAAATTTTCACATAATCGCTAACAATTTAAAAAAATTGGCAAACGCTTGGTGATCGTTTTAACAACAAATTTGTTGGCTAAAACTAAAAGCAAATTTACGCTTAATAGCCGAAATATAACGCAAACCGACACGTAATCGGTAACAGATTTATCACAGATCGAATTGCTAAAATTACTATAAGAATTACGGCTTATCTACTCTCCGAAAACGGTAATACGATATATCAAGCCTTTATACAGACTGGTTAAAATAGACGTCTGTTGGTTTTTAATCTACCAATCGCATTTTAAATCACGATTAAATATAAAGTGTTTAATATACGATCCATACTTACTAATAACGTAAAAAAAAAGACTTCGGCATAAAAGACATACAAATTAACGATACTTTCTTCTTCGAAACAGATAGCTTGATGACATCAGAATAAAAAAAGATTAAAAGCTTTAAGTTTTAAAATTATAAGCCGGTAACAATGTTAACGAAAAGCAATCAACTTAACTTTAACTAATCGCCAATCCGCATGCTTAATGTTAATACTAGCCTTATTTTTCGCCAAAAGGGATAGGGCACTAATTTGACTACAATCGATAAAACTAACGTAACCAAGGCCTAATGATACCTAAAACAACATGCTAATAGCAGCTATATTGCCATCCTATGCCAACTAGGTGCCTTTTACAACCTCTCCATCGCGACATAAGCACAAGATCCAACAGGTAACGACTTTAACCGACTTAATAAAAGCATTAAGTAGAAGATACGAAATATGGACCAAGGAATCAATATAATCACAATCAACCTATCGAATACCAAGTTAATAATCTTCACAAACGGATCTTTTATAAACAACACCGACTTATCTTTATAAATGGGCTTCCTAATAACCTTTATTCATTAAAATAGGCAGAAAGACCAATTTAATATCATTGGTAGCTTAATTTACTAGACCTTTGTTAAATACAAGAAAATACTCAAAACGCACTGGCTTCAGAGATCTACAACATAATAGTAGGTTTTAATGTAGGCATGGCACTATAGAAACCCCTTAACGCTATCATCAGACAGCAATCAATTCCTTTTATCCCTGTGGTAATATGTACCATCTCGAAAAAAACTATTTAAATGCCTTTAGAAATTCGGAACTACCAGCGAAAAACGCCTGATAATCAACGTAATAACACTCTGCGAAGCCTACAAAAAGAAAGAGAATGAAAAGTTCCGATGACTTAACGTTAAAAACAATCCTACTAAAATTATAACGAAAGCATCGCCAAAAAATACCTTTAAGAGGTTTGTAAACAATAATAGGCCAACCATATGTATTAAGAGTTACGTTAATAGACCGTCTGGAAAGCCCAAATCATGTAACGGCAGTCAAAAATATGCTGGCAAATGAAAAAACTACCAAGGAATTAATGATATTGAATTATTTAATTGTAACAGCTAAAGTAAAAGACTACATAGATCTATAACGGGAAAACTTTTTATAGGAGTCGATAAAATTGAACCTTGAAGCCGTAGGGCAACTATTGGCATTCGAGGTCAATTAACATGCAAATGGGTGCATTTCAATAAAAAGGTCAATTAAAATTGACAGAGGTCTGGCCAGTTAATAAAGTCGCAATTCAGCGTTTACCGAAAAAGATTAATCAACCATACTGACGTATGTACACAAACTAAAAAGCCGTTAATATTGAAATAGTAGTATTTACAATACAGTAGGTCAACTTTACTTACAGTAAAGTTAACTATACCGACTGCAAATTAAGTATATTGTTTTGTGCGGGCCTACTGTAATTAACTGCAAGTCAAGTACAATATAGCCCCACTTGACAATAGGGCACAGGCCAAGCAATTGACCATCCAAATTACTACACAGACCGGCTAGCGGTCTGCCAAACCTAAAACAATACATCCGCCACTTAACTACTGCAATACTACTGTTACTTCAACCAATCGAATCGACAACTTTGCAACGTCTAAAGCCCTACCAACAGTATCCTAAGGTTTTAATTGAAGGGATAGCGTGGGGATCCGGAGGCCTGTATAGGCTCCCGGCGGAACCCGCGTTACGATCCCTTCCGCCGGTATCTACAGGACTATTTCGTAGCAGCTAGTGCTATACTCTGTAGTTGGCACTGCCCGGTGATAGTAAAATACAGAAAAAAAAACCCGCTTGGCCCGTGCCCCACATTGAGTTGGGCACTTGACTTGCAGTTAATGCAGTCAACTTGCAATCAGTACATTCAACTTACAGTCAGTACAGTTGACGTGACTGTACTGCAATTGACTCCTGTTCCAACAGAATATTTCGACAAATTTGTATTGCTAATCAACATCATGAAAGTTTGATGATTTACGCAGTTATGAATGCATTTTATTGATTTCAAAACTTGTTTCAATGATTAATTTATTGCGTTTCAACGCCTGTAACGTTTATTTTTCAAAGTTATGGTGAACCTATAAATCATTTATGCCTTCAACAATGTTATTTGCAAGTAGCAGTACTTTTTGTATGGTTGTCGAAAAGGCGTGTGGAAACATAGTTTATATGGTTACTTTGCCGGCATAATCGGTTTCATAAGTAAACTTCTTCTGTGCGGGCGTAAACAACCGGATCATTTACAAAGATTGCTGTATAAACTATGGGAATAAATGTTGCCACCTCTCACCCCGTGGGGGGTAATACTCAAAGCGACTTATACATATCAACTTACATATACGAGCCTAATACTGATATGTGATTAATATAGGATTCTCGTGTTGGCAAGCAAGTCACATATATAAGGAGGCCTTGTTTCTTCATTTCGCAGATAGCATGTACGTACCGTTAATTTGGACTACTCACCCGTCTTACTCACACAGATTCACGACGTTAAATGAAACACTAATACACACACACACACACAATATTTAATTTATTTCTGTTTTTCACATTCATGCCCATTTTTTTATTATATTTATAGTATCTGGGGTACAGACTTACAAGCCGTTATATTTACCAATATCTTCTGATTCAAGTTATAAGAATTCTTTTAAATTAGTACTCGTTATAAATATTTACTATGTTTGAAGTGCATAGTACACGTACGCGTAATGAAGGAAAAAAACGCTTTTTATGAATCTTTTCATTATTAATTCTAGGTGGGACATTATCTTGGGCTGTGTGGATACCAGAGTAGTAACCTCAAAACTTGGAATCCATCAAGTATTGATATGTTGGCAAAATTGGAGGGTTCTATTGGGCTGATGTTCCAGGCCCCTGTGCTGGGAAATTTCGAATCATGAGGTCTACAACGACTTTTGAATTAGAGGACAGGAAGAAAACAATGCAAATCCCCTTCATTTGAGTGGCTTCGTTTGTATCCTAGGTAGGTAGGTATTGGATATCTAGATAGCCCACTTCACAAGCATCCGGGTTGCATAGGCGTAATGAAGCAAGACAAAAACAAAAAAGGTAGCCACACCTCACAAAATTTCATAACGTGGGGCGGTGTGATATGGTTCTTCTCCTTGCTATCAATGGATGCCAGCTTCAGTCGGCTGACGCTTTGTTCTATTATATGTAGCAGTGAAATGAAGTCGTATAGCAGCGTAAACTGAGATGTTTATACCTCAGTCAATCCTCTTCAACTACCTACCAACACATCAATGGCACCATTGTGTTGATTTGAGTTACAGGTTGTCTAGAACTCACATACATCGTCGATGCTTACTTTCCCTACGGATTTTCCAAACGATTACTCGCTTTTCAACATGGTCTCACACCACATATTTCTCATTTTTCTATCATTTGTCTCTATTACCAACGCTTCAATCATTCACCAAATTATCCATTGCAGGGCAAGACCCGGCACACCGCCCAACAATAATAGCCCGAGCCCACGCTTGATCATGAATTTCGCGCGAAGAGTCGAATATGCCGCCATAGTGTACGATCACGACGCCGGAAACAAATTCTTTATTTTTACAAGTGATTACGGTCTTGGAATACCATCACGACCCGACCCCAGTATTTCCCTAAACGCAAGTGCTATCGACATTATAACAATCGACGCCAGCGCCAAAATCGTAATTGTACAAAGTGTGTCCAATGAGTTTGATACGACTAAAACCGATTGAAAATGCGACAAATCATATACGAGTGTTGCATACAGTCGGGCCTCGATTTATCAGAACTTCTGGTCATTAGGTCGTAGGGTTGTGAATGATGAATTTAAAGAAGCCGCTAGATCTTGCCGCTCAATACTTAATTTGTAGTTCTTCCAGTCATTTTTGATTGTTGATGATGAGATACTGCATGCTGGTGCGAAACGAGAAGGCTGAATTCTGCTTAAAGAGGTTGCTGGAATTCAAGTCATTTGTAACGGCTACTTTAATTGGGCGGATGATGTGCTCTATATTTTGAGATCACCCAACGCTCTGAGGGTAACGCCTAAAAATGAATTGAGTTTGCGCTAGAGGAGATGGGAAGGGAATGCGACTTACAACGAAGGTGACTTGCGTTTGACTCCTTCAATTTCTGGGTCATTCTGTGGCTTTACCACAACGTATTGGATTTGCACGTTCTCAACTACATCTATATTGCTACGCTACAATGGAATTGTTTCCATTTGATTTTTTCACATTTTACCTCAGTAATGCCACTTGTGACAACTACTTAAATACATGCTTTCCCCCAATCGACTTCTCCACCGATGTTAAATTGCACAGTAGCAATTTGAGATTAACAGGATTGCAAACAGTCACATAAGACAATGACGCAACGTCAACGAAAAAATAGTTGATGGGGTATCTTAAAGAGCTGGAAACTAGATTGAAACTAAGATTATAGGTGCTGGGGCTCAATAGCCTTTGATAGTATTATTCGCGTATTTCCCGCCCTTACTTTTGATTCATGTTCTTTGCCGGAGACTCCGAGCGTTCGAGACTTCGTGAGCCCGAGAGTCTCATCTGAGATTCCAGGTTTCAACAGTGCCACTTGAACCGAATGCTTAACACTGCGGCTAATGTCGAATAGAAAAATCAAATTAGCAAGAGTTATTTACAACAGCTTTTACCCACAATGGATGAAGCGAAATGTTTTACTATAAAAAGATGAACTTATTATTTCTATTCGGATTTTCAGCTTTCAATTGTATAGTATTTACTACATTTAGCACGTTTACTTTCTATCTTCCCAGACGTTTGATCTTGTCTTGAATTCTACAATGCATGTTGTGAAATTACCGTCACTTTGGATTATCATGAACGTTTGTATCAGTATTTTATTATAATTATCTTTATATTACCATAACTATCGTTTTTCATAAGGAATGTTTATGGTTGTTTGATGGGATGCGTTGTAAGTTCCATTTGGCAAAAGCGTAAAATAATTTCATGCTAATCAATTATTTATCTCCATTGTTTTGGATTCATTTCCCTCCAACCATCCTGTGAGTAATCTTGTTTTTGATGTTATAAAATAGACATTTTGACAACATGCTAATACTTTTGCAAATTGTATTGAAGCGAATGATTTTACATATTATTTGAAACCTTCAAATCTATTTAAGTAATTAGTACGTCATTTTCGTATCAATGACTTGGAAAATAAGAACTATAATAAATAATTACAGGCACGATCTAAAAATAACACTGAGAATAAATAGCATCAAAAAAATACTGTCAAGAATATATTGTAGAATTCGTTGAAACTAAACACTAGAAAATATCTTTTTTATATACTCTTTCATTGTAAGTCAACTACTATTGGATTTTGTTAATACAGATAAATTATGAAGTTATATACAACGTTATATAATATTTTGCTAATCGAAATTTTGTCAATCGAAAAAGCGAAGGATACGCTATAGATTTTCATTGAAACAAATAACTCTTAGCTAAATGTAATAAATATTCAATTGTAATTTCATAATTTGAATAATGTAATGATTAATAGTATGTTCTAGGGATTGAGCCAGAAAATTGTTTGGGTTAATTTTCAATGGCCATTGTTGGAATAGTAGTAATTTCAGTGTAGTAAGTCAACTTCACTTACAGTAAAGTTGACTATGCTGACTGAAAGTTGAGTGTATTGTTTTATGGGTCTTCTGTATTGATTGCAAGTTAAGTACAGTATGCCTTCATTTCATACTAGGGTACAGGCCAAGCAATTGGCTATACAAATTAGTATGCAGACCAGCTAGCGGTCTGCCAAACCTAAAACAATACATCCACCACGTAACCATTATAATACTACTGTTATTTCGACCAATCGAATCGACAACGTTGCAATGCCCAAAAACCCCACCAACAGCTAAAAATGATTTGAGGTTTTATTATACTTTATCTTTTCCAAATTAATAATTCTATTGATTGATTCTTTTTTATATCAGTGGTTTTTATTGTGAGCTTACTGACTTATCTAAGTGTGTAAACAAATCTGTTAGCGAAGGTTATACTTACTATGCATTGAATTGAATTATTTTGTTACACTGTATTGAAAAAATTGAGCCACCATCATTTACCAGTCAAATGAATCGCTTCGAGATTCTAAAATCAAACATAACTTATTTTAAGCGATTTTCCAGCTATTTCAACAAATGAAATATATTTTGCCTGTCACAAGCTGGTACCTGGGCTAATGGTCACTAGGGATCTAGCTTTGACATTTGCAATCCACGCTCCTTTGGTGCTCTGGAGTCGCTTGGAAGCTGCATAGGAGTGTGCTCTTACTCGTCACATGACCGGGTTACTTTTTTTCTTACAGCTCTATAGTAGCTCTTTAGCAGGAGTCTTTCCTTGTTTTTTTATCGAGGCTTATAGATAGAATCCGACCGTCTTCAACGATAGCTCCGGCTTTAGTTCATTTATATATAATCCTTGAGTCTTGTCCCAATGGTATATTCAATACTTATTGGCGGCTATAGCTTAAGGCTATATCTATCTTATTAAACCTTTCGAATTTTGACCTTGAGGCTTTAGAGTAGTTTTTAAATGTATGCTTTTCAAAGTAGTTCTCAATTACGCTTCATACTTGAAATAAAGAAATGTTAAACTATTAAAAGCGTTAACGAATATAATCCGGTAACTCGAGGTTAATAGTACGTTTATATCTTCGAAACAAACCCCCCTTTAAGTAATTTTTATTACGTTATATACGAATGATGTAATTAACACGTCGTTCTTTACCGGAAACCGCATTAACTTTTCCAACGACGACGGCTCGGTTTTTTTTAACATTAATTACAATACCAGTGCCCTATTCGATAAAGGTTAAGGATTCAAATATAAGCTCTTTAATTAACCGGTTAAGTTTTTTGATATCAAGTTACAATTTCCTATATAAAAACTTTTAATGTTACGTAAATTAAGTAGGGACCAAAAGTTTATTAAAAGTAAAAAAGATTACATTTACGTTTTTTTTAACAATTAGAGGCCCTTGTAAAAACGTTATGACGAACTATTATGCCTATAGTAACGATGGCGGTACTAGCAACCCTGATACCTTTATAGCTATGTTTCTTATCTATTATTACGATCTTAATACAGTTAAAGCTGTCATCTCTAGGCTTATGAATATGAAATAGGGAGTCCGTAAGCAGTTTTATATCTTTTTGTATACTTACGAGTTCTCTAGTAAACTTGTTATCTTACAAGAGGCTATTAACAATATATTAGATATTTCGTTGCCTTCCCTCGATATACTCTCGGATTATAATAAGTAGGTTGTTCGCGTCCAACTTATTAATAAGCAACTTTATAACTTTCGAATTTGGTACGGTAACGCCGGTTATACTCATGTTATTAGTACCGGAGGTGCTATAGGTAACAGGAATAGTAACGGCGGCGTACCTACTCGCAATAATTAGGGAGAAGTTATTATAAATAGTGTAAACGCCTTTCGAGCCGTTTTTAAGCGACGTGTTATTTGTGTTAATTGCTCAAAACTCTCCATCGTAAATACCTTAGGTTATATTTGTAGTATAACTTAGAATGTTATCGTATCTGTTCCAGCCTATCCGATTAATCGTAACGTTTAAATGGCTTTAACATTAAAGCTACTATAGGTATTTACCTTACCTCAGCTAAAGATTTTATTAATTTTTAAAAGGGAAAAGTGTGATTTTTTTACCTACAGGTATATGCGAGATAGTAAAACTATAATTGAACCCAGTAACTGATTCATTACTTTTGAATAAATTATCATTTATGGTAAATTTACTTTGTAATTTCGTTTTATTCATTCACGTTTTGGTTTAAATAGAGGTTGTAAATATCATTACATTTCAAATAAGTAGTGAACTAGTCTCTTAAATTTACCGCGTTTTCTAATCCTAACACAACGATTCGGCGAAGCCATATATTACGTACTTAATTCCACCTTATGGCTTATTTTTTTCTAACTTTTCCATCGTTTTCCTAGATAAATATCGACGTCAGATATAGGCCTATATCATTCTTTATTTATAATACAACGTTATTTTAAGTTAACCCTGAGTGAAATACCAATAGGTTACTTACGTCGTTTCGAAACATATATTATTCCTGGGACGAGCGGGTAATCATTACGTTTGGAAAGAAGGTCTTACGTCGATATAAAATGTACTTATAAGAGTAAGCGCCGCTACTTTTCACATTATCCTTCGAAAGGCCCGAAAGGATTACGTTGTTATTATGCGGCTCGACCCCATTTTTCTTAAAGATATTAATAAAGCGTTCGCCACAAAACCACTTCTTTTTATTAATGACAAGCTTTATGACGCCTTAAAAAGAATTCACGCTTTATTCGATTAAGCTCTTAAAATTAAGCTACCCACTAACCTTTCAAAAGCTAATTACAAAATCATCCTTCAAAACAATAATTAGGGTTAGCCTTTAGAGATCTCAAAAGACCTGTTATATAACATATCGCGAAAAAGTCTTTTCATTTAAAAACACGTTAATTTAGTTGCTTGACTAGAGTTATATTTATACGAATAGACCCTTAGTGGATGCAACCGTGCTTATTGTTGAAAAAACCGGTGTTGGCTTACATTTTTATATAAATTACCGTAAACTGAACATTATTAGAAAAGTAGACCGCTATGATTCCTGCTTATTGAAGAAAAGTTTACGAATATCTCTCAAGTTAGGTAATTTATTAAGATGGACTTTAAAGTCGTTTTTTTTTTTTCAAGTTTTGTATTAAGAAAAGCAAAACTACGTTTTGTATACATTTTAGATTTTTCAAATAACATGTTACTTTTTTCGGTCTTTTTGGTATACCAGTTACCATTTAACGATATATTAATAATTCGTTATACCACTTTTTCAATATTTTCTGCTTCGTTCATCACCACAATGTTTTAGTTAATTGAATAATACCCTTAATAATTTTAAAGTTTCGGTTTAATAGGTGGTAAACGTATTAAGGGTTATGAGCCTCAATTTCTATATATTAAAATATAAATTCAGTGTTTCAAAAACCATATACCTGAGATTCGTTATAAAGATTAACTTCAGCGTTTGTATAAACCCGAAGAAGTTACGCGTTATCCTGGAATAAGCGGCTTTTACGTTTGTATTTAAAGTAAAAGGGATTTTTGTATTTTTTGAATTTTATATATATTTCATTTGCGATTATTTTACGATTATTAGGCTTTGAATTCGACTAATTTAGAAAGGTATAGTTTTTCGTTAGAGACCCTAGGAAAACGATTTCGAACGGCTTAAGTTTAGCTTTCTCTTTAAACATGTTTTCGCTTGATGGGATTCCGACAGCAATACCTTTTTCAAATCCGATTGCTCTAACTCGACCTTGTGAGGCTGTTGACTTCGATGCGATAATGACGGTAACGTACGCCTTATAATATATTACTCTCGCCAATAACTGCCTACCGAGTATAATTAAGAAATTTACGATAAAGAATGATTTGGGATTATAAGTTGTTTAAAAGTGAAGAATGCGAAGTTTTGAGGTACGATTCGTATGTTTATTATTTTTATAAACTATAAAAACTTAAAGTATTTATAATTATACGACGGTTTTTCGAACAACAAATCTGTTAATTCGATTGCATTTCTTCATTTTCATTTGATCTAGTTCATCATAAAGGGGTCAATTATATATGACCCAATATATTATTTCGAAAAACCCAAAATATTGTAAAAAGCCTTTTAGATTTACGCCTTTCAAGCCGGGAACATTAACTTTTATATCTCGAATATGATTTCTTTAAACAATCTCCCCGCGTTTATGTTTTGGTTAAATATTATTAGCGAATGTTTGCTAATATTTTACGAACTTTTTACCAAAGTCAACTTTTAACGTAATTGGGACATCGTTATTACTTGCAAAATTACTTACCCCCGCTTAATTCTCGTAATACATATAGGCGATCGGAGTTTTCCTAACAATATTCGTATTAACGACGATTGATTATTTAAAGCTTCAATTTCGGAATATTTAGTAGGTGACGATAGCATTGCATGGTTTTGTAACTGTATTTGGGTACCCGTTTACGCACCGTTTACTACTACGTTAATATAAGTTATCTACAATCTACTTTTAAATTACTCCATAGGTTGCGATGCTACTACTATTACTCTTTTTAAAACGTACTTTTAGTCCGGGTTAAACCATGCGATCCGGCGGTTTTACCGAAGTTACGATGTTTAGAAATATGCTATCTATTAGAGATATCAAATAAAAGAGTTCTTTAAACTCTTACTGGTTTTTAAAAAACTTCAAAGTAATTTTTCATCGTTTTTATAGTTGAATATCTATTTAAATGTGCCTCCAACCTACGTTATCTTGTGGTTATTATAGATTGTTCAAGAAAAACTATTTCCTTTGAAGTTATAATAATTATAAATGTAGAAACTTATGTTACATGGTTTTTAAACTATTGCTGCCGATTTTGGGGATTTTTTGTTCGATTATTAATAATCGTGGTTTGAATTGAACAGGTAGGATTTAAAAAAGCCTTTACCATTTAACGGGTTTTAAATAACGCCTAAATACTGTATTTCATCCCGAAACCAATAAAGTTTCTAAATATGGTAATTAGGAAATTCCAAAGTACCTAAATTCCTCCTTTTGTTTATACTTAACTTAATTCAAATCGTTTATTACCCGGTTGTCAATTGGCGTTGAATAATAAGGATATAATTGCAAATAGTATTAATCCGTTCTTGTAACCTACGGTTACCACGTTGACTCTATATAACCCATATAACGCTACCTTATTATTTACAACGCTGAATTTTATAGCCGAGAATTTCGCTTAACGTATCCGCTATATTACAAAATTCGTATAAAACGTAATGACAGCTACGTAAAAATGTAAGGAAAAAGTCACTAATAAATAACATTTTTGGAACGATTTCTAGTTGGTAATAACGTCTAATTTCTGTTTGAAAACTATAAGATAAATATGTTTTCAAAAAACCTATGTTAAATTAATAATTAATATCATATAACACGTGGTATTGATTCCACGTTATCGAATTTAATGTTTCGGTAGGAAAATATTTCCAGTTCTGTATAGAGTAATTTATCCGAATTATTTCGGACCCGTTTTCGAGCTCACGAGCCCGCAAATATGAATTATTAGTCATCTATAGTATAGGAAACGACGGCGAAACAAACTTAAAATACCAAGTTTAAGATCATTTATGAATATGTAATAAACTTAAGGCAAATTTTTTGTGGTTTAACAACCCCCTAAAACGATAGGTATTAGTGGAATCAATGGGTTACGTACGTGAAATTTAAAAGTTCATTTCGAGCTTTTGAAATGCCGCGAACCTCGATGATTTCGAATTACGTTATAATTCGGTTCAATATAATGAATATTCTTTCTACCCACTTTATAGGCGGGTTTAAAATATAATATTTTGCGTTATTAAGAGACGTAAACTGTGGATATTACTATATATCCTGATAGATAGTATACATAAGTCAAGTATTGATGCACTGTATTTCAGGGTGCACTCTTGTAGGGTATATAATAACATGTCACGCTGCAGACTGCACTCTTGCAAGACGCAAAGTGCATCATGCATGGATCGGTCTAGAATGACTATACCAGACCGAGAGCAATGCGTGGATTGGTCTAGAAGAAGTATTCCAGAGTGATAAGCTCTGGGAGGAGGGCTTATAAGCCCTCACCTGTGGCGTACACCTCTGGATGCTTCTTCTTGACTTATCATCATCTTTTATACTACAAATACCAATCATCTTCATTACTCTTCTAAAGACCTGATTTCACGTGCATACTAAGGCGTGAGACCTTACCGATATAAACACTATTATTTCACGGGTACTAAATATAAACGTAACATTCATTAACGAAACTATCGATACTATTTATATATATTCTTGTACTTACCATCCTCTAAGCATTCAACTAGTAATTCTTGATGTATTTTGATTTTTTGGTTCAATTTATTTTAGATATGGTTTATCTTGTTATCAATACGTTTGGAAACCTTAATAAAGTATTCCATCGCCTTTCATTACGTTCCTTATCTGTTCATTAGCCGCAGAATTTATACTCACTCTTAACTTACTGATTTATCTAGAAATTACATTCCTTGTTTGAAAGCCATGCGGCCTATTGGTTACAGGACTGGATAAGGATAACAAGCATTAAAATTTCTCTATCAAGTGTATCAACTTTTCTCTACTTTATTCGATGAACTGTTATTACTTTTTTGGTGGCGACAACCTAGGTTTTTATATTATTCAATAGTTCGTTAATATTGAAAAATCGGGTTATAAACAAATAATTCAATTTGATTTTAAGTATCAAAGCTTAGATATACTTTATATTACTTTACGACTTTATTTATATTGGAGTTGAATTTTAAGGAAATTTACGTTTAATCAAAGCTACGACCCGTCGTGCCAATAAAATAAAGGCGGTAACGAACATTGGTATCTTACCGCTCGTTCATAGTTTCATAGCCGTTTAACTAATTTAATTGACAATTGATATTTTAATACAACTTTATGGAATCGTACGCCAGCTTATAAATAAATTCGAAACATATTTATTTGCTGGTTTTATCGAGGTACATATTGATGATACGAAGTGCAGAGACCTACAAGGTTATTAATAGGAATTAAGTAGCTTCAAAGTAAATATATTTACTTTTTTAATTTCCTTATTAACTGTAGTAACCAGTTACGGATTTTTTTTAAGGACCGTCAACGAAAAAAAACAAAAAGAAGACTTTTTGGATAAATAAAACGTGGCATGGAGATAATTTTTGTAGGTATAGCATGGTACTATTCGTGTGGGAGGGTGGTTCTAAAAGGGAAGTTTTGTATTTTTAGGAGAAAGGACTTACGAAATTATTCATAGAAAGGGCGGCAGCGGCGCCTTTGACACGGTACCAAGTTGTTCGATGACCTAAAACCTTTTATACAATGCTACGGCGTTCCAAGCTGCTTAGGAGCGGTTGTTTTCGCACCTGCCATACCTTTTAATTCGACAGAAACTTTTATCACCTTTCATACCATACCGTAAAGGCGGGGTGGGGGTGGAGAGGGATTAAGTCGGGAGGTAATATTATAAGCTAGTATCTAGACAAGTGGTTACCAGGGATCTAGCCCTAGTGGTTATCATCCACGCTCCTACGGTACTCTAAAGCTGCTTAGAAACTATACAGAAGCATCCTCTTACCAGTCACGTGACCAGGTTACTCATCTTTCTATAGCTCTGTAACAGCACTCTAACAGGAGTCTTTCTTTTCTTCTTCATCGACGATTATACACGGAATCTGACCGTCTTGAGCGACAACTCTGGCCTTAATCTCTTTACATTACCCTCGATATACATCCTCAAAAGGCACTTTTTAATGCTTGTTAAGGCAAGATTCAAAACCCAATATCAGTAGTATATATAATAATTTATGAAATTGGATGGAGGCACTAATTATATTTATAAGCGTATATTGTTTATATTGTATTATATTATGAATCAAATTGTATACATTGGTACTACATATAATATATAATGTAAAATATAATACAATATATTGTTTGAACTTGTAAAATAAACGAGAAATAACTTTTTATAAGAAAAACACGTACGCAATATAGAAAACTTCTTTGGTTTAAAGTAAGTAATAGTAACGTCTCATAAAAGAATACTTGGAAGGTATTTAATAGCTTCCATAGGTTGAAAATATTCATATCACTACATATACCTACTAATAAACTATTACAATACCAAATATCGCTAGAATACATCAAAACTAAATCTGAGATATAAACTTCAACTAATTCATTCAGAGAATGATTAATAATTTACAAAGTTATTATTTGTAGACAATGTAAACAAAAGAAATATATCGACTCAAAAACAATACGATTCGCATTTCATAGAAATGTTCGAATCAATTTATATACTTTATATGGTTAATGAGAAACCGTTTTAAAATTATCAGTAGGGTCTAAGTAATTGTTTATGTGAAACAACGCAAGTAGAAGAGTAATCAAAAGA
The DNA here is from genome assembly GCA_038502455.1 of Anisogramma anomala. NCBI lineage: Eukaryota > Fungi > Ascomycota > Sordariomycetes > Diaporthales > Gnomoniaceae > Anisogramma > Anisogramma anomala. The sequence continues at coordinate 25,376,912 of JASMMZ010000005.1, read as the reverse complement.
TGATTGGTATTGTAGTAAAGTAAGTCAAGATGTTGATCCAGAAGAAGCATCCAGAGGTTTACACCACGGATGAGGACTTATAAGTCTTCCACCCAAAGCGTGTCATTCTGGAATACTCTTTTTAAACCAATCTATCCATTGCCATCGGCCTGAAATAACTATTTTAGACCGACCTATGTATGATGTACTTTGCGTCTTGCAAAAGTGCAGTTTGTAGCGTGACATGTTACCGTGCATCTTGTAGTAATGCACCCTGCAATACAGTGTACTGTTACTTCGCTTATATATACTATTTATGAGGGTATATAGTAATATTTACACAGGCAGTCTTTTTTTTTTCCTTGTATACTTCATACCTATAGCCTAATAGTGATAGTGTTGTTTGTAGTATTAATTATAATAGGTCCAAATCAGTAGTTTCTATAGTAATAGTGTTGTTTCTGTATTGATCGGAAAAGGTCCAAATTAATAGTTTCTGTAGTAATAGTTTTGTTTTCGTGTTAATCGTAAAAAGTCTAAATTAGCAAGTTCGGCTAAGATCAGTAAAGTTTAGCCGAGGTGGTGATTGTATTTCGGGTTTGGTTCGTATAGTTAAATGAAGGCGATATAGTTAGTAATAGTATCTTTGTGTTGTTTTTGATATGTGTAGCTGCGTAGTGGTAATTACGTAGCGGTAATTACGTAGGGGTAATTACTTAATTACGTGTTGAGTTAGTATAAAAATATGTAACTTTATTGGTTTAGGCAAACTTTCTTTTTTACTTTGCCAAAAGCATGTAGTCTAAGCAGATGTAAGTCCCCTATTCCAATTTAATCCCTGTTCTCCTTAAGTAAATCAAGTCGATTCTCGTTTGACTTTTGTTTTTTGGGGTTAAACAAACTATTTTTATAGGTAGGTTACTTAACCATTATCTATTACTTACCTTGTTAAACAAATGCCGCATAAAAATCGGATCGTGAAGCACCGCCTAACACGAGAGCATTGGCGCTTTACCGCCGCCGTAGCCGTTATAGCCGCCACCTCTAATATTACTACTATCACTAGTAGCAGCCCGCCTTTAACATGCATAATCTCTTCCATTACCGTCACGTCGCCCGCCCCTATCATCCTGCTCGCCGCCATACCGCCAATTTCCGCCGCCGCCACATCGCCTAACCTCGCCGCCTTTACGTCACTTAGCCTAGTTGCCGCTTTCGCCTCGGCTTTCCCCGCCGTCGCCGCGTCGACCTCCCTTTCCTCTTCCTCTTCCTCCCTCTTTTCCAGCTCGAGGGAAGAGTAGGAGGCTTTTAAGGTCATAAACTTTACCCTTTCCCTACAGGTCAAGACCCTATTACCGGTAGGAGCCCCTTTACGCTGTAAGCGTAACCTGGCATAGTTGCGTTAGGGTATATATAACTTAAGTCCTTCATTCGTAAACTTTTAATTCCCTTTTCTGTAAATAAAAAGCACGAGGCGAATCTCCTCCACCGCCTCGAGCTTCGTATCGTTAGAGTACGCTATAAGGACTCTTTAACGCGCCAATCGTTAAAGAGACGTACTCGGGTCCGTAGCTTTATACCTCTAATAAATAGGCTCTACGTATCGTATATCGCGTCCACGGCCGCGGGTAAGTTTATTAGCGATTGTTATGAAAGCGGGAGCCGTTCGCCGCGTTGCCACCATTACGAACCGACTTATAGCTTATGAGTTTCCTTTTCTATGGTTCTAGAGCCATAGGCCAAAGCTATATTATGGGCCTGTCAACTTTTTAGTGAGTTTAAACCGAATTTTCAAAATAACTTCTGGTAAAAATATACTTTTAAGACTATCTGAAAAACAAATCATCATAAATAACTAAAACAAACCGATATTAATTATTAGTAGGCGTTAACTAGCGGACCAGAGAGACGGCAGTCGACGTCATCGCTTGAACATGGGGTTTACGTATGTATTATATAGGCGAGTTCGTCGATGTTATTACACGTCGTCACGAAAAGGGTAATCCCTCTCCTATACCTTTTCCTAAAGGTATAACTAATAAGGTATAGGGTTACATTTTTGTTATCGTTAGTAACGTTGTTAACAGTGATAACGGTAATGTTAATATAAAGTAGGAAAGTGACAGGGAGGACGGTAAGGACGCGACGATATTATTCTTTTCCTTTAGTAATGGATAAATACCCCCGAGGCCGGGCCAACGTATCCGACTTTAGTGTAATACGTTACAAAGAGATTTGATAGCTTTCTATAAAACAAATATTTGAAATGATAAACGTGATTTATATTGTTATGATATGAAGAAAAAAACAAAGAAGGAAAAATTTATAAATCGGCGCAAATAGACGTATGTAATAAAGATAAAATCGTCAGTTACGGTGAATGATTCGTTTAAATAAAGGTAAATCGTAAATCGGTGCGAATAATATAAAACGAGCCGCTTTAGTGGATAATTAGTTTATTATGTTGGTAAACCCTTTTTAATAACTCTAATTAATAGTATTCTTGTCGATATAAGTGTTTTTAGGGTTTCGTTTGGTGTAATTTTGGTTATCGTATCCGTTAAGTTGAATTTTCCGTTAATTTATCTTATTTTTTCGATTTTACGGCGTTTATAAGACTTGCGTAACGTTATAATATCGATCATTAAACGTTTTTCATTCGTAATACCTAAGTTGACTTGGTACTCATAAAGCGAAAAAGAATTAGTATATACGATAAGAGGAATAAGGTGTAAACTAAGGTTGAAAACAATTATCCGAACTGTTATCGTTATAGTAATGTCCAAATTGAAGCCGTTAACCATGTTATAGATTTCGAAAGCCAGGACGCTTCGCATAACCCTTTTATATTTAGTAAAGCTTTAATAAATAATGTTTCTTCGAAGCGTAAAGCCGTTTCAGGCCGGTGATTTGTTGCTAAAGATTAGTATAATGATCACACTATATACCTGTAAGTAAATAGAAGGTGTCAGAGGGTTTATATTAGCAGTAAGGTAGTAGAGGTAACAAAGGTGCAATATCAAGAAGATGTTCGTTCGTGATATAGGATGATCATTAGCCATTAGGCTATTCAAATATGTAGACTGAATACTTAGATTGACAACTGAAGAGCTATGAAGGAAATACTATCTATGTGGTGTTGACCGTGTCCTTATATCCTATGGCCTTCATACTATCTTCAATACTGAGGCTCACCGGTGCTCACTAAAGCTTAATGAGCACTTGTGATCTAGATAACCCTAACCCTGGAGAGTTGCCTAGTCTTGTGCTGACAAAGAGATGTTCCCTGTCTGATGTGTTGGACTTCAGGCTCTCGGTAGCTCAGCTGCATGCTAGCCTGTTTCCTGACCCGCCAATGTGCTTAAGTCATAACAATTAGGACGAAAACTATTTATAAGTTATAGTCGTTATTATTAACGAAGAAGTTGTAAGTAAAAATAAATAGCTTTGTAATACATATATCTAATAGAATAAATTATAAGTCGCGTTTTCAATTATGTATTTAATTCGAAAGACGTTTGTTAAACGTTTTATATATATTGTCCGTCGAATTAGTTTAGTATTGTACGACGATAAAGAAGTTAAATACTGTTTTTAATTATGCTATAAAAGTAACTTAAGCGCCATATATACGTTAACATTGGTATTCATCAGCTCGTTTTACGTTATCTAAGGTAACGAGTATAATTTTGCCTAGCTTTTCTTTTTGCGTAAGTATTAAAATGCCGTTTCAAAGGGTAATCGTGGTATTATTACAGCCTATTACATTGTTTTTTATCAGGAACAACTTGAGATTGGCTTTTAAACCAGCTTTTAGAAGTTTCCTCTTTTAAGATGCGGAAAACAAAGAGTTAAATAGTGTTAAGATATCGTTTATCTATATACCCATTAATATAAAGCCCTTCGAGCAGGTCATTAATATTAATAGGTACGGGTCGAAAGATAAGCTGGTTATTCCGAAACGTTTTTTTTAATTCCCTTAATAAGTGTTGTATTTGTAAATAATAACTTCAGTTAAGCCGTAGAGTGGTTTTAAAATATATAAGATCGTTTTAGGTAGGTGATATTACCTGACGTTTTGAGTATGTAAACGTAAATCCGTCGTTTTAATAGTTTTTTGATTTGTATGTAGGTCTAGGTTATAGGGCGAAGTTTAATATATAGGTTATATAAATTGTTAAAAGAGGTCGCGAATGGAAAAATAAAACGATAGTTAGCCCATTTGAATATAGGTAATTAAGTTATAATATCTTTTTTGTCTTTATTGTTATAGTCTTTTATAATTAGACAGGTTTTTTAAGGATTTTCGGCTTTATCTTTAATTTTGTAGATCAAGTAGGTTGAGAAGATTTTGTATTCGGCATAAACAGCTAGGTTAAAACATTTAAAGTTAAATACGCCTTATTCGATAAAGGCTGAGATTTCAGTTTGAGTAAATTATACGAATAGAGCATTTGGGGTAGGGATAATGCTTTTTTAACGTTGTTTTAGGCTGAGCTCGTTGTTTTCCATTTCCTTTTACATGATACAGGAGTTCGTAGCAAAGTTCCTAAGGCGTTTTTTAGTCTTAAAGCTGAGGGAGCGTTTTTGATGTCGATATTTTAGCGGGTTTAGTATAGATATACCGATTTTGTTTAGTGAGGTCGGGTTAGTTTCTCGTTTTAAGGGTAAGGTTAGAGTTAAGGTCGGTTTGAATTCTTCTTTCTAGGCGTTTTTTCTTTATAGGCGGTTTTGCTTGTCCTATGCGTTTGGGCTGTTTTTTTCTTCACCTCCCTTTTATATTTCCGTATTATTGTTTAACGAAACGAATTCGTTTTGTTTGGTTAATTAACTAGCAAATTCTAGCCCCTAAATCCGTTGATTCTTGAAGGGATGATTTATTAATCCTTTCATTTTTAAATTAAAGCTTTAGATTATAATGGTAGGTCTAATACGTCAGTTTTATATGCATTATGTTTCTTAGCTAGCGCCCTGTATATTTTTTTTCACTTGTAGTAAGCGTATAACCGCTATATGTTTAGCTATAGTATTGGCCCTTTGTACTGAGAATAGTAATAGGGTAAAGGTTATGTGTATTTTCGGGTGGGTATTAAAGATAATGAGCGTAGGGATAAGCCTATTTGGACCAAAAGTGTTATTAACGGCGTTAACCATTATTTAAAAGATAGAATTTTTGGAATTAATACACATTAGTTTTTCTGCTAGTATTATATACGCTTTTTTTAGAGGTTTATGGCATCGTTTACTCTTTTCAATAACCTATAGGGATTTTACTAAGATTTGTTTTTATTCGTTACTGGTTATCCGAGCTTTCGTACGTTATTCGTTAAAATCAAAATCCTTATCGGAGTCATACGTAATTTAGTTTAAAGGCTGAAGGTAAATATTCCATTAGAAATTAAAGAAAGCGTTTTAATAATTTAAAGTAAAAGCGTTTCGTATAAATATGGCGGTTTGGAATAATGTAACGGAATCGATGATGTGGAGAATAAGTTGGCTATCTAAATATATAATATTCATAATTACTTTGTATTCAAAGTTTATATCAGTTGAAAGGCAGAATTTGAACCGTCGTGAAGCTTATGAGTAAAGCTGGTATTTATAACATAACTTTTCGATGGTTTTGCGTACTTTTTTCCTATATTTTTATAGCCTATATCGTAAAGCAAACGTAAAAGACGTTTAGAAATTAGTTGTCCGAATCGTCGGTATAAAGCTCGTAATTTTCACTAAGTTAAATAAGTATCTTTAATTAAATATGTTTCCAGAAAGCATTATAAGTAGCCGAATTTTAACTTCAACGGTATGGATACGTTATCTAAGGCGCAGATAAGTTAATTGGTTATATTCCGAACATTAAATCTGATTTTTCTTATATTAGCTGATAAAAGTAGAAATTCTCCTTTAAAATTTATTACGTAAAATTTGATCAATCCGGAACGCGTATTTATAACGATCGTTCCAAGCGACGTCGTTTTAACTTTATGAAATAAAACTTTTCGGGATTTTTTTTATTTAGTTTAACCAAAACTTCGGAAATTTCGTCTTAAGTACGTCAAATTGTCGTTTTTCGGCCGTCGAAATTTTGGTTACGTTAATATTAGGTATAATCCCTTGAAATCTGATTCCGTATTAATTAAAAAGGGTGAATTACGAAGTTATATTAACGTTAAGTACTTTGTTTACGTAATTCAGGCTTATAATAAATGAAAAGAAGGTATTTTATAAGCCGGTAAAATACGTTAGACGTTTTTATCGTTATAATTTAATAAGTAGGTATCGTTTTATTTAAGGTCGTCTTTTTCAAATGAATTTTCGTAGGTATATACATCGAATCCGTTATTTATACCTTCGTATTAGGCTACTTATATTATAAAATTGGTTTCACTCTGATCCTTAAAATTATATTCGACTCAAAACTATTGTTTAATTCGAATTTGTTTGTGGGCGGAGTGGTTTGTAAACTAGCAGTCGACTTTTTTGTATACGATACACCGCTTTTACAAACTTATAACGCGCCGTATATCTTTTTGGAAGTATTATTATAATTTAGGTATATTTTTCCCATTTTCGAACGATCGTCCCTATTTTTTGGTGTTAGGGTTTACTTCTTAATATTTGTATTTTAAGCCCTTATTTTGTCTCAAGTTAACCTTAAATCTCTGGTTTAAAACATAGTAAATTGTTTCAGTAAGGTTTGTTTTGGTAATTTAAACTTTACTTTTGGTTTTATCAGCTACGAATACTAATTCGAGGCTTATTTGTCGGTGTATGAAGGTTTCGAACGATGTTTTAAGGCTTGTACAAAAGGCTTTCAAGTCTTTTTCTAGTTTTTAAAAATGTAAGGTCAAAATCCGGGTTTTTACGGCAAGCCTTTGTTACTATTTGAATAAATAATTTGTTGTCTTTATATTTCGGTCCATAGACTATTTAACACTTTCGGAACTTCGTTAATAGGGTGGTAAAGATTCCATAGTGATCTTTATTGGTATTTTCATGTTTTTTTTTTTTTTTTTTTTTTTTTTTTTTGCAAATTCTCACGTTTTACTAGTTTAGGTCTTATCGTATAGCCCGTAATTAATTTCGATATTAAAGTAGAATTTAAGGCGGTTATGGTATTCGACGAATGTATCTACTTGTTTAAAATGGTATATATACTATTCTTTAGCTTGTCCCAAGAATATACTAGGTAAAATAACGTGGAATTATAATAGGTTAATATTTAGTTTTTTATATATGTTTAGTATAATTCGTATCTTGTTATTTAATACGTCTTACGGCTCACTGTTGTAATTATCATTCCTTTTCGTTAACTTGGTAAAGTTAGTTAACTTTATAGAGTCGCTTTTATCTGCGAGAAAGTGATGTAGTGAGAGGTTACAGTAGGGGTCGTGGTTAAAGGGCATTGGTTCGTACGGCACGTATTAGCGTTTTACACCGCTTATTACCTCTTGGGTCCGGGTGTTTTCCGTATTCCGGACGATTATTATTTTCAAAAACGGGTTGTTATTTGTGTTTCGATTGATTCTGTTATGGCGAAGCGGGTTGTTTCCAATGTTCAGGGTGTTTTTTTTTGTATCGGTTTAAAGTTACGTTTTAGGGAGGTTTCGTATTCGACCTTCGTTGTAGATAATCGTTGCGGTTCCTTTTTTTTTTTTTTTTTTTTTTTTNTTTTTTTTTTTTTTTTTTTTTTTTTTTTTTTTTTTTTGCTGAGTTTTCTATTTTTATTCTTCGTCGAGTGTCTAGTCTTCACGAACTCCATATTCTAACTTGTGGTGGTTTTTTATAACGGTTTACAGCCTTAATAAGGGTTTTTTTTGCCTCTATATATAAAATTCTTTTACTAATTTTTCTTTTACGTTTTTTTAATCCGTTTATTTGGGTATATATATAAGTTAGGTTGTTTTAAATAGGGATTTTATGATGCGGCTGTTACTTTTACCCAGTTCATTAATATTTTTGCTTCTTAATTATTTCCGTAGGACTCTTACTATCGTTTTATCTATTATTTTATACATATCTAGCGTTTATTCCGTAAATTCTTCCGTAAAGTCCTGGAATAGTTCGCGTCTTTTAATGTCAGTACTGTAGTAGTTGAAGATTATATTCGTAGCATATATATTTTCCGTATAAGTATTAAAGCTTTGTATTTAAACCTCTTTTTTATTATCCTAAAGGTTAAGGTCCAAATAGTTAATGATAATATTTCGAAACAACGTGTATATAAAGGAGTAATCCATATAATCGTTAGCCTTTATTAAATCTATTACTAATATAACTATTATAAGTACGTAAAAGGCAATTCATATATAATTTAATGTGGTTTTCAGGTCTAGATAACGTGGTAAATGTAAAATAGAATAAAATAATGAAAGCTTGCTAAATAAAATTCATTAGCATTTGTTAACGTAAATTTTTTTTAAACGATATGTAAGAAAGGTGTAATTAGAAACTATTTAAGCGTTTAAAATTAATTTTATTAATGTTAGTAACGTTATATTAGCTAAGAAGATAATGAAACTTAAAAAGTTGTAAGTACTAAACTTAAAATACATAAACCGAATGTAGAAAAACTTCAAATAAACAGGGCTAATATGGGAAATTGGGCGAGGTAATGGAAATATCGAGTTATTGTACGCTCCGGTGTACGTTGGTTTGTCTGTATTGACGTGTTGTAACAAAACTTAATAAAGGGAGTCGGTTGATTACTTGTTATATAACCAATTTTAGTGGGGCGATCGGGTTGTTTGTTTACGTATAACCGATTTTGGCTTTGCTAAAACGAGTGGTTCGTAAAAATCAGATAGGTTTTAACGATAGGTTCCGAAATTTGGTAGTTTTAGCTTATTTAGCCTGATATCCGGTAGGTCCTAGTAAAAGGTTTCGAATCTTAGTGTTTTGGCTTACGTGGCTTAATACGTAATAAAAAGCCTTGGAATAAGGACATATGTTAATCGTTTAAAGCGTTAATATTAGTTGGCGGTTAATGGAACGAGGTTTACCTTTTGAGAGTTATACCAGATCTTATAATCTTGTAATTTTTCGGGGTTTTCGGTATTTACGCGTCATTTTATACTCACGTATGGTTCTTATAAGGCGTAGTGTTGAAGCACAGAAAATTGGTACCGTTATAGCATCCCGTTATAGGTATTTAATATATGTTTGTTTCTTTTTCCTAAGCTGTTTGTAGTCGACCAAGTCGGCTACTGATTAGTGTTGGTAGTGTCTAAGTACTTAATCACGTGAAATAAACGAGTAAAAAGGTAATTAAAAAATAATTGGTATTGTAGTAAAGTAAGTCAAAATGTTGATCCAGAAGAAGCATTTAGAGGTGTACGTCACAGGTGAGGGCTTATAAGTCCTCCATCTAGATCGTATCACTCTGGAATACTCCTTCTAAACCGATCCACGTATTGCCGTCGGCCTGAAATACCCATTCCAGATCGATCTATGCATGATACACTTTACGTCTTGCAAGAGTGCAGCCTGCAGCGTGATACATTACCGTGCACCCTGCAGGAATGCACTCTGCAATACAGTGAACTGCTACTCCACCTACGTATACTATCTATAAGGGTATATAGTAATATCCACCAAAATAATAATAAATTTTCTATACAACCAATTTTATGTTCCTGTTGGTAGGCCTTAGACGTTGCAACGTTGTCGATTCGATTGGTCGAAGTAACAGTAGTATTTCGTATTCAGATGGTGGATGTATTGTTCTAAGTTTGGCAGACCGCATGCCAGTCTGCATTGTAATTTGTATGGCTAATTGCTTGTCCCTTGCCTTAGAGTGAAGTGCAGCGTACTTCACTCGATTTACACCCAATGCGGTAAGTCCATACAAAGCAATACACTTTAACTTGTAGTATAGTTGACTTTACTATCAGTAAAGTTGACCTACTGTACTATATGTAATACTATTCCAACACTGGCGGCTTTTTAGTTTGTCCGCGTACATTAGTGTGGCTGATGATTTTTTTCCGGTTACCACTGAATTACCTCGTCAACTGGCTAGACCCCTATCAATTCCAGTAAACTACCATACAAAATTGCACCCAATTTCATGAAAATTGACCTTATTTGCTCCGTTACTCCGAGGTTCGAATTTATTGACTTCCATAAAAAGTTCCTTTATTACAGCCTTTCGTAACTTCAATTATGTTACTCAAACAGGATGCCATCCTTAATCCCCTAGTAGTCTTCCAATCTACCAGCACATCCTTGTCCGACGTCATGTGATTTGGGCTTTCCGGGCGGTTTATCTACATAGCCTTTAATACGTATTATTAGCTTATTTCTGTTTATAAACCTTTTCAAGGCTTTGTTTAGCGTAGCTTTTGTTATAGTATTTGTAAGATTATCTTTGCTATCGATTTATCGTAACTCCTTGATCTCCTTCTTTTCGTAGGCTTCACGAAGTGCTATTACGTCGATTATCAGGCGTTTTTTACTAGTGGTTCCGAGTTTTGGAAGGTATTCGAAAAGGCTTTTGAAGTCGGTACAAATTACTACTGGGATAGGAGGAATCCGTAATTGTCTGGTAATATGGTTAAAGGTTTCCTATAGTGTTTGCCCATATTAAAACCCGCCATTATACCGTAGACCTCCGAACCTAATACGTTTCGTATTTTTTTTTTATACTTAACAGAAGTTTAGCAAATTAGACTACTGATAATATTCAATTAATTTTCCCGCCTATTTTCGTTTACTAGGGTTTTTAAAAAAGCCAATTTATAAAGATAAGTAGGTGTTATTTGCAAAAAACTCGTTCATGAAGATTATTAGCTTAGCTTTTAAAAGGTTCATTAATATTATATTAATTTTACGATCAAAGTTTTGTATCTGTCACTTTAACCTTTTTTTTTAGTTGATCAAAGTTTTTATCCGTTAGTATTTATATTTGTATCGTAATAGATAAATTATATAAGGCTTTAAGTTAATATAAAGTGGTAATATAGTTACCCAGTATACATTATTTCAAGTACCGTTAAGCCTTAGCTTTATTAGTTTTGTCAATTGTTATGAAAATAACGATTGAACCCTTTTGGCTGAAGTTTAAACCGGTATTAACACCAAGTATACGGATTAAAGATATATTAAAGTTAAGTATGTTGTTTTCTGTTAACGTTGTTACCGTTTTACAATTTCAAAACTTAAAGTCCTTGATCGCTTACTATTTTATTCCAATAAAACCAGTCGTTTCGACGAAAAGAGTATCGTTAATTTACATACCTATTATATCGAAATCCTTCTTTTACCTTACTAATAAAAACGGATCGTATATTGAAAACTCTTTCGTTAGCCAAGATATAAAGTAGACTGATAGGTTAGATATTAGTAGATACCTACCTTGACTAATTTATACAATGATTCAACACACCGTATTATCGTTCCCCATAAGTAAATAATATGGAGTTCTTATAGTAATTTTAATAATGTAATCCTTTATAAATCCGTTGCTAACTATATGTAGGCTTACGTAATATCACAGTTATTAAGTGTAAACTTGCCTTTAATTCTAATTAGTAAACTTATTGTTAAGATAACTACTAAACGTTAGTTAATCTTTTAAATCATTAACGATTACGAAAATATTTGGTCATTACCTTTATCTCCGTATCCTTAAATAATTATCCGAAACTTTTTATACAGTCGCCCCGTAATTTTACCTTTAACCTTAGAGATAATCTTCGATTGAAAAATCGTAATATTCGGGTTTTAAAGGTTAAAATTAACCTTCGAGTTAAATTATATTACACCTTGAATTAGTAAACCGTTGATTTCGACCTTATCGTTTTCTTTAAAAGAGTTAGCAAAAGTTTTAATAATCACTTTTCATTATCCTTTTCTTTCCTATTTACCTAAGCAATATTATGAATACAGCCCGTTGTATATTTCTTTTCTTTAAATTTCCTCCTTTTCGGTGGTTATCCTCATTGGAGACGTTTTACCAATTTGTCGATAACAGGTAGGAAAGGTTCGTGTTAACTCGTTCGTTTAATATAGGAGTCTTTATCGTTAATAGCCCTAATATAAAGCTTAACCTGGGTAATTCGAAAAGATAAAGGACTGTTAGTAGTTTTAATACCTATTTTAAAATTTACTATATTTAATATCTTATACGACCCCTTTTATTTACCCGGCTCTCATTATACGAGGACTTTACTTTATAATAACAAAGTAAATACGTCGATTATTATAAGCCCATTTTTAATGTTAAGGGCGTTATTAACTTAACAGCGTGCCGATTCCCTTCGTAGTTCCCTTAAATCTTTACTATAGATTACAATACGTTTCTGGGTTCATGCCGAGGACGGAAATTCACTCGTTAAACTTGGGTATATTCCAAAGATTAAGAGCGTTAACACTAAGCCCTTAGGGCCTACGGTGTTATTAAGGCCTTTTACTTCCATTTATAAACGTGCTTCCGAATCTGCAAAACTTCCAATTTCTAACGTGAAGATACTATATGTATAGCGAAATATGATTTGTAACCTTTTAACCTTTTCAATGCTTTAATAAACTTTTACAGGTACCTATTTACATTAAATAACTATTATTTTAATATCTCCCTGAAATTCTGCCGCCGAAAAATTAATACCGATATCATAAACGACGACGTTAGGTAAAATTAGGTACGTATCAATCCATAATATCCTTAACGTTTTCCACGTATCCTTTACCGAAAAAGATTTTGAAATTTTGGCTTCATGAAAACAGGTTATAAATTTAACGACATATAAAACAGGTTTATTATTTAATTAAAATATGTTAATAAAAATCTTATAATTAAAGCTTTTATCGTCTTTGAAGATAAATTTAATTCTCATGGAGCTTAAATATATATTTGGTAATAGTCGTAAATCCCCTTCATATCTTTTAAGATAAAGTATTCCGCATCGTTACGCTTCATAGATTTTAGAACTTTGTATAATTTATTGATAACTAGGTAGTTAAAACGCCGGTATCGTTAATATATCTCTGGCTTGGTTAGTTTTAACATTACTATTTCCGAAGCTTAAGGATAAAACTATAAATACCCCTATTTAAAGGCGAGTAAAAACCTTTAGCCTTTTTTTAACAAATTCGTTTACGTTAACGTTTACGTTAACAACAAGAATTTTTATATCCTTTAAATGAAGTGAAAAAGGGGTAAGAGACTGAAAAATACAAAACGTAATTATTTTATTATCAGTTTATATTACCGTTATCCTTAGTAACGATCATTATTCGCCTAAGGCAAAACTCAGTTTATCCTTATTAATATCGTATCGACTAATCTTAGTAATTATAATATTTTCCCTTTGTAATATTATATATTGCGAATAGCCTCCTATTAAATACATTGCTGCCCAAGTATTTAATATAATACCTTAAAACGTATAATCCGTATAACGATCGCGAAGATTAAAAGTATATAAGAGGTTAAGGGTATATTTAAGGCAAAGGTAAAAGTTTTTACTATTTAAAAGGTATAAAAAGGTATAATCGGCTAATTACTAGGCTACCGTATCAAAAATGATATCTTAGTACTATTAAATTTACTTATAGGCGTTAAAGACTTTAGTTAACTTATCGCCTTTAATATTGACCACCCAATCTAAGTAATATTATTTCGAAATAGTAAGGTATTTGACGTGATATATTATTTTATTATTATTACGTTCGGTGGGAGAGTGATGAGTTAACTAGTACCCGGTCTTCCTATAAATTTAATTTTTTTTACCACTATTACGACGATAGTATTTAGGGTTAATAGCTTCGCCTAAATCTTATTAACGTTAAATTAAATATTGTTTTTAATTTGGAGTCGTGGTTAATAAACTTAACCTTAGGCGTTATAGACACCTGTATTTACGGTCCATGTAATTAACCATCGCTAGGTTTTTCATATTTACGTTAAGGACGTTGCCGGTTTGGGAATATATACCAAGCGAGTTTGGTATACGTAGTATTACGGTGGCGAACAAAAAGTGTAGCCAGCTAAAAAAATCTTTACAAATGTTATCCAAACGTTATAGGGCGTATTCGAACTTGTTAATACCGATAACAGCTACCTGTACCTATTCGAAAAGTATAACTTTACTAACGTGGATTTTCCCCATAGCATTTAATATATTTTCAGCTTATTAAATATTTCATTGAAAAAATCCATTGGTAATTCCTCCGTTTTTTTCATTATTATTGTTATAGTTTATCGCGTAATAGTTTAATTTATATGGTATTATGTAAAGTAGACGTCGTGTTCGAAGTAACTCTTTATGTTATCATAAATCTTGCGAAATATAGTGGTATTTGTTAAAAAGTTTTAATAGTAATCTTTGGCGTAACCTATAAGGATTTCGGGAAATAGTAAGTGAAAACTAGTAAATAAAATTTCTATCTACTTGTAAATATTTAGGAAAGGTATTATCTAGGTATCGAAAAGTTTGTAAGGCTTTTCGTTATACTTTTTTGTATCATTCCAAGTTTTAGCGAAATATGTTATTAATTTATAATTAATATTAACTATCCTGATAAGTCTTAGGAGAAGTTTTCAATTATTATCCTAGGCTTAACTAGTATTTCATAACAACTTAAATTTTAAAGGTTTCGAGGAACGGTATTAAAGTTAATTGCTAGTCTCCTGACCCGATAGGTAAAATCCTATAATATGGTTTATTGTAGGTTCGCGCGCGTAGGTATATTTATAAGGAAAAGGTTTTTAAGGTTATTAGTGGTGGACTTACTAAAAGATGATAGGTACTGAAAGGTTTTAGAAAATCTAACAATCTCATTTAATTAACTAATGTAAAGCGCCAACGTTAATACCTTTAGCCGTGGTAAAGGTCGCTACTTCGTGCGCTTTACCGCCGCCAAAGATATACTTCGCATTATCACATAATGGTACTAAACTGCCAATCAGGTTAACAGGTTCCCTATCGCTAATACGTAAAAATATTTAACTTAGCTAAGGGTGTAAAGGAGATCCTTTAAAGCGTGTATATAGGCGTTAAGGTTTATTAACAGCTTTGACTTTATCCTAAGAGTCCTATAGATATTCCTCAAGCTAGGTTAACTTAAAATAAAATTCTGTCATTCCCTTTAAAGCCCTATCTGATATATAAATACCATGCCTCTTAACTTCCGTCCTTAACTTAGCTTTAATGTGACGTTAAATCTTTTTCCATATATCTGGTATCTAGTGGTTAAAAAACTCACGAAAGTTTTGAAAAGCGTTAGCATTGCAGCCAAACTCTTTACCGGCGTTAAATTCGAGGATGTACTGGCCAATATAATTGGTTAGGTAAGCTTCATCAAAGGTCTCATCAACGTCCGTGATCCAGAGTTATTCGTCATCAAACTTGATAAAAACAGTTCCGAACGCTTTAATTACTTATTTCTTGATAGGGTTAATAATATCCTTAAACTAAGCGCTAGGAGAAGATATTTTAATAGGCGTGTAGGGTGAGGAACTTGGTGATCTTAAGTATATGAACTTGGTGTTTTAGGTTAAAGTTGCATAGAAACTTAGCGATTTAGTATAGAGTTGTATAATGTGACGTAAAGTCGTGTAGGAACTTAGCGACTTAGCAAAAGGTTGCGCAACGTAACTTTCTTGTCGCGACTTAGTGTTTTCCCTTAAAGTAGAAAACTTGACGATTAAAGTGACGTAGGGAGTAAAAAGAGTAAATTATAGGCAAAAGTTTAGTATAAAGGGTAAGGTCAAAGGTCTTTAGTTATTAGTGGAGGTCGAAGGTTGTTGTTTTATCGTAAGGACTTAGTCGTTTTCGTAGTAGTAATACTTACAATAATACTAACTTAACCGTTTGTTAACTGGCCGTAATTTAAAGTCTCAACGTTTTTCTTCAAAAAAGATCAACAAAGATTTCTTAGTATTTTCGATAACAATACCGTCGCTTACTTTCAGATTGCCGTTGAAAAACTAATGAAACCCAAAAATCTTCTCTGTTTTCCTTCCATTGAAAGACTGACGCATTTCTAATAAAGGTCGTTTGCAAAAATCTTTCTTATACACTAACGATAAACGCAGAGTGACCAGAAAGTAGCTTCTTCATCTATTTAGCTTATCTGTGTTTAACCTAATAGGCAAGCACTAATCAGTATTGGTAAGCCTTAGACGTTACAACGTTATCGATTCGATTAGTCGAAGTAACAGTATTATTGCACAGTCAGATGTTGGATGTATTGTTCTAGGTTTGGCAGACCGCTAGCTGGTCTGCACTGTACTTTATATAGCCAATTGCTTTGCCCGTACCCTAGAGTGAAGTGCAGTGTACTGCACTCGACTTACACCCAATGCGGTAAGTCAGCACAAAGTAATACACTCAACTTGCAGTACAGTCAACTTTACTGTCAGTATAGTTGAACTACTACACTGCATGTAATACTATTCTAACAGTTCAATGATTTGAAATAACAACACCGTTATAAGAATATATTCCAATGAAAATTGGTATAAAATGTTTTATAGAATATCAAATGGTAATTGTTTATAAATTTTTAAAAACAATACAATTGGTGAAGAATTGCCAAAAACTTATAATTGAATAATTTCCACTAAATTCAATCGTAATTATTGTAGAAATAAAATTCTAAATAATTTGCCACCTACTTCATATGTTATGGTTTAATGAACGATAGTAAGCCAAGTAAGTGACAAATAATGTGAACAATTGAGATACTGTGGAAAACTAGAGAAATATATAGCGGTTCTCAACACAGGTCCTATGTATATAGTCCGTCGTTACATTCCTTTCCACGTTGAGCCTGCAAACCGTACCCGAACTACACCCAATTCGAGTACCATACGTGTACCCTCTATTACATCAATATCTATATAAAGTATGAACTCAATGGCTCATAGCTAAAATCTAGAACATGTCTCCCCTTTATAATATAAAACGTAAAGTTATAATTCTAGGTACATAGTTATAAATCTGGGTGGAAATCTTATATAAATCTGGTGCGAATAGGATTCGAATTATATAACATTATAAATTAGCCTTACATGCACTTCTAGTAAACCATCTGCATTTGTAAACGACTTTAACGTAAGTCTTGATTTTCTATGATTTCTTTTTATTTTCTTTTTCAAAATTCGTAATTTTTGATACAATTCTCTCCCCTTTTTTTACCACTAACGAAATACATATCAATTATGATAATAATATTGTCTTCACCAGTCACATAAATTAATATATCTCATATTTCAAAAGAAAAGAAAATATATAAGAGTGTTATTGGAAAACTTGATAATAATAATAAACCTATTTATAATATAAGTTATTTATCTCCTTTCAACACCCTTCATTTTAACAAATATATATAACCTATCTACACTATAGTAGACCTCATAGTCTTCAGCGATAATAATAAAGAAAACGAACTTTTCTTCTATAAGTTTTAAAAAACTAAATGTTTTATATTAACCGTTAAGTAAAATTCGATATACAGCTAAAATACGCGGATGTATACTGCATGTAATGTTGCTTTATGTAATCGAAAGCTTATAATAAGAGGACTTAATTTTCCCTAATTTCATTCCTTGGAATTTGAAAAAATATCAATACAAATTTCGTTTTTATAATAAATTTAAAAGCCGTATTTACTAACGGCTTCTCTTTGTCTATGCGCTCTTTTACAGCAACTTGTAAACATTTCCCAAACCCACGACTATATACTTTCCGTTGTCTAGAAACGCAACAGTAATATACTGGACTGTTGTCTTATTTTCGCCGGCGTCTTTTGTAACCTAATTAATCAATTCATACGCCTTCGGAATATCGTCTAAGACTACGGGATACCCATTATAATAGCTATTCAGACAACAATGTCACGATCGATACGCTCCTGCCCTGCCCTCCTTAATACGCTCGCCTCCTCTACCACCCCACTGACCCCCCCGTACCCTACAGTGAAGTGAATCATACTGCGCTTGACTTATACCCAATGCGGTAGGTACGCACAAAGCAATGCACTTGCAGTATAGTTAACTTTACTTATGGTAAAGTTGATCTACTGCTCTGCATGTAATACTATTCAACAATCGTATTATATCAACCAGATATTTTAATCTACAAATTATTTGTATAATCCGTTCTTAACTTAGGTAATAATGAAAACCAAGTTTAAGTTAGTTTCAAAAATACATACGAAGGAAGGTGTTTCATAGACGCAAGTTTAACCAAATTGACGAAAAATACAAAATATTAAGCAGAAATATCCAAAAACATATTCTATGTATTCAAAACACATGTAATATAATATCAATTATGAAATTAATTGAAATTTTAATTGAAAAGATTTGTTATAATATTACTTAAATTAAAATAAATTCAATTACATTTTTAATATTGTTTAGCTGGGAGACGCCATTTATGTATTGTTTTTTTTAATTATTATTAAACTTATATTAGAACAACTTCAATAAATTAAGTATTTTTATATAAATGGACTAAAAACGTCAAGGCTCATCGAATAGGATAGGTTAGAAGTTTTGTATCTCTATATACCCAATAAATTAGGAATACTTGGTACTTTCTGACCAGTTCATTTGTATGAAACCTCATTAACATCCATTTCCAGTTATTTAATATGAATTCGTATACTGGTATATATAATATCTAGTGAAATAACTAAAAAGCAACGGTAATCCGTAGATACTTTTAAAAATTTAGAATTACCCGATTGTTACCGTCATTCATTCAAAATAATATACCATCAATAAAAGTGTTTAACTTTAACTAAAGAGTACAAAGTTATTTAAAAGGTATTTACTTGATCCGAATCACAATTGTCAATGATGAATGTAAGGAATTTATGAAATCACCACCGTATATTTCGAAAACGTTCTATATACATAGTAACATTTATAAACTATATTATTTACAATTGAACGAATTTGAACCATCTATTTATAAAACCTTATAGATATCATAGGTTGTTGTGAGTCATAAGTGAATTTACTATAAATTCGATAAAATATTCAATTAATAATGATTTGGAATGTGTAAAAATATTGATATCGGTCTGAATACCTACGCTCATCGTTATCATAAAACAAAATAATTTTTCTCCTTCACTAAGAAATTGGATTTTTTAAATTTCAAATCTAATCTGTTTTTATAACAAGCTTAAATGACTTCGTTAACCTTAATTATGTAATCTTTCATTCAAATAGAAAAATGAAACCAAACATTCGTATAAATTAGTCGAAATGAAGTAGCTCAGAATATCCGATATTATATTATTAATATAACGTTAGACAATCGTTAAGGTCTATTTTAGCTTCAAAAGAAAAATTTACCTTTCGAACAAGCTACAACAAATACGAAAAACCATCAACTCTTCGTATTGAAATAGAATTTTTATACAATTAAACGTTACTTGAGTATCTAACTTTATTTGCTATATTAGTTTGGATAACGTACGTAAAACTTTGTTAATGAGAGGTAGGGGGAAAAGATATTACTCGGTAATTTTATTTAAGACCCGATAATTAACGTAAAATCCAACCCTCCCCCCCTAACTTTCAAATCAATAAGATCGACGTTGCGACCGATTAAGAATTCACTTGTATGTTATGACCCAAGAATAAACTGCAGGTTATGAAATAGGCCAACAGTTGGCTGCGCCATTAAGAGTCTGATGTCCAACACTTCAAGCAGGGAATATCTCTTATGTAAGCAACACAGGGTTAGGGTTAGCCGATAGATTGCTTGGATAGCAAAGCAATCCAGCAGATCTATGGATTGCTAGGATAGCAAAACGATCCAAACAATCCAGTACTGAAGATGGTATGAAGGCCATAGGATAAAAGGACACGGTTATCACCACATAGATAGAATTTACTTCATAGCTCTTCAGTTGTCAATCTAAGTATTCAGTCTACACATCTGAATAGCCTCACGGCTTTTAATCATTACTTGCACGGTTGCGATATTATTGACTCAGCACCTCTGCTACCTTCTTAATAACATAAAACCTCTGATACCTTCTATATACTCACAGGTATTTAGTGTGATCATTACACTGTACTTAAACCTTATTTATAAACCCGATAACTAAACTCCAAGCCTTTTGTAATTGATTACATAATACCAAGTATAAAATCCTCCATAATCTATCTAGTAAAGATTTATTCTATTTTTGGTTAATATAGATTTAACGGTTGAACTTCCTCCAATACAACAATACAACCAACGCTTTTTGCTTATTAAATTAATTACAAATCTTTATTAATTCGGGAAAAAGGCGTGACCAATTTTTTCATCCTTTTGCTTCGTAATATTTAATGCCATTAACCATAAAATTCGCGTGATTTTATGAAATCTAATATTAAAAGTCAATTACTATTAATTACCAATATAGATATTCATCCACTGCAACTGTATTACAAGTTCAATAAAAACAACCCCTATAACATTTTCAATGTATTTCGGTTTAAAGCGTATTATTACAACATCAACTACTTGTCTTCATAAACTCTAAATTAGCAAACGATTCTTGCTGATATTGAAGCTAACTTATGAATGAAGTATCTACAAAACACCCGAATTAATATCACTCTATATTCTGGTAATAATATATGTTAATATCAAGCTCAGTCATTTATCGATATTTCTATAACATTTTACTATGTAAGTTATACATATATTCCGTCTTAAACTGAACACTACACCATAATTTCGAAAATGTAATATCTGAACTTACTATCACCTTCACTGCTATACCAATCGCTAGCTTATAACCTAAAAGAAATTATAGCCTCACCTGACTTAGATATTAGTAGCCCAATCGTAATT
The DNA here is from genome assembly GCA_038502455.1 of Anisogramma anomala. Taxonomy (NCBI): domain Eukaryota; kingdom Fungi; phylum Ascomycota; class Sordariomycetes; order Diaporthales; family Gnomoniaceae; genus Anisogramma; species Anisogramma anomala. Next base: position 25,356,120 of record JASMMZ010000005.1, on the reverse strand, counting down.
AAACATGTAAAAATAAAGAATATATTTTTGTTTACATATATCAAAATTGAATTCGATTGTATTTTAAATGATTTTTCAAATACGTCAATAAGGATATATAATAACATAACAAATTTATATTGAAATGTTAAGCTTTGCTTATGTACAATAATCGGGAACTTCCATCAACCTCTTTAAATTGAACTGCGTAAATCTATGTTGAGAATATAATCGGATGAATTTTAAAACCCTATTAAAAGTAATCCAACGAGTTACAACGTAGGTAACACCCTATAACCTGTTTAGCTTAATACTCCTCCATTATTATTCTTATTACTAAACTTTCTCAATTCTAACTCTAAATAAAATAATCCGGTAATACACTTGAGGTTTAAACTAAAAAGATTTATCAGAGTTAACAACCGCAATTGGAGCGTTCATCTGTCAAATACATTTCAATTACGTTAACATCCGTTATCACTGTATTTCTATGCGGCCGTAATACTAGCGCGAAATCCGATCATTATCGTTTATAATGTCGTTATAAATTCAAGAACTTGCACTCGTTGGCGAATTCGCGATATTCAACTAAAGAAATGACACGATGAATATAATAAACACCTATTATAATAAATTAATTTTCGATATGTAAAAAACACATAGAAACAAAGTTAATTACATTTAACGGTTGAAAGACTACCCAAACCACTAACTTGAGCTAATAAAATGTCAAAGTTATTAAAGAACGGTGTTTTTAGGTTCTAATCAATTATAAATAATTCCTTGAATCCGAATAAAGCCTAATCTATTCAATAAGAATCGCCTAAAATAGCTTTAATAAATTGAAGAAACTTGGAAATATCGTATATTCCTTTGTACTCCTTGACCCTATCATAGTTAGTAATAACCTAAATAACAGTGAAAATATAATATACTCATACGTAAAAAACGTATACTATTTTTACCAGTCCATATTTTATCTGTTTTGAATATAAATTCAATCATTGAATTTGTCCGTGCCTAAATGCAATCTGATTTATGGAATGAATATTCATTATATTGTTTTTGAACGTCCGTAAATACATGAGAACTGTTTTGGGAAATAGTAAAGTTAACTTTGAATTACTTAATGTGACTAATCATATAAGCGAAATCACACATAAAAAAGGTACGAAGCGTCATGGTAAAAGTTGTACGTCTATTAAGACACAAAGGAAAATATTACTACAACTATTTCAATAGAGAGGTAATATAGCTTATTTCTTCCTAAAATCGAAATATATTGGCTTAAATTGGTTAAGTGAAGAGGGTTAAAGGGTATTTTCGTTGAATTAAAGGATTTTGTATTCGTCCAAGACCTATATTTCTGTATAAAGTTAAAATATAACGCCAAATCATTAATATCTGCTATTAATTCATCTATTATAAAGAATATCCCTCCAAAATAGTAAGAAGAGACCTTAATTGTATGTTATGATCTAACATACAATAGTTAACCAAGTAAATTCCCTATTGTATTAACGATTGAGGTACTATAAAGACTAGAGAAATTTATAGAGGTTTTCAACGTAGGTCCTATGTGCATGGTCCGCTACATGCCTTATTATGTGACTCCTGCGAACCGCACCCGGACCATACTTAGACCGGGTACCGTACGTATACCTTCTATTATGTGCATAGTCATATAGCCGATAAATTTATTGGCTAATAGCGTGAGTCCATAACATTATACATGATTTTACTTGATATTATAAAATTTGATCCATCGTTTTAAATATTGTAATTTATAATCCTAATGACTGTGTTTCTTCATGCTACATTACTAGACATCGTATTCCTATCCACTTGATTTCAGTTTCGTATTAGCCTCGTCAACAATAATACTATTTTTAACTTATAATTTCAAACATCTCCAATTTAAACTATATAATGATGAATATGGATAAATATAAGCTTGTTACCTCATTTCCAATCCTAATAAAATCTTTATTAAAGTACTTATTTCGATGTACTAACAATTTATACATTCAATTTTCTAGGTTTGATGTCGTCCCTTTTAGGTTTTATGAATCCTAAGCTATTTCAAGTATAGTATTGAAAGTATCCATTGTAATAAATTTCATAAAATCATTGACAACCCTAGTATACTTTCTAATTAAAGTTAAAGGATTGTGATAAAGTGTTATACTTTGAGTCTAGTAATTTATTTTATTTAACTTCATTCTCGCCGGCAGTTCATAGTTTATAACCATTCCATGAGAGTTTTTATATTCGCATATTTTAATTTTAAGCCTTACAGATTGAATATTACTAAGAATGTAATTTCAAAAACCTAGTTCATTTCTTACGCTCTGAATATTCTAGAAAATGAATAACCAGGTTATAAATTACATCGCACGGTCTATTGAGATAATTCCAACATTCAATTGAAATTTACATTGCAATTACATAATATTTGATAATAAACAAGTATATTAATACGTTTCATATTACTTGAACCCATAATAATGACAACAAACTTGTTTTTAACCCGTGTATCCATATAAATATTAATAGGTCTCAAATAAGTATTAGTAGTATAAAACTCCCGCTATACACAACAATCACATCTATGGTAGCCTCTTGTACCTTAACCTGAACCAATATCCTTATTACAAAAAAATTGAGTTTCGAGACTGTATATACGTTATGAGCTCTAATACCAAAAATTGCCTCCTTTAACTTGCTATCTCGTACAACTTCTAATTCCCTCCCTTTTAAACTTAAACTTGTATTAGTTTTGTTACTCACGTTTTAAATAGTAACAATTCGTTAACCTATAGCAAAAATGAATTCTCATGACTATTAAGCACCTTTTCAACTTATTATACAAGTTGACATCAGCAATAATTTAACAGCCAATGGAAATTTGATTATCTTAATAATAACATCTTTAAATACCATAATATTATGCTTCATAATTCCTTGAAAACTAGTTTAAAGTTTACATATAGTAGAAGCAACTCAATGAATAGCTACTTATTTGTAACTTTTTTCTACATCAAATTCAATGACAGCATTTATGTCCTCTAATATTATAAGAAATTTTTTAATCACACAACATTCAATTTTCATTTCATATTTTTCTTTGTTCCATGTTGTTTCAATGTATCTAACTAAATTATTCCTCGATTACTCTTCAACAGCTCCCTTTCAATTTTTTTGCGATACTTATTTTCTTCGTCAATTCGCATTTTTCGAATTTTTTTCTTTAGTCGCGTTGAACTGAATTTTTCGTAGTATTATTGCAACAACTTTTACTAACAATTTCTATTTCTACATGTAGTACCCAATATATATTAACATACTGGTTATTAATCAAGTAGTGTTAGTATATTCGAGGCCCTATACATTATTTTACACTTTCTTTTAAGCTTCCAAAAAAAAATCTCCTGAATTCTTAGAAGATTTCAAAACTTCTTAATTTTGGAATCCGATGGGAAAGTAAAATAAATTTTACTAACAGATGAATAATTAACATATACCTCCAAACTTTTCTGGTGTTGCATCAACTCCTAAGAACTTCAAATCACTTTCTTCAACCCAGATATAAGAACAATAATAAATATAATAAATGATAATAACTTGTATATACCAGTAATAAAAGTTTATATGAATTTGGTTTGGTTATATATTAATTGTGATTTAAGAACTGGCTAGTATCCCATGAAATATAGGTATAGAAATGATTACAAACTTCACTTGTTCATATATCAAATACACCAAAATATTTCGGTTAAATAGTTGGGGTTTATAGTCAACTTTTAGGGTTATTTTTCAGCCCATTCGATGGACTAAGTTGTTGGACTCGGATAGAGAATTGTATTAGCAAAAACCTAAATAAGCATTTCTACCTAAAATATAAAATTGTGATAACAGTTCTTAGTAATTACCTGATAGTTATAGGCAATCTATAAACTGTCAACTTCAGAAGCGGTGAGCAATGTAAAAACCAGGAGTATTATAATAAACTTGTACGTATTAGTAGCTTCTAAACAAATTAAAAACCTACATAAAGTAGAAACAGCCCAACAAGTTGCTACTGATTACTAGCTTCTTTTACTTTTTCTTCATCACATTCAAAAATAGTATTTTACACCTCAAAATATTTGTGACATTTGAAACAAACCTATTATATTTACTTTAAACAATTGAATTCGGTTGAATCCAGTGTTAAGAAATGGAGTAAAACCTTCTTTATTGAGGGGGGGGGGGTAAAACTTAATCGATATATTTAACTTACCTGATATTTGTTTTCGTGTACGCTGAAAGTTTTGTGCATAAATCTAGGTTATTAATATCTACACATCAAATAGTTAATCCAAAATATTGAATACAATAATGATAAAACTTTAAGATATAATTATAATAAAGATCATACATTGTTTACGAGGAATGGATATAGAATTATAATGGATTGAATATATTTCATTCGTGTATATAATTTTTTCGTTTAAGTATGTAAGTCAACGTACCAATAACAAAAAATTGTTCAACGAGGATATTTATTATAGATGTAAGTGTGAGAATAAGTATCTAGAGAGTGCATACCTTACATGAAAGCTTAGATACTCTTACTTGAGCTATAACTCCTACTATGCACTCCGCTAACGTGGTCCCTTACGTTTACTAACTATAATAGTATCTTCCTTAAATAGTAGTATTTACACTGGCAATCTTTACTTTATACGTAAAGCTTCTCGTACTTATAGTCCAATAATAACGATAGTTATTCGCAATATAATCCTGAAAGCCATTATATATATACTTAGTAAAAACAATAATAGTATTTCATCTAAGGTTTCAATTGGTTATTTAATTATAACAGATTACAGTCGATAATTCAATAGTAACAATATTGTGTAGGTTGTGATTTTTTCTGAAAGGTTAGCAAATCTTGTAAAGGCGTATTTACTATTATAAATATGTATTTTTCGATGGTACGTGATATAAAGTAAATAAAAAGTAATATATCGCCGTTAATATAGGTAGAATTTTTTTTTAACAATGCGTCACTATTACGAAGTAAGTTCTTAATCAATTACATTGCGCTCCCATGCTTAATTACCGGACTTTCATTACTCTACGTAAAATACCTTTTTGTAAGTCCTAAAACAAATGACGCCGTATGTCAAAAAAGCGCGTACGTGCCCATAAGGCCGCCGCTATTACCGCCGCCCTTGTACTAATACAAGTTACCAATAATATCGCTCCTAACTTAAATAACTCGCTTTCTAATTCTACCTTTTTTAACCCCCCCCCCCTTCCACCACCTTTATTTACCACTTTATCTTTTCTTCTTTCCCCCAATTATTATAAAAGTAGTAGTAATAGTAATATAAGGAGCAGGAGCAGAAGCAGGAGTAAGAATATGAGATTATTAGCCTTACCCACTCGTTTAGGGTTAAAACTCCACTCTTGTATATCAGACCTATTAAGCGTCGCAAGCGCATTATTGACGAGCTTAAGCGCGGTATATAGTATTCTTCATTCGAACTATGAAATGAATTAACGTTCATGTAAAGGAAGCCCACATAGCGGAGTTCGCCCGCCGCCTGAAGGCGCGCCTCTTTAAGGTGCGCTAGGAGAGCACCTTAACGTATAAGGTTTTAGAACATAGGACCAAGATTAACGACCCAAGCCCCCCTATTCCTACGCTTTGTATTCGCTACGTCGCATCTGTTGACATAAGCAAGTCCCCCAAGGAGTGCTGTTAAAGTAGTGGTATATTTGTACGTTATTACTGGTATAAATGGCGCGGTAACAACTATTCATCCTTTTCTATTATACTAATCCCGTTTTCAAACGCCTTCTTACAATTTAACAATATTTAGAGTAATTTAATCTACTATCCTAATATACAATTGAAGACTTCAATTATTTTTGACTAGGTACTAATAAACTAAACACCGAAACTTCTCACACTATTACTGTATAACATAAATGTTTACGCTTTTATTATATAGACAAATATTATAACGTCTTCGCCTGTCTCAGTAAGAAGGGAGATCTAGCTTCTTTCTCCTTTTCCAAGGGAATATAACATAAGAAGAGAAAAGCGCTAAGCCTTCCCTAAAACGATGACGTTTTCTCTCCCTTCTCCTCGCTCTTTAGCAAATATTAGCTACTCGTTATTCATTTATTGTATATTGGAAAAGTGTAATACTTGTTTTCTCCGGAATAAGATCACTTATATGTAAATACTGTTACTCTAAAACCTTGGTTAAAGAAAACATCATAACGCAAATATAAATCGAAGATTTCAAAAGTTCAATACCAAACATAAACGGGTAATACTCCATTTAAAGCGTAAAGATTACAGTCTCAGTGAGAAATATCGGAGTGAAAAAATCAAATATAAAGTAAAATTCGTAAAAAAATAAAAGGAATTATAGTGGTTGGTTGGGGGTTGAGTTGCATAACCTTCCTAATAATGATGATGAAAATAGTACTAATAAATACAAACGCTTATAATACGCTATTCGGAACACTTCTGGTTATCTAGTCCATTGAATTCGACTTTCTATCAATCTATTTCGTTTCCTTGATTTCGTGACATTTGTTCGATTCGTGTAAAATTATAATTGCAATTATAAAAGGCTTTTTATTTGTCGTATCGAATTGGACGAGAAATTTGTACAAGGAATAGGATTTGATGCAAATTATTAAGGGGATGTTTTTAATATTAAGTTTCTAGATAATAATACAGATCATTATGATTATAATAATACCGAAATTAAAGTTTTCGACAAGTTTATAAATCTTCAAAACGAGGATATTCCGTATCCTATATTTACATTTGGTTAAGTTTTAGTTAAAAATGTTATTGTGTAAGGTAAACTCGTTCCGGTTCAGTATTTAATTATCGATAACGAGTATAAATACTATTTAGGAACTTTAATCACTATTATTTGAAAATGAACCACTAGTAAAAACAAATACCTTTGCCGTCCATATGCCGAAAGGTAAGAAACATGAATCACGTTTTAGGTTTCGCATCTATTATTTGAAGCGTTTATTTAGCGCCTGGAATTCGTTATTAAATGGTTCCGTTTGATATTACGAAATGATAAATAAGGTAAACACTGTTTCCAGTGATACGATTAACTCAATTAATACTCAACTTAAACTTTGACATCGCTATTCGTCATCGTTTCTTATACTTCACATATTATTCAAGGCGAACTTGTTGAAGTACCCCTTTTATTTAAACTCCTAAATTTTATTTTTAAACGTAATAATCGCATTGTGAAAGTTTATATAGTGATTCTTATAAGCAATATTTTTGACTTCTTTTTCAAATTAGTCTTTTAAAACTTTGTTGCTCAGATGTGGGGATCAGTGCGTAAAATAGAATTAATATATCATTAATTTATATTAAAATATTCACAATATCTTTTTACTATAATATGGAGACTAAAAGCTAAATATTGAAGGTGAAGCTTGAAATTTAGAAACTTTTTTTCGTACTTTGGTAAAAGTCATATTAATTTGTATTAGCTCAAATGAAACCATGAAATCATTTGAAAATATATAATAACATTTCAGCTGAGTAATATTTTCGGAGTTTTATAAGTGGATATATGTAGATAAGTTGTTGAAGGCGTTTCTTTAATTATGTATAAATTTTTATGATATTTTGAAATTTGAGATATAGTTTATAAGAGTTGCAAAAGACAGTTGTAAGCGTTAAGATACAGGCATAGCTTATTTTTTGTAAAAAAAGAAGCTGGGTTATAATATATTTTGCTTATATCATTATAATTCTTTATTACAAGTGGAATCTTTCTATGATGGTTCTTATTGTCGTTTTTCTTTTGTTGACTTTCTTTGTAGATAAGATATTATAATCTTTAGAAATCGCTGGGTTGAATATTTTGAACGTAAGAATGCCCTGGTTGATTAAAATAAATACTTTCCTCCAAGTGGATCTTTTAATAGGATTATCTGGAGCGTTAATAACGTTTTTACAACGGAGCTTTATATTCAGTTTACGGTCTGCCGCGTCTTTTTAGGTTATGAAAGAGTATAAAACAAAGATTTTGTTAACTTTTTTATTTTTAGATCCAAGTAAACTATTGAGTCAATATTGTTCTGTGAGCTTGAGTCACTCTTCCGGCTACAACGTCGAAAGGTATATAGAAATTATCAGAGGAAAATTCGAATTGTCGTGGGTGTAGGGTGGCTACTGCTGTATAATACATGGTATACTCAGGGATTTTTCGTCTACCTCTTCCCTCACATATTTCTGTGCTATTGTGTAATAAAAGGAATTCATACTATTTGAAAAAATTACCAATACATCACATCTTGTAATCACGTTCATGTTCCAAGAGCCAATCAATCTTTTTTTTTTATCCTCCAAACAAGAACCTCTAACTACAACAATAATTTTAAAACGTCTGTTACTCGTAAACCGTTTCTTATCGATATGACTCGTGAGATATTACTTTCGGTCTTCAAAAAACTCAAGGATGTCATAGACGTCGCTACAATGTTCGTTTTTTAAATCATAGTTTGAATCGGTATCTAATCTATATTAACATTGGTAAAAACACTAAATGGAGGACTGTAGAAATAAAAATACTCGGATCAAACGTATTATTCACCGCGCTTACAGCCATATAGAAAATGAATTTATTCGAATATACCCGCTTCTACTTTTTTTCAAATATTATATAAACTTTTTTAAGTGATTTATAATATTATTTAAAAAATTTAATGTCTCAAGACGCCTTTCCCAATTTTTATTCAAATTCGTTACCGGTTATTCTAGCCTAAACTAATTATTCTTTCTAGTCTGAACCTAATTCTATATCATTAGTGATTAAATCCGGCAGTCTAACATAGACATTCATCCAGCGATCAAACAAAATATTATAATAATCAGTTGATAAAACACTCTGTATAAACTTAACAGTTTATAAAAGCGTTGTAATATTAACCACGTAAATGAAATTTTTTTTATTAAAATTGATAATATTTATAATAATATTGTAATTGACATTTATATCTTTTTATACAAGAAATTGAAATCGTGAAAGGGTTCATAAATTAAATTTATATTCTTAGTAAAACTCGTTTATAACCATTGAAGCCCACCTTCCTATATTAATATCACCCGCCGTAGAACAACCGCAAAATGCTTTTTATAACCTGATATCTGAAACCTCCGTATAAAATGCATAATTCGGGTTAAATTAATTCAAAATCCTAGATAATTCGTAATTAAGGGGAAAATAAAAATTGTTTAAATTTTACACTTAATTGAATAGATACATCATTCGAAATTCGAACAAATAAGTTCATTATACTTCTTACTTTGAAATCCAATTCATCGATTCAATTAACTAGTATAAAAAAGTTATATTGAAATTGAAAATATCAAGCTTCACTAATTCAAGTCGAATATGTACCATTACCGTTATAATGACGACGCTTCGATATTATTAAATAAAATATAGCCATAATTATTGATTGAGTTCACTTTGAATTTATAATACTTTAATATAAAAGCGTTGAATCACTGTTTTTCCACGGTCTATATTTCTGACGCATTATTATTTGGTATAATTTTCGACAATTAGCTTTTTAACATGTGGGTTTATATGAATTGCGACGTTGTACCAGCATGTAAGACGCTACTATCCCTATCAAAACTTACGTTCTGAAGTAAGAAAACATTTAACAAATATATAAATATACTTTTATTCGATTGCTTATCATGCATTGTTATATAAATTCCATCCTTTCAATCGTCTTCCACGAACGTATATTTGTATTAAAAAACGGAAAATTTCTCTTTACAACCTTTGTTATTAGTTTTATAAATCGCAAAGTTCCTTTTCGTTTAATATTTGAAGAGGTACATCATTCAAAATTATTGGAAAACACGAATTTATTCGAATATCGGATAATTCATCGACTAATAACCAATCTCATCATATATGGAGCATTATTTCGAAGGATTTAAAGGCCCTCCTTATATACTTTTACAAGGGTACGGTAAATCCTATACATGTCAAGAGCTTTATCCTTAGTTGCATAAGCGCCAACGTTAATATCCACTTTATCTACGGTTTCCGAAACTTCCACTTTAGCTTCTATTGTTTCAATATCCGTATCTGGGGCTATAGTTAAAATCCTTACTTCTCGAATAAATCTTAAATCTCTAATCTAAAAGGTAATGGATTGTTTTAATAAAATCCAGTTATGTAATTTGCGGATTTTTACTCGTAGCTGTTTTAACTTAGAACATTTATCTAAATCTTGTATACTAATGTATTAATATCTTGAATGATATCAAAAAACACGTATAAAAAGCTACCAAACTTCATTTCGATTCAAATGAAGTTAGGTCAAAATACATATTTTTGTACTAAAATCTCACAATTACTTGATAAAAAAACTTATCGCCTTTATATTCCGGCCCAAATGTAAACCAACACTTTGTAAACTTTACCAATATAACAGTTGAAAGTTTAATTAAAATTCTTTCACGTTATTATAATCACTTCTATTAAACTCATATATACTTCCCGTTTAGTTCTAGTTATATTACTCTTGCTTGATTTTAGTATCGAAATACGTTTTTGAATAATTACATAACTTCAAAAACGTATTCATTTATATATAATAATATATACACTACTTTTGAACCTGTCTAATCGAAATGGAGAATAAAATAATATAAAAATATAAAGGTTCGATATTTAACCGTTCACATATATATAACATTATACGAATTCTATTATCGAGGATATACTTCATCATTATAATTTTCATTTTTATTTCATAATTTGTCGAAGTTTATAAGTTTAATACAGTCGCTTTTATTGGTGGGAAATCGATTAGGCGAAAGGTTACAGTATAGGTTATTAACCGTAGATATCGGTTTGTACGGCTAGTATAGTTTTTCATCGCCTTTTATTTTTCGTTCAAAAATGACATTCACCCCTTTTAAGGCGTTTTTGTTACATTCGGAAGGGTTACCTCCTATGGTTGATAAGTGAACATCTTTTTTAGACGTCAAATCCCTTCTGAGTAGGGTAACCAGATTTTTTTTTTCTTTTTTCAAAATATTTGCTCAAATGAGTAAATTTTAAACAAGAATAAAAAATGATTTCTATGACTTTTCCTACTCCGTCGTAAATATTTTTTCAAATATTATCACCTTTTGGAAAAATACGGCTAATATTGACGAATGTCCTACATTTTACATACGTAAGATATTCCCGTGTTATAGCTTATTCCGTATATATTCGATAAACATTTTTTTATACTTTACCAACTAATATTATTTGATGAAGTTAAATTCTAACACTTCTTCATCCTCCTTATTAAAAATCTTATTAAAGTCAGCCGTAACGACCAATACTGTTCCAATACCACCGTTTTTACCACCGGATGTGTCAATACCTCTACTACATAACTGTATCTGTAATACTTTCTAAATTTAGTTTGGTACCATACGTGATATTTCAAAGGTTAAACCCGAAACTTCATTTGAGAAATCATCGAATATATTAAACCCTGAATTTTTTCCTACTAAAAACGAAAAATTACGTTTATGATATATATATTCAAAATACACGAGTTCAAGTTCTTTATCGGCGCCATGATTATATTGTCCTATGAGTTCAAATCAACAAACTTCAAACCCTTTCTATGAAGCCTTATAAATTTAACAGAAAATCTCCAAACTTATTAGCTTAAATAAGTATTGTTGTTTGTAGTGCCATAGTTATAGAAGTAAAGTTATTATATGTACGGTATTAATTAGAATACGAAATAATGATGAATTTCATATATATATAAATTAAATAATATAATGAAAAAGGAAGTACAACAATTCAAGTAAACAATATAAAATAAAGAATAAATGAAATATAACTCAATATTTTGACTACCCGCTTAGCATTTACAAAACCTATGTTTATTCAGCGGATAATGAATTCAAACGTCGTAAATTTTAAATATAAATAAGGTGTATTATAAAGTTAAATCCATATATAAAAGCAAAAATATGGGGTATAAACAAATTGTGTATTATATGGCAGCGTTGAATTCTGCTTTGGAGGCTATAAATGTTGAGGTAGGCGATTCAAAAGCTATCATAGTCGTTTTAAAAATATATGTAAACGACTCTGATACACGTATATTGTAATGATTTTTCAGATAGATCGTAGCGAAATAGCCCGAAATTGAATAACTTACATAGCTGATACATAATAGGATGCTGTTGAACAAGTACCCGAATATTGTCCGAAATACCGATTGAATTGATAATGGTGTATCAGGGCTTTTAATAATTCAAAGCACCAACTAAATTGATAATATTGTACTAGAGTTACTCTTTTTAAAATCACCAACGGTTTTACAATCTCCTCTCCTTTATAGTTTTTATAAATCTCAATATTGAACCACGGAATATTTCGGACTGCTTTGACATCTCATTATTAGTATTCAACTAAGGTTCGCGTCTTTTTCCCCAAGCCAACTGGTATTAACAGAGTCGAATATTAATTAGTATCATTAAGTCTGTAAGTCAACATATAAATAAAACAATATAATATCTAAAGATGATACTAATGATATATATAAAAGAAAAAAAGCACCTGAAGAATGTACGCCGCTGATAAAAGCTTACATATTCTTACTTGAGCTGTGACCTCCATCATACACTTCGATAGCGTACTCCCTCAAACTTGCTGCCTATAGTAGTTTCTACCTTGAAAAGTAGTATCCACAATTTACGTCTAATGTTCAAGAACTAAATCATGGGCTGGAGTATAAGAATTTCCATTACTATCCATAAGAATAAGAAAAAAAGGGGGAAATCTACATTGTTAGGTTACTTTAATAAAATGAAACTTATGTTTCAAGACGATTATATAACTCTCCATGTCCATATTCGTCGCTGACTTTTGGATCATTGGATTGTTATAAAATTATATTACTACACCTAATATACTTATTGTTCATATAGATAATGAAGATACCAATAATAATGGTATTTACACCATTCAGACCAATTTCTTCCTCTTGAATACGTTTTCCCTGAAATTCTTGATTTTTTTGATTTTTTTCAATTGAATAACAACACAATAATAGCCGCTTACTTCGTAAATTTATAACAAAAAGGTTTCTCTTACTTTAATTGAAAACTAAATATAACTTAAAAACGAAACACACGTGCTATAGTAGTTAAAATATAGGAGTAATCTAGTTCAGCCCACCGGAATTCATACAAAGAAATAACCGTATAGGAAAAGATATAATAGCGGCTTAAGAGCTTTAAAGTTGTATGAATTTTTCCTATTATTGAATTGAATTCTCATTTTCATTCAATTTTATTACTATTCAAACTTTATGATTCCTATATGATAAATTCGTTAATGATCATTTTGATTATATTCTAGGAATTTTTTTAAAATACTTAATTCAAATAAAATTAAACACTACAGCATAATGTATGATTAATCAATATAAATATTTTTCGAAAAAATTGTAATATCCCCTACTTCACTATCCGTCTAACACTTATTCAAAATTGATTATATGATACAAATCTCAAAACGTGTCTCGTATAACGAATAAAAGTAACAAATTACTTTATTAATCATTTTATTTCAGTTGTAGCATAGTAAAGACTAATAATATGATATTATAAGTGATAATGAAGTTTAATACATAAAATTAGTCTAAGTTAGTTAGATTTCATAATATAAACAACCTCCAATTCATGTTTAAAACTATTATTAAATCTTGGCTCATGGTTGAAAATAATATAGTACATATTCGTCGCAAATTCAAACAACTTAAATATCTGTGTAGTTCTATATTATTACTATAGAGTTTAAATAAAAATGATTAAACGTTTTTAAAAACTTGAAATACTTGGAATCTAACTATTAAATTACCATTGAAAAACCGTTCAATTTAAGAGAAAGATTTTCTTTGTAATATAGTAATAAAAAAAATCAAATCTTATATAATAAAAGAAATTAATAGGTAATGTATAGAATTATAAACATTATCGATATTACTATAGTGAAAAGTAGTTTTGAAATAAGTTAAAGTTTTTTAAAAAATGAAATAGGCCTTAAAACATTAACATAAACTAAAATATGAAACGAAATTGAAACATTTCCTCATTTACAATTATATTCATTATGATATAAATAAAGAAATTTTTGCAACAATAATTACTTGAAATATAGTCAAGTTCATTGTACTAACTGTAAGTTGGTTATTCTAACCGCCAGTTGATTTTATTAACTGAAAGTTAATTTTATCAACTTCAAGTCAATTGCAGTCGAGTACCCAATTCAAAACGGGGTACGGACCCAACAGTTTCTTCTACAGGATGGTGTGAAGACTGGTTAGCGGTCTGCCAAATTGAGAAATAAAACAATACTACTATCAATAGAATCACTAGTTACTTTAACCGCAAATTGAATCTACTAAGTTTCAACGATCAAGGTATATAAATACTGATTGGTATTCATTGTATTAAATATAGAGAAGCTGGTTATAATTAAAAGCTACTTTCTAGTTATGCTTCGCACTTTCGCAAGGTTGAAAGAAGATTTATACGAAGTTTCCTTAAAAATCATACAGTTGTTCGCATTATTAGATGGGCGGAGTTTATAAATCAAGTCAAGTGTTTGCGATAAATCATAAATAGTGAAGTTATTACCAAATTACCAATATCTTTCTTAAACCCATATGGATATATAAATGTTCAAAATAAACGCTGAAAGTCTTGAGAAGAATCATTAGAAATAAATTAGCACCTTGTCGAGATATTTCAAATTCACAAACAGCTAATTCGCTACTTTAAATTTTAAATCGCTTAATCTTGATACTTACCGGCACACAACATCATTAACCGTAAACAACGAAAATTATACCTATATACATTATACTTACTACGTGATTTTTTCTCGCAACAACAAGATTGTGAATCGATCATATAATGAAACATTTACTAAGCTTCAGATAATACTTATATTAACATTGTTACTAAGTCAGTTAGAAATAAAATGAAAACCTTGGATTGATATTTTCTAAACACTTCAATAACGAATTATGACAAATAAATGTTAAAGAAACCTCTATTAAATAAACAATTTGTCAACTATATCTATTACTTTATATTCGATATGAGTCACTCGAAATAAGTGTACAATATAGAGAGCTGTTTCAAATTTGTTAAGCTTTTGAAAACCTGGTTCCTGTAAATATAGAAAAAGGATAATAAAATCGCTTGCTATAAAATTAAGAGACGACCTACGAAAACAAAGGATTTCACTACCATTTGAATTTATAAAAGAAGATTCTCTGATAAAAACATTTTACGAAAGCACCACAGATAAGGACTATTAAAAGATACATGAAGACAAAGGTAAAAATATCACTATCGATAGCGTTTCTTAACGCCCACATATACGTTCGTAAAGACTTGTTTTTGTTTGAAATTAAGCCTAGATAATCTCTTCTAACCCTTCTTTCTAGATAATTCAATGTTCTAGCGTCTTTACTTACAAAGCAAACGTGATTGATTTTGACATAAAAAATATTAGAATTTATTAATTTGGAAATTGAAAACCTTAAAAAATCTATTATAAACCTTCATAATATGACCAAAAACAACATCCAAAAAACACCTTAACATGGCATAAGTATTCAAAAATTTACGAAAATTCTGAAAAAATCCTCTTACACGCTTAATTCTAACAGGTTTACTGGTAGTACCAGACCTAATATTAATAAGAAAGGAGCGATTTTAAGCGCGAATATACGGTAGCTATATCCATTATTGTTTTTCCTTTAAAATTTTATAAAGGTAATTATCCTACCTAACCATATTAATACTAGTACATCCTATCTAAAAACCTAGAGGAGTTGTACAATTACTATAGTATTTCCCCCCCGGTAGATGGAGGTACAGTGTATATAGATTTCGTAGAGATTATGATTTGCGTGGATATTTTTGGTGGTAAGACGTAATATGATAATAAGCTATTTAATCTTTTACATATCAAGTTTCGACCTTTCTTGAAGAATTTTTGTTAAATGAGGAATCAGTTACTAAATTTCGTTTCTTTATTTTCTGGTATTACTACCGGTTTAATTCAGGCTGGCTATTTTCGTTGTTCAATGAATTGCATGTCGTTTCGAAATATTTTCTTAGATTTTAAAGTTTACTTCCAATGAAATATCAATGTAATCTAATATTATATAAATTGGAATATCATTAAGTGATTAAATATTTAGGAACAAAAGAAAGTGTAGTAAACGAAGGCAAATCTTCCTAATCAAAATGTGAATAAGCTAATGCTTTACTAGTAAGTAATGAGAAATGTATAAATTGGAGAGGGCATATTATGTTAATAAGTTCATCAAATTGTTAGTAATCTCAATTTTTAATACATCTTATAGTGCCTTAATGTTATCTATAAGAGATTTTTTGGTAAAATTTGGCTTTTTATTTTACAATTTTATTAACATAGGTTTCACGCTTAGCCAGTGTTGGTAGGACTTTCTCGTTGTAATGTAGTCGATTCGATTGGTCGAAGTAACTGGTGCTGCATTGAAAGTGTTTAGTGTATTATTCTTGGTTTGGCAGACCGCTAGCCAGTCTACACAGTAATTTGTATGGCCAATTTCTCGGCTCATGCCCTAGTATGAAGTGAGCACATACTGCATTTGACATGCAGTCAATATAGTAGATCTACAAAACAATACACTCAAATTGCAATTAGTATAGTCAACTTTACTGTAAGTAAAGTTGAATTATTATACTGCAATTACTACTATTATAACATTGCGGGCTTTTTATTTTGTACGCGTATGCCAGTATAGTCGAACTTTTTTTTCCGGTTACAATTGAATCACTTCTTCGTTAACCGGCCCAACCACAATTGATTACAGTTGACTTCCGCATCCAAAATAACCCTAATTACCCTCCTTTTCTCATAGATCCGAGTTCCTACTTCATTAACTCCTGTACACAAGTTTTCTGCTACAGACTTGTGCGTACAGGCTCTTTACTTCCTACTAGCTCTCATAACACATGTGGGTTAAGCCGCCTACCACTTTACTGAGCCCATGTAAATTAAATAACCCACTATTGTCACAGGTACCACTCGCTATCTTAACCAGCGTGGTTTAAGCCATCTATCAATCTTGTGTAACCTAAATAGGGTAAATACCATATTTTGCCTACAATTTAATCGTGCTAATTTTAAAAATTCGATATAGCTGGTATCATTCGCTTGTCAGTCTTCCAATTTACTAGCATATGACTTGACTTACCAAGTGATTTGTTAACGTATCATTTAATACATATAATTAGCCTATTACTATATACAAACCTTTTAAGGGCTTTGTTTAACGACGTCTTCGTTATAAAATCAGCCGAATTATCTTTTCCATTGATTTATTGGAACTTCTCAATCTTACTATTTTTTAACCTTTACAAAATTCCATTCCATAGATTATCTAACTTTTCTCACTATTAATCCTAAGTTTTAATAAGTATTCGAATAATCATCTCGAATCGGTATAAATTGCCACTGTTTTAAATAAAATCTTTTATTTCCTGGTAATAATGTTAAATATTTTGTCATACCTACATCGAAGTCAGCCATTATACTATGAACCTTTCAAAACCATTGGCCTCGCGTGATTTTTTATATTTAACGGAGGTCGAAGGAATTAAGCTTCTGAAGATACTAAACTGGTTCTATTATCTATCTTTATTAATGAGGGTTATCAGAAAGCTCATTTATAACAATAGGTTTGTATTATTAGCAAAGAAGCCATCCGTAAAGATTATCAATTTTTCCCTCGACAAGTCAATCGAAACCATATTAATACCTCGGTTCAAGTTTCTTATCTGTTACTCCAGCCTCTTATTCAATCGGTTCAAGTTTTTATCCTTTAATTTTTTTACTGATGTTACGATCGATAGATCGTAAGAAGCTTCTGGTCGATATAGAATGGCGATATAGCTGCTATAGGCATGTTGTTGTTTCAAATACCATCAAGTTCTAACTACATCAATTTTGTTAACAGTGGTCAAATCAGCACCCTGGTCCTTTTGGCGAAAACTAAGGCAAGTATTAATACCAAACATACGGATTAACAATCTGTTAAAGTCAAATTGATTGTTTTCCGCCAAAGTTGCGACTGGTTTATAGTTGCAAAACTTTAACTCCTTAATCGCTTACTATTTCTATATCACAAAACCAACCATTCTAACATAAAATGTATTGTTTGTTTTTATACCTACCAAGCCAAAAAAAAATTCGTCACCAGTAAACACAGCTTATAAATTCAAAATTTTATACATAATCGTAATTTAATGTACGATTCATAGGTTAGAAACCATTGGAAACCTGTTTTGACCAATTGTTATGGCGGTTTAATACATCGTATTAATGTTTCCAGAAGCTAATTTCCACGAAATTCCTTTCATAGTTTCAACAAGACGATTCTTTATTAATTAGTCGCTAACTACGCATATACTTACGTTATATTATCGTTATTAAAGGTAAATTTTGCTTTAATTTTATCTAATAATCCTTTTAGTAAAGCGGTCACCGAACTCTAACTGATTTTTTTAAATCGTTGGCGACTATATAAAAATCTATTTTTCTTCTTTATTACAGTATCCTCAAATAATTAAGCGTAAGTTTTTGTAAGGCTGCCCCGTAGTTTTACTTTTAACCTTGTAAATAATCCTCGACATTGAAATTTTAATATTCTGGTTGTAGAGCTTGAAGTCGGCTTTAGGTACAAATTATACAACTTCTCGAGTCAGAAGTCTGTCAATCTCAACCTTATCGCTTTACTTAAAAGGTTTACCGAAAGACTTAATAATACCTTATACCCGGAACTTTACAGCTAAGTCTTCATTACCCTTCTCTTTCTTATTTACCAAAACAGTATTGTAAATATAGCCCAGTGTGTATTTCTCGTCCTTATTGTTTCTCATATTTGATAATCATCTGCATCGACGAGGTTCCATTAATTTACTAACAATAGTAGTAAAAAGATATTATTAGTTTATTCGCTTAACTTGGAAGTTCTTATGCTCATAGCTAGTTACCTTAATAAAAGATTTAACCTAAATAATAAGAATGGGTATGAAGCCGTTAACAGTTTAAATAACGACTTTAGGGTCAACGATATTGAAAATATAATATAGGCTATCACATTTATCTGGCTTCCACAACATGAGGACTTTACTTCATAATGGCAAAATAAATACATCGATCGTTGTAAAGCCGTTTCTAACATTAAGGGTATTTTGAATTTGATGTGGTAATGACTTCTTTCGCAATTCCTTCAATACTTTACTGTGAACTACGACTTTCTTCTAAGTATTTATTAAGAGAAAATATTCACTCATCAGGCGTGGATACGCTTTAAAAACCAACAGTATTAATACTAGGCTATTGAGACCAACAATATTATTCAAACCCTTTACCGCCATTTGAAAACGTAATTCTTAATCCGAAAAGCTTCCAATATCCAACATAAGAATATAATACGCTTTACGAAGTAATGCGTATACTGTTTCGACCTTCATAATACTTTGGTAAGCCTTAACATACACCTATTTAAACTAATTTTACATGATTTTAACGCCTACTAAAAACCCGCCGCAAAATCAGTATCAGTAGTAAATAATGACATCAAATAGACTTAAATACATATTAATCCATAACATCCTTAGCGATTCCCACATATCATTCGCCGACAAGTACTGCAAAAACTTGGCTCCGTGGAAAAAGGTTCCGAAATCGACAACGTAAAAAATTGGCTTATTATCCAAATAAAACATGTCAATAAATATCTCGCAAATAAATTCCTTGTCATTTTATAATATAGACTAAAATCGTTGAAGTGATTAAATATACGTTCGGTAATAGTGGTAAATCTTTTCGATATTTTTTGAAACAAAGGATTCTACATCTTTGTACCCTTCGAGCTTAGATACTTCATATAGCCTATGAATAACTGAGTAATTAAAGCACTGGTATAATTAACGCATCTATGAATCCATTAAATTAAACACCATTACCTTTAGGTCTTAAATATGAAACTACAAATTCTCTCACTTGAAAGCCAGGGGACATCTTTAGCCGTTTTTAACCAGCGTATCAGTATTGACATCAAAGTTATCGAGAATGGTCTTTATATCCTTTAATTAAATGAAAAAATGCGTAAGGAATTGGGAAATACGGAATTTAATTCAATCAACAAAATTTTAAGCAATCGTTATTCCTAATAACAATATATATTCGCTTAAGCCAAAACCAAATTTTGCTTTGTCAACATCTTAGCAATTAATCTCCGTAGAAATAGTGCTTTCCCTCCACAATACCACTTACTGTAGATAGACTTCTATCAAATACCTTATTACTCCTATATTTGGTATAATACCTTAAAACGTGTAGTCCGCATAACGATCGCGAATGTTAAAGATATGTGATGGATTTGAGGCTTAGTTAAGGTAATGGTAAGGGTTTTAGATATCTAAACAGTACACAAAAGCGTAGTCGGCTAGTTACTAGGTCTCACCAGTAGAAGTACCATTATACCACGTAACTTGCTTGGAAGTATCGTTACTGTTAGCATCTTCTTTACTCTTGTAATTTGCAATACTTTCAAAGTAATCTTTGTCGTAACAGTAGAATATCAGGAGTAATATAATAATTTTCATTTGTAATGCTTAGTTGTAGGATGAAGAGTTAATTGATAGCTGGACTTTCCATAAATTCAATACCTCTTACCACTATCAAAATAATAGTTTTTGTAGTTAGCAGGTAAATTCAAATATTACCCTCATTAACACTAATTTGACTGTGATCTTTAATCAAAACATCTTAAACTAGATTTTTAACGCTGAGGTCTCTCGTACTTACAATCGACGTAATATACTAATACATGTTTTTTTTTTCATTCATATCACGAAAATAATTAATTTAGAAATATGTACTAAATGAATTTGGTGTACGTACTATTTTGATTACGAACGAAAACTATAATTGGTTAAAAAATCCATCTCAGATAGCATTTAAACGTTGTAGAACGTCTTAAACTAGCTTACACCCGTAATTTCTACGTATATCTGTTCGCGAAACGTAGCTTCCCAAATTTATACCTTTCATATTCCTTGTTAGCATAACATTAACTTGTTAAAAATTCATTTCAAAATTTATATCGGTATTTCTTTCTCTTGTTTTTTTTTACTATTATCGTATTTCACCTCATGGTAGCTTAATGCGTGTAAAATTACGTAAGTTGAACGTTATATTCGAAGTATCCTTCTATACCATCATAAATCTTACGGAAAGTCTTTACCCGCGTTTGAATAGTCAGGTAATAGTCCTTCGGATGCCTTATAAATATTTTAGGAAATAATACATGAAAACTAGAAGCAGAAACCTCAATTAATTTACAAATATTCAAAAAAGGTATCATCTTCATGTTGAAGGGATTTTAAGGCTTCCCATCCTACTTTTTCAATCGTTCAAAATTTTAGCTAAATTTGTCAGAAATTAATAATTAATGTTAACTATCTTAATACAGTTTGCAGGAGAGTTACGATAATCATTCTAGTTGTCGGTGATACTTTCTATCAATTTAGGCCTTAAAGTCTACGAATCATAGTGTTAAATGTAATTGTTCGTTGCCTAGGTCTAAGGGTAAAATCTTGTAATAGGACCTGTAGTGGGTTCACGTATGTAAATATTCTCGTTGTGGAAAGATTTATCTTAAGGCATTTGACGATTTGAAGGGATGTAGCAATTTCGCAGAAATAATTAAGGGGTACGAGAAACTTGGCTATGGGGAAAGGTTTTAAAGGACTTGATATTCTTACTCAATTAACCGGTAGATAGAGCTAACGTCGATTACTCTTACTGTGTTGGTAGCTGCTACTTCATGCGCTTTGCCATTATCAAAGGTAAACTACTTGTTATCATATGGAGATTCTGGGTTACCAAGAAAATCAATAAGATCCTGATTGTCGACGTGTAAATAATTGAGGCTAGCGGGAAGGTTGAATGCTTAATTTAACTAGAGAATAAGGAGAAGTCTCATAAAACACGTATAAGGGTATTAAGGGTCCATAATGATCATTTCTTTAGGGTGTAGGTTTTGAAGGCATTTTTGAAGTTAGGCCAAGTCGACGAATATTTATACTAGTTTAATAGAGTTTGTTTTAACACATAAATTTTTCTTCGCTCGAGGTCTTACTTTAGGGTAGACTTTATAGTGTTTTCAACCACTTTTCATATATTAATAATCAAATACTTTAAGAACTTACTATACTCATAAAAATGTGGTTGTTACGATTAAGCGTTTTACCGCAGTTTTAATCAAGTATGTAATCTTTGATAAAGTTAGTTAAGTACTCTTCAGTTCAGTCTTCGTCAACATTTTATCTCCAAAAGTTGTGGTTGTAGTATTTGATAAAGAGGTATCTAAAGGCGTTAATTATTTCCCTAATAGGGTTAGCGATAGCTTTAAAGTAAAAGGTTACAGTAGCTATTTTGGTGATTTATTTGGTGTAGGATATTTAACCTAGTGATTTAAGTGATGGAATTCGATATTTTGGCGTAAATGTGCATAAAGACTTAGCGATTTAGCATAAAGTCGCGCGACGTGGTTTTCTTAGCATATCTTGGTATAATTCGTTCAGTATAGCGATGTTGAAGCGCAATAAGAGGAAAATAGTAGTGTAGAAGGAAAACTTTGGGTTAAAGGCAAAGTTTGGTATAAAGGGTAAAATCGTGTTTTTATTATTATTGGTGCAAGTCGAAAGTTGAAAATTATAGTCTTTGGGACTTAGTCGTTTTTACAGTAGTAATACCCATAATAGTACTTACTTGGCCGTTTACCAACTTGAAGTAATTTAAGACTTTTATCGGTTAATCTTAACGCTTTTTTTAAAAAAAAAAAAATATTCGAGGAATTTTTAGTGTTTTCAATAACGATAGAATTGCTACCTCTAAGTTGCCGTAAGAACCGACGCAACCTAAAAGTCTATTCCACTTACTGCCATGAAAATCAACTTAATGGTAGAGGCCCTTCGCAAAAATCTTTCTTTTACCTTAGCCGTCGTTTGACGTAAATCGTAATAGGAAAGCAGCCTCTTATTTTACTTAGTTCATCTATACTAAACTTAATAAGTACTAATTAGTGTTGGTAGGACTTTATCGTAGATGACATAAAGAACTTTGGCGTTAATGTTGACGTTGATACTAAGAAATTGATTAGAGGTAAGAGCTATAAATTTAAACTTAAATTGAATTGGTAATACTTATAGTTTTACTTAAAAAGATTAATGGTAACTTTCGGTTAAATATAGTTTCTTTACATCTAATTCATTGAGCTTCAGTATCATTAGAAACCCAATAGGCCATATATTTTCTGAATATTGAATCTTAGCGGTAAATCCGAGTAGTTTAATATCGTTTCGAATTATCTAACTCTGCTTGATATATTCATAACGTACCATTTTCTTTTATTGTATTTAATATTCATAGGAGTATAATAAAGCCGTATAACGCTCTTCGTATATTATTAGATATTAATATAATTGTAAAACGTAGGGGATCATGTTTAGAGAGTGTATGATAGCGTGTTAAGCTGTAGGAAACACTTTTGCAGCGTGTATAATAGCGTGTTAAGTCCCAGGAGGGATGTTGGCATAGTGTATGGTAGAGTGCTACACTTCGTGTGAGAGCTTATAAGCTTTCACCTAAGGAATACACTTTCTGGATGCTTTTTCTTCCTCTCATGTTTTATTTGCCTTATTATTTTAAATACTATACTATTTTCTTCATATGTTTATATATAGACCTAATCGAAATTGATCCATTGCGGATTCAGTCGATTATAAACAACTTAAGACAAAAATGAACCTTATTAAATACCTCAAGTGGGATGTTATAGCAGTCCTAACTGTTTCGTATTTTAACACTAATATTTGAAAAAAACACGCGGAAGCATGGAAACATATGGGAGCGATTATAAAATCTGAAGCGTAAAAAGATTATAAAACCAGTAGTCACTTTGAAAATTTTTTTATATACTTTATCAACTCAATTAGAACCTTTCATTACTAGAAGCCTTATTACGTTACTATTTACTCTGTTAGCGCTTTGAACGTATCTAGTCACTTTTTGGAAAACGTTTTATTTCGTATCAACTCCATGAGCTATTAAGCTTTGAATCCTTTTACTAGAATATATCAGGCTAAAACGTAGCATTTTGATTATTTAAGAATACTTTAAAACCGGTTAAAACAATTTTTAAGATGTTTATAATATTATTTCAAACCCTCAAAACAGTTTTCAAAATACCCATCAAACACATTCCAAACACTTAAATAAACCTCTAAATAATTCAGGCACATTTCAGAAGCGTTTGAAATGACTTTCGAAACGTTTACTATAACACTGGAAGAGACTAAAGCAATATCCAATACTTCTACACCATTTATACTCACTTTTATACACTTTTTAAACCCTAACAAAGAACTCACCACTCTGATTCCAAACACCCTATTTTTTTCGCACTACTCTATTTACCTTACCTTATACTATTTATTAAACTATAACTTAAAACATTTCATTTTACAAGTTACTTGATGAATATAACGCTTATAAACCCTAAATGACTAATTTTGAATGCTTAACTACTTTTTAGTAACGCCTAATTTACATTTCATTTATAATAATCGGTGTTAAACGCTTCATTTGGAACGTTTTATCATATGTTATTTATCATATAATTTTGGGACCAGTTTGAATATATTATTTTACGCCCATCAAAATGAAAAAGGATTGTGACCTGAGCTATCTCTCAAAGTGGTCGGATTCTATCTATAAACCTTGATGAAGAAGAAAGGAGAAACTCCTGCTAGGGAGCTGCTGCAAAGCTGAAGAAGATGGTATAACCCGGTTACAAGATGTGTGTGAGCGTATTCCTATACAGATTCCAAGCTACTCCAAAACACTTTAAAAATATGAATAATTATGAAGGTTGGCTCCCTGGTAAATACTAGCTAGGCACTAGCCTGTAATATTATCCCCCAGTATACCCCTTAAAAATTTTGATTAAATAAAACTACACTTGTTTTCACTATCTTAAAGAGTTACATCGGGGATAGAATCTAGTACACCTATTATAGAAAACATGTGCTTTAACCACTAAACCACGAAATCGGTCAGGTGATAGAAGAGATTAGGTAGCTGTTCAAAAACTAACGACATGTTTAAAAAAAACCCAAAATCTTTTTTTTTCTTGCGCGGGGGTATATAATATAGGGATTTTGCTATAAAGTGTCAGATGCGAAACGACTGTTTCGAAGAGAATTGTAATATCGTAATATCGTGTGGAAAGTTTTAAGCTGAACTATTTTACGTTACATAAAAAGCGCTCTAGAGCTCTCTTCTCTATAAATAGTCGCGTAAACCCTTCACTTCAAAAATGTAAAATCTTCCTCTTACAACCAACCATTAGCATTACAATAAAGCTCAACGTTAGACTCTAATCAAATAAGTCTTTATATCTGACTTCGCGTTCTTTTTTATTAAAAATAAATTGTTAATTAGTTGTAAGAGTTGATAAAGCTATTAGAAACGTAAGTAAGCTCCGTTTGAAAGCTATTTGGTCCTTGCTAATAATTGTATAGTCTTCGGCTCTACGGGCTATATATATGTATCCTAATAGGATTTGCGAACAGAAGTATTTCGAATACGTGTAGTGCATAACACACTATTCTCGAAAGTTTTATTAGGAACTGAAAGGTATATTAGGCTCATATAACCGTAAAAACGTCGTTAATAGACGGCTGAAGACTAACGTTCGACATCTTCCTTGATTTGTGAATACTATAGGCCGTAATTCTGGTTATTTGTATACGCTTTTCAACCTAAATACTGATATAAACGAGGTTATGGAGAAACTGTTTAAAGTCTGATTAACGTTCGACGATTAATACCAAAGTAAGTTGAGGTATTTGTGAGCCATTTTTTAAGTATTAACTAGCGGTAAGGAAGCATAGAAACGTAGGTCATCGTCGCAAAAAAAAAATCAATAAGAGTTCAGCGCGTTACGTAGAGAAAGTTAAATATTCGAAACGAGTCAGACTTTATACTTGCCACCTCTATTCATTTAAGCAGCCTATAGGCCATACAAGTTTTGAATAAGGAGAATGGATTTTAAGTAAATTTACGTATTAAAGGGAAACATGTAAATTGTATTGAACTAATAGGTAGAAAACATAATTTAAAACGACTAAAAAGCACTTCAAAATATTCTAGCGTTTTGATAGGAAATTGTGCTATCTTAATACGAAGCTAGGTAAATTAGTCCAAATTAATAAAGAGCCCTTTGGGTAATAATAGTAAAAACCACTTTAAAAATATATTCGAGTAGTTTATTATAATTTGGTTTTCGTTAATATTACATTCCATTCATATCTAATACTCGTAAAATAACGGTTTTTACGTTGTTTCGTCACGTAAATTATAATAATTTAAACTCGCCTACAGGCTGAGCGTAAAGCCTTGTCGTTATTTTCGACTGATCCATAATGTATTTCGAAAACTTCGAGTGCTATAGTATTGGAAAAGTTTATAAACGGCTTTTATATGAGGTATATGTAACCTACCTAATTAACAAAAACTTGCTGTTTTGATAGGATATTAAATTGGAGGCGGACGGTTCAAGGTCTATTACAAATTCGTAAAATGCCTTTGACGTAATACTCAGGATTCATTTCGTCGTCGTCGCCGATAGTATTAATAGCTTATGGTTAAAAGTCGCGGATTTATTGATTTGGAAACGGGTTTGAAATGGCTCGGATAAATTAATTTACATGAAACCGGTAGTATTTTGCTTCTGAAATATTATGTTTAATTACATAGGAATCGACTAAATGTATTATACGGTAATTTTCGTAAAGTCAATTTAACTTTTTGGAAAATTGGGTCGTTTTATAGTTTTTAAGGCAAGGTTTAACTTTGTTATGGACTCGAAAACGTTTGTAAAAGAAACGCCGTTTACTAACAGCTTTATTTATACATTATTGCGTAACTGTTATTACAGTTTATAAAAACTTTATAATCTCGCAAATACGTTAGACGAAATCCTCGGCCTTTAAGTTTAACTTTGTAACCGAATCGAAAAAATGTTATACCAGTTATATAAAATCGATATAATAATCGTAACTTGTAAAATTTGAATAGTACTAATACTAGTTTTATTTTTGTTAATTAACGCCAGTTAACACCAGGATAATAAATAAATTCAATGAACTTTAATATAAATTATAATTAGACGTAAATAAGTCAAATCCTTTTAATTAATACGTTTAGTTGTACCGTAAGTTTCGGAGTACCATGTAATATTTAGGCGTTATTTTACCCCAGTTAATTTTAAAGGCGTTTTTAAAATCCACCGGTGCGGTTCGACCCTCAGTTATTAATGATTATTCGAAGAAATCCATAAAATCGCCAATAATAGCTTAAAAACCTCTTTACATAGGTTTCGACTTTTATGGTAATTATTGCTTCGAGAGTAACAACTTTATTTAAACGGTTGGTAAAAATTATAAATTAAGTAGGTTACCGGAACGTTTTTAGGGTAAGTTGAATATAAAGTCGATAAAAAACTCGTTTCAAAGCTTTTTAGCAATTGAAAGGATGGGAAGAAGCCTCCTTCGGAGATGTTTCTAATATATTGTACGGCTATAAATATTGTAATTTTGGTAAAAGCGGCGGATTATACGGTATTGGCTGGGCTAAAAATATGTGTTAGAAAAAATGGTGATGGTAACGTCGCGACCCGGGTAATTAATAAAAAGGAAATTATACATAAGTTAAATTAACGTGATAAGCGGTTCGTGAACAGGTACCAAAATAGAGTTGAGAAACCGTAAAACCCTATTGTTGTTTACTAAATATTTCTAAATTTAAACTTTCAATATCTAATCGTTGTCTATACAAATATCTACGGGTAAATACTAGTCGTTTAAACGTATAATACGAATTAATTGAGGGTAAATGATATTAAGAATAATGGCAAAGTTTTAGCAACTTTCAAAATTAAAAATAGTAAAAATTTCGCGACCTTTGAAAATTGATTAGCCGATAATAATGAACCGGTAAATATATATACATTGGAGTTACTCGGAAACGGCCTATTCAGTATGTAATGATTGAAATTTTCGGCTAAAATGGCGTAAGTCGAAAAACACATCTGTAATATCTTAATTTAGCCGTATATAGGTATTGGATCGTATATAATTTTCACCTTTATTATAAACTAACCGAAATCAAATTTGCGAAAGGTATTCAGATTAATAGACATATCGTTTAAATAGTCGTTGTATAATTATAAAGTATTTCAGGTTTTCGTAATCTGTTAAAATATTAAACGAGCGTTCCGTACATCAAAGCTCTGCGTTTCATATTTCCAAATGATTTATAATGACTAGTAATTCCTTATCGTGGATTTTGTAATTATATTCGGCAGGCGATATATAATGAGAATAATACGTTATTAGGTGTAGATTACCGCGATTATCTCGTTAAAGAAGATAAAAGCCTAGATCCTAACCAAAATAGTCGACTTTTAAAAAAGTATTACAGTCGGTATTTTATTAAACGAGTATAGGTACGGAATGAAAATTAAGTTGAAGTAGTTCAAAAACGACTTTTCTTTTGATCCCCTAACGAAAAGGGATACCTTTACAGGTTGATCATAATACCGATCTAATAATCGTAAAATAATGTCGAATAAAACACCGGTAAAAGTTAACGAATTTAAAGAAACTCTATATAGATAAAACTAACGTAAAAGCAACATATTTCCAGATAACATGTAATTTTTCTAATTCTATAAGAATGTTAATGCCTGCCTCGATAATTTATCCCAGATATTTGGTTTTTCAAACGTCGAACTCGTATTTAGATACATCAAGGCTAAGTCTCGCGACGTTTAAAGGGATAAAGACTATTTCAACTTTGATATTATCATCGTCAGGAGTATTATTCGGAAAAAAAATATTGTTGAGGTAAACGGAATGGAACATATCAAAATAAAACGTCACGAATTATTAATATACCGTTAAAAGGTGGTTAACGCATTAAAATGATCGAAAGGGGTAATAAGCTATTCAAAAAATTCTAAACGTATATGGAACGCGATATTTTATTCGTTTCCCTTCTTAACACGAAACTTATAAAAACAGCTTTGATATTGAATTTGGTAAATTACTTAACTTGAAAGATATTCGTAAACGTTTTTTTAATAAGTAGGAAGGGTTAACTATTTACTTTTATGATAACGATAAGTTGACTATAATCGATATAAGAACGTAAATTAAGCACGGACTCTTTAACGAAAAGTACGGGATTACCCGTTGAGGAGCTATTTGTTCGAATATAGCATTGGTCCAGCAATTTAACGTCTTTTATAATATAAGGAGATTTCTACACGATATGTCGTATAATAGAATTTATGGAACCTTTAAAGGATGGCACTAGCTATCAGTATAAAGGACGATTTCGTAATTTTCTCCAAAGCGGTAAATAGGTAACTTCACCTAAAATATTATTAAATAACGGGGCGAACCTTTGGAAAGCATTGGAGAGGTTGTTGTTAATTCAAAAAAGTGGTTTTGGGGAAAGTACCTTATTGATATTTTTGTTAGAAATTGAGGCGAGTCGCGTAATAGCAGTTCGGTCCTTAGAGGCCTTTCGTAAGATAATATAAAATATGGCGGCGCCTACTACTTTCCACGTCTTTTATATAAGTGCGAACCACTTTTCCCAAATACTATAATTACCTATTTGTTTAAAAAGTAATATATACTTCGAAATGATGAAATTAACTTATGAGTACTTTATTTAAGTTTTATGGAATATAACTTCATATTATATATTTAAAGAATATAAGTTTATATTGGGTAGGGATATCCATTCAAATCGATATTTAAAAATATTATAAAAGAAATTATTCGTGGGGGAAAACTGGATACGTAATACGTAACTTCGCTGAATTGTACAGGTAAAATTCAAATACGATATAATTTTAGACAATTGTTCAATTACCTTTTTGTGACGTTATAGCATGTATGATCTATATTTAATCAAATGTAAATAAAATAAATGAAATATTAAAATTAATTTATTATAAAGAGGAAGCTATTTAAGATTTGAGACGAAGTTACCGGGTAAAATTAAAATCTTGCCAACTCCTATACGCGACTATACACAAAATTTACGCTTTTCTCTTTTAAAAGTTGATGAAATCCTCGGACGAAATAAAGTAAATCTCTATAATAGCTTTGGCGTTAAATCCGATTGAGCGTTACGCTGAACTTAATTATCAGGTAATAATACGATAACCTTTCGCGCCGTATCATTAACATAGCTTAAGGTTCTTATGATAAGAAAGTTTCGAATAGTTAATACGAGCAACGCGCTGTTTGGAAGCGGTTAAAAAGGTATTTACACCAGTTATAATAACATCACCCTAACTATTACGAACGGGTACGCTGTTTTCATTGTTCTCACTATATAAAATACTCTAAATAGCAATACTAATATCACTGTAACGAATATAAAGGTTATAAAACAGTTTATTAATAAGTAAGGAATAAACAATCAATTTGTTACAATTCGTAGGTATATCGAGAGGCAGTAATAAATTTACTAGTTCATTATTTATTATCCCTTTTAAAATGGCAAACTTAACGGTGGAATCCTAAGCCATATTGACAACTTTTGTAAATAAAGCTTGTTAAACGTTAAAAAAACGTAAAATAGCTTACGCATTCCCTATTTTATATTTGCAAGCCGAACCATAAACTTTTTAACCGCGTAAAAGTTATAATACTAGATACGCAACGTTTTTAAAGGTATTGAAGTCGTCAGTAACACTATCGCCTCTACGGAAAAATAACTTTTTATAATGGTTTTTGTAAAGTCTTTTAATTACTAAAAAATAACATAAAAGTAATTTTTCTCAATTCCTATAAACTTTCTTTTTTCACCTAATTTGCGTAATATTGTGGCTTTTTATATTGAAAAGCGTAATTTAATATCGGAAGATTTGACTGACTAATTCAGGGGCTTACATTTAAGTTGTTAACGCCTATTAAGTAAGGCGTCGATATTGTAATTGAAATTGGAAGAATTCTAATTTTCGTCGTTGAAAAAGTTAACGCGATTCACGGTAAAGACCGGTGTAGTAGCTACGTCGTTCGTAATTTATGTAGGCAAAACTTTCTAAAAGAGGTATCGTACTGAAAACGTAAGCATTCCGGTAGCTTCCACTTAAAGGATTATATTTATTAACGCGTTCAATAAGTTGGTTTTGCATTATTTTGAGTGTAAAACATACTCTCAAATGGTTTGATTTCGTTCGATACATTTTATACGTAAAAAGTCGTCAAAACGTTTATATTAAGCCGTAAAATACTTGTATCAAGCCGTTCAATCGTTTTGAAGTTTCTTTTTAACTTATACATCGAAAAGTTGATTTAAGACTTAAGGGTACATTTCGAAGGGTCGAAAGATAATAGTATAACTTTAAGTTATATCTGTTAACGAATACCTAAGATACCGTCAGAAAAAAACTCTAGGTTTATATATAAAAGGACTAAAACTGGAGTTGTCGCTTAAGGTGGTCGGATTTTATCTATAAACCTCGATAATAATAAAAAGGAGAAACCTCTGTTGTGGAGCTGTTGCGGAGTTGAGGAAGATAGTACAACCCAGTCACGTAACATGAGGTAGTGTGTTCTCATGCAGCTTCCGAGCTACTCTAGAGCACTGTAAGAATGTGAACAACTACCCAGGTTGGATTCCTGGTAAATACTAGCCAGGAACTAGCCTGTAACATAAAAACTATATTATTACATTACATTTAGAATAGCTCCATGCATACAATAACTTTTTTTATAAGGCTTTAATAACAACGGTTTTAGCTGATGTAAGCGAGTATATTAACTTTTCATTCGAGAATACACCGTTTCGGAAAAGCGTTTTCAAGTGTTGGTAAGGTCTCTTTCCTTATATGTTAACGTAAATAATAAGTAGAAGATGGAATAGTATATATAATAGATATATAGAAGGTAGAAGAGGTATTAAGAAAGTGCACGCCTCAGATAAGAGCTTAAAAGCTTTTACTCGAAGCGTAACACTTTACCATACACTTTTTCAACGTCCCTTCTAAAGCATGGCACGCCATTATACACTTGGCAAAAATGCAAATTGCAGCGTAATACGTTTTCGTAAACTTTGCAAGAGTGTATCCTGCAATATAGTACGTTACTATGCACTCTGAAAAAGTATATTTAATAGTATAACTGCTTACTAACTATAAGAATATATAATCATATTCATACTGAAAATCTTTTCGTTTTTGGTATACTTCGTATCCATAACCTAATAGTAACAAAATAATTTATTCGAGCCCTTAATCAATTATTCAGTAATAATAACATATTTTAAACAAGCCTTTAATCAGTCATTTAGAGGTAATAATGTATTTTGTTCGAACCCTTAATTAATTGATTACTAATAATAGTAATTGTGGTGTAGTTTGGTGGACTTTTTAATCAATTAAGATAACGATAATATTATAGCCTTTGGAGGGCTTGTCAAAAAGATTGTTAATTTTAATAATTGTGTGATTTTCAGGGTATGATTATCGATATTATATGTTTTTAAAATTAGTATAAAAATACACCGTTATCGATGCACAAAAAACTTCTTTCTTTCCCTTTCAACGATATGTCTTTAGCCTAAGGTAAATCCTTAATCAATCATTTAATGCTCGTACACCTAAACTACTAGTTTCTAATTAACCATTTGAACTTTTTATATAAATTGATCAATTAATTAATATTATATTCTTATCGTTCTTTAAGTATATACCCCATAAAAATAAAAGCTAAAGACGCCGTTTGGCGCGTTAACGTTGCCGTAAAAAGGCCGTCGCCACCGTAACACGCCATGCCTCCGCCAATACCAAACCTAATAATTGCAATAATACGTTGATTCCAGCCTTCATTTCCCGTTTTCCCATTATTGTCGACAAAGCTTTTGTCTGCTTCACTCTTTTTTTATAGTTTGATACAGACCAAGTCGCTACCTCCCTTTTTACTTTCTACTTCTTCCCCTTTCCTCATTCTCTTACCCCTCAAGAAAGGGGGTCAGGGTCTCCTAAAGTTAGTCTCACCCTTTCGCCGCGAGTAACATCCTAATTACCCATAACAACTCTCTGCCGCTATAAGTGTAGTATCGCCGAATTACAACGCAATAAGTAAAAATTATCTCCTCGAATCGTATCATATTAATATTTATATAAACGAGGTTGAAGCGGCGGAACGGATATAGTGTTTAAAGTAACGGTTTACGAAGGTGCGTCACGAGTCCTCTTTAGCATATAAAACTCTGAAACGGTATACCTGAGTTCATGTTCTCAAGCCGTTAATATAAATACCTTACGTTCCGTGCGTTACGTCCGTCGCTGCGAGTAAGTTTATTAACGATTGTTGCTAAAACGGGAGTTATTTATCCCTTTATTACCGCTATAAACGTACTAGCACAAGGTACACCTACAATCTGATAGTTTTAAGGTTGTAAACTGAAGCTATACTACATGTCTGCCGTCTTTCCAGTAAGCTACTCAGTTTTTGAATTCGTAATCTAAAGCGCAATTAATTATTATTTACTTTTAAATACTTTATTCAAATCATCAACTCCCCCAAAAAACAATCACTTTCGTAATATTTATAAAAAAGGCTAATTAATATTAAGCATTAACCAGTGACTTAAGAAGACAGCAACCTATATTACCGCTTGACGGGTGGGCTTACGCATATATTACGCAGGCGAGTTCGACAATATTATTACACATTGTTATAAAGAGGGAGAACACACTCTGCCCTCCTTTGTCTAAAGGCATATAGCCTAAAGCGCGAGACCCTCCTTTTGGCGGCGACGACGATAATGGCATCGATGGTGGTAGTGGTAGTAACGCTAGTTGCGACGGCGGCAATAGAAATAGTGATGACGGCAACGATGGTAAGGACGAATATGAGGAAGAAAAAGACGCAACCACCACCTCCCCCTTACCTTTCGACAACGAATAACTGTTTTATTTCATGTTTACCGGTTTTTCCGGCATCCAATAAAAAATCATTCAAAAAACACTTGGACCGCAAATAAAAAATAGAAAAATTAAAAGGTAAAATTGTAATATTAACGATATTAATAGCAAATGCGAAGAATGATAATATGTTGAAAAAGGTATAAATGATAAATTTAAAAGGTCACAATATTTTAAAGGCTCACGGCTTCGCCAACCGACAGACAAGGGGCCTTCCACATGGGTACAGCACCTAGGAGATTTACTTGATTTCAGGACCGTGTGATACAGGATGCATACAGCAACCTCGGAGACTTTCCTCAACTACAAAGCCGGCCTAAGCTAGCCAAAGCACGTCCACGTCTCTTTGTAGTCGACGAAGAGTTCCTTAGCTTTTTACGGCCTATTTTACTTGCCCCGCACTTTTCCTTTAACTCTCTTAATGATCTTATGGATAGACTAATTAAAAAATATGTAACCGTATTGTTTAAGCCTGGTATTTAAGTCTAAATCAACACTATATCATAGTTTTTACCGACAGGTTTAAGTAGACTTTCGATATCAGGCGTTATATCGATTACGAGTATGTGGTTGACCGAAACTAATGTGTAATTATAAAGGGGTCTGGTAACTCATACCCTAATACGTATATCTTTAACACGAAAGCTATCGGCGTTTTTCGAGGCTTTAAAGCCGCTTCGTGAGGTACTACTACCAGCGTAGGAGGAATTTATAGCTACCTGGTCATAAGATTAAGGGTTTTCTATAGTGTTATGCTTATGTTAAAGCTTATTATTATGCCGTAAACTTTTAATTTTAGGACGCTTCGTATAATCCTTTTGCATATGACAGAGGTCTAGTAAATCAGGCTACCGATAATACTGAATTAGTTTTCCCATCTATCTTTGTTAACGAGGGTTACCAGGAAGCCGATCTGTAAAGATAAGTCAGTGTTGTTTATAAAAGACCCGTCCGTAAAAATTATCAATTTGGCCCTTAAAAGGTCGATTAGAACCATATTAATTTCGTGGTTTGGGTTTTGTATTTGTTACTCGAGCCTCTTATTTAGCTGGTTAAAGTCTTTA
The DNA here is from genome assembly GCA_038502455.1 of Anisogramma anomala. Classification (NCBI taxonomy): domain Eukaryota; kingdom Fungi; phylum Ascomycota; class Sordariomycetes; order Diaporthales; family Gnomoniaceae; genus Anisogramma; species Anisogramma anomala. The sequence goes on along the minus strand of JASMMZ010000005.1, from coordinate 25,320,820 downwards.
TCCGTTCGTTTTTATGTTTGTATCGTAATGAATAGGTCGTAAAAGGCTTTCAGTTCGTATAAGATAGTAATATAGTTGCCTCGAATACGCTATTATTAGTACCGTTAAGCCCTAGCCTTATTAGTTTTGTTAATCGGAGCTAAAACAGCGCCTTAGCTGTTTTAACGAAAGTTAAGGCCGGCATTAATACCCAGTATGCGGATTAACGATCTATTAAAGTTAAGTTGACTGTTTTTCGTTAACTTCGTTACCGGCTTATAACTTTAGAATTTAAAGTCTTTAATTGTTTGTTATTCTAATATTATTAAGCCAGCCGTTTCAAAGAAAAGAGTATCGTTGATTTGTATACCTACCACACTAAAGTCTACTTTTTACGATACTAATAAGCATGGATCGTATGTTAAAGATTTCATTATCAACCATAATTTAAAATACGACTGGTACGTTAAAAACCAGTAAACGCTTATTTTAAATAATTCGTATAGTGGCTTGATATAACGTATTACCGTACCTAAAAGTTATATAACACGGAGTTTCTATAATAGTTATAACATCATGATATACTATAAATCCGTTATTAACTACGTATAGGCTTACGTTATATTACAGCTATTAAGCGTAAAATTGTCTTTAGTTTCGGCTAACAAACTTACCACCAAAATGATTACCAAACGTTAGCTATTTTTTTCAATCGTTCGCGATTATATAAAGATCCAGTTTTTACCTTTATTATCGTATCTATAAGCGATAAAACGTGATTTTTCGTACGGTCGCCTCATAGTTTTACTTTTAATCTCGTAAATAATATTCGACTTAAAAATCGTGATATTTAGATTTTAAATGTTAAAATTTGGTTTCGATACGAATTATATAACCCCTTTAGTTAATAGGCCGTTAATTTAGACCTTATCGATTTTCTTAAAAGGTTTGCTGGAGGTCTTGATAATCCCTTATACCCGGAACTTTAGTGTTAAGTCTTTGTTATCCTTTTCTTTCCCATTTACCCAAGCAGTATTGTAAATATGTCTCGGTGCATATTCCTCTTTATTAACGTTTTTTTTAAAGATTATGCGCGCCGATGGCGTTTCATAGGCTTATCGAAAATAGTTGAAGGAGGGTCGTATTATTTTGGTCGCTTAGATTAAAGAGTTTCAGGTTTTTTTTTCTTTACTAGCCTTAATATAATACTTAACCTAAGTGGTTCGGAAAGGTATAAGGCTGTTAGCAGTCTCTATAATTACTTTAGAGTTTACGATACTTAATATCTTATACGGGCCTTTTTATTTACCCGGTTCCCATTATACAAGGACTTCACTTTATAGCGTCAAAATAAGTACGTCGACTATTAAACGGCCATTCTTAGTATTAAAGGCGCTATTAATTTGATGGCGTGCCGATTTTCTTCGTAATTTCTTTAAAGCTTTACTGTATGCCGCAGTATGTTTTTAAGTACTTGCTGAGGGCGAAGATTCACTCGCTAGATGTAGATACGCTTTAAAGACCAGAAATATTAGCACTAAGCCGTTAGAGCTTACAGTGTCTTTTAGGCCTTTTATTGCTATTTATAAACGTGTCTCCAGATTCTTAAAGCTTTCTATTTCTAATATAAGGATGCTATACGTTCGGAAAAGTAGTACGTATACCCTTTTAATCTTTTTCATCTTTAATGAGCTTTTACAAATACTTATTTTCGTTAGATACCCATTTTTTTGGTATCTTTTTAAAACTTCGCCGCCGTAAAGTTGGTACCGGTATCGTAGACAACGACGTTCAGTAAACCTAGGTACGTATTAATCTATAACATCCTTAACATTTTTCACGTATCTTTTATCAGAAGGGATTTTAGAAATTCAACCCTGTAGAAAAAGGTTATAAAGTTAATAATATAAAGAATAGTCCTATTATCTCAGTAAAAATCATTGTTGTCTTTTAATGTAAACTTAAACCTTCGGAGGGCTTAGATATGCGTTTGTCAATAGTGGTAAAGTTTTTTAATAGCTTTTAAGGAAAAATATTTCATATATTTATACCTTACAAGTTTTAAGACATTGTATATCCTATTAACGACTGGATAATTAAAACTCCGAAGTAGTTAACGTATTTCCGGCTTTATTAGGTTTCATACTACTGTTTTCGAGCCTTAAGGATAAACTTAAAGGTGTCTCTATATAAGGAAGAGTGAAAACCTTTGGCCGTTTTTAAATAATTCGTCTACGTTAATATCAACTTTAACGTTAAAGGTTTTTATATCCTTTAAGTAAAGAAAAAAAATGGGTAGGGGACTTAGGGATAAGAAACGTAATTACGTTTACAATAGGTTAAATTACCGTTATCTCCAGTAACAATAGTTATTCGGCTAGGCTAAAGCTAACTTTTACTTTATTAATATCGTGACGATTAATTTTAGTAGCTGTGATACCTTCCCTTTATTGTATCATATAATGCTAATAGCCTTTTATTAAGAACCTTACCTCCCCTATATCTAGTATAATACCTTGAACGTATAATTCGTATAATGATGATGAAGGTTAAAGGTATATAAGGAGTTAGTGGCTTAGTTAAGGTAAAGGTAGGGGTTTTCACCCCCCAAAAGGTATAAGAAAGCGTAGTTGGCTAATTACTACGCTGTACCGGGGGTAGTATCTTCATATTACTTAATCTATTTAAGAGAGATAACGGCGTTATTTGGTTCGTCGCCTTTAAAGTTTACGATTTAATCCAAGTAATCCTGTTTAATAACAATGGGGTATTAGGGGTAATATACTACCTTTTTATTGTTATGTTCGGCAAGGGGATGTCGAGTGAACCAATAGCCAGACTTACCACAAATTTAACATTTTTTTCTACTATTACAACGATAGTATTAGCGGTTAACAGGTCCATCCAAAGTCTAGCCTTATTAAAGTTAACGTGGTTACTGTCTTTAGTCTAGGACTGATGTTAATAAGCCAAATTTTAGTCGTTATAGGCGCTCGTATTTGTGGTCGACATAATTAACTACCGTAATATCTTCTTTATCTACGTTAATAAAGTTATTAACTTGGGAATATATACTAAACGAGTTTGATATACATGCTATTATGGTAAAAAGAGAAAAACGCAACTGGTTAAAGAAGCCTTCGTAAGTAGTATTTGGGCGTTATAAGGTATATTCGAAATCGCTAACTCCTCTAACTATTGCCTATACCTGTTTACGAAGTGTATCTTCGCCAACGTAGGCTTTCTATATTATCTTTTAATACAATATCAGATGATTAAGCATTTAATTAAAAATATTTATTAGCGTTTCCTCTTATTTCTTTTTTTCCATTATTGTAGTCTACCGTATCACAACTCAATTTGTATAGTATTACGTAAAGTAGACGTCGTATTCGAAGTAACATTTTATACTATTATAAATCTCGCAAAACGTCGTGGCTTTAATAAAGAAGTTTAAGTAATAGTCTCTAATATACCCTATAGAAATTTCGGGAAATAGTAAGTAAAAACCTAAGGATAAAACCTTCATCTATTTGCAAATGTTTAAAAAAGAAATTATTTTAAAGTCGAAAAAGTTATAAGGCTTCCTGTTATACTTTTCTATATTATTTCTAATCTTGGCGAAGTCCGTAAATATCTCATAATCAGTTTTAATTATTTTAATAGAATTTAGGACAAGGTTACAATAGTTATTCCAGCTTCAATTAATATTTCCTAACAGTTTAAGCTTTCTAAATTTTAAGGTACGGTATTGAGAGTAATTACCAGTCGCCTAGCCCGAGAGGTAAAGTCCTATGATAGGATATGTAATAGGCTCTCGCGCATAGGCGAACGTAAACAGGAAAGAGTCTTAATAGGCTTAATGACTGAATTGCTAAGGGGCGATAGGTATTTGAAGGTTTTAAGAGGCCTAACGATATTATTCAATTAACTGGTATAAATCGCTAACGTTAATACCTCTGTCCGCATTATCAGCCCTTACTTCATGTGTTCTACCGCCGTTAGAAGCGTATTCCGCGTTGTCACATAGTGGTAATAGGTTACCGAGCAGGTTAACATACTTATCGCTCACATATAAAAAGGCTTAACTTAAAGGTAAAGGGGAGGTTCTATAGATTGCGTACAAATGCTTTAAAGCTTCTTAGAAACGTTTTTCCCTTTAGATCGCGGGGTTTTAAAGGCATTCGGTAAACTAGGCTAGGTCGAAGAGTTTTTATATCAGTTTTGTATTAGCTTAGGTTAGGAAATAAACTCCTTACTGCTTAAGTTTGGACTTTAACTTTATTTTTATCCCTTTCTCAACTAAAATCCATATATTCATGGTATAGTCGTTAAAAAGATCACAGAAATTGATAAAAGCGTTATCTAGGTTATTAGCATTACAATACTTAACGTTGTAATAGCCGGCAAAGTTGGTAAGGTGTATTTCCGTTAGTTTTTTATTAACATTCAGCGCCTAAAGATCTTCGTCATAAAATTTGGTAAAAGGAATTCCAAACACCCTAATTACTTCTTTCCTAATGAGGTTGGTAATAACTTTAAAATGAACGTTAGCAGTAGAAATCTTGATATTCTTACTTTATACGGACTTATAAAGCGAAAAATTTGGTGATCCTGGGAGCAAGAACTTGGTGATTTAGCGTGGAGTCGCGTGTGAACTCGGTGACTTAAAGGCTTAGTGTTTACGTTTAAAACATAGAACTTAACAATTAAAGTAATATAAGAAATCGAAAAAATAAAGTAAGAGTAAAGGTTTTATATAAAGAATAAGGTTGAAGGTAGTTATTAGTTGTAAAAGTAGAAGGTTATTTGTTGTTTTTAGCGTAAGGACTTAGTCGTTTTTCTTACAGTAATAGCACTCGTAGTAGTACTAACTAAGCCATTTGTCAACTAACCGAACTGTAAGACTTCTAACAGTCAATATAAACGTCTTAAAAAAAGGTTAATGAAAATTTCTTGGTATTTTTCAATAATGATACCGTCGCCTACTTCCAAATTACCGTTGTGGATTGACGCAACCCAAAAGTCTTCTCTATTTTACTGCCTTTATGGACTAACGCAGTACTAATAGAGGCCTTTCGCAATAATATTTCCTCTACCTTAGCGATAACGTAGAGTGTAACAACTGGAAAGTAGCTTCTTCTTCTACTTAACCAATCCGTACTTAGTACAATAAGCACTGATTAGTATTGGTAGGGCCTTAGATCGTTGAAACGTTGTCGATTCGAATCGTGGTCAAAGTAACAGTAGTATTACATTGATCAAGTAATAGATGTATTGTTCTAGGTTTAGCAGACTGCTATCCGTTTTGTACAGTAATTTTTATGGCTAATTACTTAGCTCGTGCCCTAGAGTAAAGTGTAGCGTACTACACTCAACTTACACTCAATGTGGTAAGTCCGCACAAAGCAATACACTTGCAGTACAGTCAACTTTACTATAAGTAAAGTTGACTTACTACACTGCATGCAATACTCTTCCAACAACTATCATTAAAGGAGAAATCTCTTTATTAGCTTCATTACAATCGTTACTAGAGCTTTAACGGCAATTGGCCAGCGAGCTTACCCTTTTTGAAAAGGAGTTACGTGTCTTAAAAAGGGACTCTGGGTAACGGTAAAATCGGGGATACGAAAGGCGGTAGGGGTGGCGACAGGGGAGGAAAAGGCGGGATAATTAGGGATAAAGCACGTTTCCCTCCATTACTAATCTTGTCATCGTCGTTGACACCTACTTAGGCCCCCTTAGTAATAGAGCCTTACCGCCTTAATAAAATCGTTATAAAGGCCTATTCCATACCCTTTTCCACCGAATTTACGACGATGCATAAGGGTAGTTATAAGACAGTTAAGTGCCTAAAAGGCATTTTCGCTGTAACAGCGGTGCGGTAAGTAGATAACGGTTCGGCGACGTTAAAAGCAACGGAAATACACCCATCTTCACTCTTTGTTGCTACTTTTATATATCGAATTCATACTCTTATAACAAGTGTATTAAAGGGTTCGTACGCACGTAACAGAAATATTTCATACCCTTCCTTTTCCCAATAGAAACCTCGTTACTAGCCCCCGTTAATAAGGACCGTATGTAACTCTTATAGAATTCCGTTCTAATATCAGTGGTAAATTGAGAGCTGCTCGAATAAGTTAGAGGGAAGGAAAGGGGGGGGGGGGATTAAGGGAGATAAAGGAAGGATCGCGCTAAAAGCGAGTTTAGTGCGTTTAAGACATAACAGCTTACGGGCTTTAGTACGACAGACCTGGATACGCATACTACAGCCTTTAAGTATATATAATATTAAAAAGAGGGGTTAATTACAATACCCTAATTAAAGAGGAGGTTAGGTACAAAGTATTAGGGTATAAAGAGGCGTTTACATTTCTTAATTACTTTAATAGTTAATTAAGGGAAGATTTTAATTTAGGAGTCGTATTGATTAAGGGCTCTTTCTTCATGTCGTAACTCCATATATACCATCTCGTATATATAAGGGGCTCATTTATTAATTTGAAACATTCTTTAACAATTATACGTGCTTTTACATACGTTTTACGTTCGCTCTTTTTAAAGGCTTTAATTTCTTTTTTTTTAAGTTTTATAGGATTCCTCTTTATGAAGTAACCAAAGCGGTCGCACACTTAGCGCGATTGGACATTAAGCGGAGACTAAAATGGCCACGCTACATGGCCTGACTAAGGCTATAATTTATACACCTACGGGTCTCTGAACTACAAGACACCATAAAGTCTTAATTGAAGTGATGGCAGGGGTCAGAAGGTGCCCATTTAGACTGAAAAAACCCTAGTTTCGATCCCTTCCGCCGGCATCTACAGGTATATTTCGTAGCAGCTAGTGCAATTCCTCGCGGCAGGCACTACCCAGTTATTGTACAACACTAAAATATACCAAAAACAATGCAAGTGTTAAATATTAAAAGATATAATGAATCAGAAGTAGTGTAAATAATACATTCAAGCGTGACGCAATAAATACAAGGTGTACAAGGTCTATTTAGGGTTAGTTCGTAAAAACTTTTTATCAACGCTAACGAAGAGAGTACTTATAGACACAAACACCTTCAATACTCCATTCGGGGTGCCTTTGGTTATCGCATCCGCCGGGTTTTACTTTCCGTCGATTTATCTTTTTCTTCAATTTTACGGCGCTCGTACAACTCGCGGAAAGCCATAATATCGATTATAAGACGTTTTTCGTTTATAATGCTGATTTTGACGAGGTTTCTATAAAAGGAAACGGAATTAGTACAAACTACTAAAGGGAGGGGTTCCAAACCAATTTTAAAATAATTATCCAAACTATTATCGCTATAGTAATACCAGAATCGAATCCTTCAACTATATCGTAGATTTTGAAACCTAAAACGCTTCGAGTAACACGCTTACAAATCGTTAAGCTTGAATGAATCATATGACTATAAAGGTTAAATATATTTCAAGCTAGTATATTATCATTAAAAATAAACACAAATTTTATTTTCGAATTATAATCGGTATTATTCGCAAAAAACACATTAATAAAGATAAAAAGTTTTGCTATATGTATATTGAGTGGTATTAAATGGATGTTGCGTTTCAGATTACTAATTTTCTCTTCCAAGAGTTTGTTTAGTGTTTTGCATGTATAATCTGATGGGTTTGTCAAGAATTATACTATGATAAAAAGGTTAAACAACGTTTCCGGCTGTACGACCGATACAACTCATGCTTTATGATACGTTGACATCTATACTCGTCAATTCGTTTTTCTTTGGTTGGGTTAATAAAAGAAACTTTTTCCTATTGCCATTTTTTCATAAGCTTCAAAATACATGTTTGGAACGTGATTATCGTACCATTAAATTTAATTAAACTGTTTTCTATTGGGTAAAATTTTGACTTCTCTTTTAAATTGACTTTCTCAAGCTTCTTTTCCTTTCTTGTAAAAAACGATGTATTACATAAAATAAGTACATTCTCGGTCTGAATCCCAATAAACGCAATTCCCTTTCAACGTGACGTTGAAACTATCAAATAAAGTTTGAAGGTTAAATTGATTATTTAAAAGCGTTCTTTATAATGTCTTTAGTAAGTATGAAACCAATATACACCAACTTTAAAAAATCCGTAAAGTAATTTTAAAGTACGTAAAATCGTTCTGGATAAATCATATTTCCGACCCTTCATAGGCATGTGGGCGCAAATAAGCCGAATAAGGTGTTTTTATAATTATATACAGGTCTGCGTAATATAATGGGACTTAAGATAAAGATTATTGGAAGTATTTTGGGAGGCGGCAAACGATGAAATAAACCGGTGGCTCGCTCACTATAAAGTATGTAATTAGGTCATAATATCCTTTTTTTTAACGTTATCTTATCCCTTAATTATAAAGAGGCTCTTTTTATAGAGCATCCCAGTCTTATTCTTTACCTTATAAATCAACCGGGTAAGGAACATTTTTTATTTACCGTAAATGACTAGGTCAAACCTTTTAAAGCGAAAAACACCCTATTTAATTAATACGAAAATATTTTATAGATCGACTTTTGAAAAAGGGTTACCCGCGGTTGTAATAATACCCTTACAACAAAGTCTTATTTTCAACGTATAGTTTACCATCTCTTTTTGAGCAACAAAAAAGTTTGTAACAAAGGTTTTTGAACGTTTTTTATTCCTTAAACCGAGTGAACGCCTTAGGTGGTATGGTGCCGGTTTCTTTAAAGTGTAGTGGTCGATTTGGTATGGTGGTAGAGATTATAAAGATATATTCGAAAGGTATATAAGTTTTGGGGGTGGTCGATATATGTTATTATGAAAATGGCGTGGTTAATACCACTTGTCGGATTAAATTTTCGGGACTCAACCATTTACCTTTTGCTTTTCATATTTACTTATAATTAGTTAACAAAATGACCTTATGATATTAAGTAAATTAACAATTATATCGTATATTTTCAACTCGTCACTTTTAAAAAGAAACATTTATTTGTGCTTGATTTTCCGAACCAGTATGTCTAATTACAAAAATAAATATAGAAAGTCTGTTTCACGCGAGCCGTTTCTTCTTACCAATGCTTTTAAAATATTATTCCTAACTCGTAGTAAACGTAAAGCTGCTATTACTATCGCCACCACATTTTTTTTATACTGTAGATAGTAATGGTCGAAAATCTGTATAGGTTGTGGGGTAAGAATTAAAGATAAGAAGTGTAGGTATTATGTAATTCGGGCCAAAATTGTTGTTTACGGCGTTTTCTGTTAATTATAAAATCTATTTATTTATACTCATACCCTTGGATTACTTTGAAAGGACTGTATACTCTTTCTTCTACGATTAGTAATATCGTTAGCACTTTCTGATACCATAAAGCGCTTTTACCAGTATTTAACTACATTTGCTTTCGGTAACCTTAGCTTTAATTTTCTATTTAATCGGGTCGAAAATTATACCTACATCCTATATAATTGAATCTGGAGGCTTTCAATAAACCTTTGTCTAATAATCGACCAAGGTATCGTAACAATCTATTGATAAAACGTTTTGCAAGAACTATACATTTTAAAATGATATTATTATTTCGATAACGTAAAATATAAACTACCTTCTAAGTTATATGATATCTATAATTACTTTGTAGTTAAAATCCACCTCGAGTTAAAATCGGAATTATAATTGTTTTAAAACTTGTAAATATATTTCGTGCTGGTAACAAAACTTTTCATAACCTTCAAAACTTTCTTTCCAATATACACATAGCCTATTATGGAAAGAAGCCGTATAGGGCGTTTCGTTGTTAGGGATCCAAATTATCGATATAATATACGTCATTTAAATTATACTCAATAAGAAGTTTTAATTATATGTGCGTTCAAAAAAACAAAAACATTCATATCTCAAACGAATCAATACGGATACACTATCCGAAACGCGGATGAATTAATTCATCGTGTTTCGAACCTGAATCCCGAGCTGATATATATCAACCAACGAAAATAAAAATAGATTTTGAAATCAATTATATTATATAAACCTTAACCGATTCGAATCGTATATTTACTAGGACCATACCAATTAATGACGTTTTGCCTTTATCAAATGAAAATTCCCGATGTTCTTTCATTCTATCAAATTCAAACTTCGGAACTTTACTACAAAAACGTTGTATTATTGTTTTCCAACTATCGATAGTTTCATTACGTCGGTGTTCATCGTAATACAACCGAAACTCCTGCTATACCTATTGAATAACGTAAATCACAAGGCTATGTAGGCGTTTAACACGCTGTTTTTACTATCTTAACCTATATCATATAAGAATAAAGCATCTTATAAGCTTACAAATACCTCTTAATCAGTTTTCTCCGAATCATCTTCTCCAAAAGTATATTTATATAACTCAATATTAAAGTCCTTTTTTACACCACCATAATCATCTATATGCGTTGCAAAATAGACTTCCATCTGGTCATGGTGTGAGTAATAGATCTAAAACTATAATTTAACCAGAATTTATTCGTATACCAGATAGTTAGTCGACTAACATCCGACTTTATTTCATTTAATACAACGTTTTTAAAAACTCTTGAAGCCTCGTATACTTTTTTGTATATATCCTAGTATACGTGATAAACTTCGCGTTTATCTATAGGGGAGCCTTCACTAATACCCGCTTTAAACTCGATTTTCGGTACTTCTTTCCAAGTATTTATCGCCTCTATAACTGTATTTAAAGCTATCATAATCTTTATACTTTAGATATACTTCAAATTCTTGATTCAAAACATGAAAAATCGTCCTAACAAAGTCTGCTTTCGTAATCTATACACCCTTATTCTTAACTTTCCCAGTAACAAACGTTAATCTAGAGCTCTCTTTTCTGAGTATCGAGGTCTCAATTAATATTCTAAAACTAATATAAAAAGCTTCCAAGCCTTTTTCCGATTTAAATAACGTAAAACGAAAATCTAGATTCTTACGATATACTTTTATAATTATTAAAATAAATTATTCGTTTACTTCACATTTTCATATAAAGAATGCCTAAAACCTTCTAAATTTCGACAATAAAAAGTAATTACCTTTTCAATGTCTTATTGGCATTTTCTCATTGACATTGAACAGATTTTCATATGGCACCCGTTTATTAACTATTGTAAAATTGAGAATTAATTTCAGTATTAAAATACATTTGAAACGGTTAAAATATTCCATAAACCTACTTATTTTGATTAAATAACACATATACCACTTTTTTATTTACTTGATTCATATACCGGGTAAAGGTACATAAAATTAGAAAGGTTTAATATCTATTTTTATAAGTATTCAATATTACATGGATTTTGTTATCGAGTACATCGTAGGGTTTGCTATTATTATTTTTGGTTTTATCGTAAACTTTATGGGGTCAATTTCATTAGTAAGGAATCGATGTAGTGGGAGGTTGCGGTATAGGTTGAAATTTGTAGACATTAGGGCATAAGGTTCGTATAGTCGTTTATTTTCGCTTATATTACTTTCGAAAGCTTCTTCTTCCTTATTTAAGGGGCTTTTGCGGCGATCTAACGGGGCGTTAAATACATTCAAGTCATGGTTTAGTTTATATTACTCTTCAAAAGTGCTTTTCAAAAAGGGTTTGTATTTGACTCGAGTAGTGGATAACCTTCGTAACCATTTCTCCTCTTCCATCGATCCTTCAAGCTCCGTTTATATCTCTCGGAGCGCGGTTAGACTTTCGAAACGTTTTAAACTTGACGTACGTAAAGTGTTTTAAAACTTCTTCTGCATTTTTAAATAATTTGCTTTTTACGTTCCTCCAACCAGTATTATTCCATACAATCGACCCACAACACCTCTTTGTTTTCCCATTTTAGCATTTCATCGAGTTGAACTATAACAAATAAGGCTTTTATAATATGGCTGTTTCTATCACCTAAGGTATTAATTTCTTCGCTTCTTAGTTATACTTATAGTTTTTTTAACATCAAATTTTCAACCGTATGTCATGTATCCAACATCTATTTGGATTTTTTTCCGGAAATTAACAAATATGTCGAGTTCTTCAGCTTTTTCTTCACAATAGCGAAAAATTACATTTGTAACGGACCTACTCGCCATCTCAAAACTCAAATTCTCTACTGGAGCTTTAATGCCATTATCCCATATATTCAGGTTAACGAAACGGCAAAACTTTTCTTCAGAGCGTTATATATTAGATTGAAAGTTACATATATTCGCTTGCCTCAACCAGGCTTGTTTTAGGTTGTACTGTAGGAGAAAGATTATCATATATAAGGAGTTAATACAAGAAAAACATAGTAATGGAATTTTCTATTTGCTTAAGATAGTATATTGAAAAGGGTTAGGTTTTCGCATACGCTCGAGATAGTGAATTTGAAGGAATGTAAAATAAAACGGTAAACAAAAGCATATAATACGTAAATGAAATACAAATACAATGTGTAAGAACAGTCTAAATAAGGCTTTTAACGTTTGTTGGTTAAAAATAAAATGTAAACAAGGTGTAATCACAAACTAGTTGAGTGTTTCAAACTGGTTATCTAACATTAATAAGCCTTGTACTAGCTAAGTAACTAATAAACTTCAACTTCACAAATGATAATTCAAACAAACAGTGTAATATATGACGAACAATAAATATATGAAGAACAGAGGGAAAATTGGGTGAAAAAAAAGGTTAAGTATTTAGGGTAGAGAATTAGTATAAATAAAGCTATATAGTAAACGCTTCTAATATTATGTTTAGCACTCGCGAAATTTTCCGGAACGCTTTAAGAGGTACTTTTGGTGCTCGGTATATATTTGTATAGGCGTTTTGAAAGCTGCTTTTAGGCCTTGTGGTAATTGTAAAAGCACCACAAAAGTTGTTTTAACCATTCCTGAAGTATATTTAACCGGTTGAAATATTGTATTAAGCATTCTCTCAATTCGTCAAAGCGTTGTAAAAGTTGTTTTGAGAGTTTCCAGAATTTCCAAAGCGCTTTAAAGGTTATTTCCGGATAAGTTCTAGCTAATGATTCCGAATTTTCATAGTTTATGTGGCCAATACGTGATAGAACGCTTTCTAAGAAGTGCTCGGATACGTCCAGAGTGCTAACCGAGTTAACGAATAATTTAACAAGGCTCTTCATAGTTAAAGGGTACTAATTGAGTTGATAATTTTGTACTATAGTTCTTTTTACGTTACTTTTTTTTACCGTTTTTCTATACTATCGTATATTTTCTGTAAAACGTAATATGAAAACACTGAATCATTAAGACAGTCATAATATCCCTCTATAAGTATTTAACTAATATTTTTTTTATTCTTCTACGCTATTTATAGTCGACCAAATCGGTTACTAATACTTAAGGATATAGTTTTTTTCCTTATATGTTAACGTAAAAAACAAGTAAAATATAGAATATTATAGATAATAAAGATAGAAAAGAGAAAAGGCATCTGGAGAGTGTACGCCCTAAGTGAAAGCTTATAAACTTTCACTTAGAGCGTGGCACTCTACCATACACTTTACCAACGTCCCTTCTTAGGCGTAGCGCCCTATTATGCACTCTGCAAAAACGCACCTTACAGCATAACACGTTATCGTGCACTCTGCAAGAATACATCTTACAGCATAACAGTTTACTAACTATAGAGACATATAATTATATCCACGTAAATTATATAAATTTTAATTCATAAAATAATGAAATAGAAGTACCAGTAGAGGCTTCAGATCTTTATACGGTAAATACATACATTATAAACGTAATTTTTCATTCTTGGGACGGAAACGTTTATAGAATGAATTTTTGAATGATTGAAGAAAGGAATTTATGAATTGAACATTGGAGATGAGGTATATCGTAGACGGTATAATTAAGAAAATTTTATGGGATTAATTACAAACTAAAAGAATTAATACAACCGATGGTAAGAATGGTCGTATCGTAGTAGCATTAGTCGAAACGGTTCAGTTTAACCAAATGCTAAAATATATTGATAATGAAATGTTACATGTGAGATTTGAGAAAGGATACTTGTTGGAGAAACGTAAGAATATATTTATTTGGATTATATGAAGTAAGAACTAATACAAAAATACTTTACGAATATGAGGTGTAAAACGTTCGGCGAGATTAGTCGTATTCCACGAAAGATAGATATAGTTTGGAGGTAAATCTAAGAAAGAAGAGGAAGAGTCGTAAAGGTTATTTTTAATCTAGTTCAACATACGTTAATTTTGGAAAATACCTTTTGAAAGGAATATAAACCTAGTTATTTCTTAACCGGAAGAGATACTTCATTTAACCGCAGTGAAAGCACCACAAACTAGGAAGATAACGTTTCTGAAGGAAATATAAGAGGCAACAAAAATTCATACGAACTTTACAGATTGATACTTATGAGTTACGACTTATACCGCGACCTTTTTCTTTACTAGTTTCCGATTAATAAAGGTGAACTTACAAAGTTTTCAAATGTTGCCAAAATGTATGATAGGTGCGAGAATCAAAATAGTGAATTTAATAACGTATTTAATAATAGCATCCGACTTATATTAAATACCTGTAAAAGACTAGATGTTAAGCCTTTGAAATTTCATATACTCTTGCCATTTCTATTTATTGTATAGGCTCAAAATGGTATATGTACCATTTAATACAAGTGGATATATTTTCAAAGTGTTCTAGCCGTTTGAAAATTCATTTTAATATAAAGATTAACCACGAATTATACTATGGAGATTGTATGATTATTACATTGGAATTCGTTAGGAATTATTGTGATATTTCGGATGAATCTTTATAAAAGGTGGTAATTTTTTTGCTGGCAAAGTTTAGAATATGTCAAGCGGTGTTTGATTTAAATTATAAAAGTCATAAAATATTTATTTAAGTATTTATAAAATCTTGTCATATAAATTAGGGTTTGACTTTGCATTGTTCAAACATGAATAGGATTTGAAATATTTTTTTTTCGATTTTTAGAATTTCATTTGAAACCTTAATGTGTCGATAAGTAAGTTTTGAATTAACGTTCAAGGCCAGGAAAGATAAGGATGTAAGTCCATAAATAATAAAAGCGAATTTTGCCTACATAATTGATTACGCTTTATATCGACTATTTAAAATGTATTTGAGAAATAAGAACCACAATATAAGCCTTAAATACGGTTAAAGGGGCGATAAATACTAAGGAAAAAGTTTTGGGAACTATAGATAAAGCGGATATTAATGTAGACGCTTTTACAGCCAATGCCAAAGTTTATTACGTGGATTGTGCTTATTGTACTTACATCAAAGTATAAGAAGGCCTATAGGTCCCTAGAAACGAAGTTTCTTTTGCAATAAGGTCGGTTGTTAGTTGACTAACCATTTGGTATACGAGTAGATTCGCATTGAACGATAATTTTAGGTTGATTACTCACTTAAATACCTATCAGAAGGCCATTTTATAATGCATATAGCCGATTTAGAAATAGTTGAAAAATTGATGTTCACCCATACGAGTATATCTTTAGAAAAGACGATTCGGAGATAGACAAGATTTATATAACGACTTGAGATAAGTAAACGAATAAGTGAGTATTTATATGCTTGTGAAACGTTTAATTTTTATATAACACAGTTTTAAATGACGATTTCTATATATTGTACACCTACATAGAATTATAATTTACGTTGTCTAATGAGTATAGTTTCTGGTTTTAGGGTATTATATTAGATATTGGTGTGTTGGAAATATCAACCGCCGGAGAACGGCAATTCGATATTTTCGTAGCAAAATTTCCTAATTTTTATTGTGACCGGAAAGGGTAATATCGCGAACTTTTATTTCGTAATGATAAAACGTCGTTATTTGGTAAAGTAATGGTAAATATACGATAAGGGTTGGTTAAATTCTATGTAATAAATTTTGAAATCCCATCTTTATTTTTGTTCTTCAATATTAACAAGATTGGTATCGAACTATGGAATATGATGAATTGATTGTTCCTTATTTTAAATAGCGTATTTGTACCGCTTCAATTAAAGTTTAAATACTTTTAATTTTTTCAGGATGTATAATCAAAGCCGCCTATTTAATAAAGCTAGAACTATGTATATTATACCAACAATTCTGGTACCTGGTTATAAAACTCTTTTTACGGCTTCTTTGCATAGTGGGATACATTAATATTGAAAGAAAAGCTTTGGAGTTTATGGACAAGTTCTGCCATGAATACTAACTATACTTATTAGCCTCGAGACGATTTAAATTCAGTTTATAGAACGATATTAACTTCAACTACAAGGTTATCATCGATATTATATATTTTTTATAGATGACCCGTATTTTTGTATTTGAGTTCATAGTGTTATTTTCAACAAATAAATGCACACAAAGTGTTTTTATAACGAATTACTGGTTTATTTAAGTAAATTATTAAACACACATTTATTTGGGGTTTTCAACGTGAATTACCTACCATATAAGCACTAGTTTCGATTTTAACAAATAAATGATTAAGGTTGAAATAGCCGCAAACAAGTACAGGTTAATACTGGTAAAGGCACTTTAAGCTATTGGCAAGTATAAATGGTATTACAAACCGCTTCAAATGACATATACGATAGTTTTAAAGGAATGAAAGGGAACATATACAAAGGAGTCAGTTTTTTAAACAGATGTAAATATTATAAACAAAAAATTTGTTTCGAATAAACAAACCTCTATACTCCTTGTATTGAATATTTAACCTAGAGTTTATAAAGATTTGATATCGTCATAATTTACGGTTTAGAAAAAAAAAACGCTATAGGGGAAGCTATGGTAGTTTTACGTTCCTTTAAATCAATGAACTATATTTTTAATACTTTGTTAATAGGGAACTGTCTGCAGGAAATAGGCGTTTGAAAACTGCTGTTGCAATTCGAAATCCTGGTTTGAAAAAAAGAAAAAGAAAAGGATGGATTAGCCTTTGGAAGATCAACAGTATAGAAGCATACGATGTATTTATAAATTTATCAAATGGTACGAATTCATTTCTTCAAATAATGCTATAGTAGTATAAATAAGATAGATTATAAAGCCTTGAGAGTATAACTCATCGAGTAATAATAATTATACCACTTTTAAGATGATTTAAACAACCATTCTTTAATATTTGTATACCCTTCGTTTACCTTTTGACGACCTCCAATATTTTATCTAAATGAATACTTCAAATGAAGGGAACCAAAATAACATCGGCGGGGATGCTCACTTAGTTTGAAAAATAAACAGCGTTGTAAAACCTATATCTTAAATTTTTTTTATCATATAAAAATAAATGGTGAATCGAGAGCTAATTAAAAATCCTTTTCGTAAAGGTATTATTATAACTCCTGTTAATTATTTTTAGAAGTTGACCTAAGATTAAATATTTATTAATCGAGTAAGGAGTTATTTGCTTTAAAATATTCAATCCAGTAATTCACAGAGACTTCAATTTTTTCACCCGACTATTTATAAGGTAAATGATAAAATTAG
The DNA here is from genome assembly GCA_038502455.1 of Anisogramma anomala. NCBI lineage: Eukaryota > Fungi > Ascomycota > Sordariomycetes > Diaporthales > Gnomoniaceae > Anisogramma > Anisogramma anomala. The sequence goes on along the minus strand of JASMMZ010000005.1, from coordinate 25,303,323 downwards.
AAAGGATTATAAGAAGAGTATCTTTATAGTTAAAGGATACAATAATAGTGGAAAGAAGAATATTATAACATAATCTCCTCATTGAAACAAATAAGTAATCGTTTCACTTTAGCTTTTATTACCTCTTTACACATTCTATTTGAATTGTGTATTAAAATTAGGAATATTACATAAATATATACATAATTAGAAAAACGCTTCAAATGATGTATTTACGCCTACCTACTTATAGAGCTCCAGAAACAACATTTATTCGAAACGATTTTGCATATCATCAAACCACTTTATGGTTTTGTTAAAGTTGGTATATACTATTTTAATACGTATTGAAGAGATCATAAAGAATTTCCTAACATACCTAACTCTACGTTCAACTTATTACTATTGATTTCAACACCACTTTGAAAATATTTTACGCTTATCTGAATATAAACCGACAATACATCTATTTGGTATAATACACCGTTTTAATTTTTGCAGGAAAAGAAATTTTAAAAAGCCAATTTAAAATCTAAGCCGAAAATATAACTAATGGAGGACCTCTTGATTAACTTTAATAATACAATGATCACGTTTTGAAATAATATCTTAGATCTTATATAGAAATAATAATTATATAAAGTTTTCTTTGTTGAATTAATCAGTATAAAGCGGGCTAATAGATATGAATGTTGGCATTTACTTAAGCTTAAGTTGTGTTAATCGTACAACCAGAAACGGCGTTTGACCTTTCTATTGTTATTAAATGTTAAATAAAACCATTAGATAACAAATGTAACGCATTGAATAAGCATTTCAAGGGTAAAATTTGGAATCTGAAGCGTAATTTGCTTTTTATACCCTTTAATATACCAATAACAATGATTAATTTTTACTACTGTATTATTTACAAATAATGTCTATCACAACTCCAAAATAGGTTTTATACTTATAATAAATAATAAAATACCAGACCGAAATGCATTTACCATACGTAATAATGTTATTTTATAAAACTCAACTAAGTGCAAACGAATCATACAAAACATTTTCGCTTCCAAAATTTATAATGTAATCAAAGGCTTTAACTTTGGCGTTATTATGGTAATAACGGTCCGTATAATTATTTCGAACCATAGGCTAAAACCCCTCCTTTTAATAGTTTGTATTAAAAAATTCCCCTTTATGAATATCTTCCTAAATTCTGTATTATAAACTAAAATCTTTTTATAATCGATATTATAGTATTATGCAAATTGTACAAAAGTCGCGAAATTAAGGAGACGAGATGAATCAATAGAAAGTTAAACTTGATGGATACGATAATCAAGGGCGCCTTAAATAACGTATTAAAAAAGCTTGTGTTTATAAATACTCTTTTCTTTAATTTTGTTTGAAAGATTGTATGACCTAGCTATAAATAGGCGTATTTCCTTATACCTCCCTACCTAATTTTATGTGTTACATCTTGCGCTTGTCATCAACCCTTGTTAAACAAGATGTTTTCCGCTCTATTAATATATGGTCACTTTTTGAATTTGTTATTTGCCGCTTTACTAGTATATTGTTATTTGCGTTACGATTTTTTTTGGAAAATGTAATCTTATTTATGTAGCTGTTTCGTTATGAGTTGTTCTAAACCAAAAAACATGAAAAATAGCAGCTAGTTGCTGCCGAAAGGAGAGAGGGAACTGGCGGCCTTTTCGTCGTTATTGTTGTCGCCCTCGTTGTTGCTATCATCATCGTCGCTGCCACCTCTGTTATCATCAACGTCGCCATCGGCGTTGTCACCCTGAGGAGGGTTACGCGCCACCCACGCTTTGGGCCATATACCTTTAGGCAGGAGATAATAGGTAGGGTCATTTGTCTTACGATATCGTGCGAAGACTTTATCGAATTTATTTATATAGATTATATGTTGGTATACACGTTAGGCGATGATAACAATCGTTGTTTCTTGTGGCCTCCAGTCGATACCTAGCAGAAAAAAAGTCTTAAATAATATACTGGAAAAGTGGATAATAATAATCGAGTCTAAGATTACGTATTGAAGTAGTAAATAATTTATCGTGGAATTAGTAGGCGTATAGCAAGGTTTTGGCGAACAGTTTTCATACTATCTGTATTGGAGTACACCCATTACCGTTCTTTTCATAACAGTGGCAGCAGGGTGAGGCGCCTCCGTTTTAACAGTTTTCGCTAAAAGACTTGCTTGAGGTTGTGGATGTAATGTACGGCACGTAAAGCGTATTTATTGGTAGGCTAGAAACATGTACCTTAATACGCTGTTTTAACTTTTTACGTACCAGAAAGGCCTCACAGCACACCATAACGAGTCGCGTCTTTAAATAGTTAGCCTGCTCCACTATATCCATCTCTTTTACACTACGATTAATATAATACAATATAAAATGACAAATATTAATGTACTTCTTTACAACTTCACTATATTACGTTAACGGTGATAGGACAAATTTTTGGATAAAAGAGTAGTTTTTATCTGTAATAGATATATAAGATCTTTAACCTTCTAAAACTACCGCTTCTATTTATAAAGAGAAGGGAAAGGAAAAAAGGAGGGGAAAGGAGGAGAAAAAGAGGATATAGCAGCGATGACGGGCGAGGGGAAGCGGAAGGGAAAGGTAAAGCTAAAGAGTAACAAGCTTCTAGTATAGGCGGCGCAACGTGTAGTAGTTACAGCGATTACGGCGCGACATCGCTAGCATATCAAACGACGCTTTTCAAACCGGTTATTATAAGATATACTATTTGGAATAATGAGAATATAAAATTAATTAAATTATTAATACATACGAAATCGTTCTATAAATGATTAGAAACTTACTATTTGGGTGTATGAACGCTATATAGTTAATTAAAATTGTAACTTATAGGTAATAACGCATCATTAAGGGAGGATTTCTTTTACCTAAATCGATAAATATACACTACTTTATACTAATTCTATAACACATAATATCAACAATAACACCTTTACAAAAATTACGAACCTTTTAAAACAATCTTCCAAAATCTTTACCTCCGTCACTATCGAATAACCCGCTATTTTCTAAAACAAATTACAATGCATAATACTATTATTAATTAATAGCCGATTTAAAGCTTAGGTAATTACACTATAATCATTGAACAATGAATACGAAACTTAATAAAAATAAAAGATTAACAGTATAAATATTACTAGATATTACTATAATTAGAAAATGTAGGGGACCACGTTTTTAGAGTGCATAATAACGTGTTACGTTACAGGAAGCACTTTTGCAAAGTGTATAATAACGTGTCATACTATAGGAGGAATGTTCGCAGAATACATGGTAGAGTACTACACTCTAGGTGAGAGTTTATAAGCTTTCACCTGAGACATACACTCTCCAGATACCTCTTCTCTCTCTCATATCTTATATACCTTACTGCTTTAAATACTATACTGTTTTCTTCATACGTGGTGTATAAACCTAACTAACAGTTTCATTCTATATATAAAATATATTAACGCCTTTTTTTACAGGTAACTTATTTACCGTTATCGAGACGTACTTCATTTATTAATTTTTTTCATTTTGTAAGCTATAGTTAATATTACTACTTCTAAAATAAGGTTATTAGGATGTTGAATTTCGAGTTAAGGCTGAGAGAGTCAAATGAGATATATTATTTACAACTACTGTATTTCTAGTTCAATATGTTTACCTACAAAGCTTTTAAACGTATTACTTATATTACTTGCAAATTTAAAAGAGATATTATATTTGAGTTTTTTTTTAAAATTCAAAACGAATAAATTATCTGGCATGAGAAAATTATCGATATTTATATTTCGGATATCGTCAAAGATATATCTTTTATCGAAGACAACACTTCGAATTATCTTTTTACAAACTTATAGGCGAAAATGAACTTCTTATAATTGGTACCCTACTTTATATATAACTTCGTCAGAGCTTTTAGCTAGATACCAAAAAGTTGGCGTCTTAATTCTGTAACTTTATTTCATTATATTGGTAAGATATTGCCTTTATTCGCCTTATGAAGTTAAGATTCACTTTTATAGAATTTTTATAACGTGTAAAGTTATATTATAATTGTTGGCCTGATTTTTATGTTTCGAATTGAAAATCTTTTTGTAAAGGAACCTTAAATTATCTCCTACTTATAATTGTTTATTTGCAGTTTTGAATATCACGTTTTAAATCTTATGTTAATACAATTCTAAAAATAGCTTACTCCTTTTTTTCCCAGATCATAAACTTTAGAGTTTGATTTGACCTCGTGACTGCAAAAGTTAACTTCATTTAAATACCCCTATAGATACTTATGAAGTAGCGTGGTGAATATATATATATAAAATTAGAAAGATATATTTCTGTATTTTCGTGATTTTTTTAGATAGTAAAGAATTTGTATTTAAATAATGGTTATAAAAATAAAACATTGCATGAGAGGGTATCTTAATATAATATAAATTTTTGAAATCGAGACATTAAAAGTAACTCGACTATTTATTATAACTTTTACTTCTTAAATACTAGTTAACAATAATTCGAGTTGGTCATAGGTAAATAATAATGCTAAGGTTTTTTCGGCATAATAATCAATGCACATGAATTTATATTATTAGATGGGCTTTATTAAGATTATAATATAACAACGTACTATAGAATATATACGTATAAACTCATAAGGGCATAGTTTAACAAAGATTATCTCAGTTTGTAATAATTTGATGATATTTGTTATAAATTGAAAGGTTGGATTATTTTGTTATTTCCGTTCCGTTTCGGTTAAAAAACTATTCACACACTATTTATGGCATGGATATGAAAATCTATTTCTCCGAAAGTACCAATGTACATACATATACAACGATCAAAAAATGATGGATTCAAAAAGACAGCCAAATTAATGATCGAAATAAATACAAAAGTTAATAATATACTATATTAAGTTAAACTAACTAGGCCGCTTAGCGTATCATCATAGGTCCGGGTGAATTCCGGGTGCCACCTGCTGGTATAGCAAGTCCAGTAATTGGTTTATAAGTTCTTGCAAATAGCATCTTTACAACAGTTGCAAAATTATCCAAAACACCTGCAGCACGCGACAACTTATTAGTGAACAATCATGCTGGTATTTCTACAACTACATATCCAACCCTTTACAGCCACTTAAATGAAAACTGTTGCTACTATTGACTGGACTGACTGTATTGTCAACGCAATGCAGTACAGTTGACTGCGTTTGTCAATTGCATGCAATGCAATTGACTGAACTGTCGATTCAATTGGCCAATTCAATGGCAACTGTCGTAACTTAAAACAGTCACTATATTGACTGTCGCGACTAACAACAAGTCACGAACGGACTGTCTAGTCACACAACGGGTAAAGCCCAGCGGTGTGGTAACTTCTATGGTGGCATGAGTAAATGAGAGCGTCAATATCAAGAGCACATGATCCGTGCAGCCACCGTAACAGGCATGCATTCCACCCCTGTCGGTACGTGACAGGAATGCTATTATCTCAGTACGTTACCATAGTAAATAGGTGGGAAACTGGCTAGCAGTTCCCACGCCTCACAACTTACAACCCATCCTCTCAATGAGTGCTATATTCTGTTAATTGGACAAACGATTCGAATTGACAACCATAGCTACTGACTGAATACGTACCGACAAGAACTAAATATACTATCATGTGTTATTACTTTTTAAAGCATTGAAATATTTTGATTAATACGATTAGTTATTGTTTGTGCTTGTTGAAAACATTTAGAAAGGATGTTTTTTATGTCGAAAATAGTTATAACGCAGCACAATCTCAAACCTGTGAACAATATAAAGATGATGCAACATACGATACAATATATAATGAACTATACAACACAATATATTATGAGAACGACTTTTGGCACAGGTTTAAACAACTTTTGACATGGGTAAATGCATTTGGTACCTTTGGGTATATTGGTGGTAGGTGGCCCATAGGGTTACCCCTCTTTTTATCAGCTACCTTCTCTTGAATTTTCCACCTTTTTAATTTGTTTGCATGCGTACAACTTAAAGTCATGCGAAATTAAGGTCATATGCAATGATATTTTGAGGCTATACGTAATGATATTTTAAAGCTATACACAATTAAAGCCATATGCAATAGAGTTTATACGCAATTCAATCTCTACGCAATGACATTTTAAGGCTATGTACAATTGAGCCTAAACACAACAACATCTTGAGGCTATGCACAATTGAAGTATATGTAATGAAATATTAAAATCATATGTAATATGGTGTAGTTAGTAATATTAAATGAATACATATAAATGAAAAAATAAATGTAGAAAATTAAGTTGAACAAGTGTATCATACGTGAAAGTTAACGTTATGTACCAATACACAATTATTAGTATATAAAAGCAAAAAGGTAGTAAGTTTGACGAGAAGAGTTGTAAAAATATAAGTAATCCTTCCGGCAACCTATTACAAATGTACCAGAAAAAGATCAAATTTATTTACTAATACCAAAAGTTGTGTTTTATACTATACAACGTACTCTGTACTTCATAATACAATATATAATATATTATATAATATAATTTTATGTTGTGTTGCATGTTTTATTTTGTATTGTATGACATTTGTATTTTGTATTGTAGTGTATAGTGTTATATATTGTGTTATATGTTATATAATATATTATTTTTCATTGTATTATATGTTGTGTATTATTCTCTTTTGTATATTCTATGCTGTATTGCATTGTATTTTGTGATATAATATCATATAATGTACACGAAACTACGCTATTGAATCTGATCTGCATGCGCAGTTAATTTATGTGGATATATGATGACGTCATTGAATACGGTACTAAGGTATTCGACAGTGGCCTTTCAAGGATGCTTAGTGCTGCGGGAAAAAAATGAACTCCGTTTGAAACAAAAAAAGACAGCCCTGGATAAGAAAAACATAATTGAAAAGGTGGGAAAACAATTAAATGAGCGGGAAAAGAATTGTGACTAAAGCAGTACTCAGAGCATGATTTCCGGTATCAGGTATGTCACCAGTGAAGTATAGAGAGCCATACCCATAAATAGAAGCAACTCCAAGGGCAGGCCCCAATGTGTGACCCTGATTCAAGGGCCGGAAAGACATAAACGTCACACGGGTGGAGGTTATGCCCCGTTCATGCAGACCCCCAGTGCACCAAAGAGAGAGGACGCCGTTTTCTCCCGTCATTTTTCACGGTGGGCAGTAGCCGAGTACCGGGCCCCATCAAGAGACCTGCCATTGGCCCATCTGGACTCGAGATTGACGTTGATTTCATGTAATTTTGTATCATACTGAAAATACTCATCCCTGTCAGGTACCTGGTCTGTGCGACCATCCATGTGAAGCATTCTGGGCAAGAGCGGCGCACGGACCACATACCTGAACAGGATGAGGGTATTTACCCCTACCACGATAGTACAAAGTACACCATAGTACAAAGTACCGTACATGGGTACCGCTGCCACCGCAAATGAGCGAGAATGGAGATGCCCTCGACCAGCACTTGCGCACCATTGCATCATCGACTTCATGCCTGTCTCGGCAGCTGTCTGCTGTTGGGAGTTCTGACAACTTGACTCGGCCATGTCACGGGGCCTCCTTTTTCCTGCCAGCCTTGTTCGTACTCTACTTTGGCTTGGCTGGCTGGCTGGCAAATTATCGCATGGCACAACCCAACTCCTACCACCGGCCTTAATGACTGCGCGCCGTAACGACGGTCGACATCAAAGCTGCCAAGCACAATCGATGTCGAGCATTGTGGTCTGTCCACCGCATCGTTCCAACGACCTCCCAACCCCGCCAGTAACCAAGTCTCACGCTCTCACACTCACCCATACCAAGTTGCAGCTGATGCCTGCTCAACAATCCATCGATAACCAGCTGGGTGATGACGTATGCGCCGCCACCTCTTTTCCAAAATGGTGCTTGCCCCCCCTACCTCAACAAGCCCAACCAACCCCCGCGAATGCCCGGCCCTCATGCCCGTTTGACAGAGGCCCGGCCAGCGAATGCCACAACCCTTTCCCACGCGCGCGAAAAAGGGGGGTGTCGCTCCTCGGCGGACCCCCGTTGGACTGGGCACCGCGCACGCCTCTCTGCGCAGGGCGCGCGCTGCTCGCCGCGGCCGCTCGGCGCGGGATGCATCGCACCCCTCGCGCCCGTGGCTGGCGGGGGCCGGTCCCTGAGGATGCAAGTTGCGCGCGCTGGCAGGCCGGCAGGCCGTGGCGGTCCGTCCTGCTTTCGCATGGAGTGTGTT
>JASMMZ010000005.1:25171767-25294852 GCA_038502455.1 Anisogramma anomala | reverse complement strand
CGGGGCGCCAGGGCCCGCCCGCCCGCTTCCCCGGATTGCAGGAAAAGCTTGTCTCTCGTCGGTCTTGGCGTTTAGTGTCGCGCCAGGGCCGTAAGGCTGAAAGAAGAGAGAGAGACCCAGAGACCCATGGACCGACCCATAGACCTCGCAAGCGTGGCTTTTGTTGTTGTGGTGCATTGCACTGTGTACTTGGGGTGTCCGGCCCTGTTGGGACCTCTCCACGAGGACTCCAGCAGTAGTCCCGAGAAACCGACCGCGGCGGCGAGCGAAACCTCGCACATCAGACGAGTCATCCGGATCGAGTCGCCCGCCTGCAGTGCAGGGTGCTTGCTGAGCGCAATGCGATCCTCGGAGTCGGGGAAGTCAAGGCCATTTGACAGCTCCCTCCCTGCATGTGCATGCCGATTGCATTTTCCCGGCACCCCGTATTAGTAGATTTTAGATTTCCATTGTGCTGCATAATGAAAGCAACGTGTCCTGCAGATGGGTGAGGGGGCCCTAATGAGCGGTGAGATGTGGGGATAATTTCATGCGCCCACAGCAGCAGAGGTCTCGTGATCTTGGCCCCTGATCGCATCGACGATGTGGGAGGAGGCTCCGGCGAAATGAGCAAGAAATGAACAGTCTCTAGAGTCAATGCTACGCCCTCGGGATCATGGGCCAGTGGCATGTGGTCCTTATGTGTGTACCTTGACCACTTCATGCTGACGGGTCGAATGAATCACTCTCTGTAAGAAAGAGAGACTCTGACTTGGGACCGCGGTGAGCTTCCGATGTGGCTGGCGGCCTGGTGTGATCACAGCACGCGGCTGCTTACACCATATGTCAGTCACTCTGTAGACCACTAACGCATCTCCCGTTCCGGATATCCGTCCTCACGAGGGGGGTAGACAAGCTCAGCATTAAGCTTCGGCGTTTGTGCAGCTGACACAAGAATGGGTTTCATCCCAGATGTCGTTGTTTGCATGAGCTTGCGCTGGGCCGGCAAGTCGCCGCGGCAATTCTTCGGCACTTTGAGACTTCGGGGGGAGTGGGGGTGTGTGTGGCCGTCGGCGTTCTCAAGGCCCACCCCTTCGATCTCACGGGTCGCCTGCCTGGTCCACGGGACTGCGATCGCGAGAGGGGGGGAATGCCGAGAACTGGAAGCCGTAGGGGGGCGCGACGAGGCATTTTCCTGGGGAACGGTTCCCAATGTGCTGCTGCTGGGGGGGGAAATGTCGCCGGGGCCGGGCAAGGCCTTTTCGGCGCTACTGTGTTGCAGGCCGGCGGCAGTCTCGGAGCCTTGGGACGGGCCCGGCGGGACCGCCCGGACGGGCTGCCGGTTTGGCTCGAGGTCCCGGCGACGACGGCGTTCTCGGGCGCTGTTGCGAGTGAGTCCGCTGGGATCATCCATATTGCACGTTGCTTTTCTCGAAGCAATGGAAGCTGCGCCGATATTGAGCCTCTCGGGATCTCTACGAGCCCCCCAAAGCTGAAACGAAGCTAGGCCCAGTGCCATTTGGCCTGCTAATCAGGCAGCAGCGGCCAGGCCTGGCTTTCCTCCCGGATGTACACGACCGCGCCAAGTAAGTACTCCTGCGGATCCACGCCGTGGTGATCCGGGATGCACCGGAGCCAACTGCAGTACTACGCACAGCTACGATCCTCATACAGAGTAATCAGTAGACCCCAGCTTTAGTCTATCGGTTTTTTTTACAAAATTTACAACGTTTCGGGAGCGTAAAGATCTATTATGGTAATATTAATAATTCGAACCCTGGACTAGAAAACTTAATGTAGCTATAAAGTATACGTTTTTATTTAATAAATTTCAATTTATATATGAAATATTTTTGATAGCTCAATAATTTTCTTTTCTATCGTTTGGAATTATTAATCCTTTACAATAAGAATCTTTCAAATCAATTCAATTTTCAATAATCACCTATAAGTTTTCAACTTACAATCCAGATATAATACGAAAAGATAAAAGATATTTTTAAACTAATGATATATACTAACATCTTTTAAAAATCAGGTTTTACGAGAAAAACCAATGTTCCGCTTCTTATAGTACTAAAAATATATTTACCAATGAAATAATATTATATAAATCAATTTAGACACTTAAAAAAATCAATTTTTTCAAATTTAATACAATAAATAAACTATACAAATATCGATAAACTATATAAGAATAATTCCTTTGTTATCAGGTTTAAACATACATATTGTATTATCAGTATTAATTCTTCTAATAATAAAAAATATTACAAATGATTTAAATCAAATACATTTTATACACAACTTCATCTATTTTACCGTAATAATATTAATATATAATGAAAGTGTCAGTAAGGTCTCAAGCCTATAATATTCACATGAACATAAGGTCTTGAAAGAGTAATCAGAATGATTAGTAGTTGTAGTATAAAGTAAGATAAGACGTTGAGAAGAAACATCCAGAGGTGTACGCCACAGATAAGGGCTTATAAGTTCTCCACCCAAAGCATATCACTCTGAAATACTCCTTCTAAACCGATCCACGTATTGCCGTCGGTTTGAAATAACTATTCCAGACCGATCCACGTATTACCATCGATTTGAAATAACTATTCCAAACCAACCCATATATAATACACTTTACGTTTTGCAAAAGTATAGCCTATAACGTAACACGTTACCGTATACACTACAGGAGTGTACCCTATAATATAGTATACTATTCCTTAGTTTATATATATTATTTATTAGGGTATATAGTAATATTCACATAGGTAATCTTTTTCCCCTTATATATTTTATACTCATAGCTCAATAGTAATAGTGTTATTTGTAATATCAATTGTAATAGGTTTAAATTAACAGTTTCCGTAATAATATTATTGTTGCTATATTGATCGTAGAAGATGTAAATTAGCAGTTTCTGTAATAACAGTGTTGTTTTTCGTATCAATCATAAAAAGTCCAAATTAGCAAGTTTGGCTAGGATTAGTAAAGTTTAGCTGAAGTAATATTTGTAATTCAGGCTTGGTTAGTTTAATTAAATAAAGGTGATATGGTTAGTAATAGCGCTTTTTATTATTTCTAATAGAAGTAATTGTGCGGTAATAATTGCGTAAGGGTAATTATGTAGGGGTAATTACATAATTACGTAGTAGGTTAGTATAAAAGGATGTATCGCCGTCGTCTCAAGCAAAACTTTTTTTTTCTTTTCGCTAAAGGCGCGTGATTTTAACTGATAAAAATCCCTATTTTAATTTGACTTTTGGTTTACCTAACCTAATTAAGCCGTTTTAATATATAGGATACTTAGTTTATACATATACTAACCTATTTCCTAAATAAATGCCGCGTAAAAATAGGATTGTACGACGTCGTTTAGCGCAAGAGCGTCGGCGCATCGCCGCTGCTGTAGCCGTTGCAACCACCGCCCCTAACATTACTACCACCAACAGCAACAGCCCGCCGTCGTCGAGCACAATATTTTTTATTACCGTTATACCGCCCGCCTCCATTACCCCGCTTATTGCTACATCGCCTAGTCCTGCCACCGCTACACCGCCTAACCTTATCGCCTATACGCCGCCTAACCTAGCCATCGCTTCCGCTTCGCGCCTCTTTGCCGCCGCCGCGCCAACCTCCTCTTTTCCCCTCTTTCCCTGCTCCTTTCCCAATTCGGAGGAGGAGCGGAGGGTTCCTAAGGTTATAAACCTTATCTTTTCCTTACGTGTAAAGACTTCATTACTCGTAAAAGCCTTTTTACGCTATAAGCGTAACTTAATGCAGTTATGACAAGGTATATATTTCCTAAGCTTTCCGTTCGTAAACTTTCAATTCCCTTTTTTATGAATAATGAGTATAAGGCGAATTTTCTTCACCGTTTCAAACTTCGTCTTCTTAAGGTACGCTATAAGGCCACTTTAACGCGTTAAGCGTTAAAATGATGTACCTAAGTCCATAACTTTTTGCTGTTAATAGATACGCTTTACGGGTTATATATCGTATCCGCAACCGCGAACAAGTCCATTAGCGATTATTATAAAAACGGGGGTTATTCGGTTCGTTATGACCGTTACAAATAGATTAATAACTCGTACGCTCTCATTCCAGTAGTTTTAAGGCCGTAGACCGAAGTCGTAATATGCGCTCACCATTTTTTTGACAAGTTTTAATCGAATTTTAAAAACTTTATTTGGTAAAAATACATTTTTCGTACCGATCCAGAAAATAAATCGTTGTAAATAATTACAATAAATCGATATTGATTAGTAATAAACGTTAACCGGCGGATTAGGGAAATAGTAGCCGCCGTTATCGCCTAAAAACGGGGCCTACGTATGTATTATACGGGCGAGTTTAACGGCGTTATTCTACATCGTTACGAAAAAGGTAATTTCTGCTTTATATCTTTGTCTAAAGGTATAATTAATAAGGTATAAGGTTATATCCTTGTTAATATTAATAACGTTGTTAATGGTAATAACAGTGGCATTAATATAAAGAAAGAGGGCGACAAGAAGAACGGTAAGGATGCGACGACGTCATTTTTTCCCTTTAATAGTAGATCAATACCACTGGGCCAGGCCAACCTACCCAACTATAATTTAATACGTTATATAGTAATTTTAGAACTTTTTGAAACAAGATAATTTGAAATAATAAACGTAATATAAAATATAAAACAAAAAAAGTATATATTAAAAATAACGCAATATTGTAAAATTAAATAAACGGTAAAATAAAACGATAATCGGTGCAAATAACCGTATTTAACAAAGGTAAAATCTTCCATGGGTACAGATAAGTCGTTTGAATAAAGGTAAAACGTAAATCAGTGTAAATAATATAAAACAATCTGATTAAACTAGGCGAAAGGATAATAAGGTACTTTATAAAGGTTGTAAAACCTTTTCAAAAACTTTAATGAATAATATATTTGTCCATACAAATATTTTTAAGGCTCCGTTCGGTATAAATTTAGTTATTATATTTCCTAGGTTAGACTTTTCGTTAATTTACCTTATATACTTAATTTCACAATGTTCGTATAATTTACGTAAAACTGTGATATTTATTATTAAACGTTTTTTATTTGTAATACCTAATTCAACCAGGCACTTATAAAGCGAAAAGGAGTTAGTATATACGATAAAAGGAATAGGGCGTAAACCGAAATCGGAAATGATTATCTAGACCGTTATTACTATAGTAATACCCAAATTGAAGCTTTTAATTATATTATAAATTTCTGAAGCCAATAAGTTTTACGTAATCTTTTTAAATTTATTAAAGCTTTAATAGATAATATCTTCTCAGATCGTAAAGTTGTTTCGAATCGATATTTTTTTATCAAATATTAGGACGAAATTGATTTGTAAATTATAATTGTTATTATTAGCGAAAAAGTCGTTAATAAAAATAAATAGATTTGTTATATTTATATTTAGTGGTACGAATTATAAGACGTATTTCGAATTATGTATTTGCTATGAAAAGCGTTTATTAAGCGTTTTTTATACGTTTTATCCATCGAGTTAGTTTGGTATTACATAGCGACTAAAAGATTAAATGTTGTTTTTAATTATACTATAAAAGCGACCTAAATGCCGTGTATACGTTGGCATTTATATTAATCGACTAGTCTTACGCTATTTCAAGTAATAAAGGTAACTTTATTTAAATTTTCTTTTTATATAAGGTTTACAATATCATTCCAAAAAGTAATCATAGTATTATTAAAATCGATTATATCATTTTCGGTTGGGAACGTTTTACGTTTAGCTTTTTAGCCGGCCTTTAAAAGTTTCCTTTTTTTAATTGCAAGAAACGAGAAGTTATATAACGTTAAAGTATTATTCATCTATATACTCATTAATATAAAACCCTTCGAGCGGGTCATTAATATTAAAAAGTACGGGTTGAAAGTAAAGTTTGTTATTTCGAGCCGTTTTTTATAATACCTTTAATGAATGTCGTATTAATAAATACCAATTTCGACCAAATTGTAAAATAGTTTTAAAATACGTAAATTCGTTTCAAATAAATAATATTACCTTAGATCTTTAGATATATCGGCGTAAATCCGTTTTTTTAACTGTTTTTAAAATTGTGTGTAAGTTTATGTTACGTTTCGAAGTTGAACATATAAGTTATATAGATTAATGAAAAAGGCCGCGAATATAAAAATTAGACGATGATTAATTCGTTATAATATAGGTAACTAAGTTATAATATACTTTTTACCTTCGTCGTTATAATCTTTTATAATCATGCGGGTTTTTTCATAAAGTTTTTCAAGTTTATCCATTATTTCGTAAATAAGGTGGGTTAAAAATATTTTGCAAATACCGTAAACGGTTATGTTAAAATATTTAAAGCAAAAAATTCTTTAGTCGATAATAGTTGAAATTTCCGTTTAGGTAAATTATACGAACAAGACATTTAATATGGTAATAATTCCTTCATGAAGGAGTTTTAAATTTAACTCGTTATTTTCTATTTTATTTTACGTAATAAAGGAGTTTGTGGTAAAGTTTTTAGGGCGTTTTTCTGTTTTAAAGCTGAAGGAGTATCCTCGGTGTCGAGGTTTTAACAGATTTGATATAAATAGGCTGATTTCGTTTAGTGTAGTCGGATTAAATTCGCGTTTCAAGGATTAGATTAAAGTTAAATTCGGTTTAAATTCATCGTTTCAGATGATATTTATAAACGGTTTTATTTATTTTATACGTTCGAACCGTCTTTCTTTACTTTTTTTTGTACTTCTGTACTATTATTTAACGAAACGAACTCGTTTCGTTTGGTAAGTGAACGAATCCATTATAGCTATTGAATCTGTTAATCCTCAAAGAGCTAATGCATCTATCTTTCCTTTTTCAAATTAAAATTTATAATTATAATAATAAGTCTAATACGCTAGTTTTACGTGAATTATTACTCGTAACTAACGCCTTGGACATATCGTTTTTTACTGGTAATAAATATAAGGCCGCTATAGCCTTAGCAATAACATTAGCCTTTTATATTATAAATAGTAATAAGGCAAAGTTTATATAAATCCTCGAGTAGGTACAAAAGATAAGGAACGTAAGGATAAGCCTACTTAGGTTAAAAGTGTTGTTAATAACGTTAACCATTATCTAAAGGATAGATGCTTTAAAATTAATACTCTTTAACTTTTTCACTAACATTATATATGTTTTTTCAATAATTTATAATATCGTTGACACTTTTTAATCCCTTAAAGGACTTTTACTAGGATTTATTTACACTTGTTACCGTTTATCCAAGCTTTTATACGTTATTTGGTAAAATTAAAGGCCATATCGACGTTATACGTAATTTAATGAAAAGACTTGGAATAAATATTGAATTAATAATTTACTAAAACGTTTTAGCAATTTAAAGTAAAAGTATTTTGTATAAATCTAGCAACTTAAAATAATATAGCCGTATCGAAGATATAGAAAACCGATACATTATTTAGGTATATAATATTAATAACTACTTTGTAATTGATGTTTACACCGTTTTAAAGGCGGAATTTAACCTTTCGTAAGGCTTATAAGTAGAGTTGGCATTTATAGCAAAACTTTTCGATAGCCTCGAATACGTTTTTTCCTATATTTATATAGCACAAGACAAAAAGTAGACGTAAAAGACGCTTAATAACTAGGTATCCGAATCGTTGGTATATAATTCTTAATTTGAATTAAGTTAAAGAAATAACTTCAATTATATGAATTTTCGGGGAAAAAAACTATAAATAACTGAATTTAATTTTAAGCGGTACGGAAATTCCATTTAAGGCGTGGATAAGTTTAATTAGTCGTATTTCGAACCTTCATTTCGAATTTGTTTATACTATTTAATAAAAGCAAAAATAGCGTTTTAAAATTCATTATGTAAAACTTAATTGGTCCGAAACGTGTACTTACAACGATCGTTTCGAATGATGTTGTTTTACCTATATTAATTAAGACATTTCGGTATTTTCCTATCCGGTTTAACCGGAATTTCAGAAATTTCGTTGTAAATGCGTCGAATTGTCGCTTTTCGGCCGCCGAGATTTCGGTTACGCCAATATTAAATATAATACCTTAAAATCTGATTTCGTATTTGTTAAAATGGTGAATTGCGATATTATATTGACGTTAGGTATTTAGTTTACGTGATTCAGGCCTATAATATATAGAAAAAAAATTATTTTATAGGTTAATAAAGATACGTTAAGCGTTTCTATCGTGATAGGATAATAAGTAGGTATCGTTTTATATAAGGTCATTTTTTCCAGATATATCTTCGTAAAGATATATGTCGAGTCCGTTATTCATGCCTTCGTATTCGGTTTCATATGTTGTAAAATTAGCTTTTATCTAATCCTTAGAATTATATTCGAATTAAAATTTCTATTTAGTTCGAATTCATTTATTAACGAGGTAAATTGTAAATTAATAACCGATTTTTCTGTATATAATATTCCGTTTTTAAAAACCTATAAAGCATTTTATATCTTTCCATAAATATTACTATAGTTTTGGTCCGTTTCTTTTATTTTAGAACGATTGTTCCTCTCTTCTATGGTTAGGATTTCCTCCTTAGTAATTATACTTTAAACATTCGTTTTACTTCGAGTAAACCTTAAATCTCTGGTTTAAAATATGGTAAATTATGTCGGTAAGGTTTGTTTAAGTAATTTAAGTTTCAACTTTATTATTATTTGCTACGAATACTAATCCGAAACTTATTTGTTAGTGCATAATAGTTTCGAATAATGTTTTAAAACTTATATAAAAAATCTTTTAAGTTTTTTTTCGGTTTAAAAAGTAAAGTGTCGAAATCTAGGTTTTGACGGCAAGTTTTTTTTATTATTTAGATAAATAGTTTGTTATTTTTATATTTCGGTCCGAAAGTTATTTAATATTTCCGGAATTTTGGTAATAGGATGGTAAAGATTTCCTAAGGGTTTTTATCGGTATTTTCCTATTGGTTTTTTTATAAATTCACACGTTATTTCAATATAATTCCTATCGTAATATTCGCGGTTAATCTCGGTATTGAAGTGTAATTCAAGGTGATCATAACATTTTTCAAATATATTTACTTCTATAAAGTAATATATATATCACTTTTGAACTTGTTTGAAAAGTATATCGGGTAAAATAACGTAAAATTATAATAGTTTAATGTTTAGTTATTTATATATATTAAGTATAACGCGTATTTCATTGTTTAGTACATCGTATGTCTCGTCTTTATAGTTATTATCCTTGTTTTACAACCTTGCAAAGTTAGTTTATTTTGTAAGATCGCTTTTATTCATAGAAAAGCGATGTGGTAGGAGGTTGCAGTAAGGGTTGTAAATAAAAGTTATTAGTCCATATAATACACATTAGCGTTTTACTCTACTTTTTATTTCCTGGGTCGGGTTGTTTTTTATGTTCCGACTAATTTTCGATTTTTGGGTCGGTTTATTCTTTTTGTTTCGGTCGACTTTATTATGGCTAGTCGGATTGTTTTATATGTTTCGGCCAATTCAATTATAACCAGTCGGGTTATTTTCTGCCTTTTGGCTGTCTCCGTTATATCCGGTCGGGTTATTATTTACGTTTAAGAAGTGGTTTAATATTCGGTTTTATATTACGGTGTAAGCCGGTATACGGGTGTATTATACTTATATATTAAATAAACATCGTAGGTGTTTTTTCCCCTTGTGATTCCCGCTTTTAGCCTAGGGTATAAGACTATACCTTCTTACGCGTAGTTCCCCTCATTTTAATAATATTTTTTTTGATTCTTTAAGGTAATACTAGTTTTCAACGTCTGTAATGTATAAATCTTTATTATTCTAATTTGTCACATCGGTAAATTATACTGTTTCTAATAAGGCATTTATAAGGCGCACATTTCTACCTTTTTGGGTATTAATTCCTTTGGTTCGTAGTTGGATTCGTAATGTTTTGACAATATTAAGTTTTACCTTTTGCCATATTTTTAACGTTTAAACCGAAAAATTGTCATAGAATTCGTTTATTAAGTTAGGTCCTTGGATTTTTTCCCACTAATAACGGTATATGGCGGCTAAGATATATATGTTTTCGATATAGGGTTTTAGTTCCTTAACTAGTAAATTAATAGTATTATCACAAAGGCCTAAATCTATTTCCTTCATTATGGCCTTTCTGATTCCCATATATTGAATCAAAATATTAAAAGAATCGTTGGATATCATTAATATTATTGGGTTTAGGGTTATCATTACGATTATTTTGGAGCCTTTATAAAATATACTAAACCATGGTAATATCGTAATATATTAAGTTATATTTAAAGTATAGGGTAATTCAGTAAATATAAAACGAATGAAGTAATTAAAATTTCCGGAATAATATTTATTAACGTTTATTAATATAAAGAAATTTCAAATAATATGTAAATAAGGCGTAATTATAAACAAGTTAAGCGTCTTGGATTAGTTTTAATAGAGTTAGTAATGTTATATTTTCCAAGAGGCTAGGAAAACCTAAAACTTTATAGGTATTAAATTTAGAAAACATAAGGCGAACGTTGGCGAATTTGGGACAAATAGTACGAATATAGGAAATTAGGCAAATTAAAGGAAATATCAAGTTATTATATACTTTAGAGTACAGTGGTTTATCTGTATTAACATGTTATAACAAAACTTGATAGAAGGAGTCGGTTAGTTATTTGGTATATAACCGATTTTAGTAGGGAAGTCGGATTGTTTATTTGTATATAACCGATTGTAATTGTTTTTAAAACAAGTGGTTATTAACAAAAAATCAAATGAGTTCTAACGAAAGGTTTCGAAATTTAGTGGTTTTGGCTTACGTAGCTTTTTATATGATAAAACGCTTTCTAAAAAGTGCCCGGGTATGTCAAAGTGCCATATAAGGGTTAATAATGGCGTAATAGGGTTTTTAGTAAATAAAGCGTTAAACAAAGATTAATAATATCGTATTCAAGTTTTTCGTTTTTAAATTACTTAGTTTTTATAGTCTTTAAACACATAGATGTGTAAATTGTATGAAAATCAGGTGTTAAAGTATAAATAATTAAAATTGTTATTATATCCTATTATAAGTATTTAACGTATATTCATCTCCTCTTTCCTAAGCTATTTATAATAGACTTAGTTAGCTACTAATCAATATCGATAAGGTTTTAAGCCTACAATATTTACGTAGATATAAAGTTTTCAAAAATTAATTAAAATGATTTGTAATTATAATATAAGGTAAAATAGGATGTCGAGAAAAAGCATTCAGAGGTGTATGTTACAGTTAAGGACTTATAAGTCCTCCATCTAAAACATATTAATTTGGAATACTCCTTCTAAACCGATCTATATATTGCCATCATTGTTAAATAAACATTCTAAACCGATTCATGTATTGCCCTCGGTCTGAAATAATCATTCCAGACCGGTCTATACATGATGTACTTTGCGTCTTGCAAAAGTGTAGCCTGTAGTATCACACGTTACCGTGCACCCTATAGGAGTATACCTTGCAGTAGTATACCCTGCAATATAGTGCACTGCTACTTGGTCTATGTATACTATCTATAAGGGTATATAATAATATCCACATAAAGTTATCACGCTTTTCGAATATAGTTAAGAATAATATATAATGAACTAGTTCATATTGATCAACATCAAAATTATATATGATTTATATGCATATAAAAATACAACAATATGTACCAAATATGTTTTCGAATTCTAATGACTGATTTTCTAATAAAGCATCATTATTATTTAGAAGTAAATACTTATTTCATTGAAGGCTTCCTATTTAAAAAATATTTCAATTATTTTTTATAATAATGTCAGTAAAGCATCTGCCTATTCATTCGAGTTTGAAGAGTTGAATAGTAATCGCAAAGATTAGAATATATTGAAGTAGTAAAATAAGTTATAAAGAGAATAGGAATCTGGAGAGTATACACCATTAGTGAGAGGTTATAACCTCTTACCCAAGCAGTAGCACTTTACCATATACTCTGCTGATCTCCCTTTTGAGTAGTATCACTTTACTATATACTTTGCAAATACTACTTTTAGGTAGTAACATGCTATCCTATTATTTTCAGGAATAAATCTTGTAAAGTAATATATTACCGTATACTCTAGAAAAGTGAACTTTGCAATATAGCAGCTAATTAATTATAAACATATATAGTAATATCTATATAGTAAATCTTTTTTCATTATGACCTATATTCGTAATTCAGTAATAATAGTGTAGTTTATAGCGTAGTTTGTATCAGTGGTTTAGTAATAACAGTGTAGTTATAACGTACTTTATATCCGTAGTGTAGTAATAAGAGTGTAGTTCATAGTACAATAAATTGTAATAGTTTGAATTAGTAGTTTTAGCCGCAGTAATGATTTTAGTAAAGCATTAGTTGGTTTAGGTAATCGGTGACGGTATAGTTGTCGATTCTCATAGGAGTGCTATTACGTAAATATTATAAGGGTATAATTACGCAAGTATTATAAGGGTATGATTACGTAGTGATAATTAGGGTATTATGTATTTTATAGTTAGTATAAGAAGATATATCGTTATTAATCTTAGTAAAACCTTTTCTTTTGGTTTAACAATGCGCGCCTTTCATTAACGTAAATACTAACCAGCTTAATTGGCGTATATTAACTTAACTCATCGTTATAACTACCTATTTTAAACTGCTCTTATAGGTAGGTTACTTAAAGAACTTTATATAGTAATATTGGTCATAAATAGATATCGCGTAAAAACCGGTTTTTTAAACGCCATTGAGCGCGGGAACGTAATCGCAAGCAAGCTATCGCCGCTACCGCACGCCGTGCCGCCGCTATCCCTACCCTCAGCTTTGTCTTATTGGATAATACTTTATCAATCCCGGCTTTTTTTTTTTTTTTGCCGCGTTCCCCGCCGCCGCCGCCAATTACGTTGCTACTCTTTTTCTCCTCTTTTTCCCTTCCCCTTTTCCCTCTAACACTTAGGGGGAGGAGTGGAGAGCTTTTAAGGTTATAAACCTTACACTTTCTCTATAGGTGAAGACCCTATTACCTGTAAGTACTACCTTTCCCCGCTATTATATACGTAACTTAGCGAAACTATAGCGCGGTTTATATCGTTAGTCCTCCCTATATATTACGTCGTATCAATGGCCCTATAAATAAAGTGGTCGAGGCCGACTTTGTATGCCGCCTCGAGTTATGGCTCATTAAGGTGCGCCACGAAGCCTCTTTAATGCTTAAGGCGTTGAAACAACGTACTCGGGTCCGTAACCTTGGGCCGTTAATAGATACACTTTACATACCATATGTTGTATCCGCGGCTGCGTGGATGTTTATTAACGATTATTATTAAAGCGGGGGTTAGTCGGCTCGTTGTTACCGCTACGAACGGATCGGTAACAAATATGCCCCTATTTCGGTAGTCTAAAGACCATAAGCTGAGTGTAATGATCACACTAAATACCCGTAAGTATATAGAAGGTATTAGAGGGTTTATGTTATCAAGAAGGCAGCAGAGATGCTGAGTAAACAATATCGCAACCATGCAAGTAATGATCAAAAGCCGTGAGGCTATTCAGAATATACTAAGACTGAATACTTAGATTGACAACTAAAGAGATATGAAGGAAATACTATCTATGTGGTAATAACCATGTTCTTATATATCCGTGCTTTTATACCATCTTCAGTACTGGATCCCTTAGATTAGTGTTGAGCCTGCTAATCCTGAATCACTTGGATTAGTACTGATCCCACTGATTCTAATCACGTGATTAGCTTAGTCATTTCCCTGCTGATAAAGGAGAGGTGTTCCTCGCCTAATGTATTGGATTTTAGGCTCTAAGTGGCTCAACTGCATGCTGGCTTGCTTCCTAACCCGCTATCATACTTGGGTCGTAATACTGAGGCCATATTATGCGCTCTCAGTTTTAGCGGTAAGTTTACTTTAAACTTGTAATCCTAATCGCGAATATAATCCCTCCACTTATAAAAATATACCATTTTAAACGCCCTTTAAAATAACCACTTTTATGAATAAGTAAAACAATTCGACGTTAATAAGTAATAGGCGTTAACCGGCGAATTAAAAAGACGGTAACCATTATCTCCACTTAAGAGAGGGGTTTAGGTATGTACTACATAAGCGAATTCGACGACTTTATCGCGTGTTGCCATAAAGAGGGTAAAAACCCTACGCATTATTGCCTAAAAATATGCGACCTAATGTGCAGGGTTATACTTTCGGTAGCGTTGGTAGCGGCGTCGATAGCGGTAATGGTAGTGGCGCTAGTATTAAGTGGAAGGGAGGTGAGGAGGATAGTATAGACACAGAGCTGCCCTCTGCTTCTCCCTTTAGTAGCGATTAACTTCTGGTTTTTATGGCTGGGCTAGCGCGCCCGGCTATAGTATAATTCGTTTTATGGTAATGTAATTACTTTATTAACAAAATCTTAATGTAAGTAATTGACTAGTAGAAAAAATTGAACATGGTAAAGTCGTAAAATAAAGAATAGTAATATATCAAAAGCGGTGCGAATACTAGATCTAAATAGAGAAAAATCTGTAAAAGTAGTGTAAATAGCGGATTCGAACCACAAAAAATGATAAAGTCGTTGTAAACATGTAAAATGAAAGGTAAGTATCAAATATGAGGCGTAGAATGTTTAACTAGGATATGGTAGTAAACTCTTTTTAGTAATACTAATGAAAAGAGTATTCATTAATACGAGCGCCTTTAATACTCCATTTGGGGCGACTTTAGTTATTATATTTATAGAGTCAGACTTCCCAACGATTTATATTATTTCCTTGATTTCACGGTGCTTATACGATTCGAGTAGGGTCTATAATATCGATTATAAGGGGCTTTTTAACCGTGGTACCAAGTTTAATAAGGTATTTGTAAAGTAAAAAAGAGTTCGTATAAATTATTAAAGTAATGGGGTGTAAACTAATATTTGAAACAATTATCCTAACCATTATCATTGTAGTAATTCCAGAGTCTAAGCCTTGAACTATGCCATAAATTTCCAAGGCCAAAACACTTTATATAACTCGTTGATACTTCGTCGATATTTAATAAATAATATTACTATGAAGTATAAATACGTTTCGAATCAATGTTTTATTACCAAAAATAAAGAATAATTCGATTTACGAGCTATAGTCTGTATTATTAGCGAAGGAACCGTTAGTAAAACCAAAAAGCTTAGTAGAATGTATATCTAGCGATATAAATCGTAAACCGCGTTTTGAATTACGTATTTACCATGTAAGGCACTTGTTAAACGCTTTGTATACGTTATCCGAAGGGTCGGTTTAGTATTACATCATGACCAAAGGGTTAAATATTACCTCCAGTTGTATTATTAAGGCAACTTATGCGTTACATATACGCTAATGCCTGTATTTGTCAGTTCGTTTTGCATTATTTAGATTAATAAAGGCAACTTTATCCTATTT
The DNA here is from genome assembly GCA_038502455.1 of Anisogramma anomala. Taxonomy (NCBI): domain Eukaryota; kingdom Fungi; phylum Ascomycota; class Sordariomycetes; order Diaporthales; family Gnomoniaceae; genus Anisogramma; species Anisogramma anomala. The sequence goes on along the minus strand of JASMMZ010000005.1, from coordinate 25,279,371 downwards.
CCTCTTTTACGCAATATTTAAAATACCGTTTCGAAAATTGATTATTATGTTGTTAAAGTCGATTATGTTATCTTTCGTTAAGTAAGTTTTCAGTTTCGCTTTTAAGCCGGCCTTTGAAAACATTTTTCAATATAGAAAACGAAACGTTAAATAACGTTAATATGTTATCCGTTTATATACCTATAAATGTAAAGCCTTTAAAAAGTATTGTTAAAACTATAAGGCACGGGTCAAAAGTTGAGTTAGCTATTTCAAACCGTTTTTTACAATGCTTATATTAATTATTATATCAATATATACCAGCCTTAGCGAATCCATAAAACGGTTTTATAATACGTAAAGTCGTTTTGAATATATAGTTCTTCTGGAGTTCCATAGGTATATAGGCGTAGATATGGCATTGAAAACGCTTTTCCGACTTTTTATAAGCCTATATAATATCGCAAAGCTTAATATAAAGATTGTAAGATGTATGTAAGGAGACGGAAAACACCAAAATTAAGCGATGGCTTACCTTTTGTAATTTTTGTGATTAGGTTATAATATCTTCTTTACCACCATTATTGTGCCTTTTCATTATAAAGCGGTTTTTTATAGGGTTTAACAGCTTTATTTTTTAATTCGTAAATTAAAAGTATTGGAAAAAATTCGTAAATGTTATGGATTGTTGATTTAAACTTTTATAAACGAAAGACAACTTATCAAATTAAATTAGTGATTTCCTTTTGAGTAAATTATTTCAAAGGAATAACTGGGGCGGTGATAATAACTTTTCGGTAAAGCTTTAAGCTTAAGTTTTGGTTCGCCGTTTACTTTTGCATAATGTAGGAGTTTGTAGTGTGCAATTGAGTACAATTCAATATGAAATTTAATTGGAATTAACAGGGGATACGAGACTGCTATTTAGCGCTAACTAGAAAAAGATTGGTCAATTATACTAGCGTACGCGCACAAACTAAAAAGCCTACAGTGTTAGAATAATATTACATACAGTGTAGTAGATCAACTTTACTGTAAGTAAAGTTGATTATACTGAACTGTAAGTTAAGTGTATTGCATTTTGCAGACTTACCACATTGGGTGTAAGTTGGGTGCAGTACGCTACACTTCACTCTAGGGCACGGGCCAAGAAATTGACCATACAAATTACTGTTCAGACTGGCTAGCAGTCTGCTAAACCTAGAACAATACATCCACCATCTGACCATGCAATACTACTGTTACTTCGACCAATCGAATCGATAACATTACAACGTCTAAGGCCTACCAACAATTCCCGTATTATTACGTAACTAAATAGATTCGCACCATTTAGCAAATTTAAAAGTATATCGTAGTCGTTAAATACATTAATCCTCCAAGGTTTAATATATCCGTCCTTTGTTTCCTAAATCAGGACTTTAAATCATAATGATTGTTTTAAAACTCTAGTCTTATGCGAGTCGTTTATTATAGCTAATGTTTTCGAAATATTATTTCTGACCCGTAAAGGAATTAGTGCTATTATAGCTTTTATCATAAAATTTATTTTTTGTATCATCGCTTGCAACAATATTAAATCTGTGTGGAATTTAGAGAAAGTACCGAAAATAAAAAGTGTTAAAATAAGCCTATTCGAGCAAGATATGTTATTCATAACGTTAACTGATATTTGTAGGATTAATTCCATAGAATTAGTTCACTTTTTAAAAATAGTATTATATACGTTTTTAAAACGGTTTATTATATTGTTTACACTTTTTAATACTTTATGATACTTTTATTAGTATTTGTTTATATTTAATACCGGTGATTCTGTCCCAATATATCATTTAGTCGAGTCGAATACCATACCTACGTTGTAAGAAATCTAGTTTAGAGGTCTTAAGTAGATATTGAACAAGCAATTTATTAAAGTATCCTGGTAATCCGTAGCAAAAGCGCTTCACATAAATTTCGCGGCTTTGAATAATATTATTACATCGAAAACATATAGTATTAGTTGGCCGTTAATGTACATTATGTTTACAATTACCTTGTAATTAAAGTTTATATTGTTTTAATAGCGGAATTTGAGTCGTCGTAGAGTTTATAAGTATAGCTGGTGTTTGTAGCAAAACCTTTCGATAGGTTCAAGCGCTTTATTTCCTATATTGGTATGTCATACGGTTTAAAGTAGGTGTAAAAGATGTTTCGTTGTTAAGTATTGAAATTTTCGGTGTAGTATACATAGTTCCGGCTATATTAGGTAAATGGCTTTAATTGTACGTATTAAGGGGGAAATTATAGGTTTCTAAATTTGAATCTAAACGGTACAGATACGTTATTTAAAGCGCGGAAAAGTTAGCTAATCTTATTTCGAACCTTGATTCCTAACTTATTTATATGAGTGAACAATAGTAAAAATAACGTTTTAAAGTTTATTACGTAGAATTGTACCTATCCAAATCAAGTATTTATAATAATCTTGTTAAGTAACAACGCTTTATCTTTGCTGAATAGGAATTTTCGATATTTTCCTATTTTATCGAGCTGTAATTCCGGGGATTTCGCTGCGAGGGAGTCGAATTATCGTTTTCCAAAGGTTATAATTTTTGCTACATTGATATTTAGCATAATACCCTAAAACCGGTTGCTGTATTTATCATAAAGTGTAAATTATGACGTTTTATATACGTTTAGTACGTTATTTTCGTAGTCGAGTCTTGCGTTATATAGGGAAGAAGAGTTTTATAAGTTTGTAAAAATTCGTTAAGTGGCTTCGTTATCCTAAGATGTTGAGTCAGTATTATTTCCTTGAGAGTTTTCCCCTCTCCAAGTGTATTTGTAAGGGTAAACGTTAAGTTTATCTTTCACGCCTTCGTAATCTACTACTTATATTATAAAATTAGCTTTTATCTGTTTTTAAGTGAGTAAACGACTTAAAATTATCGTTTGGTCCGAATTTATTCGTATATTAGGTGATTAGTTGATTAATAGCAGGTTTTGTCGTATATAATATAGAGTTTTTAAAAGCGTATAAGGCCTCATATACTAATTTGTAGGTATTGTTATAGGCGTAGTAAATTTCGCTTTTAGTTATAAGTTCGTTTTCAATAGTAATAATTTTACCTTTTGTTTTCAGTGTTTTTTCCTTAATTTTTTTTCTAATAACCGTATTTAAAGCGTTGATTTTGTCTTAGATACAATTTAAACCTTCGGTTTAAAGCATAGTAAATTGTTTCAGTGAGGTATTATTTGGTAATTAAACCTTTGCCTTTGGTTTTATAGGTTACAAATACTAATACGAAGCTTTTTTTTATTGGCGTAAAAAGGTTTAAAGAGATATTTTAAAGTTTATATAAAAATCCTTTGAATCTTTTTCCGGTTTAACTAACATAAAGTTGAAGTTAGGGTTTTTACGTTATTCTTTTGAAAGTGTTTGGATAAATAATTAGTCTCCATTATATTTCAATTGAAGGGTCGGTTAATACATTCGGATCTTTTTTATCAAGGTATTAAACACCTCCTAAGGGTTTTCATTAGCGTTTTTACGCTGATTATTTCGTAGATTTCCAGTTGGTGCTGGTCTAGTTTTTCCTTGTAAATCTTGTAGTTGATTTCCGTATCGAAATACGACTTTAAACGTCTGTAATACTTCGCAAATATATTTACCTTTATAAGGTGTTATACAGACCACTTCTTAACTTGCCTTAATAATACATTAGGCATGATGATATAAAATTATAACGGATTAATATTCGATTTTTTATACTTGTTTAGTATTATACGCATTTTGTTATCGAATACGTTGTATAGTTGAACGCTATAGATTTTGTTTCTTTTTCATAGCATAGTAATTCTGGTAAGATTTATAAGGTCGCTCCTATTAATAGGAAAGTGGTGCGGTGGGAGGTTACTATAAGGGTTGTAGTTGGTGGGTATTAGTTCGTAAGGTTCGTATTAGTGTTTTGTGGCGCGTATCGTGTTTTCAAGCGGTTTTTTCCCCTTATTCTGGTTGTTTTGTATTCGTTAGAACGGGTTTTTCATTGTATTCTAGAGTGGGTTTGTTTTTATCTTTATTTAAAAATGCGTTTTGGTAATGATTCATGTTTGATTCGAGTCGTAGATGATTTCTGTAGCTCTTCCCCCTCTTTTTTAATTCCTCTAACTCTGTCCGAACTTTGAGACTTGTATTTAGCATTTTTGAGCGCCTTACTCCTTATAGTTGCGGAGTTTATTTTTCATTCCTTATTCGTTACTTTAAAAAGTCAGTTTTAGCGTTTTTTCAACTAGGATCCCTTTATGAATTCTACGTATATTACGTTATAGTTGGATTTATTTGGTATTCAAGTTAGCTTAACCGTTGTTCATAATGCTTTTGCGATACGATTATTGTTGTTACCAGTCGTATTAATGATTTTGCTTCGTAATTGTTGAGGTAGTATTTTTGAAATTATACCTTCCATTATAAGTTGTATCTCTAGCGTTCAGTCCACAAAGGTCTCCCTTACATCTTAAAATAAATTACTTTTTTATTATTTTTGTTATAATAGTGAAACATCATAATTATAATATATGTATTTGCTGTAAAATTGTTTCAATTTCTATTAAAGATTCCATTTTATTATTTTAAAATTGAGGTCTAAGTGTTTAAAAATGTTTTTTATGAAACTATATATTTTTAAATAAATAACTCATATATTTTGGATCTTTGATTAGTATTTTTAGTATTAGAGTTATGTTTGAAATAGTGCGAAGTGTTATAAAGCAGTTAAGAGTATGAATTGTACTTGTACCGGAAATGTTAAAGAGGTGTAAAGATTGGTTTTAAGTAGTCGATAGGATTCGGATATATTTTAAATGTAGTGTTGAAAGAGGTTTGGTTTAAATAAAAGCGTATAATATCTAAAATTAAAGAAAGTGAAACGTAGGAAAACTTATAACATAAAGAGTTGTAACGTTGGTTAACATCGAAAAAGTTTAAATATAATGTAAATAAGGTGCAACTATAAGTTAGTTAAGCGTTTGAAATTAGCTTGGTATTTTATGAATGTTGTATTAGCTAAGCGGCTAAAAAATTCAAACGTTGTAAGTAATAAACTGGAATCATAGGTATATTTTATGGTAAACAAGGGAAGGCGAATAGAGGAAGGTGAACGGAGTGAAATAAGGGATAATGAATGATTTAGTGGATATAGGAGAAAATGTCTAAATGTATGTAGTTTTGGTGGTATAATGGGCGTTTCGAATACTGTGTCTGATGGTAGGCAATTCAGATATCATGTCATAACTGTTTTTAAGTTTTGTAAACGGGTTCAATGCCGTATTTTAACTGTTACTAGGGCTTGTAAGCGGTTAGAATATTGTATCTTAAATATTTCTGAAGTTTGAAAACGGTTTAAAGATACTTTTCAAAGCGGATAGGTTTTAACGAAGGGTTTCGAAACTTATTGTTTTGGTTTACGTAGTTTAATACGTGATAAGACACTTTTTAAGAAGTATCCGAGTAATTTTAAAGTAATAAAACGAGTCAACGAATAGTGTAACATGGATTTGAGTAAGCAGGTCACTAACCGAGTTAATAATATCGTACTGAAGTTATCTTTTTTTAGAGTTACACTGGATCTTACAATATTTTTACGTTTAGGATTCTAAAGGCGTATCCGCGTATTTTTTTACTTCCGTATAGTTTTTGTAAATTAATGTGTTAAAATACGGATAGTTGAAATAGTTATAAAATCCCATTATAGGTATTTAACTTAATTTTGTCTCTTCTTTCCTAGGCTGTTTATAGTCGACTAAGTCGGTTACTAATTAGTGTCGGTAAAGTTTCTGCCTATTCACGTGAATGTAAAGGGTAAAAGAGTAATCGTAAAGATTGGTATATATTAAAGTAAGTGAATTTGAAGAGGAGAAGAGTAATCGCAAATATTGGTATATATTGAAGTATTAAAATAAGTAAGAAAGAGACGTGGTATCCGGAGAGTACACGCTATAGATAAGAGGTTATAACCTTTCACCCAGGCAGTGGCACTCTACTATGTAATCTGCGTATCTCTCTTCTAAGCAGTGGCACTCTACCGTGCACTCGGCAAATGCCACTTCTAGCCAGTGGCACGCTATTATGCACTCTGCAGGAATGCACCTTGCAGAGTGGTACATTACCGTACACTCTGTAAAGGTGCGTTCTGCAGCGTAGCCGCTTACTAACTAGAGATATATATTGTAATATCAACAAATACCCTCAAAATTATTGTTTTACATCAAAACAAATCGGTTTTATACTATATACCAATGATCGATTTGAGTATCTTGATACACTTAAACCTCAAGAAAATTAGTGACTTTAATAACATTATTCAACAAGTTGTATTAAACCTATAATACAAGAACTCAATGGTTCTATTCATTTGAAAAAAAGATTATTATAGTAATTATAATAAACATTCAAGCGGTTGATAATCATTATGATGCCTCGTTTAAAAACTTTAAACCAGTCTATTGAAACTAATAATACAATTATAATAAACTGGTTGTAAAATAAGACACCGTGAATGAAATACTAGATTTTCTTGACTCTATATATTTAAAAGGACTTAAAACGTCAAATATTGAGCTACTGCAACTAGAAAATAATATCAACAATAACACTGAAATCATACCTTAAATATAAGTTTATGATTGATTTTAAAAAAATAAAAACCGAATCGACTGAATAGTAAAAAGAACGCAATCAATCTTAATAAAATACGAAAATTTCAACTAAATTGAACTCATTAAAGTTTAGCAAAACATCTAAAAAAACGTTATAGCTAAAAACTCTGAAATTCTACTAGAACAATTTAATAACAACTGAAAGAGCTATAATGTTTACTATAAAGTATAAATACAAATGTAAAACTGACTTCACAAATGAATCAAGTAAAAAATTGGTTTAAAACACCCTATAATACATATGAAACTCGGATTCCAATAGGTTTTGAATTTACAATAATTTTCGATAACAACAATATTTGCAATTACTATTTATGCAAATTTACAACAAACTGTAAGCCCTACAAATCTCTACTCATTTCTAATATTGGGGAAACAAAAGGAAAACTAGCGCTCGAAATTAACTATAAAGTAATAATGAATATATAAACTGCTATCAAATTGAATAATATAGTTTGAAATCAATGTTTGTGTTTAAACAGTAATGCCTGCAGTCTAGTAAGTCAACTTTACTTACAGTAAAGTTGACTTTACAGACAGAAAGTTGAGCGTATTATTTTGTGTATAGCCACTATATTGGCTGCAAGTCAAGTGCAGTATGCGCCCACTTCACACTAGAGCACAGGCTAAGCAATTGACCGTATAAATTACTGTGCAGACCAGCCATCAGTTTGCCGAACCCAAAATAATACATCCACCAATTGACCATGTAATACTACTATTACTTCGACCAATCGAATTAATAACGTTGCAATGTCTAAAGCCCTACCAACACTAATCAATAATTATTAGGTTAAGCACAGATTGGCTAAGTAAAAGAAAAGGCTACTTTCTGGTTACTCTCTACGTTAAATAATAGTTAGATTAGAGGAAAGACTTTTGTAAAGGGTCTTTACTATTGAGCCGGTTTTTACGGCAGTAAATATAAAAGACTTCTAAGCTACGCCAGTTTTTACGGAAGTTTAGAGGTAACAACGGTATCGCTATCGATAATACTAACAAATCTTTTCAGATCTTTTTCAAAAACATTAAAATTGAATATTCAATGTCTTAAACTTTGGCAAGTTGGCAAACAGCTTAGTTAGTACTACTACGGGTATTAATACTACAAAGAAATGACTAAATTTCACGGCCGATAACTTTCAACTTTAAACCTTTACCTATAATAACAGAAGACCTTAGACTTTACCCTTTATACTAAACCTTTACCCTTACCTTACTTTGTTGACTTTCTCTATACTAATTTAATCGTTAAGATTGTTGCTTTAAGCGAAAATATTAATTTCTTAACTCGCAAAGTTCCCACGAAATTTCACGCCAAAATACTAAATTCTTATGCGACGTTACGCTAAAAATTTACTAAGCCTCTTGCCTTACTCATCCCACATAAGCTAAAGCCTTAGGATAGCTACCGCACACACTTACTTTCAAGTTACTACCAACTCCACTTAAAAAAAGCAATTAAAAACCTCGGAATAGTCCACTTCAACTATTATAACAAATAACTTTAAATTACGGAGATTTATAAAACATTAACTAAAGCTTACCTTACTAATTACGTTGGCCAATTCATCCTCGACGCGAACTTCGACGAAAACTACGGCTGTAGTACTCGTATCTTTTAAAGTTTTCGTATATTTTTCAACCACTAAACCCATTAAATATGAAAGATAATCCAGTGTATCTTTAAAACCAAATTGAAAAATGAGATTACTTTCCGTAATATTTATATCCCAAAGAAAACCCCACTAAGATTAGCTGAAATCTTTTTTATACTAACTTAATGAAAAGATTACCTTTGAAATTTTAATCCTTAAAAACTCCGGAGGAAAGATAAGTGAGTTAAAGACCTTTAACGCCCTTGTACGAGATTAATGGGATCTCCTCTTCACCCTTAACTAAGTTAAGCTTTTTTACGTGTTAGCAATAAGAAACCTGTTAACCTGCTTAGCAGTCTGACACCTCCACATAATAACGCGAAGAATGCTCTTAGCAGTGGCAAGGCACGTAAAGCAACGGTTACTAATGCGGAAAAATAAATTAACGTTAGCGCTTTATACCAATCAATTAAGCAAAATCGTCAGGTCCCTTAAAATCTCTAAACACTTTTTACCTCCTAATCCTGTAATTGACACCGTTGAATACCTTAAAAACGATCATACGATAGGTTTACTTACACGCGCTAACCTATTATAAACTCTATCACTAAACTTCACTCCATGAATTAGGCGACTAGTAATTACCCCTAATACCATACATTGGAGGCTTTAAAGCTTAAATTTTCGGAAAATAACGTTAATGAGAATTAGGATAACTATCGCAACTTACTTCTAAACCCTGTTAAAATGGTTAAAATTGATTACAAATATCTTACTAACTTCACTAAGATTTGAAACGATGTAGAGAAATAAAACAGAAAGCCTTATAACCCCCTCAATACGAAAATAATACCCTTTTTAGTTTTTGCTCACTTTTTCTTGAAATCTTTATGGAGTACGCCAGGGATTACTACTTAACCTTTTTAATTCAAATAACCACCCTTCACGCAGTTTACTATCATATAAATCGCTATTTCGAATACCATGTACACCTTATATATTGCCATAAAAACTGAGCTATAATATGGTAAACCAAGATAATAGCAAACAAAAAAGAAGAAGGAAACACTAATATACGCTAAACCAAATACTTATTAACTTAATACTATATTAGCAAGCAATGAAGACAACTTATGTTAGTGAAGCCACACTTTGCGAATAGGTACGGGTAGTCGTTATAAGATTTAACGAGTTTAAATATGCTTTATAAGGTCTAAATACTATTTATAAAGGCTTTTTTAACCAGTTTGGTTTCTCTCTCGCAACCGTAATCATATGTATAATTAATTCGATCGAAATATACTCTTAAGCTGTCAATTTCCCTAAAGTAAATAAAGATAATCTTACGGTAGTAAATTACGTCGATCGCAAGTACGATTATGAGCGCCCTTAAAGTCAAAGGTTTGGATTATCGATTTTTCAATAGAGATAATAATGAAGTTAACGTTCATGAAGTTGAAATTGAAATGGACCTATTAACTATAAAAACTATCGTCGTAATAGTGGTAATATATATTAAATATGTATTAAACCCAGCTATTAATTACCTTGCTACCACCCAATCATGTATAACAAAAGAAAGTAATGTATTACATTTAATACCGTATTACTTCTGAATGAAATTACTTAAACCATATTGAAAACTTTGAAGGCGACGAGCCAATTAACGAAAACGATAACTGTAAGAAAATCAAATGATATAAAAATACTGCTTTTAACGCGGTCCGATAACTAGCTGACCACGTTTTTTTATATTATTTAAACGTTGAAAACCCTTACCTTTACCCTAACCAAACCCTTAACCCCTTATACATATTTAACTTTCACGATTGTTATAAGGACTACTCATTTTAAGGTATTATATCAGATATAGTGGCAATGGAATATTTAATAGGAGGTTATTCATAGTACGTAGAATTATAAAGGGAAAGCACTACGGTTTCTAATATAAATCTTTACAATGCTGGAAAAGCCCAAATTGGCTTCGGACCAGGCGAAAAACTATTGTTAATAGAGATAACGGTAATTTAAATTGTGATTAGATCGATTATATTTCACATCCTTAAGTACCCTACCCCTTTCCTTCTTTACTTAAAGGATATAAAAACCCTCGGCATTAACGTTAACTTTAATGCAGATGATCTTATAAAGAATGGCCAAAGGTTTCCTTTTGCTTTTAAATAGGAACACGTATAATTTTATTTTAAAGGCTCAAAAGTCGTGGTATTAAGTGAAGGAACCGGAAATACGCTAATTACACTGAATCTTTCACTACCTAACAGTTAATAAGTTATATAACGTCCTAAGGTCTATAAAACATAAATATATGGAATAATTCACCCTAAAATCCATTAACCAGCTTTATTACCATTGCAAAAAAAAAAAAAAATTATCAAAACCCACCGAAAATTTAAGTTTACACTAAACAACGATAGAGATTTGGGTTATAAGGTTTTCATCAATATTTTTTAATTAAAAATTACCCTGTTTTTCACGTCGTTAGCTTTAGAACCTCTTTTAACGAAGCCAAATCTCTAAAATCACTTTTGGTAAAGGATACGTATAAAACGATAAGGATATTGTGAATTAATACGTATTGAGGATCACCTGACATCATCATTTATAATGCCGGTAACAACTTGACGGCGGCGGAATTTTAAAAAGATACTAAAATAATGGGAATCCAGTGTAAATATATGCCCGTAAAAGCCTACTAAAGTAATGGAAAGGTTGAAAGGTTATATATGTTATTTTGCTGAAATTAAAATATCCTTACTATAGAGATTGGAAGCCTTCAGAACCTTAAAGCATGCCTTTGAATAACGGCAATAAATGATATTATAAGCCCTAACGGCCTAGTTTTAACGCTGCTGGTATTTAGAGTGTATCTATACTTAATAAGTGAATATTTGCTATTAACAAGTACTTAAAAATGAACTGTAGCTTATAGTAAAACACTAAAGAAACTGAGGGAAAAATCGATGCACCGTCAGGTTAATTATGTCTTTAAAATTAAAAACGGCCTAACAATAATTCACGTTCTTGCTTTGCCGTTATAAAACGATATCCTCGCATAGGAGAAGCCAGGGAAATAGGAGTGCTTATATAAAACCTTAAGTATTATAAATTCTAAGGTAATTATTAAACTTGTTAACAGCCTTATATCCTTTCAGACTACCTAGGTTAAGTCTCATATTAAGGTAACCGACGATAGAAACCCTTAAACCAAACGACTCAATTAATATAAACACTCTTTACTTATAATTAACAAGCCGATAAAATACCGTCGGCGCGGACGACCCTCGAAGAAAAGGAATATTAAAAAGAAAAAACACATATTAGGCCGTATTTATAATACTGTTTATATAAAAAAGGATAATAAAGACTTTACACTAAAGCTTCAGATACAAAGCATTATTAAAACCTCTGGCAGATCCTTTAAGGAAAGCGACAGTATCAAGATTAATAGCTTGATAATTCAAAGGGTTATATAATTCGTGCTGAAATTCGATTTTTACCTTTGAGACCTAAATGTTACTATTTTGTATTCGAAAAATATCCACGAAATTAAGGATAAAACCAAGGGACGTCCACACGAAAAGTAATGTTTAACCGCTTAAAAATACGGTAATGAAGGTAAAGACTAAATCCTTGCGTCATCGCCAATGATTTCAAAAACCAGCTAATACTTAGAAGTCGTTTTAGCAACAAATTTACTAGCAAAGACTAAAGGCAAATTTACACTTAATAGCCAATATATAGCATAAGTATACACGTAATTAGCAAACGACTTACAACGGATCATTTTTCTGGAATTTCCATAGAAACTGCGTGTCATTTATCCTCTAGGTACTGTAATACGATATATCAATCTACTGTACAGATTGGCTGAAATAAGTATCTATTGTTTTTTAACCTACCAATCGTACTTTAAATCGCGGTTAAGTATAAAGCTTTTAATATACGACCTGTATTTACTGGTAATATAAGGAAAGAACTTCGGCGTAGTAAATATACAAACTAATGATAACCTGTTCATTAAAACAGTTAATTTTGTAGAATCGAAATAATAAGCGATTAAATACTTTAAGTCTTAAAATTATGAACTGGTTACGATATTGAGGAAGAGCAACTAACTTAACTTTAATAGATTGTCAATCAGCATTCTTAATATTGATACCAGTTTTAACTTTCGCCAAAAGAGCTAAGGTATTAGCTTGCCTACAATCAACAAAACTAACGTAGCTAAGGCTCAATGATACCTGTAACAACGTATATATGGTAGCTATATTGCGACCCTATACCAACCGGAGGCCTCTTATAACCTATTTATAGCGGTATAAGTATAGGACCTAATAGATAACGACTTTAACCGTCTAAATGAAAGGCTTAAGTAGCAGTTATAGAACTTAGACTAAGTAATTAATATGGTTCCAATCGACTTGTCGAAGGCCAAATTAATAATTTTTATAGAAGAGTCTTTTGTAAGAAACACTGATCTCTCTTTACAAATCGGTTTTATAATAACCCTTATTGATAAGCATAAACAGGAAAATTAGTTTAAGATTATCAGTAACAGAATTTACTAAATATTTTCCAAATATAAAAGGATTACACTAAGTATACTGACTTCAAAGATCTACAGTATAATGGCAGACTTTAATGTAAGCATAACACTATGGTAAACACTTAACGTTATCAATAGGTAGCTAAAGGTTTTTCTTATTCCGGTGGTAATTTATATGAACTCGAGGAGTCTATTCGAATGCTTTTCGAAGATCGAAACCATTATCGAAAAACGCCTAATAATTTGCGTAATAACACATCGCGAGGCCTACGAAAAGAAGGAAATTAAGACTTTCCGGTAAATTAACGGGAAACAGAATCCTACTAATACTATAATGAAGGCATTGCCAAATAACGCCTTTAAGAGGTTTATAGATAGAAACAAGCTGCCCAGCAAGGCCAAATCACTTAATGGCAGTCAGAAACTAAAATAATACCAAGGGATTAACGATATCAACCTGTTCATGTGATACGACTTAAGTAAAGGTTTACATAGGCTTGTAGAGAAAGGACTTTTTGTAAAAATTGATAAACTTCAACCTCGAAACCATAGAGTAATTAAGGTCAATTTGGATTAATTCAGGTACTAATAGGTACAATTTGATATTAACGTCAACTAAAATTGACAGGGGTCTAGCCAGTTGACAAAGACGTAATTTATCAATAACCGGAAAAGATTAGTCAATCATACTAACATACGTACACAAACTAAAAAGCCGCTAGTATTAAAATGGTAACACCTCCAATACAATAGATCAATTTTACTTACAGTAAAGTTGACTATATTAACATTCAGTTATTCAAGTTCTAATAAATAAATAAAATACACCAATTTTAAATGAAGAATCGTCACATTATAAAAGATAACCATGTAACATTATTAAAAAATCTCAAAGTTTCTATTCTTTCCTAAATTGACGTCAATTCTATAGTTTAAATATTAACACGGAAAATACCTAAGAATAAGTTAAATAAATTAATATCTTTTGACAAATTTGGACTAAGACCTACAATGGAATCCTCTGGTATAAAGATGTTGAATTCTTTTTTCGGAAGATTGATTGACTAAATTCATTGAGTAATATATCCTTGAATTAGATGAAGGTAAATAATGGGGCTATAGAGCCCATACCTTGTAAGACTTTTGTAAATTTTCTAACGATTAAACCATTAATATGTTGAAAATAGTGCAAAAGGTGGTAAAGATTAAGTGAAAAACTGAAGTCATAGGCGAAGGATATTTATACTAGATAGAATTACAAACGGATTTGCAGAAACCTTGGATGACTTGGTACAAAGAAAACTTTTCTCTTCAACTAGTAAACTTTAAGTTTTTTAACATTGAAATATATTACAAAATAAAAGCGTTCTAGACAAATATCAATATCTTTATATACATTTGACAAAAAACTGCCTAATACTTCTAAACATTTAATATGTAACTGCTTATGCAATGAAATTTACATTGCAACAATTAAAATATATATTAATTTATTAGCGTGTTTGACTTCTACTTACTATAATATGAAACACGCGATTGAAGAACGAAGACTTCATAAAAGAACCATTGTTAAAGCAAGTTAATGAATAAATATCGGCTTTATTTAAAGTTTAATTGAAAAATATAGTAAAAATCGATGAATTAATTATTAAAGTCATCAAAACATTAAAGCTATATAGGGCGTAACTACGTGAAACCTTAACCAACATTATTACTTTAAATGAAAATACGTTGATACATGGGAACTCATTAAAATATTTATCACAGAACATTAACAATTAGGTTAAACCGCTGACAATTATCTTTACTAACAAGATTAGAACTGGGTTTAAAACTCAAATTAATCATAAAAACCACTATTGGAGATTTGAACGATTATTGTAACCTATCTTTCAAACTAATTAAAATAGTTACTACTTATTCTAAAATATTCATGAACTTCTTCAATATTGAGAATAATAATAATAATAATATATAACAAAAAGTCCAATAATGCATTGAACAAAGAATAATACAATTTCATTAGATTTGTACGTAATTAAAGACTTACTCCTCACGTTTTAAATTATTATCTCCAATAATATCTATAGGGCACGCAAAAGATTCCTAATTATTCTTTGTAACTAAAATACGCATTTTATTGGTAAGGATTTAGACGTTGCAACGTTGTCGGTTTGAATTAGTTGAAGTAACATTAGTATTATGTAGACAAGTGATTGATGTATTGTTTCATGTTGAGTAGACCGCTAACCGGTTTGCACATTAATTTATATAGTTTTTTTTTTTTTTTTTTTTAGAATTGGACATAGTGTGAAAAGGGTATATACTCTTCCTTAATAGCAATCAATACAATAAACCAATTAAAATATATTTTACTTTTAGTTAGTATAGTTAAATTTTCCTATAGTAAAGTTGACTTACTGCATTACAATGAGTACTGTTCTAATATTAACATGTTTTTTTTTTGCGCGTGCGTCACTATATTTAATTAATTGGTTTCGGTTAAAATTAAATTTATTTTTTGATAAATGTTCAAACTCGTTTCAATTCAACAACTAAATGATATTAATTAGCTTCATTTACCCTACAGTTAAGAATTTCGACTTTGTCAATTCCTATGAATAAGTCTTCGACACAAACTGATATAATGTTTTTTTATTTTACCATGCTCATCAATAAAGTCGCTGGTCTTAATTGTTGATCAATTTTTGAATTGATCTTGATATCACTGTTTTCTGGTATGTAACTTAAACTTGTCAAGTAGACTATTAATTAAACCCTCGATTAGTATAGTCAGACTATTATTATTTACAAATTTCTAAAAGTTTTCATTTCGTAATGATTTCGTCATAATATTGGCGAAATTAATTTTACCATGAATTTATCGAAATTCCTTAATATCTCTGCCTTTCTAGGCTTTATGGAGTATCATTTTATCAATTATTAAGCGTTTTTTGTTAGTAGTTCTACCTTTTGAGAAACATTTGAATAGGCTTTTTTAGTTGATATAATTCATTACTAGGATAGGAGAATTTTTTTACTACCTAGTAAGATATAATGTGTTTTCCACGTTACTATACCTATATCTAAGCCAACTATTATACTGTAAACTATAAATTTAAGCCTTTTAATTGTTTTTTTGCACTTAATGAAAGTCTAATGGAATAAGTTTCTGATGATTTTAAACTGATTGTTTTTGTAAGTTGGTTGTATTAACTATATTCATGAGAAATCTGATTTATAACAACAATTTTGTATTATTCGTAAAGAACCCGTTTATAGACAATATGAACTTAATCTTTAACAAATCGATTGAGATTATATTGATCTCCTAGTCTAGATTAATTATCTGTCACTCTAGTTTTTCATTTAGTCGATTAAAGGTTTTATCCGTTGGGTTTTGTGTTTTCACCATAATCGATAGATTATAAAAGGCTTCCGATTAGAATAAGGTGATAATTTAGCTGTTACGCGCGCGTTACTCCAGATACAATTAAATTCTAACCAAGTTAATCTTGTTAATTATGGCCAAGATAACGCCTTGAACTGTCCAGCGAAAGCTAAGTTAGTTATTAATATCATTATCATTACATCTATATATTGATAATCCATCAAAGTAGAAATATTTGCCTTTCGATATAGTTGCAACTGGTTTGTCATTCCAAAAATTTCAATTTTTATTTGTTAATTGTTTTGGTATTACGAAGCTAAACATTTTAACAACAAAGGTATTGGTAATTTGTATACCAACCGAACCAAAATGTTCATTTTATGTAATAAGTATATACAAGTTGTAAGTTAAAGATTTTATGTTTAGAATCAAATTGAAATACGACTTATAAGTCAGAAACTAATAAACACCTGCTTCAACTAATGTATATAATGACTTAATACATCATATTACAGTTTCTGGGAGTCATTTTTTATGAATTTCTCAAAATAAGTCAAATAAAACCAATTTTTTATGAATCAATTTTTAATTAAGTTTAGATTTAAATACTCTTATAGTTATTGAGGACGGACTTTACAATAATTTTACTTAATAAACCTGTTGCCAAAGTAATCACTAAATGTTGACTAATTTTATAAATCGTTGGTGATTGCATACGTATTTAGTCTTGTCCTTTATTACTCTATCTTGAACGATTAGATGTGACGTTTTGTACGGCTGCCCCGTAATCTTGCTCTTTACGTCATACAAAATCTTCTGCTTGAAGATTATAACATTTTGGTTTTGGAAGTTAAAGTCGCGTTTAGGCATAAATCGTCCGACTTCTCGAGTAAGAAAACTATTAATTTTAACATCATCACTTTTCAAAAATACTTGCCGGAATTCTTGATAATTCTTTATACTCGAAGTTTCACAACCAAATATCAGTTATCATTTCATCTTTTACTAGCTCAAATAATGTTGTAAATCTGGCCTAGTGTGTATTCATTATCCTTAATGTTTCTCTTCTTTAATGGTCAATCGCATTGTTGACATTTTATCGGCTTACCCATTAAAGGAGAAGGGGGGTAATATTAGTTAATTCGCTTAGTTTAAGGATTTTCGTCGTTATATTCACGTTCCTCGTTGATCTCTTTAATGTAAAGATTAACCCAAGTAATACAGAATGTCGTTGGACCGTTGATACTTTTGAAAATTACTTTAGGGTTGGCGATACTTAACATTTCAAATAGGCTATTTCATTTTCCTAGCTTTTATTATACGAAAATTCAACTTCATAGCAGTAAAGAAAGTTCATTTATTATTGTTAGATAGTTTGTGGTATTGAGGGTATTATTGACTTGACGCTGTGCTAATACCTTCCGTAATCTATTTAAGGTTTTCCTGTACACTACAGCACATTTCTGGGTACTTACTAATGGTGGATATTTAATTGTTAAACAAATATATATTCTAAAGATTAATAACATCGATATTGAGTCTTCAGGGTCTACAGTATTATTCGAACCGTTTACAGTTATTTAGAAACGTGTCCTTTAATCTATAAAGCTTCTAATCTCTAACGTAAGGATATTGTACGATTTACAATTAGTAAATATATCCTTTTAATCTTTCTAATGCTCTATTAGACCTTAATAGGGGCTTGTTCATACTGAATTCTCATTTTTTTAGCATTCGCTGGAAATTTCATCGCCATAAATTTAGTATCGGTATCGTAGATAACAACGTTTAGTATGTTTAAGTATGTATTAATCTATAATATTATTGAAGTTTTCCATGTATCATTTAGTGATAAGTATTTGGAGAATAGAAATTTATTAAAAAAGGTTGCGAAGTGAATGAAGTAAAAAACAAACTTATTATTTAAGTAAAATATAATAACTTCAATGTCGTAATTATAATCGTTTTGTTTTTTTGGTATATATTTAAATTTTCGCGCGGCTTATGTATGGGTTTATTAATTGTAATATAGTTTTTAAATAGCCTTTCGAAAAGAGTATTCCACATCTGTATGTCCTGCTAATTCGAGCTCTTTATATAACTTATTGATGTTTAGTTTATTCAATGGAGGTGTAATTGATGTATTCATAAATCTCTTAGATTTATCACCGTTGTATTAGAGCTTTAGATATAAAAGGAAAGGTGCTCCACTTAAAGGGAAAAAAGAAACTTTAGCTATTTTTCAACCAATTCGTTAACATTAACATCGTCGTTAACACTAAACATCTTTATATTTTTCAGGTGAAGGAGAAATATAGGAAGGGATTTCAAAATAGGAAACGTAATCAGTCCAACAACAATTTAAATAATTCTTGTCTCTAATAAAGATAGTTGTTTGTTTATGCCGAAATTAACTTAAACATTAACAATATTTTAACGATTCTTTTTCGTAATAACAATACTTTTCCTTCACAATATCAAGTATTTCGAATATCTTCCCATTGAATACTTTATTTGACTTATATCTAACATTATAGTCTGTACATCGATCGCGAAAGTTGAATTTATTTAAAAGGCTAAGGGTTTAATTAAGGTGAAGGTAGGAGTCTTCGCTACTGAAACAGTACAGAAAAGTATAGTTAGCTTTTTATTAGGCCACTTCAAGAGAAGCATGTTTATACTATATAACTTTCTTGCATATATCGTTATTATTAAAAGACTTTTACCCTCGCAGTTTACAATATGTAATATATTACCTATTATTCATAACATTTAGTTGACGGGTGATAATTTAACTAATAACTTGAATTGCTATATATATAATACCTTTTACTAGTATTACGATAATAATTTATACGGTTAATAGATTTGTTCGAGTCTCACTATCATTATTTATATCAATAGAATTTTTGTTTACAATTCGTAGACTTTAAATTGAATTGTGAGCGTTGAGGCCGCTCGTATTTGCGATTAATATAATATGTGATTATTTGGTTTTATTTATCATAATGTTGGAATTAATTACTTTAGAGGTATATATTGATTGAGTTTGACGTATAATTGCTTATTGTTTTGAATAAAGATATTTATTGACCAAAGAAAAATTAATAGGTGATATTTAGGCTTCATAAAACGTATTCTAATTTGTTTACACCCGTAATAGCCGCCTTTATTTGTTCGCTAAATGAAGTTTCGTTAACGTGGATTTTCCATGTTATTTTCTCGTATAACATCAACTTGTCAAACATTGGTTTCAAGATATTTATCGTTTTTTCATCCTATTTTCTCTTAGCTATTATCTTCGCCTACTTCCGTGGCGTCATTTATATTTTATTGTATAGAGTTAACGTTGTGTTCGAAATGACGTTTTATATCATTAAAATTTTATCGGAACGTTTTTGCTTTTGTTAAGAAGGTTATTTAATAGTTCCTGATATACCTTACGAGGGTTTTAAGAAATATTAAATGAAAACCAGAGAGCGACACCTCTATTTATTCGAAAATATCAAGAAAAAGTATTATTTTCATGTCAACTAGGTTCCAAGTTTTTCCGGTATACTTTTTTGAATTGTTCCAAAATTTTACGAAGTTTGTGAGAAATTTATAGTTAATGTTAATTATTTGACTGGTATAAAACGAAAGCTACAATTATCGTTTAAGTTCTCGTTGATATTTCCTGTTATGATTTAAGAATTGAAACCTTCGAGTCTTGATAGTGGGGGTAATTGCCAGTCGCTTAGTCTGAGGGATAAAGTTTTTTAGTAAGATTGGTAGTAAGCTTATCTATATAAACATACTTTCTGTAAGAAGTTTCACCTTAAGAAATTTTACGGTTTTAGGGAAAATCTTAACTGTTTTAAAGAAAAATTTTAAAGGTAGGGGGAAATTAGCTGTAGGATGGGTTTTAAAGGATTTAAAGATTTTATTTAATTGACTGGTGGATAATGCCAACATTAATTTCTTTCTTTGCTTTTGCGGCTGTTGATTTACGCGCTTTTCCGCTATTAAAGGCGTACTTCGCTTTTTCATGTAAAGAAATTAGGCTATCAAATAGATTTATAGGTTTCTCATCATTTATTTTTAAAGAGTTAAAACTAACTGAGAGGTTGAAAGACTAATTTCACCATGGATTAGGAAGTGGTTGCTCAAAAAGTATATAAAGGCGCTAGAAATCTTGAGCACATTTACACTATTCTTGTAAAGCTTCTAGGTATTCTTTAAATTATACGAATTCGAAAAAGGTTTAAACCAACCTAATTAAACTTTTATTCAATACGGAAAATCTTCGATTAAATTTTTTTTGCTTTCAATTTATTTATAATGCCGTTTTCTGTCGTCTTTTAAATATTAATGATCCAATTATGAAAAACGTACGAAAGGTCTAAAAATATAATCGTTATGGTAGAGCTCGCCACTATATTAATCGAAAATGTAGTATCTAATGAAGTTAAATAGGTGCTCTTTAGTAAAAACTTCGTTAATATTTATCTAATAAAGTTCTTTAGCATAGTGTTTTTTTTAAAAAAAGGGTTAGAAGGTTTTAATTCCTTTCATTCGTTTCTCATTAGATACTATTCTCATAATTTAACTAGCATAGGACTTAGTGGTTTTGGTGATTTATGAGTGTAGTAATTTGGCGATTCAAAAGTGTAGGGATCTGGCGATTTAGAATAAAGTTTCTAATCGTGACGTTTTAACACGAACTTATCGATTCTTGGTATTTTCGCTTAAAATAAAAATTTTAACTTATATATTAACAATTGTGACTGAGGACAGATTCAAAAAGATATTAAGGGAAAAGTTCGAATAAAAATCAAGGTTTGGTATAAAAATAGGGTTTAATATTATTGGTAACTGTTGTTTATTGTAAGAAGTTAAACGTTATAGGGATATAAGACTTAGTCGTTTTTTTAATAGTAGCATCCTCAGCAGTACTGATTTGGCCGAATACCAACTTGAAGATTTGTGGCTTTGAACGGTTAATCTTAACGATTGTTTCAAAAAATAATTTATGAAGATTTCTTAGTGTTTTCAATAGCGATACCGTTGCTACCTCTAAACTACCATGAATACTAACGTGGTCCAGAGATCTTCTTTACTTACTGACATTAAGACTAACACAGTAGTAAAAGCCCTTTACAAAAATCTTTCCTCTACTATAAAGTTTGATATAAAGCATAACCAGAAAGTAGCTTTTTCTTCTGCTTGGAAAATCTGTACTTAACCTAATAAGTACTAATTAGTGTTGGTAGGGCTTTAGATGTTGCAACATTGTCGATTCGAATTGTTCGAAGTAACAGTAGTATTTTGTAATTAAGTAGTGTATGTATTGTTCTAGGTTTGGCAGACTACTAGCCAGTTTGCACACTAATCTGTATGGAAAATTGCTTAGCCCGTTCACTATTATGAAGTGGGAGTATACTGTACTTAACTTGTAGTCAATACAGTAGACCCACAAAACAATACACTCAACTTGCATTTGGTATAGTCAACTTTACCTACAGTAAAGTGGACTTACTGCACCGCGATTACTATTGTTCCATCACATTTTTCGTAAAATCTATAACAAAATGAAAAGTTACTTCGAATACAACATCTAAATCATTCAATATCATACGAATGAAACTATAATACGTTAAAAATACTAAAAACCAAGAATAAAAGAGAAGAAATACTAATAAATATCCTGAATTAAATTCTAGACAAGTTGATACTACAACAACAGATAATAGGGAAGTAATACGTTGGAAAAGCCAAATTATTTCAATAGATACAGTCTGTCATTACAAGTGTTCATGGGTTTAAATTTTCCTTATATCACTCAAATTCCACTTGTGAAATGTTTTAACTAGTTAATATCCTCGTTTACGATTTTAATAGCACGTACATTGAATTTAGTTCATACATTCCTCTAAATTAACAATTTTGGATCAATCACGTATTGCATATACCGCGGATACGGCAGATCAAAACATGAAAAACCTAATGAAAAATACTTAATTGAAAGCCAAATTGGTAACAACTACGTAAAAAAAACTAACGAATACAATGTTCATTGGAATTATCTTGGCAATTATAATTAAATGTATTTAAGTGATAAAAAGTCAAATTATTAATTCAGTCATTGCTTCAGCTAAAAGGTACAAACAACAGGTAATATATTAAACTCAATATCATAATAGTTTTAGAAAAATTAAGTAAATCGTATTGTAAATTGAGAAAGGAAAACACATTATAAAATGAAAATACTACTTCTAAAGTAAACAAATAACTAGCTGATTATTCCTTCTTATATAAATTGAAAAACAAAAACC
This sequence comes from Anisogramma anomala, assembly GCA_038502455.1. Classification (NCBI taxonomy): domain Eukaryota; kingdom Fungi; phylum Ascomycota; class Sordariomycetes; order Diaporthales; family Gnomoniaceae; genus Anisogramma; species Anisogramma anomala. Next base: position 25,256,826 of record JASMMZ010000005.1, on the reverse strand, counting down.
ACATCCACTGTTATGGTAATCCAATTTTAAACCCTTTACACTTATTCAATTTTGGTAATTGTTACGTTTAGTATACTAGATTTAGTAGTATATTGCGTTTCAATAGTTAATCATTCATATCAAGAAAATTAACGCTTGAGACTCTAGTAAAGTCGAAGTCAACTTGAACCTAAGTAAGAAATAATAGATACTAAGATCAATAATTTTATAGACAATGATTAAATCAGTAACTTTTGATATTTTAAAAGCTTTTACTCTATTAATGTTTCATTTGAAATATATAAAAACCCTCAACGTCAACATTGAACTCAACGTTGATAAGATAGTCAGCAAAAGCCAAAATCCTCCCTTACCTTTGATATAAAAACACCTATAATTTGATTTTCTATCACTAAAGATAAGGATAACAAACTTATAATAATAAAATTTAATATAAGTGGTGATATAGGCGTTTCAATTACATAACTGTTCATGAACTATACAGAACCCGTAAGTCCGCAAAATATAACGATACAAATTATTAAATATTAGAAGCCATCGAAACACCTCGCTACTATTGCCAAACTTCTGTTAAAACACTTCAAATATTAAAATTCACCTTGAAAAAGGACTTGAATTGTAAAATTTTAACTAACGTGTTCTACTTTGATAATAAATATGTTTTTTACGTTGTAAACTCGAAACCCTCATTCTACAAACCAAGTTCCTTAAATCAATGTCAGCGAAAAAAATATAGGAAACATTGTGGATATAATGAATCATTACATATATAAAGCCGATGTATAGAATCGTCCATAATATCTGAACCGTGTTTATGACAACGAAGTTTTCAAATAATATTAAATAATAGAAATTAAATATTAATAAGTACCTATAAAAGTTCATTGAAACACTGTGGAAAAAAAGATGACATATTAATTATTTCAAAAAGCGCAAAGCATCCTTAAGCTGAAAATATATAGCATCACAAATCAAATAACAAGCTTTTAAATAATAGTAGGAGGCTTAAATAAAATCTTAATACTAGAGGGAATAATTCCAAACATACAAGTTTTTCATTCATATCCTCCTATGGCGAATAAATCTCCCCTATAATAAAATAAATAAAGAAGAGCTACGGCATACAATTAAGTCTTAATAAAACTGTGAAAGAAACCCGCCAAGTATTTAATTGATAATACCCTTAATATCAAAAACAGTTTATCATAAATAAATGTACTAACTTTAGTATTACGGAATAAAGTATTCGTATAGTATAAACTAAGAAATGAATGATCTAAACAATTTTTTTCATATAGCAAACCAAAACGAAATGATTAAAACTGTGGACGATCCGATATTAATTGAAATTACTTATATTAAACCCTATATTGAAGTAACTGACGATAAAAAATTTCTAAATCAAATGAATCAGCTAATACAACCTATACCTTTTAGCAACGAATAATCCAATGAAAAAATTATAACATAGATAACTATTAAGAACGATTGACTATATAAAGGATGATAAAGAATATAAAAAAAACGTACATATATAACGGATTAGGTCAATGAACATAAGAAAAATGATCAATATTTAATAATTGAATGACGTACATAAAAAAATGACCTAAGCTATAAAAAACAATTGTAATAAAGGAAATGGTATATAAATCAATGGACTTCTTCTACGAAAATGTTGTTGGATTTATATGAAAAAAGCAATTGAAACTTCACGGCTACTATATCTCGATCTTCAAAGAATAAATACATAAAATTTATAGAAAAGCCACGGATGAGCTTAACAAAAAGTCAAAACTAATCGTTTACACATACTGCGATGAATGCAAAAACTAGATCTATACGGATTTACCAACGATTCAGAAAATAAATCAACGCTAATTAATTAATTGAGTAATAAGTTGAATAGAAAATGAAGAAATGAACTTAACTATTAATAAGCTTAATATTACCTCAATATACACGCAATCTGTCACTAATATACAAAAATCCTTCTCAAAAAAGTTACGTTAAGAACTTCGTAGCAAGTATTTATTAGTAATAGTTGTATGATACATTAAAATTTTATATGGACTTTCTGAAATAGATATATATAAGTTTCTTACTTATTCATTGCACTTTAATTCAAACATGAATAAGAAATATATACCTTACATCGAATTTATATTAATTACGAAAACAAATGAAGATTTCAACAAAATTGTCATATAGAATAACAATGCAGTTTTTATATAAACTGTTAGTTTGGTAATAAAAAAGTAACGTAAGATTGAAAATTTTAAGTTCTAGAATACAAGCCAATTACAAGTTTATATTATGGTAGAAATTTTAATTTTAAGAAATGTCAGTTCATATATATAACATTAACTATTTTAACATAAAATAAGTTAGTTTTCCTCAAAAGAGAAAAGGAACCTACTTAACTAAAATTGAAAAATCAAAAGCTGTTAAAACTCAACAATACTTGAATAAAATCGTTTGTTACAACTGCATTACAACCCTACACCAATCGAAAACATCTTACGATTTATCAATCACTATGTAAATTCAAAACCAGACTATTTAAAAATACGAACTGTTCAAAATAACAACTATAATAGAAATTGAATAATTTTAACGAAGTAATTCATATAGTTCTTATGGTTATATCGAATGATAAGTTTATATTCCTTACAAATGGCTCCTTTGAAAACAATACCAATTGGTTTTTACAGATATATTTCTAGAAAATAAACGTAAACAAAAATAAATAAGCAAATGAAACATTAGCTATTACTGATAACCTAATCTATTGGATCGGTATCAAATACAACAGGGTTATAAGTAGCGTACTTTCTTTTTAGATCTAGGGTATAATGGATGATTTCAATATACGCATATTTATATAAGAAACCCTTAATACCATCATCAAATAGTTGAAAATCCCACTAATTTCAGCAGTTATATATGTCAATTCATGAGGCATATTCGAATCTCTCTATAAACTTGGAATAACTAACAAAAAACGTTGAATAATGAACATAATTACTCTCTGTAAACCCTATAAAATTAAGTAAATTGAAAAGTTATTATTAATCGAAAACAAGGATAACCAATTCAATGCTTTAGAAAAGCGATTTTTGAATGAAGAGTTTTACAGGTTCATAAACTGAAATAATCTAATTATACAAATCGAGGAATATATAAAACGTTATCTAATAAAGTCAAACTCTATAACAATAGATAATATGAAAGTCAAAAGGAACCTAACAAATTAGAAAACTACTATATGATTAACAATACCAACTTTATTTACTGTCACAGTGATTTGTGCATGTTAAAGAATTATAGTATATAAGTAACGAAGAACTTATCACTGGGATTAAAAGTATTCAGAAAATGAAACTACTATTTCAAGTAATATTAGCAAATCAAAGGAAAATATTTGTAATACAGGTTAGTTTATCCTAAAAAATTCATTAACACTATAAAATAAAAAACCGACAGTATTGTAATATCATTCAATTGTAGTTCAATCAAATTAAATATAATAACTACAAGTTGATTGTATTAAATACAAGTCAATTGCAAATGAATGCTAGATTCAATGTTAGGCACGTGCCAAGCAATTGTCTATAAAAATTAGTGTGTAGAACGATTAGCAGTCTGCCAAACTTAGAAGGAATAATAATACACCACTTCATCATTAAAATACTACTATTACTTTAACTACTATTCGAATCGACAAAATGTTGCAAGATCTAAAGATCTATCAACAACTGATTTTCAAAACTAATTATATAAATACAACTCTATTGAAAACTAGGCTATCAAAAAGACTGGAAAAAAAATTCAAAGATATTATAGAGGGATTAAAACAGAGCTATCGCTTAAAGCATTCAAATAATATCGATAATATTCGATGAATAAATGGGGAAAAAACCCTGCTAAAGAGCTATTATGAAACTATAAAAAAGAGAGATGGACCGGTTATGTAATAGGTAAGGGTATGATTCTAAACGGCTCGGGAGTATTGTAATAGCATGGTAACTACTAGGGTTAAATCCATAGTAACTATTAACCTAAGTACTAGCCTATAACATTACTCCTGCCTTACTCTTTCGAGGTCTAGTGCCTTATAAAAGATGGTGAAAGGTGTTGGCAAACCATAAAAGGTAGTGAAAGGTGTTTTTTTTGCTGCAAATCACTATAGAAGGTGCGTGAGAACCGCTCCAAAGCGGATTGAAACGCTATGGTATAGTGTGAAAGGTTCCAGCCGTTAAACCTTTTGATAAGACTTGGAAAGCGATAGCATTAGACTCTCTACCTCTCTTCTCATAAATGGTTCCGTAGCCCCCCCGGCCAAAAAAAGAACCCTTTCTTTTTAAAACAACTACCTTCCGCCTATCAATAATAAGACAATTGTTCTTTACCCTACCCTATTACGGGACAAGATTATCAAATTAATTTTTTTTTCGTTATTATCATTGTAAACGCATGAGTCGCCAATAAAAAGTCTAAATTAAGCACTGAATTTGATAAAGTTATAAAAAACGTAAGTTTATTTACTTTCAAGCCGTTCAATATCTATTAACGAGTATATAATTCCCTTTGTTACGTCTCATCAAAATGTAAACAAATGGTATCAGCTAGTAAATATGTTTAAAATACGTGTATAAAATTGCTCATAACTTATGTAAGTTTCACTAGGAAATCAAAGTAAGTATGAATCAAAGTAACAGCTGGGAAACTATGTACTAATGGTTAAATACCGGCGCTCAATTCTGTTTATAAGTCATTGAAGCAACCAGCTAAGGTTTCGGCTATATATATACCCCTTTAAATCTAAATCTCATTATTATTTAGGCCATCGAAGAGCTTTCTAAGGTTTTCCTGGGGTTTAACACCTATGATAAGAATAAGTAACTTGGTATATAAGCTATTTTCTAAACGTTATTAAGCTATGAAATAATGTGTAAATTTAAGTAGTCGCGGCTAAACAGGAAATAAGGTCCCGTAGAGTTATTTAGCGTAAGATTAATACTCGTTGCGATAACAATTCTATACACATTACTCCTATTCATTATAATGGAATCCGCACCGTATATCTCCTAAATATGGAGCGTGATTTCCAAGTAAGCAAGTATCTCGTTAATAAACGCAAGCATTGTAGATCATGATCGCATAAAAAACCCAATAGGAAAATATTAAGGAATTGGTTCAAGTAGCGAAATGTATTTATAATAAGCTAGGCTAATTGTTTAAAATAAACGAAAAGTTACTTGTCTTGAACGGTTTCAAAGGTAAGTTGGATGATAACGATTGAAAACATATTCATATGATTATAATCGAAGTAAAAATTGTAATATGAGTTCTTTATCATACTTAAAATCCGTGAAGTAAAGGCTTTCAAATTATACGGTGATATAAAATGAAATCAAATTCAATATGTCAACAGGTTAGGTGAAAATTTTGGTTATTATTTTCAACCGAGTAATAATGAAATTCAAAAACTTCCAGGGCCGCGATATTGAAAAGCTTGAAACCGGTTTCCAGATTAGGTATATATAGTTTACCTATTTAATTTAAAATCCTTGTTTTCAAAAATCACAAATATGGAGTCATTTTACTTAAGACTTATTTCGGAATTATAAAATACTTTTAACGTATGATTTAAGTTCGATTTCAATATTATTAATAGTAATATCCAGAGCGAATGGTTAATAATCGCGGATCTATTGACTTAGGAACATGTTCGAAGCGGTTCGAATAAGTTGGTCTACGTAAAATCAGGGAAGTTTTTTTCCAGAGATATTTAATTCGACAACATAAAAACCGATAGAACGTGTAACACGATATTCGTCATGAAACAAACTTATTTTTTGGAAAAATCATTTAAATTTTGATTTTAAAGAAAAAGTTAAAAGTTATTACGAACCTGAAGCCATTTTTAGAGAAATTATTACTTTTTAACAGCTTCATTTGTACGCTATTATATAGCTTTTATTACAGTCTATACGGATTCTGTAATATCTCAAATACTTTGAACAAAATCTTTAGCCCTTATATATGGATTTATAGCTGGAATAAGTAAATGTAAAATAGGTTATATAAAATTGATTTAATAATCGGGTTACAAAGACGGGTTAATATCGATTACAATAATATTCAGAATACTTAAAGCTAGTTGGTAACCAGTAAACAAATGGCCTAAATCAAATTAAGTATTAATAACAACAAAACTTTAATATATTAAAACCTCTTCATTAGTGTATTTGGTAACACCGTTTTTCTAAAAATGACCTACAATACTCATGCATTATTACACCCCCACCAAATTATAAAAACGATCTTAAAACCTATAGGTTTGATAAGAATATCGGTTACGAATAATAATATAAAAAACTTGTGAAACTGCCAATAATAGTTTAAATATTAGTTTACGTATATTCCCGCATTTATAAAATTCATTATATTTAACAAAAGAACTTTAATTCAATAGTCTGTAATAACTATAAGGTAACGTAAGTGACCGGCTCTCTTTTAAGGGAAATCGACTATAAAGTCGACAAAAAGCTCGTTTTATAGCCGCTCGAAAACTAGTAAGGGCTTAAAGAGCCCCTTCTGACGATATCTCTAGTAGTTAGTACGTGCACAAATATTGTAATTCTGGAAAAAACATCTGACCGTACGATGTAACTCAGGCTAAAAGTATATTTTGTAGAAAATAATGATAGTAGAGTCGAGGTTCGGGTAACTAGTCAAAAGTAGATCATATATAATATAAATCAATGTAATAGTAAAACACTTGTTAATAGATACCCAAATACGGTACGAAACTGTAAAATACTATCATCGTTTACTAAATATTTTGAGATAACAACTTGAAATATTTAGTCATCGATAATACAAATATCGGTAGGAAAACTTCAGTCACCTATGTGTATTGCATAAACCAAACGGTGGCAGGTGATATTTCGGGTGATAACGACATCCCCGTTACTTTAAAGGTCTATGTTGGTAAAAAGTTTGTAACCTTTCGAAATAGACTCGTTAATAATAGTAAGTTGAGAGATATATAGATTTGAAATCTATCCGAAAACAACCTATTCGGGGCGTAATAGCTATAGTTATCGGCCTAAAAAGCACGATTCAGAAAGACTTTTAGGAATATTTTATATCTATCGAAAAGATACATCGGGTTATATATAGTTAATCGTATTATTAGAAATTGTTTTAAAGCTCAATTTTAAAAAAAAACCCAACTAACTAGCCTATTGTTCAGAAATATGTCGAGTGGTTATGAATTATTCTAAATTCTTATAATTCGTGAAAATAGTAAGCAAGCAGGCCATATCTCAAAGCTTTCTATTCTATATTTCCAACAATGTATAACCATGAGTAGTTGCTTGTCGTAATTTTTGTAATTATATTCGTTAGGAAATAAAATATGAAAGTAATACGCTACTAGATGGAAGGTGTTGTAATCGTCTCGTTAAAGTAGATAGCTTCCTAAAATCCAATCACAGCAGTCAGCTTTCAAAAACATTGTCTGGTTAGGGTCGAATGAAGTAAAATTGGATTGAAAAGGAAGAAAAGTTGAAGCCGTTTAAATATATCTTCCTGCTTAAGCCTCTAGCAAAAGGGGGTACCCTTTCTGTTAAGCCAAATAAAAGGCTTAGCGATGGTAAAGTATTCCCGAATAAATGACCGGTAAACTTTGAAAAAACCCGGAAAAAACCTTCTCCTAATATAAACGTAAAGGTTACTTATTTCTGGATAATGCGTTTCTTTTCCGCTTTTAAACGTGCTCCAACTTTTACTTCGATAACGAATTTTAAATATTTAATTTTTGAACGTTGAATATATACTTCAATATTTTGAGGTTTAGGTTACATATTAACGATGCCAAAGTTTTTTCCTTCATTAACAAACAAACGTTGAACATTAAAATCTTTATACATAGGTTATATTTTAAGCATATATCGTACTGTAAAAACTGATAAATTCCCATTTCAGCTAATACATACAAAAATTTCATAAAATGCATTATCATACTAGCTGGGAATTTATCTTTCAACTTTTTAAGAAATTTGAAAAAGATAGTTCATTAAATATTCTTAATTCATTGCGTGTACTCCTATATTATATCATATGGCGGTTATGGTGAAATATACCGTTTATGTCAAGAATTAACACAATAGAGATTAAAACTATTAAACATTATCCAATAATTTAAATTGTGGGCGATTAAATGAAAATTAAGTTTTTGCTTTTATTGTCATATATTCAAATGATTTGATGTGACCTTTCTTACGTCCGGTTTGTAGTCTTATTTTTAACCCGGTTCACTATCATCGACTTTAAGATTGTGATATTTTATTTCTTTAATTACGTTTATAATACGACGAAAATAAAGTTTTGTATGAAAAAACCGTCAATTAATACTTGATTGTTTTCATTGCAAGATTGACTCAATATATGAATAACATCTTTTGTAGGTAATTTAAACATAAATTGTCTAATATATTCTTGTTTGTAAAATACTCACGTCATTATATTTACCCTTCTAGGTTTGTAATCCTCTTTACCGTCCTTTTTTCGATATATATCCTCTTATTCAGTAGTTTTACACATTGTTAAAATTTCATTGGCTTATTAATAATCAACTTGAAAAGATTATATTCATTTATATGCTCTACTTGTACGTTTTCAACTTAAAAATCTTCATTAAACTTTAGAGTTATTTTTATGCGATTTGATTTATATAATACGGAAAATAATAATATTGTTAGCGGTTTTAATTAACAAATTTAGGTTATCGTTACATAATTTCTCGTACGGTCTATCCCACTTACATGAATTTTTCCACGTACAAACTTCATTTTACAAAGACAAAAACAACACGTTTATTATCAATAATCCAGTTTTGGTATTGAAGGTATTGTTGATTTAGCTGCATACCCATTAGTTTTTTTTTTGATTTTTTTAGGCCTTTATTATATATCAGAACTTGCCTTTGGGTATTTAACTATAGTGTTGATTCTGTTATTATATATAGTAGGCTATCAATACTAACTTGGTTAACCTAAAACTATTAAGATTTATAACTTCATTGAAACCTTATATAAATATTAAAAGCCATATTTTCTAACTTGGAAAATCTTCAATCTTTGAGTTAAAAATATAGTAAGCTTTTTATAACGGTTAGTAAACCTTTTTAACTTTACTAATATAATGATAAACTTCAAAGAAAACTTCTTTATATTTAACCCTCATTGATTTAACATTAACGAAGAGCTTTATAACGATAATATTGATATTAATATCGTAAACTTGTACATTGAGGGGTCTTAAATATATATTGATTTATAAAATACGTAATACCTCCTATATTTCTTTTGTCTTAATGTTTTTAATGAACTCAATATTATGGAAAACATTAAGAAAATTAGTAACTTCAACTATTAACTGACTATTCAAATATAATTTGTTTCCGAAAACTTTGAAGTCAAAGGCTTAATTTTCTTTGAATGTAAATTCAAACTTGAAGATAGTTTGAAAATATATTTAATAATAATCACCTCGCGATGAAATTAAAGTTAACATTAGTAAATACATATTCTTATTACCAGCCAATTTCCAAATTTTATACAATTTATCAATCGTCTGGTAACTAGACTATCAATATTGGTAGGGCCTTAGATCATTGCAAAGTTGTCGTTTCGATTGGTCGAAGTAATAGGAGTATTGCATTGGTCAAGTGGTAGATGTATTGATCTAGGTTTGGCAGACTGATAGCCGGTCTACACAGTAATTTATATAGCCAATTGCTTGGCACATACCCTAAGGTGAAGTTTAGCGTACTGCACTCGACTTACATCTAATATATTAAGTCCACACAAACAATACACTCAACTTGCAGTACAGCCAAATAAACTGTAAGTAAAGTTGGCCTACTGCTCTATATATAGTACTATTCCAACACTAGCGGCTTTTTAGTTTGTGTACATACGCTAGTATAGCTGACTAATATTTTCTGGTTACCATTGAATTGCTCCCTCTTTAACTGGCTAGAGCTCTATTAATTCCAGTTGAGTTTCATACTAAATTACACTCAATTACATACAAATCAACCCTTTTTGACCTTAATTACTCCGTTACTCCAAGGTACGAGTTCATTATCTCCCACAAAAAGTTCTTCCGCCACAAATCTTTGTAGGCCTTTACTTTAGCTATGCTAATCAAACAAATAGTTATTATAAATTGCTCCACTTTCCTAGTATTTCTTTTTTCATTTGCTGGTATATACATAACTGTCGTCTCGTGATTTGGACTTTTCGGGCGGTTTAGTAAGGTAGCCCTCGATATTTATAGTTAGTCTATTATTATCTACAAACCTTTTTAGGGCCTTATTTAGTACTTCCCTATAACATTAGCGGAATTATCTTTACTGTTAATTCATCAGAATTATTTTATTTTCCTCTTTTCGTGGACTCTATAGAATGCTATCACGTCGATTATTGGGCGTTTTTCGCTAGTGGTACCGAGTTTCAAAAGGCATTCGAATAGACTTTTCGAGTTGATACGGATTACCACCGGAATAGGGGGAATCTTCAGTTTCCTAATAATAAAGTTAAAAGTTTCCTACAGTAATATACCTACGTTAAAGCCCGCCATTATGACGTAAACCTCCAAAACTAATACGCTTCATATAATCCTCTTATATTCAATAGAAGTCTAGAAAATTAAGCTACCGATAATATTAAATTAGTCATCTCACCTATCTTCGTTAACGAGAGCTTTTAGGAAACCGATCTGTAAAAATAGGTCATTATTATTTGTAAAGAACCCTTTCGTCAAGATTATTAACTTGGCCCTCGATAAATCGATTAGAACCATATTAATCCCACAGTCTAAGTTCCGCATTTACTATTAAAGCCTATTATTTAACCGCCCAAAGTCTTTATCTACTGGGTCTTATACTTGTACCGCGATTAGAAGGTCGTAAAAGGTTTCTGGTTGGTATGAAGTAACAATATAACTACCCCAAACAAGCTATTTGAGGCAACGTTAAGCCTTAGCTATATTAGTTTTGTTAATTATAGCCAAAATAATATCCTAGATTTTTTTGCGAAAGCTAACGCTAGTATTAACACTAAGTATACGGATTAACGATTTATTAAAGTCAAGTTAGCTACACTCCGTCAACGTCGTTGCTAACTTGCGATTTCAAAACTTAAAGTCCTTAATCGCCTGCTATTCCTATGTCACAATGCCAGCCGTTTTAACGAAAGAAGTATTGTTAGCTTACATACCTACTATGCCAAAGTCACCTTCCTATGTTACCAATAAATATGGATTGTAAGTTAAAAACTTTATTGCTATCCGTGATTTAAAGTACGAGAAATAGATTAGAAACAAATGAAAGTTTGTTTTAGCTAGTGAGAACAGTGGTTCAACACACTATATTACCGTTTCAAAATGGTAGAAAACACGTAATTCCTATGATAGTTTTAACAGTACGATCCACTATAAATCCGTTGATAATTACGTGTAGACTTGCATTATATTAACGTTTTGAAGCGTAAATTTCTCTTTAGTATTATCTAATAAACTTGCTACTAAAACGACCACTAAACGCTAGCTAATCCTTTAAATTATTAGCTATTACGTAAAAATCCAGTCCTTACCTTTATCGCCGTATTCTTAAGTGATTAAACGTAACTTTCCGTACGGGTGTCCCGTAGTTTTTCCTTTAACTTTATAGATTATACTCAACCTAAAGATCGTAATGTTTAGGTTTTAAAAGTTAAAATCGGTTTTCGGAACGAATTATATAACCCTTCGAGTTAATAGACCGTTAATCCCAACCTTATCACTTTCTTTGAAGGGTTGTCCGGAGGTTTTAATAATTCCTTACGCTCGAAGCTTTAATACCAAGTTTTCTTTATTCTTTTCTTTGCTACTTACCTAAGTATTATTATAGATACGGCCCGGTAAATATTACTCCTATTTAATATTCCTCTTTTTAGGGGGTCGTCCATACCGACGACATTTCATAGGTTTATTGATAATGGGTAGAAGAGGTGTGTATTAACTCAATCGCTCGATTTCAAGGTCTTTATTATTAGTAGCCCTAATGCAAGTCTTAACCTAAGTAATTCGGAAAGATATAGGATCGTTATCAGTTTTAACAACCACTTCAAAGTTCGCAATACTTAATATCTTATACGGGATTTTTTTTTTCCTGGCTCCCGCTAAACGAGGACTTCACTTTACAATAGCAAAGTAAATAGTTCGATTGTTAAATAGCTATTCCTGGTATTAAGGGCGTTATTAATTTGGCGACATGCTAATTTTTATCGCAATTCCCTTAAAGCTTTTCCTTATACTGTAGTACGTTTTTAAATACTTACCAAGGGCGAGGATCTACTCGTTAGGCGTTAATATACTCAAAAGATTAATAGTGTTAACACTGAGCCATTAAAGCTTACAATATCGTTTTGTCATTTTACCACCATTTATAAGCATGCCTCTGGATCCATAAAGCTTCTAATTTTCAACGTAAAGATATTATACGTTCGGAGAAGTAAGGCGTATGCCTTTTTAACCTTTCTAATGCTCCAGTAGGACTTTACAGGTACCTGTTTATACTAAATACCCATTATTTTAGCATCTTTTTAAAGATTGACCGCTATAGAGTTAAAACTAGTATTGTAAACAATAATATTAGGTAGGCTTAAGTACGTGTAAATTTACAATATCCTAAACGACTCTCACGTATCTTTTACTAAAAAGGATTTGAGAAACTAGGCTCTGTAAAAAAGGTTTACTGAATTAACTACATAAAGAATAAGTTTATTATCCAAGTAAAACATATTGATAAAAATGTTATAGTTAAAGTTTTTATCTTTTAATATAAACTTGAATTTCCGAGGGGTTTAGGAATACGTTTGATAGTGGTGGGAAAGTCTTCAAATAGCTTTTAGGGCAAAGTATTCAATATCTTTATGCCTTGCGGACTTTAGGACTTTGTATAGCCTATTTATGACTAGATAGTCAAAGCGCTGATGTAATTAACGTATTTTCGGTTTTGTTCAGTTTAATACTATTGCTTTCGGGCCTTAAAAATAAAACTATATGTGCCCCTATTTAAAGGCAAGTGGAAACCTTTAGCCGTTTTTAACTAGTTCGTTTACTTTAATATCGACGTTGATGCCGAGGGTTTTTATATCCTTTGAGAAAAGAAGGAAAATCATAGGGGATTTGAGGATGTGGAGCATAATTTCTCTTTTAATAGTTTAAATTGCCGTTATTCTTAGTAACGATAATTGCTTACTTAATTTAGAGTCAACTTTAGCCTTGCTAGCATCGTAACAATTAATCTTAATAGCTATATTATTTCCTCTCCATAATATCATGTACTGCGAATAGCTTTTTATTCAGTACCTTATTATCCCACCGTCTGGTATAATACCTTAAAACATGTGATTCGCGTAACTATCGCGAAGTTTAAAGGTATATAAAAAGTTAGGTTCTTGGTCAGGGTAAAAGTAAGGGTCTTTACTACCTAAGCAGTATAAAAAGGCGTGGTCGACTAATTACTAGGCTGCGTTAGAAGCAGTATTTTAATGTTATTTGATTTGTTTAGAGCTATTGTCGCCGTTAATTAGCTCGTTGTCTTTCAAGTTTACAATTTAATCCAATTATTTTTGTTTAAAGGTAGTAGGGGATTAAATATAATATATTAAATTTCTGTTATTTAGTTGGAGAGGGGGGGGGGGCGGTGGGGGAAGAGTCAACCAGTAGCTAAACTTACCACAAATTCAATGTCTTTTTCCATTATTACGACGATAGTGCTTGCAGTTAACAGGTCCACCTAAATATTATCATTATTAGCGTTCACGTGATTATTACCTTTAGTTTGTATCCGGTAGGTCAAATCTTAGGCGTTAAAGGCGGCCGTAACTGTACTAGCGGTTAACGTAGTTAACTACCGTAAGGTTTTTTTATACTTGTTAGGGAAGTTACCGTCTTAGGGGTATATACCAAGAGAGTTTGGTGTATGCGCTATTATAGTAATAAACGAGGAACGTAACTAGCTAAAAAAAACTTTTGTAGGTAATATTTGGGCATTGTAGAGCGTATTTGAACTCACTAACACCCGTAACTGCTGCCCCTACCTGTTCGTAAAGTGTGGCTTCACTAGAAAAGGCTTTCTCTATTGTTTTCTAACACAGCATTAACTTATTAATTATCTGATTAAGCATATTTATCGGTGTTTCCTCCTTTTTTTGTCTTGACTATTATCGTTGTCCACCTCATAGTGGCATAACCTTTGTAGTATTACGTAAGGTAGACGTCATATTCGAAGTGGCCCTTTATATCGTTATAGATCTCGCTAAACATGGTATCTCGAGTAAGTAAGGTTATGCAATAATCCCTAACGTATTCTATGAGGATTCCGGGGAATATGTAATAATCACACTAAATACCTGTGACTATATAGAAGGTGTCAGAGGGTTTATGTTATCAAGAAGATAGCAGAAGTACTGAGTGAACAATATCGCAACCGTGCAAGTAACGATCAAAAGCCGTGAGGCTATTCAGATGTGTAGACTGAATACTTAGATTGACAACTGAAGAACTATCTAATGAAGCTAACTAATGTGGTGATGACCACGTCCTTATATCTAGTTCCTTCAGTTGACATGGTGGCGTGGGATATGTTGGACATGAGCGCGATCCAACATATCCAGACTAGATGATTTGGATATGAAGCATATCCAACATATCCAGTCTCCGGTTCTCGGTGTGCCGAGTGGGTCCCTAACGACCCCAACCTTGGGGAGTCTATGGGACCAGATGCCTGCCGTCAGGCTGTGTCCAACTGATTTCCTTTATTAGTACTGTGGGCTGCTGCTGGTGTAACCTGCAGCTGTTGGGTCATAACAGAATAGTAAGTAAATTCCTAAAGGAAAAATCTTTCTCTACTTACAAATATTGAAATAGGGCATTATCTTGGTGTCGAGGAGGTTATAAATCTTTCTGTTATACTTTTTTACGTCGTTCCAGATCATGACGAAGTTTGTAAAAAGCTTTTAGTTGATATTAACCATTTTGACAGGTTTTGAGGGCAAATAGAGATAGTTATTATACTCTTAATTGGCATTTCATATCAGTTTAAACTTCAAAGGTTTCGAAACATAGTACTAATAGTAATTGCTAGTCGCTTGACCCGAAGGGTAAATTCCTGTGATAGGACCTATGATAGGCTTTTATGTATAGGTAAATCTAAAGAGGGAAGGTTTTTAAGGAGCTTGTCGATTAATTTGCTAGTGGGGGATAGTCCTAGAAGATTTTAGGAGACTTAACGATCTTGTTCAATTAACTAGTATAAAGCGCTAACATTAATACCCTTAGACGAGTTAGCAGCTTTTGCTTTACGTACTTTCCTACCACTAAAAGTGTACTCTTCGCTATTATGTAAATGTGCTGAATTGCTGAGCAAGTTAACATGTTCCTTATCATTAACGCGTAAAGAGGCTTAATTTAGCTAAAGGTAAATGGGAGGTTCCCTAAATCGTGTATAAGGGTGGTAAGGTTTCTCAATATTTTTTTCTTTAGAGTATGGTTTTCAAAAGCGTTCCTAAAGATAGTTTGAGTTTAAGAGCTTTTGCGCCAACTTTGTAGTACCTTTTAATAGTACGTAAACTTCTTATTGCTTAAGCTCTATTTTCATTTTTAACTTAACTACCTTTTGGACCGAAATTCATATATTAATGATCTAATCGCCAAAAAGGTCGCGGAAATTTCCAAAGGCGCGGTTGGGGTCTTCAGTATTGCTGTACTTAACGATATAATAGCCGGCGAAGTTAATAAGGTGTTTTTCTATCAAGTCTTTATCGACATTTAGTGCCAAAAGATCTTTCTTATAAAACTTGGTAAAAGCAGTTCCGAGAGCTTTAATTGTGTTTTCCCTTTTGAGGTCAATAATGGCTTTGAAGTAAGCGCTTCCGCTAAATATATTAAGGTTTTGGCATTTGTAGCTTTTGGTTTTTTAGCGTAAAGTCGCGTAGGAATTTAGCGATTAAACGTAGATGTCATGACCTACATAGCGGTTGGGTGAGGAAACGGGCCAGTATGCAACTGCGCCACTGAGAAGCCTGAAGTCTAACACATCAGGCGGAGAACATCTCTTATGTCAGCCATGATGACTAAGCAAAGTCACGCGATGGATCATGAAGGATCATAGCAATCCAAGATGATCCAGAGAATGGAGGATCATAGCGATCCAGTATAATCCAACCCAGGACAGTACTGAGGACGGTATGAAGGATAAAAGATATAAGGATATGGTCAGCACCATATAAATAGTATTTCCTTAATAGCTCTTCAGTTGTCAATCTAAGTATTCAGTCTTAGTATATTCTGAATAACCTTACGGCTTTTGATCATTACTTGCACAGTTGTGATATTGTTCACTCAGCACCTCTACTACCTTCTTGATAACACAATCCCTCTAACACCTTCTATATACTCACGTGTATTTAGTGTTATCATTACAGTAGAGTTGCGTAACATGGCTTTTTCGAAGTGACTTGAAGATTTTTAGTGTTTTCACTTAGGATATCGATATTGGCGATTAAATTAGCGTAGGAGAAGTGAAAAAAGTCAAGTAGGGGAAAAGTTTTGGTGTAAAAAGTAAGGTCGAAGGTCTTTAGTTATTATAATTTAGCGTAGGGACTTAGTCGTCTTTTTTTTTAGTCGTAGTAGCACCCGTAATAGTACTAACTTAGCCGTTTACCAACTTATCTTTTAAGACTTTTAATAGTTAATCTCAACGCTTTTCAAAAAGTATCAATGAAGATTTCTTGGTGTTTTTAATAGCGATACCGTCGCTAACTTCTAGATTGCTATTGCACGACTAACACAAACTGAAAGTCTTTTCTGTTTTCCTTCCGTTATAAGACTAACTCAGTACTAATAAAGGCCTTTCGCAAGAATCCTTCCTCTACCCTAGCTACCGTAGCCGTAAAATTTAACCGGAAAATAGCTTCTTCTTTGACTTAGATAATCTGTGCTTAACCTAATAAGTACCGATTAGTATTGGTAAGGCCTTAGATCACTACAACGTTGTCGATTCGATTGGTCGAATTAACAGTAGTATAACATTAGTTAAATGCTAAATATATTGTTCTAGATTTAGCAGACTGCTGGCCGGTCTGCACAGTAATTTGTATAGCCAACTACTTAGCTTGTACCCTAAGGTGAAGTAAAGCGTACTGCACTCGACTTATACCCAATGCAGTAAGTCCACACAAACAATACACTCAACTTGCAGTACAGTCAACTCCACTGTAATTAAAGTTGGCCTATTGCAATGCATGTAGTGCTATTCTAACAATTAATGTAATTAATAAAGTTCTAACTTCGTCAAGTTTTATACCATTGGCTTCAACCTTATAAAGTTGAATTAAAAGTACTCCAATTTTAAATTGAATATAAACCTTTAACTGTTCTTCATCTTAATCAATTATTTGATAAAAATATTAATGTTGACAACATTTTTTAAAAAAATATTTAAAGTAAAAAGGTAAGAGATAAAAGATTCTGAAATATAAAAAAGGTTCACCTAACAACTGTAACAATAGGTACCAATACTAATCAAAAAAACTTTTTCCTGAGACCAAAGTTAATTTCAACCTTACTAGTATCCGTATAGTTCAGTTTTGTAATAATATTAGTATATCTTCATAATGCGATTCATTACGAATAACCTCCTATTAATTATCGTACTACCCTAATATCATAAATAAGATATTGAAATATTCGTTTTGCGTAATAGTTACGAACAATAAATAAATACATAGGGCTAGGACTTTTATCATGATGTTAATAATAACGGTTTTTATCTATTACACGATATAGAAAGTCGTGGTTGATGAGTGATGAATCTACTTCCAGATTAATACTATTCTTTTCATGCTTAACAATAGTTTTGAGCCTATTTTCCTTATTTTAAACGTCGTTATCATTAAAGTATGTATCTTGATTAATATACCCAAAATTCAAAATGGAGGTGAATAATATATAATATATTACTTACTTTGATGTATATTCGAAAGCAGCATAACATATTGTGTAATCACTATATTTTCTACAAATCCAGCATTCATTTACGTTTAAGGGGAACTTATGTACCTGACTTAGAGATTTTAACGATAAGGAAATTCTTATTCTTACGTTGTCCAGCTTTCATAGTTTTAGTTATTCTTTTATAAACTGTATTACTTAAGCCGACCGTACTTATAATTGATATATTATATGTAAGAGAAGTTTTTGTTGTTGTTGTTAAATTGTGAAGCTTAGGGTACAAATTAGTCGAATTCGGCACCTATGTTATCACGGTCGTAAACGAGGACGTTAATTAGTTAAAACTATTAGTTTTAAATAATATTAAAATATAATGAAACGTATTTGATTTTGTAACCTGTAATAGCTTAACAATCTTGCTGACGTAATACATTTTGTCTGCTTCTTCATTCTCTGATATCAAATGGAAAAACATTAGCCAATTAAGTATCTGATTAAAAGAGTATTTTTTTCTTTCTGACTCTTCATTATAATCCAACATATAAAATTACTTAATAATATTCCAGTTTATATGGTATTGGGCGAAATCAATATCACATTTGAAGTGACATTTGAAAATATCGTAAATCTTTTGAAACGAAAATCAATTCTTTAAATACTGAAAGAAATATTTATAGGCTTATCCGATGAAAATATTAGGAAATAACGAGTAAAATTCCTGCAATTTAATCTTTATCTAACGGCAAATATTGAAAAACAAGTGCACTTTAACATCGAAGAAGTTATACGGCTTACCGTTATATTTTTTTCCATCCTCGCCAGATATTTACGAAAGTAATAATTACTATCTAATTAATATTTACCATACGTATATTGAAGAAAAAAAAGCAATGTACTAGTCGTAAGAAAACTATAAATCCCTTGAATAGTGCTAAAAAAAAGTGCTTATAGGTGGGCTAATTACCTTTAACAAAGTTTAGAGGAAAAAGGTTAATGGGTGTGTTTATAGCAAGCTTACGTGTAAAGCTAATTTCACCTTAATTTACTCGTAAATATTGAACGTATTAAAAGTCTTAGTGGTATGTAACTTGAATATTTTTACTTTAAACTTAGTAATAATTCTTCCGTTATTGAATGGCTTATCGAGGTTTCTATTCAATTAAATGGTAAATTCACAGGATTACCCTATATAAGTTAATTGAATTTTTACGATCGAATATACTGTCCCAATGAAGATCTTATGTAATAGGGTCTAGGAAATTTATCTGAGTTGAAGTGTAATTTTGGAAACGTATTTAAGTGCATTAAAGTATGCTATCGCTAACAATTAATTTTATTTTACCTTTGTAACCCTATTCAGGGTTCTTTTTAATGACGTATTCATATAGTATGTTTTGTAGATTTCCTTCTTTCTATCTCTTCGTCCGAAGTTTAATGCCTCAGTATAAAGTTCAATTTTTAACCTGATTTTAACTCATTTGTTTGCCATTTTGTACATCTCCAAGGCCTAGTATCCAAACTACTTTTAAACACTGTTAAATGATTTCGGACTATAAATGATTTCAGTAGGGTTTAATTCGAGAACATAGTAGCTAATTATATTAGTAAAGTGTTTCATTGAGAAGTTTTTATCGTCTTTTTTAAACCCAAAATCGTTATTGAAATATTTAACAACTATAAGCTCGAGGTTTTTAATTTCCGCCTTCCTCGCGAGTTGTTTAACGATATTATTGTTAGCTCCTTCCTATCTGGATCTTTAAAGATATTAATCTTGGCGTTTTCGGTAACCATTCTGATAATTGTGTTGTAAAGTAAAGGATGAAAGTAGTATAAAAGCAAAGGTTTGGTGTAAAAGGGTAGGTTGGAGATTTTTTGCTGTCAAAGTTAATGTTTGTAGTTGAAGGGTTGTGGGACTTCGTTGTTTTTCGATTTGCAGTAGTGATACCCGCAATAGTAGTAACCGCAACAATATTAACTTAGCCATTTACTGATTTTATGATTATTAAGACTTTTACCGGTTAATCCCAACCCTTTTCTTCCAAAACTAGTTTAGTGAAGATTTATTGATATTTTCGATAATAGCAATACCGTCACCCCTTTATAAGTACCTGTAAATAGCCGATGCACTTGAAAGATCTTTCTTTTTACTACTTGTAAACAGTACACGCAGAAGAAGAGATTCCTTTTCCAAAATCTTACCTCTACCTTACGTAATTTCAAAGTATAATTAGAAATTATCTTCTTTTTTTACTTCGCTTATTTATGTTTAACTTAATGAACACTGATCCGTATTAATAGACTTTTCTCATTGTAATATCGTTTATTCGAATCTCTAGTAGAAGTAACTGGTGCTGCATTAAAAGTGGTGAAGTGTTGCATCTAAGTTTAGCAGACCGCTAGCCAATCTGCACACCAATTTATATAGACAACTGCTTTGGCTCATACCCCAATTTGAAGTGGGCACCTACTGAACTAGACTTGAAGTCATTACCACAAACTGCAGTCAATTTGCAGTCAGTACAATCGACTAACTATAAGTATATTTGACTTGATTATACTGCAATTAACTGCTAGTCTAATAGACATCCAAATTAACGTACTATTTCTTTTCGATATACTTAATAAATATAGCGAATTTATCCTTCGGGTCCAATTTATCAATAAACAGCTTTATAACTTCCATATCCGAAATAATAGTAGTGGAGGAGATAGAGGTTATATCAGTGATAATAGTAATAGTAGTAACGCTTACAACAGAATTAACGATGGCGATAAAAAGGATTCGGACTTTGAATCTACGTTACATAGTTAAGTAGATATTATAATAACAAATTTAAATTTTTAAAGAGATGATATTAAGCAACACGTTATCTGAGTAAATTAGATAGATCTTTGACGTCATGAAAAAAATATTCTCATTTATCTTACGGTGTAAATAACTACCTGATTCAAACTCTTCTTTTATATTCCACATGACCCGCGAGTAGTTTTACTAGGAAAGATAATATGGACGTTTAACTTATCATTATAGCTAATTTTGTCGAATTTTGGAAATGGAAAGTATAGTTTTTATATATAGATATATATGTGAGTTAAAATAACTTTAATTAGATTTTTCTAGATACTACTATTCAAGGTACATACTATTAGAGTAAGTAAGTATGAGGGAGTATGGTAGGGGAGAGCATGGTAGGGGTTATGACTTAGGTGATAGTATCTAATATTTCACCTGAGGCATATACTCTCCAAGTGCGTTTTCTCCCTTTTGTACCTTTTATTATAATTATCTCCGAATATTATATTGTTTTTTTCCATATATTGACGTTTAGATTTCATTGATACCAATTATTAGCTTATTCGATCGACTGTATATAGCATAAGAAATAAGATATAAACTTTAGTTAAATACTTATAGCGGTATGTTATAGCGGTTTTAGCTATTTCATCCTTTAATATTACGATTTACCAAAACCACGCGGGAGGAAGAAGAGACTTTAGAACCGTTAGTAGTTTTTTAAAGGATAATTTTCATACTATATTATTCATTCAGTTGATGCCCTTAAGTATTAAAAGTACCTATACGTCATTATTAACTCTGTTAGAGTTTTGTATAATATTTGGGTGCTTTTAAGAAAACCTTCTTTCACTTATCAGCTACATAAGCCATTAAGTTTCGGACCCCTTCGCTAAAACTTATCCGGATAATTACTACATCTATGGATATTACTATATACCCTTATAGATAGTATACATACGCCAAGTAGCAGGGCACTGTATTGCAGGGTGTACTCCTGTAGGGTGCACGGTAACGTGTCACTCTACAAGCTCTACTCTTATAAGACGCAAAGTGCATTATGCATGCGTTGGTTTGGAATGGTTATTTCATACCGACGGTAATGCGTGGATCGATCTGAAATTGTTATTTTAAATCGACGGCAATGCGTGAATCGGTTTCAAAGGAGTATTTCAAAGTGATACTCTTTGAGTAGAGAACTTATAAGCCCTTATCTATAACGTATACCTATGGATGCTTTTTCTTAATCTTATCCTACTTTCATACTATAATTACTAATTATTTTAATTACTTTTTAAAGACCTTATTTTTACGTGAATATTATAGTCTGGAGACTTTACCGATACTAATCAGTAGCCAACTCGGTTGATTATAAATAGCCTAGAAAAGAAAAGATAAATACACGTTAAATATATACAACAGAATATTATAGCTGGTTTGATTGTTTATATTCTAATACTTCTTTTTTACAAAAATTACACGCCAACGTATATAAAGACAGTAAATATTAAGTAACTTAAAAAAGTAAAACTGTAGTACGATATCATCAACCCTTATTTGGCGTTTTATCTATTAAAAGTGTCGTTACGCTACCATTCACCCTTATTTAGCGTTTTAATATACCCGAGCACTTTTTAAAGAGCATCTTATCACGTACTATGCCACGTAAAATGAAATTACCAAGTCTCGAAACCTTTCGTTAAAACCCGTCTATTTATTTTTACGAATTGCTCGCTTTAACAAAGCTACAATCGGCTATATGCAAAGAAACAATTCGATCGCACTATTAGGATCGATTATACACTAAAAAACCAACCGATCCTTTTACCAAGTTTTATTACAATACGTCAATACGGATAAACCTCCGCACCTCAAAGCACATAACAATTCGATATTTCCCTTCCCTAGCCTATTTTTTTATATCCGCCCTATTTGTTTCAAATTTACCTATGTTTGCCCTATATCTTTTAAATTTAATACCTATAACGATATAAGTCTTTCCAGCTGCGTAGCTAATATAGTACTATTATCGTTAACAAAATTAATCCAAAACGCTTAACTAATGTATAGTTACGCTTTATATATATGTTTTAAAATTTAATTTGTATTAATAAGCGTTAGTAAGCCTTCTTTCGACCACTTCGATTACTTCATTTGCTTTATATTTGCCGCACCACCTTAAACTTTAAATATATCCAAATATAATACGAAGTTACCACACTTTAATATATCGTTCAAATGCACAGAAACAATCGCAACTATAACCCAAATACAACAACACTAGAAGAAACTAACGTTTCCTTTGATATCCTGGTCAAGAATATAGGAATCAGAAAGGCTATAATGTAGGAGATCGACCTGTGCCTTTAAGATAATACCATCGATTTACCAATTAAGGAACTAAAACCCTATATAGCAAATACATATATTTTAGCCGTTATGTACAGTTACTAAAAGGAATAAATATAAGGACCTAACTTATTAGACGAATTCCACAATAATTTTCGGGTTTATATGTTGGAAATAAGGTAAAGTATAAACCCTATTTTTGTCAAAGCCGTACGAATTTAACTACGAATTAGAAAAATTAATAACTTAGGAGGTAAAAAAGAGCGTTTTGTAAAGGTCTTATTCGAAATAGTATAAGTTACCGACGTACCAAACTAGAAGGATAAAGATTTGTACTTTATAGACTTTGTAAAAGGGTATTACATTACGAAACCAAAGAGACTATTATTAGAATGAGGGAGACCACTCGTAAAATGGCATAGTTCTATACCTCAGGTTAAAAGCGGAAACTACAAGGAAGAAGAACGCCTACAATTCTTATTTACCACATAATGATAAGACACTCTTACACCGGCTTATATCGTAGCGTAAAACCGAATACCAAATAATTCCCCAAACGTAAATAACAACTCGATCAGCTATAATGGAGTCGGTCAAAATACATAAAATAACCCGACCAACCATGATAAAGTTGGCCGAAACGGAGAAAACAACCAGCTATAAGAATCGACAATCAGCCGGAATACAGAAAACAACTCGACCTAGTAAATGACAAGCAACGTAAAACGCTAAAACGTACCATACGAACTAATGCCTTTTAACTACGACCCTTACCGCAACCTTCCACCATATCGTTTCCCCATGGATAAAAGCGACCTTATGAAGTTGACCAACTTTTCCAGGCTGTAGGATATAGATAATAACTATAACAGCGACCTGTACGAAGTACCAAATAATAAGATACGCGTTATACTTAATACATTGAAAAGACTAGATATTAACCCATTATAATTTTATATTATCTTACCCGATATACTTTTCGGGTAAGCTAAAGTTTTGTATATATATTACTTTACATAAGTAAATATATTCGTGAAGTGCTGTAATCGTTTAAAATCCCACTTAAATACCAAAATCAAATACGAATCATATAATAAGGATTCAACAAAAAAAACGTAGAAATCTGTAAAAAACTAACATGAAAATGCTGATAAAAACCCTTAGGAAATCTTTACCTTCCTATTAGTAAAGTTTCGGAAGTGTTAAACAGCCTTCGAACCGGAATACAAAAGTAATAAATTATTTATCTAAATAGTAAAAATAGCCTGCCGTAAAAACTTGGATTTTGACTTTATATTTTTTTAAACCGAAAAGAGACTGAATGGTTTTTTGTACACGCTTCAAAATATCATTCGAAACATTTATACGTCAGTAAATAAGTCTCGTATTAATATTTGTTATCAATAATAATGAAGGTAAAGTTTAAATTACCAAAAGAAACCTAATCAACATAATTTACCATATTTGAAACCGGAAATTTAAGGTTTACTTAAAGTAAAACAAACGCCTAAAATACAGGTACTAAGGAGGAAACTTTGGCAATAAAAAACAGAAACGATCATTCAGAAATGGAAAAAACGGACCGAAACCACAATAATACTTACGAAAAGACATACTACACCCTATATATTTATAAAAGCGGTACATTATATGCGGTAAAATCGGCTACTAATTTACAAACCACTTGGTTTACGCATAAATTTGAATTGAATGATAATTTTGAGCTGAATATAATTTTAAGGATTGGATCAAAGCTAATTTTACAATATACATAGCTGAATACGAAAGTATAGATAACGGACTCGATGTATACCCTTACGAAAAGATATTTAAAAAAAACGACTTTAAATGAAACAATACCTACTTATTTATGTAAAACGATAAAAAAGTTTAACATATTTTTCCGGCCTATAGAATACCTCATTTTTATATATTACATGCTTGGATTGCGAAAATGAAGTGTTTCAGGCTAATATAGTGTTATAATTTACCTTTTTCAATAAATACGAAACCAGATTTTAGGGTATTATACCTAATATTAGCTTAACCGAAATTTCGACGGCCAGAAAGCGATAATTTGACGTACTTACAACGAAATTTCCGAAGTTAAGGCTAAATAGAATAGAAAAACACCGAAAGGTCCTATATAGTAAAGGTAAAGAAAAGTCGTTCGGAACCGTTGTTATAAATACGCGTTTCGGACCGATTAAGTTTTATGTAATAAATTTTAAAACGCTATTTTAACTTTTATCAACTAATATAAATAAACTTGAAATTCAGGCTCGAAATATGATTAATCATTTTATCCGCGCCTTAAATAGTATATCCGTATCGCTTAAACTTAAGTGCGGTCACTTATATTTTTTCCGCAAAACACGTATAATTGAAATTTCTTATTTAATTTAACTAAAATTATGAACTTTACACCAACGATTCGGATACCTAACTATTAAACGCCTTTTACGCCTACTTTACGCCGTAAGCTATACAAACATATGGAAAAACGTATTTAAAGTTATCGAAAAGCTTTTTTATAAGTGCCAGTTTTACTTATAAACCTTTCGACGGTTTAAATTCCGTCTTTAAAACGAGAAAAACTTTAACTATGAAGTAATTATTAATATTAGGTACCTAAATAGCTAACTGGTCTTCCATATTATCGATACGACTATATTATTCAAAACCACTAAATTTATACAAAAAAGGTCACCTTTAAATTATGAAAACGCTTTAGTTAACTATTAGTTAAACGTTTACCTTAGGCCTTGAAACTAGATTCAATACGATGTTGACACTGCTTTTGATTTCACTGAATAACGTACGAAAGCTCGGATAACCGATAATTTATATGAATCAATTTTAGTAAAAGATCTATAAGATATTAGGATGTGTAAGAAATATTATAAATTACTAAAAAACACGCATATAACATTGATAAAAAACCAAAGGGTGTTGATTTTAAAGAATCTATCATTTAAATAACGGTTAACGCTGTTGATAACACTTTTAGCCTAAGTGGGCTTATCTTTACGCTCCTTATTTTTGGTACCTATCCGAAAATCTACACAAACTTTACCCTATTACTATCCATAATAAAAAAGGCTAATACTATACCTAAATCTATAACGGTCCTACGCTTATTACAAGTAAAAAATAATATATATAAGGTATTAGGTATAAGGAATAACCCACATACGACGAACATATTAAACGTATTATTATAATTTAAAGTTTTAATGTAGAAAACGAAAGATAGATAAAAAATTTTTCAGAGAATTAACGGATTTAGGGGCTATAATATACTCGTTAATTTACCAAATGAATCGAGTTCGTTTCGTTGATTAATGATACGGGAATATAAAAGAAAGGCCAGAAAGAAAAGGCCGGAATACGTAAAACAAGCAAAACCGCTTACAAAAATTCACCTAAAACAATAAATTTAAACCGAAGTTAGCGTTAACCTTATTCCTAAAACGTGAAACCAACCCGACCACGTTGAACGAAATCGGCCTGTTTATAGCAAACCCGCTAAAACATCGACGCCAAAGATACTCCTTCGGCTTTAAAACTAAGAAACGCCCTAAAAACTTTGCCATAAACTTTATTATTACGTAAAAGGAAATAACACACTATAAGTTTAGCTTAAAGTTTCGTTACGAGTGTATTATGACCACTCCAGATACCCTATTCGTATAATTTACCCAAGCGGAAATCTTAGTCCTTATCTAATAAAACGTATTTCGCTTCAAACTCTTCAACCTAGCCGTTTACAGCGTTTACAAAATCTTTTTCACCCGCTTTATCAACGAAATTAAGGATAAAACCGAAAAGCTTTATAAAAAAACCGTCTAATTATAAAAGTCTATAATGGCGAAAGTAAAAAAGATATTATAACTTAATCACTTATATTATAATGGGAAGACTATCGCTAAATTTTTAGATTCACAGCCTCCCTTAAAAATTTATATAACCTATATATTGAACTTCACAACATAACGCAAACATATACCTAATCCGAAAAACGGCAAAAACAATAAATTTACATTGATATGCCCAGAAACCTTAGGTAATATCACCCACCTAGGACGATCCTACGTATTTTAAACCCATTTTACAGCATGACCAAAACTATTGTTTACTAATACGACACCTATTAAAGGTATTATAAAAAACGGCTTGAAATAACTAACTTTACTTACAACCCGTACTTTTTAGTATTAACGGCCCTCTCGTAAGGCTTTACATTAACGGGTTTACAAACAACCGACAATTTAACGTTATATAACTCCTCGTTTTCCTTATTTAAGGAGAGGAGTCTTCTAAAAACCGGCTTAAAAGTTAAAACCAAGTCTTTCCTAAAAGAAAACAACGTAACCAACTTTAATAATTCCACGATTACCCTTCTAAACGGTACTTTAATCCTTACGTAAAAGGGGCAGCTGGGTAAAGTTACCCTCGTCACCTTAAATAACGCAAAACGAGCTGACGAATATGGATGTTAACGTATACACAACGTTTAGGTTACCTTATAACATAATTAAAAGCAGTATTTAACATTTTTATCGCCGTACAATACCAAACCAACCTACGGACGATATATACAAAGCGTTTAATAAAAGTTTTTCGTCGTAAATGTTTAATTTAAAACGAAGTTTACAATTTATACTATTTGATATACGTATTAAAAAGTTGTTTGTTTTTACTAACGTTTTTTTTTTTTTGCTAATAATAGCGACTAAAACTTACAAATCAGTTTCGTTTTAGTCTTTAGTAACGAAACACCGGTCCGAAACGGCTTCAAGTTCCAAGGAAATATTAACCATTAAAGCTTTACTAAGTATAAAAGGATTATGTAAAGCGTCCTGGATTCCGAGATCTATGGCATAATTAGAAGTTTCAATCTAAATATTATTATGGCGATAACGGTCCGGATAATTATGTCTAACCTTAGTTTATACCTTGTCCTTTTTATCATATGTACAAACTCCTTTTCGCTTTATGAATACCTGGTTAAATTAGGTATTATAAATGAAAAACATTTGATAATCGATATTATAACTTTGTACGAATCGTATAAATGTCGTAAAATCGAAGAAATAAGATTAATTAACAGAAAATCCAAGTCAACTGATGTGATAATTAAAACTACGCCGAATGCTGCCCGAAAAATACTTATATCAACAAATACACTATTTGTTAAGGTATTTAAAAAGATTTTATGATACTAATAAGCTAACTATCCACTAAATCGGCACGTTTTACACTATAGGCACCGATCTATGATTTTCTTTTGTTTAAACGAATTATTCGCCCCGACTGACAATTTTACCTCTATCGGGTACGACTATTTGCGTCGATTTACAATTTTTTTTATTTTTCTTTACAATCTATTGAATTGGCTCGTCTTATACCAATCGCACCGATCTACGATTTGCTTCTATTAAAACAAATCATTCTCCCCGACCGAAGATTTTATCTTTGTTAAATACGATTATTCGTGCTGATTTACGATATATATATATATATATATATATTTACAATATCGTAAGGATACCAATCACATTTATCACTTTAAACGTTTATTTTATAGAAACCCATAAAATTACTATATAGCATACTATATAATGGAAGGGTACGCCGGCTCAACCCCGGGAGTATTAACTATTACTAAAGGAAAAGAGAAACTCTGTTGCATCCCTATCGTTCTCCCCATCGTTTTCCCTTTTCATACTAACGCTTCCGCTATTACCACTAACGACGCCACTAACTCTAATAAGAATATGGCTTTATTCATTATAAATTATACCATTAAGTAAAGGTATAGGGGAAGGATTACCCTTTTTGCAGTGACGTACGATAATATCGTCGAACTCACCTATGTAATATATACGTAAACCCTGTTTCCAGGCGGCGACGGCGGTTGCCGTTTCCTTGGTCTGCCAGTTACCGCCTATTAATAATTAATATCGGTTTGTTTTAGTTATCTACAACGATTTGTTTTTTGAATCGCCTTAAACGTATATTTTCATTAAAAGTAATTTTGAAAATTCGATTTAAACTTACTAATAAGCCGGCGGATGCGTAGGACGGCTTCGGTTTACGGCTTCAAAACCACAGAAACGGGGGTACATGAGTTGCCAGTCCGGTCGTAATGGTAGCAATGCGTCGAACGGCTCTCGCTTTCATAGTAATCGATAATGGACTTGCCTGTAACCGCGGACGTAATATACGATACGTAAAGCGTATTCATTATCGACCTAAGACTATAGATCCGGGTACGCCACTTTAACGTTTAGCGTGTTAAAAAGGCCTCACAACTTAATTTAATAATACGGAGCTCGAAACAGCAGAGGAAATGCGTCTCGTGCTTTTTATTTAAAAAATGGGGAATTAAAAGCTTACGAACAAAGGGCTTAGGATATACATACCCTAATAAAATTACGCTAAATTACATTTACAGCGTAAAAGGGCCTCCACAGGTAATAAAATCTTTACCTATAGAGAAAAAGTAAGGTTTATAACCTTAAAAGCCCCCTGCTCCTCCCTCAAACTGGGGAAAGGGGAAAGAAAAAGGGGGGAGGAGGAGGTTGGAGTGGCGGCAGTGGGGAGGGGCGAGGCGGGGGCGGTGGCTGGGTTAGGCGATGTGAGGGCGGTGGGGTTAGGCGGCGTGACGACGGTGGGGCTTGGTGACGTGACGGCGATCGATATAGTAGGGGTAGGCGGTGTGGTAGTAATTAAGGAAATTAAGCCCGAAAATGGCGGGCTATTGCTGTTGTTAGTGGTAGTGGTATTAGGGGCGGCGGCTGCGGCGGCTGCGGCGGCGGCGACGTGCCGACGCTTTCGCACCAAACGGCGTTTTACAGTCCTATTCTTATGCGGTATCTAATCGGGAAAAGGTTGGTATATGTGTAAGCCAAATAACCTATATATTTAAACGGCTTGGTTAAGCTAGGTAAATTAAAATTAGGGACTTATATTAGTTGGAATTGCGTGCCTTTAGCGAAAAAAAAAAAGGAAGTTTTACCTGAAACGATGGCGATGTATCTTTTTATACTTACCTACCACGTAATTGCATAATTACTCCTGCGTAATTAGACCTACATCATTACTATTACGTAGTTACTCCTATTAAAAACAACCAAAAACGCGATTACTAACCATATCACCTTTATTTAACTATATGAACCAGACCCGAACTACAATTATTACCTCGACCAAACTTTATTAATCTTAGCCGAACTTGCTAATTTAAACCTATGAAGAATAATACGGAAATAATAATATTATTACGGAAATTAACAATTCAGACCTATTGCGATTAATACGGCAATAATATTGCTATAACGGAAACTACTAATTTAAACCTATTCTAATTGATATTACAAATAAAACTATTACTACTGTGTTATGGATAGGAAGTATATAAGGAAAGAAGGAAAGATTGCCTATGTGAATATTACTATATACCCTTATAAATAATATATATAAGTCAAATGGCAGTATATTATATTGCAGAGTGCACTTCTACAAGGTACACGGTAATGTGTCACGTTGCAGGCTGTACTCTTACAAGACGTAAAGAGAATTATACATGCGTCGGTCTGAAATGGTTATTTCATACCGACGGAAATGTTTGGATCTGTATAAAAGGAGTATTCCAGAGTCATACGCTCTGGGTAGAAGACTTATAGGCTCTTACCTGTGGCGTATACCTCTGGATGGTTCTTCTTGATCTCATCTTACTTTTATACTACAAATACTAATCATTCTGATTACTCTTCAAAGACCTTATATTCACGTGAATATTATTGGCTTGAGACCTTACTGATAACATCACACGGGTATCAGAGCCGCTCACATATATTTTCGAAGCTGCTACAATACCTCTTGCGGCGTTTATGTCAACATTTAAATAGTTTAACAGAATACCCGAAGCTTTTTCATAATAATCAACTCCTTCTTATTTAATACCTCTTTTTTTTGAATTATTATACACTTTTTATTTAAGTGAAAATTTGAAAAGTTTATCTTTATTAGCGTTTTTGTAGTAAAATATGTATAATTTCTAAAAGATTAATTTATAGCATTTAGTGATATTTTATTCATTTCTTTTTTGTATATTACACGTTTTTATTTGTATTACTTTATTAAGAAACCCCTTCTATCATATTATTTGAGATGTATAAAAAATATTTTTATTTTCAATTCAGATTAATACCTTGTATATAATAACTTCATTATCATAATTGAAGAGTCAGTAACATCCATTCTAATCAAAGTTGGCGATTATATAAAACCATTGTTTATGAAAAAAAAGCTTTGAAAAAAAGTTCTCAGGTTTATTAATTTAAATGCGTTGGATAATATTATTGAAACTCTTATAAAGAACATAGACCCATGGATCACA
Organism: Anisogramma anomala; assembly: GCA_038502455.1. Classification (NCBI taxonomy): domain Eukaryota; kingdom Fungi; phylum Ascomycota; class Sordariomycetes; order Diaporthales; family Gnomoniaceae; genus Anisogramma; species Anisogramma anomala. Next base: position 25,225,198 of record JASMMZ010000005.1, on the reverse strand, counting down.
AATACATACATTATGAACGTTAGTTTTTGTGACTGAGAGGAAAATATATAAAGACTCAATATATTCGGTGATTTTTGGAAACCAGTTGGTAAGTTCAACGTTGGAAATATGGTGTACAATATATAACTTAATCTCGAAATTGTTTCGAGTATAATTACAGAGTATATGTATTATTACCACTAGTGGTAAAAACGTTGGTATCTTAAAAGTGTTGGTCACAATGGCTTACGTCATAAGATATTAAATTGAAAGAATGAAAAGGCTTTGAAGGTAAATTGTGTAGAAGGATACTGGTTGGCAAAGCGTAAGAAACAGCTTATTGAAGTTATCAAGCATGAGTACAATGAAAAATTAATACACATACTTAAAGCATAAAACGATCGGCGAAATTTATCCCGCCCTGCAAAATATCAATAAAGCTTAATGAAATAAATACGGAAAATGAGGAAAGGTTGTAAAGGTTATCATCTATTCAGATTCAACGTTCACCCACTTTAGCAAACATTTTGAAAAAGGATAATAAATTGTGTCACTTGACGAAAAGGGTAGTTTACGCCTGAGAAATCGTTTGCTTCATAACAAAAAAAAACCTTTCGACTACACCTAAAACTCCCCAAAAAACAGAGATGGCGTTTGCGGGAAAAAAAAATAAAAGTCGAACGAGCCATACAAGCTATACGAACTAATACCTTTGGGTCATAAATAATACCCCGACCTTCCACTTTATAAATTCCCCACTAACAAAAGAAACCCTACAAAACTTATGAAATTGAGCAAATAGTTAAATGAAAACGAGAATTATAGTAATGAACTATATGATATCTTCAATAATAAAATCCATGTAATATTAAGAACCTATAAACAATTATATTTTAAATTTCCGTATTTCTATATTATCTTCCTTGGTATGCTGATTAGGCAAGCTAAAAATTAGTATATATACCACTATATATTAGTGGATATATCCGCAGAGTATTATAACCGTTCAAATCGAATTTTGAATCGAAAATTCACCACGAGCTATATAATATGAATTAAATGGAAACCAATGAAAAATCTTTTAAAAGGTATTATAATAACGCAGAAACATTCCTACAAATAATCCTAATAATTCTGTTAATAATGCGTAGGATGTACCGAGAATTCTATGTATCGAAATATAAAAACAATAAGCTATTTAATTAAATAATTATAAAGGTTTGCCGTGAAAATACTAGTTTGAACCTGGCGTTATTTAAGTTGAAGAAGGACACGAAAGCATTTTGTACCAATTTCGCACTGTTATTAGAAATTCTTAATACGTTGATAAATAAACCTTATATCAATATAAATGCTTGAAAAAGTTGAGAATAAAACATTTTAAATTACAAAAATAGACTTTGCTAAGACGATTGACCGGGTTTAAATCGGCGATTTGAAATATATCAGAAGAGTAGCGACTTTATTTTGAGCCTTAGATATAGATATTAAAGCGATGAAGTCTAAAGTTAAAGCTTCAGAAACCGTAAACAAACTGCATACTAACGCGAGCATCCTTATAACCAGGGATAAAGCTTCTTATAAGGATATAATTCATGGTCTATCGTAAAAATGTATAACAAAGGCTTATAGGTTTTCAAAAAAGGTTCCTTATATATAATAAGGTAGGTAATTGATAAACGAATGATTAAGTATATAAACAAATCCAGATAAAACGATAATTCAAAATTAATCACCTACTTAAATACTAAACAAAAGAAAATTTCACGGTTGATATAACGAATTGAAATGGTATTAAAAATGATTTTGACGTTTTTTCATGCTAATAGACCTTTGATAAAGATGATTCGAAAAAGGATAAGATCTATATAATAATTCAAGATAAGAAAACAAGTCAATATATATTCTTAAGTTTACAATATACTTTATTTTCATAAGGCTTATTTAAATGGAGATGGCGACGTGTTCTATGCTTTTATGATGTCGTAATTTACATGATTGAATAGGTAAAACAGTTGGTTTTCTGGTATTGTAGTGAATACGGATGCAACGGAAATTTCTGTTACCGGAAAACGATAATTCGACACTTTCGTAATAAAAGTTTCTGTTGCAACAATATTGACTGCTATTTTTAGCAAGTCAATTGCAGTGCCGTCAGTAGAGTTTACTATAAGTAAAGTTAACTATAATAACTTCAAAAGGAGTGCCAAATTCAAACGAGGGTATAGGCTAAGCAATTGACTATACAAATCACTGCGCAGACCGGCTAGCAGTCTGCTAAACCTAGAAAAATACATCCACTACTTGACCATTTAAATACTACTGTTAATTCAACCAGAGCCTCGAATCGACAATATTGCAAGATGTAAAGCGCTACCGAAATTTTCAAAGTTTTAATTCAACCATGCAAAGGAATACCGTGAGTTTTTATTTAATAAAAATCAAGCGTCGCTACTCGGAATAGTAATAGTGGATAAAAAATTCGGGTCGGTTACGTAATATGTTTTTAACCATAGACTATCACCCTTACTTTGATGAATTAATATAAATAAACTCGATATTAAATCGAGGAATATAATAAAATAATTCATCTGCGACTCGGAAAGCGTATTTATTTCGTTAAAATGAAAGTTTAACTAACTCTAGTTTCTCTCTAAGCCACGAATAATTAATATTTTTACTTAATATAACTAAAATCTGCATATATTACATCAATCGTTTAGACTGTCACAGGCTGGTGCTTGAGCTAGTAGTTACCAGGTATCTAACCCTAGCGGTTGCTATAAGACTACGAAGTTTTAGATCTGTTCTCAAACATTCTCTTACTCCAGTTTCTTAATAGTAAACCATCTTTTTACTAGCTTCATAGCAGCTTTTTAATAGGGAGTTTCTCTATCCTTTCTTTATTAAAGATTATAAATATTATCCGACTGCTTAAAGCAACAGTTTTAGCTTAATTCCTTGATATATAGTCTTCTATATTTTTCCGACCATGTTTTCATTACTTACAAATGACTATAATTGATGAATATATTTTTCAGCTTTTCGAATCTAAAGCCTCAAGTTTCATATCAATTCTTTAATGCGCGGGTACGGAAACAGTTTCAAAATGCTTTAATAAAGTAATTAAATTAATCAACCGCTCAAAACAAACTATTTATTGAAAATATACCTGAGAAACTCGTTAAATGGTATTAAACCATTTAGAAATATATTTTACAAAGAAATTAACGTAGTATAGATGTTCAATCTACATTCATCAATATAATCCCCAAATTTGAAATTACCATCAACATATCTACGTCCTCGGAATAACCCCCTACCCATAAGGGTTCCTCCTCTATATTATGTAGAAACGACGTAGCTATCTCATCAATCTCTATCGGAAGCCGCGTCGGTTTACTCGATAACAATAACAATGATACGGATTTCTCCAACCTAGATTATGATATTAACGACTTACTCGATAACTTTAACCGTTAATAACGCAAATATAAACTTATCGAGTAACCAATGAAATTTTCCGACATTAAATTACGATTTTTGGAATATAAAGCCACTGTTAAAATAGTATTACATGTAGTACAGTAGGTCAACTTTACTTACAGTAAAGTTAACTATACTGAACAGAAAGTTGAGTGTATTGCTTTGTGTAGACTTACCGTATTGAGTGTAAGTCGAGTGCAGTACGCTGCACTTCAATCTAGGGTATAGGTCAAGCAATTGGCCATATAAATTACAGTGTAGACCGGCTAGCGGTCTGCCAAACCTAAAACAATACATCCACTATCTGACCACGCAATATTACTGTTACTTCGACCAATCGAATCGACAACGTTGCAATGTCTAAGGCCTCCCAACACTAATCAGTGCTTGTCTGCCTATTAGGTCAAGCAAAAATAAGTTAAATCGAAGAAGAAAATACTTTCCGGTTACTCTTTAAGTTATATGACTATTAGGGTAGAGGAAAGATTTTTTCGATGGGCTTCTACTGTTGCGTCGGTTTTTATGGCAGTAAGTAAAGAAGACTTTTAGGCTGCGTTGGTTTTTCACGGAATCTTAAAGGTAACGACGGTATCTCTACTAAAAACACTAAGAAATCTTTATTGATCCTTTTTAAAGACATTAAGATTGACTGTTAGAAGTCCCAAAGTTCAACAAGTTGGCAAACGGCTAAGTTAGTATTACTATGGATGTTACTAATGTAGAAAAACGACGAAGTCCCTACACCAAATAATTACAATAAACAACCTTCATTCTTTACCACTAACAATGACCTTCGACCTTACCCTTTATATTAAAACCTTTATCCTACTTCACTATTTTCCATTTCATACGCCACTTTAATCTTTAAGTTCGTTACTTCATGCGAAAGACACCAAGTCGCGCTAACTAAACTACGTCGCGCGATCTCACCCCAAGTTACCGAGCTTACACGCGAATTTTCGCTAAAACACCAAGTCTTTACGTCTAAGATTACCAAGTCTCTCGCTCCATACGCCTTTTACAATCCCAACCACTAAAATGGCCCTAATTCAGGAATATATGAAGAAAGTTAAAGCCCTCAGATTAGTTTTCTCTGACTATTATAACTAGCAATTCTGGATTATAAATATTAATAAAACTTTAACTAAAGCCTATCAGACTAATTATGTTAGCCAATACATTATCGACAGGGACCCCAGTGACGAATACGGTCGCGGTACCCGCGTTTTCTAAAACTTTCTCGAATTCTTTAGCCATTTGACCCTTAACATGTGAAAGATAATCTAACGTACGGTTACGACTAAGTTAAAGAAAGAGGTTACACGCTGTAGTATTTACATTTCTAACAAAACAACGGTAGAATTAGTAAAAACTGTTTTTTAATTAGCCTAATAAGAAGACTACCCTTAAGATCCTAACTCTTAAGACCTGTAAGGAAAAGAAAAAGGCGTTAAGGGATTTTAATGCTTATATATACGTTTAAAAAGACCGTTAACTTACTTTTGATTAAATTTAAGCCTTTTTATTCATTGGTGATAAAAAAACCTATTAATCTATTAGAAGGTTTAGTACCATTACGTAATAGCGTGGAGAACACCCTTAGCGGTAGTAGGGCACATAAATCAATGGCTGTTAATGCGGCAAGAGGTATTGATGACAAAATTTTCCATTAACCAATTAAATAAAATTATTAGGCTTTTTAAAACCTTTAAGTACCCATCGGCCCTTAATAATTCAATCGCTAAAACACTTAAAAACCTTTTCCCTTTAGATTCGCTTAAGTGCGTGAACCTACCACAGGTATTATTATAAGACTTTACCTTTTGGGACAGGCGATTAAGAATTACCCTTAATACCGTGCCTCGAAGGTACTAAGGCTTAAACTACTAAAAAATAATATTTAAGGTTATGATAACTATCACGACATTTTTTTCAAACCCTGTCAAAATATTTGATATTAATTACAAATTGATAACGAACTTCGTTAAGATTTCAAATAATATAAAAAAGTATAACGGGAAACCATACAACCTCCTTAATACTAAGATAATACCCTTTTTAAATATTTGTAAGTGGATAAAGGTCTTTTTATCTATTTTTTACTTACTATTTCCCGGAATCCTAAAGAATACACCAAGGATGAATACCTAGCCTTTCTAATTAACATTACCACGTTTTGTAAAATCTATGATGATATAAAGCGCCACTTCAAATACGACGTCCACCTTACGTAATACTATACAAATTGGGCCATTAAGAGGTAAATTACAATAATGGTAAAAAGGAAAGGGGGGAAACTCTAATAAACGTGTTTAATCAAATGATTAATAAACTAATATTATACTAAAAAGCAATAGGAAAATATTATATTGAAAAGGCTATACTCCGCCAACAGGTATGGGTGGCAGTCACGGATGTCAATAACTTCGAATATACTCTATAACGCCCAGATGTTCCGTGAGAAAACTTCTTTTGCCAGTTACCTTTTTCGCTTATCACCGTAATAGTATGTATACTAAACTCGTTTAGTATATATTCCTTAACCGGAAACATCATTAACGCAAATGAAATTTTTTACGGTAGTTAATTAAGTTGACCGCTAATATGGATGCATATAACGCCTAAGGTTTATTTTATCAACCTCAGCTCTAAACTGAAGGTAATAACTACGCTGGAGCCAATAAGATCAAGTTTTAGGCGGATTTACTAACTGCTAACATTATCGTCTCAATAGTGGTAAGAGATATTGGAGTTTTAGAAAAACTATTTACTAGTTAATTCTATATCCCCTTACTGAGGGAAACAATAAAAACGTAATGTATTATAATTATTACCCTTCCCCTTTTAAAAAGAAACACTTAAATAAACTACAAATTTCGAAGGGAATAAGCTTTTAAATGGTAATACCCCTAAATGGATCAAATAATACGAAGATACTACTTCTGATACGACGGTCTAATAACTAGCTGACCATACTTTTTTTATACCGTTTAGGTGGTAAAAACCCTTACCTTTACCCTAAATACACCCCTAATCCCTTATATACTTTTAACCTTCGCGATTGCTACGCGGATTATACGTTTCAAGGTATTATTCCAAATACATAGGTAATAAGGTACTTAATAGTAGGCTATTCGTAATACATGGAATTACGAAGGGAAAGCATTATAGCTATTAAGATTGATCGTTATGATGCTGGTAAGGCTAAAGTTAGCTTTAGCTTAAGCGAACAACTATTGTTACTAGAGATAACGGTAGTTTAAACTATTATAGAAATGATTACTTTATACATTCTCAAGTCCACTATCTCTTTTTTTACTTTACTTAAAGGATATAAATATTTTCGGCGTTAACATTAACATTAAAGTAAATGAACCAGTTAAAAATAACTAAAGGTTTTCACTCATCCTTAAGTAGGGGTATCTATGATCTTATTTTTAAGGCCCGAAAGTAGTGGTATTAAATTTAACGAAACCGGAGATACTTTTAGTTGTACCGACGTTTTACTTACCTAGCTATAAACAGGCTATATAAAGTCCTAATGTCTGTAAGGTATAATGATATAAAATACCTTGCTTTCGAAGCCATTAAAAGGCTGTATTACCACTGTTAAACGTATACCCAAGTTCCCCAGAAATTTAAGTTTACATTAAAAAACGATAAGGACTTTAACTAAGAAATCTTTATTAATTTGTTTTACTTGAATAATAAGATTATTTTTTACATCGTTTACTCCCTAACCTTTTTTTACGAAATTAAGTTTTTAAAGACCTTTTCGGCAAAGGACACGTGAGAAACGTTAAAGATACTATAAATTAACACGTACCTAAGTTTACCTAACTTCAACACCTACAATATTAATACTAACTTTACGACGGCAAAATTGGAAAAGGATGTTAACATAATTGGTATCTAATGTAAATAGGTACTTATAAAAGCTTACTAGAATATTGGGAAGGTTAAAAGGGTATATGTTCTACTTCGCCGAACGTACAATATCCTTACGTTGGAAATTAAAAGCTTTATAGATACGAAGGTACGCCTATAAATGACAGTAAAAGGCTTCAATGACACCGTAAGTTTTAACGACTTAGTACTGACGCTTCTAGTCTTTAAAATGTACCTACGACTAACAAATAAATCTTTGTCTTCGGTAAATACTTAAAAACGTATTGAGGTATACAACAAAGCCTTAAGGAAACTACGAAGGGAATGAAAACGCTGTCAGATTAATAACTCCCTTAACACTAGGAATAGTCCTTTAACTATCGACATATTTTCTTTGACATTGTAAAGTGAAATCCTCGTGTGACGGGAGCCAGGTAAATGGAAAGTGCCATATAAGATATTAAGTATCGTAAACATTAAAGTAGTTACTAAAACGGTTAACAGTTCTATATATTTCTGAATTACCAAGATTAAGCCTTATATTAGGGATACTAACAATAAAAAACCTGGATTAAAACAAACAAGCTAACACCACCCTTTTCTACCCGTTGTTGACAAGCCGATAAAATGCCGCCGGCGCGGGCGACCTCCGAAAAAAATGAATGTAAAAGAGGAGAAATATATACCGGGCCGTACTTACAATATTACTTGAGTAAGTAAAAAAGAGAAAAATAATAAAACCTTAATAGTAAAACTCATGGTATAAGGAATTATCAAGATTTTCCGTAAACCCTTTAAGAAAAACAATAAGGTTGAGATCGACGGCCTACTAATTCGAGGTGTTATATAATTTGAATCAAAAATCGATTTTAATCTTTAAGATACAAACGTCAATATTTTAAGTCAAGGATTATTTACGAGGTTAAAGTCAAAACTACGGGGCGGTCGAACGAAAAATTACGACTAATCGTTTAAAGATATGGAGATAAAGGTAAAAATGAAATCCTTACGCAATCGCCATCGATTTAAAAGATTAGCTAGTGTTTAGTGGTTACTCTGATAACGAGTTTATTAACCAAAACTAAAGGCAAATTTTTACTTAATAACCGTAATATTACGTAAGCCTATATATAATTAACAATGGACCTACAAAAGATTATATTATTAAAATTTCCGTAGGAATTACGTGTTATCTACCTTTTAAAAACGATAATACGATATATTAAACTACTATATAGGTTAGTTAAAGTATGTATTTATTGGTTATTAACCTACCAATCTTACTTTCAATCCCGTTTAATGATAAAGTTTTTAACATACGATCCGTGTTTATTAATAACGTAAAAGAAGGACTTTAGTATAGTAAGTATACAAATGAACGATACCTTGTTGGTCGAAACGACTAGTTTTGTAACACTTAAATAATAATCGATCGAAGATTTTAAGTTTTGGAATTACAAGCCGATAACAAACTTGACAAAAAACAACTAACTTGAATTTAATAAATATTGAATACGTATGCTTAATATTAATACCAGCCTAAACTTTCGTTAAAAGAGTAGGAGAGTTTTTTGTTTTTTTTACAATTAACAAAACTAATAAGGTTAGAGCTTAACGGTATTTAGAATAACATGTATAGAGTAGTTATATTACTACTTTATTTTAACCGGAAGCCTTTTACGATTTATCCATTACGACATAAATACAAATACCAACGGATAAAATCTTTAATTGATCAAATAAAAGGTTAGAGTGGTAAATGCGAAACCTGAACTATAGGATTAATATGGTGTCAATCGACTCTTTAAAGGCTAAGTTAATAATTTTTACAAACGTATATTTTGCAAATGATAAGAATTTATCTTTACAAATAGGTTTTTTAGTAACCTTCATTAATAAAAATAGGTATTAAGATTAATTTAATATTATCGGTAATCTAATCCACTAGTCTTCCGTCAAATATAAAAGGATTATATAAAACGTACTAATATCGATAGTTTATGACATAATAGCGGGCTTTAACCTAGATATAATATTGTGAAAAACCCTTAACCTTATTACTAGGAAATTTCTGATTCCTGTTATTTCGATATTAATCTGTATCGACTTAAAGAGACATTTGGAATACCTTTTAAAACTCGGGATCACTAGTGAAAAACACCTAATAATCAACGTAATAGCGTTCCGCAAAGCCTACGATAAGAGAGAGATTAAGGAATTCTATAGATGAATGGAAAAGATAACCCTGCCGACTCTATAACAAAAGTATCATTAAACAAAACCTTAAAAAGGTTTGTAGACAGGAACAAGCTGTCTATACAAATCGAGGATTACGTTAATAAACCTCGCAGAGAACCCGGATCACGTGACGGCGAGTAGAGATGTGCCAGCAAACTGGAAGATTGTTAGAGGACTAATAACGACTTATTTGAGAGGTATGGTTAAAATAAAAGCTTACAAAGATCTATGGCAAAAGAACTTTTTGTAGGAGTTGATAAACTCAGACCTCGGGACAAAGGAGCAATTAAGGTCAAATAGGGTCAATTTGCATGCGATTGGATGTAATACAGTATGAAAGTTATTTGGAATTGACAAGGGGTATGAAGCCGCTGTTCAGCGCTAACCGGAAAAGATTGGTCAGCCACACTGGCGTGCGCGTACAAACTAAAAAGCCGCCAGTATTGGAATAGTATTACATGTAGTACAGTAGGTCAGCTTTACTTACAGTAAAGTTGACTATACTGAAATGCAAATTGAGTGTACTGCTTCGTGGAGACTTGCCATATTGGGTGTAAGTCGAGTACAGTACGTTACACTTCACTCAAGGGTACGGGCCAAGCAACTGGCTATACAAATTACAATACATACAGGCTAGCGGTCTGCCAAACCAAAAACAACACATCCACCACCTGACTACGTAATACTAATATTACTTCAACCAATCGAATCGATGACGATGCAATATCTAAGGCCTACCAACAGCCATATTATTATATAAATTGGGTACAAATCTCCAATTTATTAATATCAAAAAATACACTTTCATACTATTTTGATAATTAACAGATTTGACTAAAACCTTTATCAAAATTTACTACACCCGTAAAAATAATGGCGACAATATTAAACTCTATAATTCTATAATTAGGTTTTATACGTATTATTATAACCTAAACGCGACGAAAGCCATTTTTGCGTAACTTACAAACTTGAAATATGAGATTTGTAAACGATTTTACGATTTTTTTTAATATCTAAAATGCTTTGCTTACCGTAATTAACTATATAACATGGAAATTCGCTATTAAACTCACTATTTTTGAAACGGCTGTGAACGATATACTAATTCACGCGTTTCTCCCCCTCGATATAATCATATTTGACAATAAATAAGCCGCTCACGTTTAATTTATTGATAGAAAACGTCATAACCTTTATACTTGATATAATAACATGAATCACGTTAATAATATTCTTAATGTCAATATCATTGGTAACGAATTTAGTAATAACGATACGCTCGCCCATAATTACCAGGAAAATATTATTATAACCGAAGTAAACGTTTTTTAAACTGTTACTAAATATCAAATTACCCAAATGAACCATTTAAAACTCACTTGTCGCAAGAACCTTAACTTATACCTAAAATACGACGTAAATAGTTATCGAATTAGAATCTATCTATTAAATGTTACGCAACACCTGAACAACTTTAATACCAAAAACAATACCAATATTAACCTTACCTCTACTAACGAATTGATCGAAATTTCTCTTTAAAAAACATACCATTCATCTATAGTAATTTATAAGAGTAAAATTGCTTTCATTCGATCCAAGAACATACTCACAACTTTGAAATAACTTTCATTTCCTAATAAATTTTCTTTACAATTTCGTTAAATTTCTTAACGTTTCAATCAACATAAGTAATAAATGTTATATAGTTACGGATAAATAGTTTACCCGTTGATTTGAATGACCGCTCATCTTTATTTCACTCTAACGACTCGATAGAGCCACCCATTATATACATAAAATTAACTCATGGCTTATTTTAAAAAACTTATTTTAACGTTTACCTTAACAAATACCGAAACCATATTTAGGCTTATATCATTTCTTATTTATTATTTAACATTATTTTAAGTAAACTTAAAATGAAGTATGATTTAGTAACTGTTGAATGAAGGAAAAATGGAATCGTGCCAATAAAAAATTCATCTAAATGTATTATTACCGCTGTTTTTTATATTTTACTCCGAAAAGCTTATAATGATCAAGACGCTATTCCGAAACTTACCGCAGTCTCTCTCAAAAATATTAATACAATATCAACCCCGAAACTACCAATTACTATTGATAATAAAATCCCGGATATATTAAAAAAGTATACACCATAATTCGATAAAGTCCTAAAATACAAGTTACCTTCTTGTTATTCCGAAGAAAATTACATAATCATCCTCTAAAACAATAATAAAAACAAGCTCTTGAAATACTTTGAAACCAATTTTATGATATATTATAATAAAACTTTCAATATTACAAAACATTCAATTGAATCAATGCGTTAAATTTATATTTCATCGAATTAGTCATTGATAGATATTACGGTATTTAGAATTGAAAATTATGAAAGTAATTTACTTTTTTACACCAATTACTTTTAACTAAACACTATTACAAAACCTCATTGTTATCCCCCCCACCCCCTTTTAATTGCAAAACAATGTTTTTGAACATTTCACGAGTAAAATAATTGACTAAACTCTATATTAAAACTACTTTTTACAAAATTTATATCAAATAAAGATACGATTAAAAAAATGCGATTCATGTTAGTTTCAGACTTTTTGAATAACTAATTACATCCATCGGTTTTTTTTTTTTTTTTTTTTTCTCAATTTACTGGATAACTTTTCGGGTTAAATTGATAATTCTTCACTCTCATTTCCTTATATCTTCCTTTTCACTTACTTCGACAGTATTTTAATATATTCGAATAGGATGATAGAGGATTAGAATGGTAAATGTTGAAACAATACTACGTGCAATGCAGTAGATCAACTTTACCTACAGTAAAGTTGACTATACTGAACTGCAATTTGAGTGTATTGTTTTGGGTGGGCTTACTTTATTGGGAGTAAGTTAATTACAGTAGACCATACTTCACACTAGGGCGCGGGCCAAGCAACTGGCCATACAAATTACTGAGCATACCGGCTAGCGGTCTGCAAAACCTAGAACAATACATCTACCACTTGACCAATGCAATACTACTATTATTTCAACCACGACCCAAATCGACAACGTTGCAACGATCTAACGCCTTACCAATACTAAACAGTACTTATTAGGTTAAGTATAGATTAACTAAGTAGAAAAAAAAGCTACTTTCTTATTGTTACGCTCTACGTTATCATCAGAGTAAAGGAAAGATTTTTTCGAAGGGCCTTTACTACTGTGTCAATCTCTACGGCAGTACGTAAAGAAAAATTTTAGGCTCTGCCAGGTTTTATGGCAAATCAGAGGTAGCGACGGTATCGCTATCGAGAACACTAACAAATCTTCACAAATCTCTCTTGAAGACGTTGAGATTAACTGTTAGAAGTTTCAAATTTCATCAAGTTAACAAACAGCTAAGTCAGTACTTCTACGGTTGCTACTATTTTAAAAACAACTAAGTCTCACGACCTACAACTTTTAACTTTCGCCCTCTACCAACAATAACAAATGACGTTCGACCTTACTCCCTACACCAAACCTTCGCTCTACTTGACTCATTTTACCTCTCCTATGTTAATTGAATCGTGAAGTTTGCTACTTTAAGCGAAAATACCAAGAATCGTCAAGTTGCGCCAAAAAAGCCCGCCACGCAACCTAACGCTAAAACATTAAGATCACATGCCCCAGATTACCAAGTCCCTTGTTCAGCAAGTCCTACACCGACGTAAACCTTGAGATATCACCTATCCAAGGGATTTAAAAGGGGATTAACGCCTTGGAATCCCTTTTTACGAAGATATACGATAAAAACCTATAGGGGTAAGATGTTAACTAAGACTTAAATGAAAAAGACCTTACCAACTTCGTCAGTTATTATATCGTTAAATATAATAATACTAACAACCCAAACCACGCCTTCCGCAACTTTCGTAACCTCTTTAACGACTAGACTATTAACATATAAACCTTAATTCAAAAAGGGGTAACGTTAAAGATTAAGGTAGAATTCAAATAGTAAGAAGTTTATATACCAGGACAAGGTAATATAAAGCTAGTACACAATCTTTTCAACTTAACTTAGCTTAAGGAATACCCATAACACTCACGCCTTAAGGACAAGGGTGTTAAAAAACCTCACCGCTCCTATACACGATCTAAGGGACTACTTTTTCACCCTTAAATAAGCTAAGCCTCTTTACACGCAGGTAATAAGGAACTTATTAACCTGTTCAGTAGCCTAGCACCTCTACGTAATAACGCGGGATGCATTTTTAGTAGTGGTAGGGTGCGTAAAGCAGCAGCCGCTCACTCGGTTAAAGAAATCGAGGTCAACACTTTATACCAGTCAATTAAACAAAATCGTTAAATCCCTCAAAACCTTTAAGTACCTATCGCCTTTCAGCGCTTTAATCGATAAACTCCTTAAAAACCTTTCTACGACAGGTTTGCCTACACGCGAAAGCCTATTACAGGTTCTACCATAAGACTTTACTCCTCGGGCTATGCAACTGATAATTACTTTTAACATCGTGCCTCGGAAGCTACAAGGCTTGAAATACTAGTAAATACCAATAAAAGTTAAAATACCTATTGCAACCTGCCCCTAAAACCTATCAAAGTAGTTAAAATTAACTACAAGCTCTTTACGGACTTCGCCCAGATCTAGAATAATATAGAAAAGTATAACGGAAGACCTTACAACTTTTTCGACACGAAGATAATGCCTTTTTTGAATATCTGCAAATAAATAGAGGTTTCCCCTTTTGGTTTTCACTTACTATTCTCAAAAATCCTTATAGTACACGCTAAAGACTACTATCTAACATTCTTGACCCAAGCTACCACATTTCGCGAAATTTATCATAAAAGGCTACTTCGAACACGATGTACACCTTACTTAATCTTATACAAATTGGACCATTACGAGGTGGGCGACAATAATAATTAAGAAAAGGAAGGAGGAAACCACTATAAATATTTTTAATTAAATAATTAGAAATTTGATATTTTGTTAGAAAGAAATAGGGAAAGCCTAAGTTAGCGAAGCTACACTTCGCAAATAGGTATAATCAACAGTTACGGGCGTTGACGAGTTTAAATACGCCTTATAACGCCTAAATATCATCTACGAAAGCTTTTTTATCCAGTTGCATTCTTTGCTTGCCATTGTAATAACGCGTATACTAAATTCGCTTATTATATACCCTTGAGCCGATAAATTCGCTAACATCGACAAAAAAACCTTGCAGTAGGTAATTACGTCGACCGTAAGTACGTCTACTGGCACCCTTAACACTTAAGGTCTAGCTTATTTACCACAAACTAAAAGTAATAGCTACGCTCATGCCAATAAGGCCAAAAATTTCAATAAATCTTTTGAACGTAAGTATTATCATCGTAATAGTGGTAAAAGTTATTGGATTTGAGGTAAAATGAGCTGTTGGTTAACTCGACACCCCCCAGCTAAGATAAATAATAAAAAAGTAATGTATTACATCCAATACCCTACCACTGTTAAATAGAATTACTGGAATCAAATCGTAAACTTCGAAGGTGACGAGTTGATTAATTGCGACAATATACTTAAGTAAATTAAATAATAAACAGATATTATTCCTAAAGCGGCACAATGACTTGTCGAATACATCTTCTTATACCGCTTAGATAGTATAAACTCTTACTTTTGCCTTAACCAAGCCTTTAACCCTTTATATACCTTTAACCTTTATGATCGTTACGTGGATCACACATCTTAAGGTATTATTTCAGATATAAAAGCAATAAGGTACTCAATAAAGGGCGATTCACAGTAGGTAGCATTGCGGAGAGAAAGCGTTACAGTCTTTAAGATTAATTATCATGATATAGATAAGGTCAAAGTTGGCTTTGTATCAGACAAACAACTATTATTACTAGGAACAACGGTAATTCAAACTATTATAAAAGAAATTACGTTTCACATACTCAAGTTTTCTACCCATTTCCTTCTTTAATTAAAGGATATAAAGACTCTCGTCGTCAACGTTGATATTAACGTAAACGAGTTGGTTAAAAACAGCCAAAGATTTTCCCTTCGCCTTTAAGTAAAGACACTTATATTTTTATTTTCAACGGCCTAAAATAATAGTATTTAACTTAATAGACTCATAAATAAAGTAATTACACCAACTATTTAACCACTTATCCGTTAATAATCTATATAAAGTCTTAAAGTTCGTAAGATATAAAAATATAAAATTCTTTACTCTCAAAGCTGTTCAAAACTCTATTACTATTGCGAAACATATACCCAAATCCCCCGGAAATTTAAGTTTACATTCAAAAACCATAAGGACTTTAACTAGGAGGTCTTTATTAATATGTTTCACTTATATAATAAGCCTGTTTTTCACGTAGTTAACTCCGCAACCTCTTTTTACGACGCTAAGTTTTTGAAACCCCTTTCGAAAAAAGATACGTAAAAAACACTAAATACGTTATAAATTAACACGTATTTGAGCCCACTTAATATCATTGTTAACAATACCAAAACCAACTCTACAGCGACAGAATTTCAGGAAAATACCAAGATATTAGGTATCTAGTGTAAACAGATGCCTATTAAGACCTACTAAAGTATTACAAAGGTTAAAGGGGCATACACTCTACTTCGCCGAATATCTAATATCCTTACACTGGAAATTCAAAGCTTTATATATTAGAAGGCACGCCTTTAAATAGCGGTAAAAGGCCTAAACGATATTATAAGCCCTAATGGTTCATTTCAAACGCTACTATTATTTAAAACGTATATATACTAAACAAGTAAATCTCTGCCATTAAAAAATATATAGAAGCGTGCTACAATGTACGGTGAAGCTTTAAGGAAACTACAAAGGGAATCAGAATACCGCCAGATTAATAACACCCCTACCACCAGGAACGGCCTTATAAAAATCGATGTACTTACTTTGCCATTACAAAATAAAGTCTTTATATAGCAGAAACCAAGAAAAAAGAAAGGCCCGTATAAAATCTTAACTATTGTGAACTCTAAAGTGGTTGTTAAAATTACTAACGGTCCTATATCTTTTCGAATCACTTAGGTTAATCCTTACATTAAGGCCATTAACAACAAAAATCCTTAAGCTAAACAAATAATCCACCCGTTATCTATAATCTAATGAAATGCCACCGGCGTGAACGACCCTCCAAAAAAAGGAACGAAAAAGAGAATGAAAATACACCGGGTCGTATTTACAATACTATTTAGGTAGATAAAGAAGAAAAAAATAACAAAGACTTAAAATTAAAGCTTCGAATATAAAAGATTATCAAGACCTTTGGCAAACCTTTTAAAGAAAACGATGAGGTCGAAATTAACGATTTATTAACCCGAGGGGTTATACAATTCAGGTTAAAAGCTAATTTCAACCTCTAAAATCCGAATATTACAATCTTCAAGTTGAGGATTATTTACGAGGTTAAAGGAAAAACCACGGCACGACAATACTAAAAGTCATATCTAATCATTTGAAAATACAAAGATAAAAGGGAAACTTAAATCCTTATATAATCATTGACTCTTTAAAGAATTAGCTAATATTTGGGAATTACCGTAACAGCAAACTTACCAGCCAAAACTAAAGGCAAATTTACGTTTAATAATCATAATATAACGCAAACCTACACGTAATTGATACCATATTCACAACGTATAGTACTACAAAAATTACCACAGAAACTAAGTACTATCTACCCTTTAAGGATGGTAATATAAAATATTAAGCTATTATACGGACTAGTTAAAGTAAACGTTTATTAATTCCTAACTTACCAACTTTATTTCAAATCACTACTAGCCATATAGTTTTTAACATACAACCCATACTTATTAGTAACGTAAAAAAAGGAATTCGTCCCAATAGGTATATAAACTAACAATACTCTTTTATTCGGAATAGATATATTTATAATATCAAAATAACAGGCGATTAAAGACTTTAAATTCTGAAATTACAAGCCGGCAACAACGTTAGCAAAGGGTAATTGACTTAACTTTAACGGATAGTTAATTCGTATACTTAATATTAATACTAGCCTTAGTTTTCGTTTAAAGGGCTAAAGTACTAAATTGTCTATAATCAACAAAATTAACGTAGCTAAAGCCTAACGTTACCTTAAATAGTATGCCTGTGGCAGTTATATTACTATCATATGATAACCGGAAATATTGTACGATCTATTTATCGCGGCATAATATGAACGCCAGTGAATAAATAATTCAACTGGCTAAAAAAAGGCTCGAGTAACAAATACGGAATTTGGACTTCAGGATTGATATAATCCCAATCGACTTATCGAAAGCCAAATTAATGATCTTTATGAATAGTTTTTTTATAAATAACACCGATCTATCTTTATAAATCGGCTTTTTGATACCTCTCGTTAACAAAGATAAGTGGAAGAACCAATTTAACATTATCGGCAACCTAATTTACTAAAACTTTATCAAGTGTAAAAGTATTACACGAAACGCACTAGATTCAGAGGTCTACTATATAATAATAGGCTTCGATATAGGCATAACATTATAGAAAACCTTTAACCTCATTACTAGGTAATAAAATATTCCTCCTATTCCAGTGGTAATTTATACCGATTCCAAAAGCCTTTTGGAATACCTTTCGAAACTCGAAACCAATAGCGAAAAGAGCCTTATAATCGATTTAATAGAACCTCGTAAGGCATTTGAGGGGAGGAAGATTAAGGAGTTCTGGTAAATTAACGGTAAAGATAGTCTTACTAATACTATAACAAAGGTAACGTTAAATAAAGGCCTAAACGGTTTATAAATAACAATAAGTTAACTATATGTATCGAGAGCTAAGCTAATAAACCACTCGATAAGCCTAATTTACGTGGTGACGACCAAGGATATGCTGGTAAACTGGAAGATTGCCAGGGAATTAATGATATAGACTTATTTAATTAGTAAGGCTAAAGTAGAGATTTATAAAGGCCTGTGGCGGACTACCTTTTTAAAGGAGTTAATAATCTCGAACTTCGAAGCCGTGGGGTAATTAACTACAAACAGAGTCAATTTACATGCAATTGAGTGCAATTCAACATGGAGGTCAATTAGAACTAACAAGGGTCTAACCAGTTCATAAGGTCGAAATTCAGTATATAGCGGAAAAGGATTAGTCAACCACACTAGCGTACGTGCACAAACTAAAAAGCCGCCAGTATTGGAATAATATTAAATGCAATACAGTAAGTCAACTTTACTTACAGTAAAGTTGATTATACTAAACTGCAAGTTGAGTGTATTGGTTTGTGTGGTTTTACTATATTGGGTGTAAGATGAGTATAGTAAACCACGCTTCATACTAGGGCACGAACCAAGAAATTAGCCAAACAAATTACTGTACAAACCGGCTAGCGGTCTGCCAAACCTAGAACAATACATCCATCACTTGACCAATGCAATACTACTGTTATTTTGACCACAATTCGAATCAACAACGACACAACGATCTAAGGCCTTACCAACAGTAAAATTAAATATATATCAAATACTTCAAACCCCGCTAAACAAAACCTTAATGTATACAAATACGAATTCTGCGTTGAAAAAACTAAATACCTATTATTCGTTATCGAAATTAGAATCAGAGTATATATAAACTCGAAAAATTTACGCGCTATTTGTGAGTATGAAGCTTTCGAGTTTATATTAAAAGTAAGTGAATTCTTGAACTTTACTAACTTTTACCAACAATTTATTCGCGAATACTCCGCAATATCTGGTCCTTTAATTCGACTAATTTTAAAATCGGGTTTTTTTTTTCCTAGAAACCCAGAAAATATATTGATTTCAAAGGACTCAAACTCTCTTTCGTTTTCAAATCAATTTTTACCGAGTAGGATCTCAACCAAGAAACCCTTTTAAAGGCCGATTTTTTCGATTGAGCTTTGGAATATTATTTTCACATAATAATGATGATGCCCTAGACCTAAAACCGTATTAGTCTCGTTTTTTATTATTTTCCAAATATAATTACGAAATTTACAACAAAAGAAGATTAATAATTATAAATTACTTGACTATATAGAATGTGGAGCTATTGTGTACAATCGAACCGTTTGCTATTTTTATGGATTATCAAAACAAAAAATACTTTATAATCACTCGACAGCTTGTCAAACTACAAAGTCATGAATCAAAACACATTTTCCAATTCTGCTTTAAATTCATTAATCATAAAAAAGTGAACTGCATACGACTCAATATACTATCTTAACGAAATTAGGATATTCCCAAAAACATTTCCAACTACCGCCTTTTAAGCTGAAAACAGCAGCTCCTATGCCCAGAATTAGTTACTTTTAAATCGCTACCATGCATATATGTCTCCCGGTCAACTGTTACTTACAAATCCATTCCGAAAGGTTACGAAATTTTTACTAATATTGATATTGAGAACAACTAAAACGCCTCTATCACTCAAAACATTGCTTATTCTTATCTCATTCTCGTAATACGTTTAAAAGAATGTAAATTTCCCGATAATATTCTTATTAACCATAATCCATTACTTCAAGTCTTCATCTCAAACTTTTGGAAAAACATTAATAATACCTTATAATTTTATGATAGAATTTTGATTTACGTTTACAAGCTGTTTCCTATGGCTTCAATATAAACTAAATATCATTCTCACCTTACCGACAACTCTAGCTGCGATACTACTATCGCTTTTCTATCGAAAATATATTTCTAACTCAGATAGTACCATATGATTCAACGCTTTTATGACAATTAAAATACTTATGAACAAAATATTTATTATCAAAATCGTTAAATACAACTTTTCAAACCCTCACCAATTCATAAATATATTCAAAAAGGACTTGAAATCGAGTTTATAATCGACTTTCCTAAAAAAAAAAAAAAAAAAAAACATACGTTGTGTTATAATGATGTCAAATTGATTGAATCGATTTATCATTCAAAAAACAATAAGTACCATAAACAAAAAATGTTACGCAACGCGGTTTTTGAATTATTAATAAAGATTTCATAGGTTTTCTTGTAGTATTGTTAACGACCAGGGATCAAATTGGGTAAATAGGTTTTGAAAACAAATTTTCAACTTAATGAGAGTAAAATAACTCCTAAAGAATGTATTTCATACTAAATCGAATAATATTACCAAACACATCAATTAAAACTTTTCAACACACATAGGTATTTCTATTTATTTTTATCACATTTGATTAAAATTATTGATTACACTAGAATAAATTCATATTAAATAATAAAAATATATTCATTACTAACATTAATCTATTTCTTATAATATATAGCTATTACATCAACCTTATATACCACATCTAATATTTTTCAATTCCAACTTCAAAACTACCTATAAATTTTAAAGCTTTCATTTAAGGTATTCCTAACGTTACAAAATTCGTATAATCTATAATAATGGGTACATAATGACATATGAAGGAATCCGCTAATAAATCAAAATCTCCCTTGAAACAGTTTAAGTTTAATAATAATATTAGGCTTCTTTTTAAAAATTATAAACTAGATCAATGTTTTTATAGAATACTAAATTAGCTTTATAATAAATATCGTATTCAACGTATTATCAATGTTGACGTCATTGAACTTAATACTCTGGATCCAAATACCACCAATTTTATATAAATTAAATTATACAAACTATTTTTGACTTGCTTTCCAACTTATAGATCCACGATTATTTAATACCTGTCGTCGACATTATAGGTAACGATAACAAAACCAAACCCGAATATTACATCTAAATAATTTTACGAACCCGAATTAAGCCTGATGTAAACTACCCTTGTATTAGAAAATTCCTAAAACGACAAGGTTTAGTTAAATAAGTGATGTATATCGGATTTGGAAGCCGCTTTTAAACTTTTCGAATATAATGGTCTTCTATGTTTTCGAATCCTGTTACAACTAAATCGAGCATAATGATTAACCTATCCGCCTAACTCAATAACTAACTTACTTTAATTTCACAAACCGATTGACAAATCGTTTAAAAATCGCTATTTCATGAATACGAAATACGGTATACGAATTTATATTACTATTATAATTATATATATTAGAATATACTTTTGTATTGATTAATACTATTTCTTGAATTCTCATACAACCCTTCTTAATAAAAAATTTTTCGTACATATTTACGAATGTGTCTATTTTATCATTAATATTTCAAATAACCTTGACCAATTTTCGAATCGTATCCGGCTAAAATTAATACGAATTTATTAATCTCAACATTTACATTTATTTTCAAATTACACTTTTTTTACCTTACTATCCCGCTCTTCTTTAAAAATTCATTAAATAAGATAACTATCCGAACAAATTGACGTAAATGACACAAAGCTTTCGTTGTTTTGTATGTTAAACTTACTCTAAATGGCACGAAATACTCTTATGTCCCTTTTCATAGCTACTACATTAACTTATACATTATTTAATTGCTTGTTAATATTGAAAAACGGGTGAAAAACCAGGATATTGATTTCAGTTCTAAACGTTAAACACGCAATATATTTCTGAAATAACATTATACATATTAGGATCAAAGTTTAAAAGGATTCATATATTACCCAAAATTCGAGATATAATAACAATAATAACAAAGAGATATCCTACGCT
Organism: Anisogramma anomala; assembly: GCA_038502455.1. NCBI lineage: Eukaryota > Fungi > Ascomycota > Sordariomycetes > Diaporthales > Gnomoniaceae > Anisogramma > Anisogramma anomala. The sequence goes on along the minus strand of JASMMZ010000005.1, from coordinate 25,202,910 downwards.
AATATCTCTTTATATATTAACAGGATTTTAATGATTACTATAACTTATATTTCCCTTCAGTCTCATGATAAAACTTATGTTAATTGGACGTTATTCTATACAGGTATTGAAAATACGTTGATTTCTCAGTGTTGTCAAAATATATGTCCATAAAACATATAAACAGAAATTATTCGATTATTAATGAAAGGATAAACCACTTTAAAAAATCCGAAACTTAAGTTTTGGATGACCTTGTCAACTTTGGTCATAATTTTAGCATTGATTTTTTCAGGAAGATAATTAGTCTAATGATGTTAACAAAAAACACCTTTAGTAATTAAAAACAAAATATTGGTAGATAGTGTATTGTGAAAAGCTAGTCAATATAGTATTGATATGTACAAAAGAAAGTTTTTTATGGTAGGAATAGTTTAATATTTTAGAAGACTTACAGAAACTATTTATAGGAGAGCTACCACGGAATTAGCACCGGTATCTTGTGTAATATACTAAAACGATCGAAGGCAAGAACTTTTCATATGTTGCAAAAACGTTTTGTATTGCATCTAAGCAGTTATCACACATTTTTCGGAATGATACTTGGTAGGAAGATATCTTTTATACATCGCAAGCGCCTTTTACCGCTTTTCATAAAGTGTCGGAACGCTGGTGGGTCGGGGGTAATATTATAAGCTGATGCCTAGGCTAGGAATTATTAGGGATTTAGCTTTGGCAGTGGTCATGTGACCATGAATCTCTGGAACTGCTCCCAAGCATGCTTTTACTCCATTTACCTAACAAGAAACCCTCTTTTTACTAGCTCCATAGCAGCTCCTTAGTAGGGGATTTTTCTCTTCTTTCTTTACTGATGATTATAGACAGTATCCGACCACCTTAAGCAACAGCTATAACCTAGTCCCTTTATACAGACACCTGGATACAAAACGCCTTTTACGGCTGCTCCGCGCGGTAGGCTACATTAATATGTGAAGAGAGGTTTGAAATGTTATAAAGTTTTGCTACAAATACCAATCACACTTGTAAACCCCTTAACGATTCGAATTTTGTTTATTAAACAATATTAAATTTAATTACAAGATTATTGTTGATATAATATACTTTAATGGATAACCTGTTCTTTATGTCATTAACGATGTCACGCTTTTATAAACCGCTAATTTTATATGGAGGTTTTAGGAACGGATTGTTAAGATATTTTAATTGATTATTGGATGAATATCTATCTTAAACTACTGAATTGAACTTCTTATAATATAGAAATGGCTTTCAACTCAAACTTATAACGTATTACGGTTAGTAAAGCCGGTAGCGAATATATATAGATGCCAATGAAAGCATTTTAAAATATGACAAATTGTAAGTAGTATTATGGATCATTTTAAAAAGCTTATATGATACTTTAGAAAGAGTTGAAAGGGGTAAATTCGAAGGAATTCATTTTATCGATAGTTGTGAACGCGGTGAATAATAAGTTTGGTCTTAGTAGATTTATACTTACACTTTTTATATTTGATGTTCACTTTACAATTTATACGGATTCAGCATCGTTACAGACTACGATCCAGAAAGCGAAATTTATGGCGCGGGCTATGATATCCTTGCGTTTTTTGAAAGCTGAAATTAATGTTTCGAAGGTATTATCAACCAGAAACAGTCCACAGAAGATATGTATTCTAAAGCTATCATTTTAGTCCAAGGTCTTCATTTGGAAAATAAAAGATAGATTGATTAGCCCTTGGAAAATCAGCGTAATTTAAAGACAAGATGTATTTGTGAATTCATTGAACGATATGGGTTCCTTTCCTTATACGATAGTATAAGAGTATATGAGGGAAAAAGTAAAACCCAAATTTATAAAATACTATTTATTGGGTAGCGGCAACCTTTACATACTTTTTACGACTTAAAAACCCCTCTCATGACACTTATATACACTTCAATAAACGTTGTACAACCTTTAATACCGTAAATGGATGAATATATCAAACCAATGAAACGACGCTAATGTAGCTATCCACTTGGAGTATGAAATAATGGATATATCAAAGCTATTGGTAGGACTTTAGACGTTGCAATATTGTCGATTCGATTGGTCAAAGTAACAGTAGTATTGCATGGTTAAGTGTTAGATTCATTTTTCTAGGTTTAGTAAACCACTATGTAGTTTACACAGTAATTTATATGGTCAATTGATTAGCATGTACTCCAGTGTGAAGTAGGTGTATACTGTATTTGTCTTGCAGCTAATAGCTCATATAAAATAATACACATAATTTGCAGTCAGTATAGTCAACTTTACTATAATAAAGTTGATCTATTTTATTATAATTACTACTATTTCAACACTGGCGGCTTTTTGTTCTGTACGCTCATACCAGTGTATTTGACCAAACTTTTCCGGTTACCGCCAAATTAACTTTTGTTAACTAGCTAGACCTCTATTAATTCCAGTTCATTTTGGTACGTAAATTGGATTTAATTACCTTTAATTACCCTACTACCCCGAGCCTCGTTTTTACCTATTCCCATATACAAGTCTTCTACTACAAACCTATTCGTGTTGAAGTATAGCTGCCATTAGCTTCCTTAACCCACGTAGGTTAAGTCGTTTGTCATTTCAATTAAGCCACATATTTTAATTAAGCTACTACTGCTACTATTACTCCTTGATAACTAACGTAGGTAAAATAACTTTCAAATTTTACATAATCTACATAAATTAATTAACCTACTACTACCCTTAATTTATGTGCTATTTAAAGAAGTCGTTATTATTATTCCCCTAATAATATTTCATTTTGTTAATACATTCCATATTGGTAGGACTTCATCGTTGCAAGGTAGTCGATTCCCATCACCGTGGTCGAAGTAACTGGTGTTGCGTTGATATTGTTGATTAATGTGTATCGGTTCTAAGTTTAGCAGACCGCTAGCCGGTCTTCACACTAATTTGTATGGCCAAACGCTTTGGCATGTACCCCACTTTGAAGTGAGCACCTATTATACTGCACTTACAGTGTGCAGTGTATTCTAATCCCACAAACTGCAGTTAATTTGTAGTACGTATAATCAACTTTACTGCAAGTAAAGTTAACTTAACTGTACTATACTTAACTGTTATTTTGACACTGGCGGCTTTTTGTTTTTGTGTCTGTATGCCAGTGTAGCTTGCTATCAATAGGTAGCAACCACTGAAATCCCTCTTTAATTCACAAACTAAACCCCTGTTAATTCCGATCAATTTGTATTGAAATTAACCTTAATTACGGCCCTTTGTAGCCCTTTTTCTCCACCTTTTCAAGGCCTCTGTTGTTCAAATCCCGTGCACAGATCCTTTGCCATAAACCTACGTAAATCAAGTACGCCACCATTTGCGTACCTTTTTTCAGTAGTTTAAGCTACTGCTATCGCCACCATTGCTATCGTTACTATTACTATCGCCACTATTTCCATAGCGGTCTTCCAATTTGCTAGGGTAACCTTATTCTTCCACGTTATGTGCTAAGCGATCTACGTATCCTACGATTCTTATAATTAACGCATTTATATCTACAAGCTTTTCCAAGGCGATATTAGGCGAAGCTTTGGTTATAGCATCGGAAGTGTTATTTTTTCCGTTAATTTACCAGAACTTATCGATTTTCCGGACTTCGTATGCTCTCTTTAACACTATTACGTCTATTATCAGGCGTTTTTCATTAGTTATACCTAATTTCGATAGGTATTAGTAAAGACTTCGGGAATCGGTATATACTACTACAGGTATCGATGGTAAACCTAGCTGTTTAGTGATAATCTTGAATATGCCGTTAGTCATAATTCCGATGTAAAAGCCTATCATTATTCCGTAAACTTCCGAGGCTAATACACTTCGAGTTATATGCTTATACTTGACAGATATCCAGTGCATAAGGTTCTCAGTAATCGTAAACTGTTTTTCAGACCTATCCTCGTTAACGAACATTATTAAGAAGCCGATTTACGATGTAAGGTTAGTATTATTGTCAAATAACCCGTTTATAAAGATTATTAACTTTTCCTTCGTTAGATCCACAGAAACTATATTAATTCCTCTTTTTACGTGATCCATTTGTCACTTAATCCGCTTATTTAACTTGTCAAAATTTTCGTTTTACGGGTCCTATACTTATGCCGTAATAATAAGATCGTACGATACCTCCGGTTAACATAACTTAGTAATATAGGCCGTACGGGCCCTTTGCTCTAGGTATCTCTATGCCTCTGCCTCGTTAGCTTTTTCGATAATTATTAGGCTCGTAACTTGCCCTTTTTAATATAGGCTAATGTAAGTACCGCTTTTAGCCTTAATATTATAAATGTAAAGTGACTATCCGTTAAAGTTAAGTTATATACCCTTAGCTAACGTTTCAATTAACTTATACTTTTAAAAGCCTAACTTTTCGATAACACATTATTTTGCCACTAATGACCCAATATCGCCGAGGAAAATAGTATCATTAATTTGTATACATATGATGCTAAAGTCTTTGCGTTTTATAATCAACAGGTATGAGTTAAATGTTAAAGTCTTTATATCTAATCTGTTTTTAAAGTGTGTCTGGTACGTTAAAAACTAATGAAAGCTAACTTCGGCTAATCTGTATAAAGGCTTGATATAATATATTATCGTGTCAGTCGAAAACTTATCCCTTAATTTTTGCGGTAGTTCCAACAGTATAATCCGCTAAGAATCAGTGGCAGATTGCATGTATGCTTACGTGATGTCCAGACTATTAAGTGTAAACCCTTTACGCTAACAGTTGAACTGATAGCAATAAAGACGATCAAACGTTAACTAATCCTTTGAATTGTAGGCGATGAAGTAAGGATTTAGTCCTTAGCTTTATCACTACATCTTTAGGCGATTAACTGTAACTTTTCGTATGCGCGGTCCATGATTTTGCCTTTGACCTTGTAAACTATCCTCGACTTAAAAATAGTGCTATCTCAATCTTCAAATTACGCTAATAATATAAATTATATAACCTTCTATAATAGGAAGCCGTTAATTTCCACTTGGTCACTTTCTTTAAAAGGCTTGCCTGTTATATTAATAATGCCTTCGACACGGAGTTTAAGGCCAAGTTCTTCGTAAGACTTCTTCTTTTAAAACACCTACACTATTATATATGAACTGCCAGGCTTATAGTCCCCATATTCCTCCTCTTTAATATGCATCCCCCTCTTAGGTGATCTTCCACGCCATTGACGTTTTATCGGCTTATTAACAGTCGAATCAAAAGGGTTATATTAACTGATTCGCTCAACTCGAAGGTTATTGATGTCGGGATCTTTATCGGACTTAAGGAGTCTTTTATACAGCTTAAATTATATGGTTCGGAAAGTTATGGCACCGTTAATAGTTTTAACCACCACTTTTAAGTTGGTCATACTTAAGATCTTATATAGCCTATCATATTTGCCCGGCTCACGCCACGTAAGGAATTTACTTTAAAAGGGAAGTAAAAGCACCTTTATTGTTAAAGTTCCGTTTTTAGTGTTAAGGATATTATTAACCTGGCGGTGTATCGATTTCCTCCTTAGTTTCTTTAGGGCTTTGCTATATGTCATAACACGTGTTTGGGTATTTGACGAGGGTGGCGACTTAGCTCTTATGTATGGGTTAGCTCCAAATACCAATAAAGTTATTATAAGTCCGTTAGGACCAATAGTATCGTTAAGACTTTTTACTGTTATTTAAAGTTATGCCTTGTAACTTATAAAACTCTCGATTTCAGATATAAGGATATCGTAAGCGTTTTATAAAAGTACGTATACCCTTTTAACCTTACTAATACTTTAATAAGCTTTTACAATAACTTATTTATACTAAATCCCTATTAACTTTGTATTAGTTTAAAACTTTATCGCAGCGAAGTTGGTATTGATATCGTAAATTAGTACGTTTGATAGGCTAAGGTACGTATTAATCCATAAAGTACGTAGTATCTTTTATATCGCCTTCTCCATAATGGTTTTAAGAAATTTAAAGTTGTAAAAGGCCGTGGCGGAGTTTACAACGTGTAATAATGGTTTATTATCTAAATAAAATACGTTTACGAAGATTTCCAAGTTAAAGTTTTATTTTTAGCGTGAATTTAAACCTTAAGGGGGCTTAGGAATGTGTTTTACAGTGATGGTAGAGGTACTTAACTGCTTTTAGTTCTGGCAGATCCATATTTTCGTAACCAGTTACCTTTAAAACCTTATAAAGCCTAATAGTTGCTGAGTCATTAAATTTACGATGTAGTTGACGAAGTTCTGCCTTTGATAAGTTTAATACCACTGCCTCTGGTCCTTAAAAATGAAACTAGAGATACCCTCATTTAAAGTTAAGTGGAAACATTTTTCCGGCCTTGATATATATTAACTTATAAGTCTAAACATTAACGTTAACGCTGAGATTTTCCATGTCTTTAAGGCAAATATGAAAAGTGTTGGGGGATTTTGAAATGTGTAAAACAATTAAACTAATAACAGTTTTTACTATTGTCGATTCCAGTAAAGATTTCTCTTTCTCAGAGTCAAAGCTTACTTTAGCTTTGCCAGTATCCGTATGGTTAAGTTTCGAAGTAGTATTAATATCTCTTTATAACGCAATGTACTACGAATAGCCTCCTGTTAAGTACCGTATTGCCCCCATGTCCGGTATAATTCCCTAAAAAACTTACTTTGTATACCGGTTTTAAATAATAAAAAGGTGTATAAGGCTAAGGTTTTCATTGTTATAGTAGAGGTGAGGGTTTTTACCTGTTAGGCGGTACAGGAATATGTGGTCAGCTAGTTATTACGTGGCTTTCGGGCTAGTACCGGTATTAGTATTGGTATCGTCGTATTAGCCGATGGCTTTTAGCTCATTTTCCTCCTCCTTAACTTCACTTACTTCAAATTACGTAACACGTTCCATGCAATCCCATTTTGAAGCAAAAGGGTATTACGTATAGTATATTACCTGTTTTGCATCACGCTCGGCAGTAATGTGACGTATTAACTAGTAGCCCCATTTGTCAGAAATCAATTTTTTTTTAGCATTTGAATTAAACTTATTTAGGCGACTTAAAGATCTTAAGAAGTATAAATACCCTTTTCCGTAGGTAAAGGTCCAAATCCTCTAATAATCGTACTTGTCGGCCCTTCTGTACCGTCGATTAATGTAATACGAGTTAAAAGGGTCTCTTTCGTCACTAAATTCTAGAGCTTATGGATATATACCGGTCTAGCCGGAGATTAGAGTAGTTACAGTCGCTAATGAAGAACGTAGTTGTTGGAAAAACCCTTTGCAAGTGGTATCAAGGTATTACAAGGCGTATTCGAACTCTTTATAGCCTTTAACTACTTGGTAGACCTATTAACGTAAGGTTCCTTCGCCAACTCCTACGTTCTCTATTGTTTGTTAGTAAAGTATTAGCATGTCAAACATCTAATTTAAAAAAACCATCATACTTTCTGACCCTTTTTGATAATTTAACATATAAAACCACTTAATAATATTTTAGTTTATATAATACTAGGCTAGGTTAATATCGTATTCAAAATAGCCCTTTATACCATCGTAGATTTCGTAGAATAAGGTATAATTCATAAGGTATCGGAGGTAGTAATCTTTGGCTTGGCCGGTAAGAATACTGGGAAATAACGAGTAAAAACCTGGCAATTCAACTCTTATCTGACAGCAGATGTTGAAGAATAGGTGTAACTTGATGTTGAGGGGGTTGTACGGCTTACCGTTATACTTCTCGTTGCCTCTTCAGATCTTAACGAACGCAGTGATTACCGTACAGTCCGTATCCCTCATAGGTACGCGCTGAGGAGAAAGGGTAATGTATTAATCGTAGAGGCTTTTTTTACTTAGCTGGGGAAAGAACTAAGGTTGTTATTGGTATTGATAGGTAGGATAGTTACCTTTAGCTGAGTTTGGAGAGAAAAGGCTATTGGTTGTACCTATAGTAAGCTCGCGTATAAAGCCGGTTCTTTCTTAATTTGGTTGCTGAAAATGGATGTGCTGGTATTTTTAGCAGAAATAGGTTTAAGGGTTTTCATTCCAAGGATCTTAACGTTAATCCTCTTGGTTCCAAGCAGTTCGGCAATAGTTCTTCTTAATTGATTGGTGTAAAGTACCAATATCAATACCTTTAACCGCGTTAAGAGCTTTTACTTCACGTACTTGACCGCCGCTTAAGGCATACTCTACGTTATCACGTAGGGGTGCCAGACCGCCGAGCAGGTTAACGTCTTTTTTATCACCAGTACGCGAAAATTCCTGGCTTAGTTAAGGTTGAAGAGAAGGTCCCCTGGAGTGTATATATGGGTGTTGCAATTCCTTAATCCCTTTCTCTTTCGGCAGTGGGTTCTTTATATATTTTTTAAGCTGGGCTCACTCTAAAAGGGTTTTCGCCAGCCTGGTCACGTTTCCTTTTAGCACGTAAATCTCTTAGTGTTTAAGTTTAGTCCTTAGTTTCGATTTAACACTTTTTTGGGTTGCCTTTTACATGTCAAATATTTAGTCTTCTAAGAATTTACGGAATTTCAAAAATACATCGTCAGGATTTTCGTCGGTAACGTATTCCAGGATAAATCAGCCTACGAAGTTGGTCAAATGCTTTTCGGTTGATTTTTCATTAACGTCGTTTCCCTAAAAATCGTAATTATAATATTTGGTGAAAACTAATTCGAGGGCTTTAACTTTTTTTATAAATACTTAACTTGGAGCTATCTTAGCGTTTTGGCTTGTGTAGGGCGTGTATGGTAAGGAACTTAGTAATCTTAGACGTAAAGATTTAGTGTTTTGGCATAAAGTCGCGTGGAAACTTAACTGAAACTTGGCTATTCAGCGTAGAGTTATGTAATGTAGCTTTTTTCGGCGTAACTTAGTGTTTTCGATAAAATCAACAAACTTAACGATTTAAATAGCGGTAAAAGTAAAAAAAAAATGAAGTAGGGTAAAGGTTTGATATAGAGTGTAAGAGCGAAGGTCGTTGAGTGGTAATAAAGGTCAAAGGTTGTTGTTTTAACGTAAAAACTTAGTCGTTTTTACAGTAGTAGCACCCGCAGTAGTATTGATTCAACTGTTTACCAACTTGCCGTACGTTAAGATTTCTAACAGTTAATCTTAACGTTTTCAAAAAACATTAATAAATATTTTTCAGTGTTTTCAATAACTATACCATATCTACCTTTAAACTACCTTTAAAACCAACGCAACGGTAAAGGCTTTTCACAAGAATATTTCTTTTACCCAAACTACAGAATAAAGCGTAATAACCAGAATATAGTCTTTTATTTCACGTAGCCAATATATATTTAACCTAATAAGCACTGATTAGTATTGATAGGTCATCATCGTTGCAACGTAGTCGATTCGAATCACTATAGTCGAAGTATCTAGTGTTACGTTGATATTGTTGATTAATATGTGTCGGTTCTAAGTTTGGTAGACTACTAGCCAGTCTGCACACTAATTTATATGGACAAATGCTTTGGCCTATGCCCCACTTTGAAGTGGGCACCTACTGCACTGCACTTGCAGTACAGTGTATTCCAATCCCACAAACTGCAGTCAATTTGTAGTACGTTCAATCAACCTTACTGCAAGTAAAGTTGACTTGAATGTACTGCACTTGACTGCTATTACAACATTCTTATTCTTTGACACGTAACTTGACCTTATCAGATAGCCTATTAATATAACCCTAGATGTGTATAGTTTGCTGATTACTATTTACAAACCTTTTCGAGACCTTATTTACTGATTACTTTATCATAACGTCAGTATGATTATTCTTCCTATCGATTTGTGTGAAATTTTCGATTTCCCTCCCTTTGTAAGTTTTATGAAGTGTTATCATTTCAATTATTAAGCGTTTTTCACTAGTGGTTCTGAACTCTGAAAGGTATTCAAATAAATTTCTCGAGTCATTACAAATTACTACCGTGAGAAAGGGAATCGTTAGCTAACTGATAATAACGTTAAGAGTTTCTCACTATACTATGACTATATTTAAGTCAGATATTATATCTTTAACCCTTAAAACTGATACATTTCGTATAATACTTTCATATTTTATGGAGGTTTAGTAAATTAGGTTGCCAACAATATTAAATTTATCTTCACTTTTATCTTTGTTAACTAGGTTTATTATAAATCCAATCAGTAAAAAGTAAGTCGATGTTGTTGAAAAAGGTAAGATCCGTAAAGATCATCAACTTGGCTTGCAATAAATTAATTAGAAATATATTGATCCCTCTGTTTAAGTTCCTTATCTGTCATTCAAACCTCTTATTCAACTGGTCAAAGTCTTTATCTATTGAGTTTTATATTTATACTACAATCGATAGGTTGTAAAGGGCTTCCGGTTGGTATAAGGTAGCATTATATCTGCTCCAGGTACCTTATTCCAAGTACTGTTAAGTCTCAGTTACGTTATCATTGTTAATTACGACCAAATCAACGCACTAGCTTTTCTAGCGAAAGCTAAGGCTATCATTAACACTAAGTATGTGGATTAACGATTCGTTAAAGTTAAATTAGATATTTTTTCCTAACATCGTAACCAACTTACGATTCCTAAACTTCAAGTCATTAATCGCCTGCTATTTAGATATCATAAAGCCAACAGTTTTAACGAAAGGGGTATTATTAGTTAATATATTTATGAAGTTGAAGTTTTGCTTTTACGTTATTAGCAAGTAAGGTTCGTTTATTAAAGACTTTATACTTAGCTAGAATTTAAAGTACGATTAGTAGGTTACGACCTGATAGATACCTACTTTACCCAGTATGTATAATAGCTTAATATACTGTATTAACGTCCGTGAAGGGTAGGTAATATGTAATTCTTGTAGTAACTTTAGTAAGACGATCCTTTGTAAATCCGTTGCTAATTATTTGTATATTCACGTTATTTCCCGGCTACTCAGTATGAACTTGCTTTTAGTTTTACCTAGAAAAGTTATTGCCAAAACGACTACTAATCGTTAACTAATATTTTTAATCATGAGAAATTACGTAAAGATCTAGCTTTTGCGTTTAATACCATATCTTTTGTAAAGGGACCAAAGTCGGAGCTGTCGTTCAAAGTGGTCGGATTCTATCTATAAACCTCCATGAAGAAGAGAAGAGAAACTCCTGCTAGGGAACTCCTATAGAGCTGTAGAAGAAGGAGTAACTCGTTCACATAGTACGTAAGGGTATGCTCTCATGAAGCTTCTGAGCGGCTTTAGAGTACCGTAAAAAACATAATAACTACTAGGGTTAGATTCCTAGTACTTACTAGCTTAGGTACTAGCTTATAACATTGTCTTTCAATTTACGTCCCCCCTCTCCTCTTTTCTATCACAGCATGATTTGGAAGGTAATAAAAGGTTCTAGCGAACCAAGGGTATAGCATGTGCTAAATAACCATTTCAGAGCAGTTTGAAACTTTATAACATCGCGTAAAAGGTTTTAGGACATTAAATAATTTGGTACCATATAGAAAGCTCTGCCTTCATCCTCCCTATAAATAGTTCCATAAACCTCAATTTTCAAACATACAAATACTTTCATTCTATAATTATTTTACAACAGTGTAACAGTGCTCAGTCGTATAAGAGAAACAAATTTTACTTTCTCATTTTATTATTATTATTATTATTATTACCATCTTCTACAGCTTTTAAAATGAACCTGCAGCTGGTAGTAACCGTAAATAAAGCTGTTAAAGACGTAAGTATAATTATTGAAAAGTTACTTCGTTTTAGTTAAAGAGCATTTAGTTTCCAACCTATATGCTATAAACATGTACCTTACTAAAACACATCATCAAACGTATTTTGAATATAGTTACCGAATGGTATACTATTTGAAGAAGTTTTGTATAGATACTAAGGGGAATTTCAACTTATATAACTGTTAGGAAATTACTAACGAAGGCTTAAATACTGTTACTTGTTATAGTTTTAATTTTATTCAAACTATAGGTTGTAGTTTTAGTTATATATGAATTCTCTTCAATTCTAATTCCTATATAAATAAGGCCGTAAAGAAATTTTCTAAAGTTTGTTAAGCTTTCGATATTTAGTATTTGTGTAATTTATTCGTTAATAAACCGCTTCTTATGCGTGAATAAGCGCTTAAACAACGTATAAATATAGGTCGTCATAGCCAGAAAAGCTACAAAAGTCCGTCGATCTACTTATTGAAAGGTCGGTATAAGTGGCGAGGTAGGCTTAATACCTGCCACTCCTATCTGATCGGGTAGCCTACGGGCTATACAACTCCTTAATCAGGAGAGAGATTCTTATATAAGTAAGTATATTAAAGGAAAATATAGGTATCGCAGCTAACGAGTGGGTACGAAGCTTAGCTTAAGGAGAATAAATAGTTTGTAAAAATTTCAGAATGTATCGATAGTAATTTGGGTCTCATTCAAGCTATGTTGGGTAATTTGATAGAAATAGGCAAGATAATTCTAGGCAAGGATTCCAAAAACAATGAATATAAGTATATATTGGAATGAGTATAATCGTTTGGTTAATATAAGTTGCGTTTATATTTAGTAACCATAGAATAACGGTTTTCACACCGTTTGATAACATGAAATATAATATTTCAGGCCCGTTCTACGGGGTGGATAAAAGGGTCCGTCATTGTATTTAGCCGATTTATAACGTAATTTGAAACCGTCGAAGTCCGTAATATATAAAAAGCTAATAATGAGTTTTAAGTTCAACCTATATAACCCACCTATTTAATTAATACCTGTCATTCTAGGAGGTTATCACGCTGGGGGTGACTTACTTAAAGTTTATTTCGGGCTCGTAAAATACTTTCAGCGTAATACTTTAATTCTGTTTCGCCGTTATTACCTATAATTGTTGGTAGGTCTTTATTGTTACAACATAGTCGATTCGAATTACTGTAGTCGAAGTAACTGGTGCTATATTGAAACTGGTTGTAGTTGATTATAAGTTTTAAGTTTAGCAGACCGCAAGCTAGTCTGCACACTAATTTATATGAATAAATACTTTGGCCTATACTCCACTTTGAAATGTGTACCTATTGTACTGCACTTACGGTGTAGTCCAACAAACCGCAGCCAATTTACAGTTAGTACATTCAACTAAACTATCAGTTTAGTTAACTTTACTGTATTTTAATGATATTCCAACATTGGCGGCTTTTTGTTTTGTACCTACACGTTATCGTAGCTTGCCATCAATTGGTAGCAACCTCTGAAACCCCCCCTCAATCTACATTCCAATAATAAGCCAAACCCCTATCAATCCTGATCAATTTTCATTGAAATTAATATCAATTAAGGCCTTTTATCTCCCTTTTATTTTATCTTTTCAAAACCTTCATTTCTTACCTCCCGTATTCAGGTCTTTCGCCACAAACTTATACGTATTATGCATTTCATTATTTATGTACCTTTTGCTAGTAGCTTAATCTATTAATATTTCTATCGCTATTATTATTATCGTCGCCATTACCCTAGTAATCTCCAAGCTTGCTAGGGTATCTTTATTCCTTCATGTTACATACCAAGCGGTTTACGTAACCCTCAATTTATATGGTTAGCGTATTACTATCTACAAACCTTTCTAATGTGCTATTAGGCGTAGCCTTAATTATAACGCCGGCGAGGTTATTTTTGCCGTTAATACACCGAAATCTATCGATTTCCTGGGCTTCGTATACCTTTTTTAAAGCCATTACATTTATCATTCAATGTTTTTTATTCGACGTGCACAGTTTTAATAGGTATTTGTAAAGGCTTTAGAAATCTATATACACTACTACAGGTATCGAAGGAAATACCAACTTTTTGGTTATAATATTTAACGTACCATCAGTTACCATACTAATATTAAATCCTACCATTATACTGTAAACTTTCAAAGTTAATACGTTTCGTATTATATATTCATACATAATAAAGATCTAGTATATGAGGTTTCTACTAATGATAAATTATCATTTCAATATTTTCTCGTTAACGAATATTATGAGTAACCCGATTAATCATATAAGGTCAACATTATTAGTAAATAAATTTTTCATAAAGATTAACTTCGTCTTAATTAAATTTACCGAAATAAAATTCATTTTCTCTTTCAACTGAATGAATTATCACTAAATTCTCATATTCAATTTATCAATGTCATAGTTTTATGGATTTAATACTTTTATCGTAATAAATAAGTTATACAATAATTCTGGTTTACCTTACTTTACAATGTAAGCCATACGAACCCTTTATTTTAAGTATTTTTATAATTTTACCTCGTAAGCTTTGTCGATAATCGTTAGGATCGCAATTCATCCTTCTAAATATAAGTCAATATAAGTTCTGTTTTCAGCTTCAGCAAAATGAATACAGATTATTAATTCATTAAAATTAAATTATATATCCTTAACTAACGTTTTGATCAGTTTATATTTTTAAAGGCCTTATCTTTCAATAACATGCTATTCCGTAGCCATAAATCTAATATTTTCGAGGAAAAAGGTATCGTTGATTTGCATACCTACGATACCAAAGTCCTTACCCTTCGTAACTAATAGGTACGGATTAAACGTTAAAGTCTTCATATATTGCCTATTTATGAAATACGCTTATTACGCAAAAAACAAATAAAATTATATTTCGGTTAATCCGTATAAATGTTGGATATAACGTATCAATATACTAGCTGGAAACTTATTCTTTAATCCTTTCGGTAGTTTTAACAATAGAAGCTGCTCAAAATTAATTGTAAACTATGTATTTGTTCATGATATGTCTCGAATATTAATGTTCAATTAACCTCTTACGCTAATAGATAAATTAATGGTGATAAGGACTATTGAACGTTCGTTAACCTCTTAAATTATAAATTATTTAGTGAAAATATAGTCCTTACTTTCATTACTCTATCCTTAAACTATTAGCTGTGATTTTTTTACGTGCGTTCCTCAATCTTACTTTCAACCTCGTAAATGAATTTCGACTTGAAAATATTGACTCTTTAGCTTTTAAATTACGTTACCGGTATGAATTCAATAATCTCTTATGTAAAAGGACCGTTAATTTTCACTTAATCTTTTTTTTAAAAGGCTTACCCGGTATATTAATAGGCTTTTAACCATTAACTTAAAGATAAGTTTTCCATTAAACCTCTTATTTCATTATATTTACGCTTTCATATGTACCATTCCAAGCTTATAGTTTTCGTTGCTATCCTTTTTTTTAATATATATCCTCTTTTTAGGTGGTTTTGCACACTGTCAACGTTTTATTAGCTTATTGATAATCGGTTAGGAAGAATTATATTAGTTCATTCGTTCGATTCGAGGGTTATCGATATCAAAATCATTATCAAACTTAAAGAGTCTTTTATATGAATCAGCCTATATAATCCGAAAAGTAACAAAACCGTTAGTAATTTCAATTATTATATTTAGGTTAGTAATACGTCAAATCTTATAAAGTTGATCCTATTTACTTAGCTTTCGCTACGTAAAGACTTTACTTTGATGTGGGAGTGATAATACGTCTGTTATTGATAACCTATTTTAGTGTCAAGGGTATCATTCACCCAGAGGCGTACCGATTCCTTTTTTAGTTTCCTTAAGATTATATTATATATTATAATATTCTTTTAGGTATTTAGTGACGGTAACAAGTCAGTTGTTACATGAAAGTAAACCAAGAATATTGGTAAAATTAATATAAAGCCGTTCTGGTAAATAATATTATTAAAACTCTTTCATAATATTTAAAGACATTCTTTTTTAACTTATGAGGCTTGCAATTTCCATGATAAAAATATTATATACCCTTTATAAAAGGGTGTAGGCCCTTTCGACTTTTTTAATACCTTAATAGGTTTTATCAGGGATTTATTTACACTAAATCCCTATCTATTGAATATTACCTCGAAACTTCATCGTAATAAAATTAATATCAGCATCGTAAATTAGTACCTTTAGTGGCTTAAAGTCAGTATTAATCCATAAGGTACGTAATAACTTTTAATTTTGCTTTATTATAATGGTTTTAAGGAATTTGGCGTAATAAAAAGCCGTGGCAGAGTATATAACATAAAGTACAAAATTGCCGTCCGGGTAAAACACATTTATAAAAACCTTCAAGTTCAGGTTTTAATCTTCTTTTCACACAAATTTGAACTTTAGAAGGGTTTAAAAGTAAGTTTAATAATGGTGGTAAAGTCGTTTAATTATATTCAACGCTAGCAAATACATATATTCGTAACCAGTTGCCTTCAAAACCTTATAAAGCCTACTGATTGCTAGGTAATGAAACTTATAATATAATTAACGAAATTCCGACTTCTTTGAGTTTAATAACCTTACTTTTAACCCGTCGATATAAAATTAGAGGTAATCATACTTAAATCTAAGTAAAAACCTTTTAACGCCCTTAACTTAAACTAGTTCGTTAATTTAAACGTTAATATTAACGCCAAGAATTTTTATATTTCTAAAACAAAAAGAGGAAAGGTGTAGGTAATTATAAAATATGGAAAAAAATAATGCTAACGACAATAGTAATAGTCGTTTATCCTAGTAAAAAAATTTCCTAGGCTAAAGTTAACCTTAGTTTTACCAGCATCCATATAATTAAGTTTTGTAACCGTATTTGTATCGTTTCACAATACGACATATGACGAATAGCCTCCTATTCAGTACCGCATTACCTGAGTATCCGGTATAATACCTTAAAAGACTTGTTTCGCATAACGATTTTAAATAGTCAATAGATACGTAAGGGTATGGCTTTCATTATTATGTTAGTGATAGTGGTTTTTACCTATCAAACGATATAAAAAAACGTAATCAACGAGTCATTACGTTGCTTTCGGGTTAATACTAATATCTTCATATCAGTCGATAGCATTGAGCTTATTTTTCTCCTTTATATCTTCTTTTCCTTTAATGTCTATAATTTGCTTAACGTAATCCTAATTAAATGTTACAGGAAATTGCATATGATATATGACTTTTTCTCATTCACATTCAGCAGTAGTATAACGTATTAACCATAAACTATACTTACCATGAACATTATATTTTTTAATATTTAAATTAAATTTACTTAGCAGGTTTAAAGACCTTGGTGAAAAGAAATACCATTCTTTGCATATGGCTTGGTTACGTCCCAACATCCGGGCTTTCTATTAACCGTACCAGCCGGGCCTTCTGTACATTCAGTCAATATAGTATGGGTAAAAGGGTTTTTTGTCTTCGTAGTTGAACTTTAAAGCTCAGGGGGATATATTAATCGAACCTGAAACTCAGGTTGTTTTTATCGTTAACGAGAAACCTAATTGGCTAAAATACTCTTCGCAAGTAATGTTAGAGTATTAGAAAACGTATTTGAACTCTTTATAATCAGTAACAGCTTATTGCACTTACTAGCGTAAGGTTACTTTACTAGTTTCTATATTTCCTATTATTAATTAACAAAGCATTAACACATCAAACATATAATTAAAAAGATATATCTTAATATTCGTATCTTTTCTCTAATCTAACATATAATATCCCTTAATAATATTCCAGTCGTTGAAGTACTTGGTAAAATTTATATAGTATTCGAAATAATACTTTAAGCCATCGTAGATTTTGTGAAAGAAAAAGTACTTCGTTATACCGAAGGTAGTGATTTTAGGCTTAGCCGAAAAGAATATTGGTAAATGACGAGTAATAACTTGGTAATTTAACCCTTATTGAACAGATAATATTAAATAATATGCGTAATTTAACGTCAAAGAGGTTATGCGGCTCACTTTAATATTTTTCTTTTTTTACTCAAATTTTAACGAACGTAGTTATTGTCGCGTAATTCGTATCTACTATTAGAACGTGTTAAGGGGAAATAGTTATATACTAGTCGTAAAGATACTTTAGACCCTTCGACTAATATTAGAAAAGTTAGTGTTAGTAGGCATGAGAATTACCTTTACTTAAATTTAGTGGGAAATAGCTAGTGGTTATACCTATAGTAGTCTTACGTATAAAACCGCTCCATCCTTAATTTGGCTGTCAAAATTAAACGTATTAAGGAGTTTAGGGGGAAAAAACTTGAAGGTTTCTATCGTAGGGAACTCAATAATAATTCTTTTGGTGTTACAGGGTATATCGAGGTTCCAACTTAATTAATTGGTGGAATTTAGGGATTACAGTATATATGTTAATTAACTTTTTATAGCCAATGGTAATAGACCATTAATTTTAGATTAAAAGGTTTGAAGAATTTATTGAGTTTTAAATAGGGCTTTACAAAAGTGTATATAGGTGTTAAGGAACGCTGTCGTTAGCAGTCTCCTTTTCCTTTTCCGTTGCCTTTAAGGGTTTATTGAGGGTTTTTTTTGGTGGCTTATTCGTAAAGTAAATTTGTTAAGTTGCCCTTTTTTTCTTTTTTTTGTAAGTAGGTGGACCTTTCGCTTGCTTAATTTGATCCCTGTCCTTCTTTCAACTTACCTATTTTTTATCTTGCATATTAATAGAGTCTATTTGTTTAATTAGTCGGTAAAATCACTGAAAGCATCAATTTCTTAATTATATAGTTTGAGGTTAAATTCGTGGGTAAAACGGCCTATGTAGTTAGTAAAATACTCGGGGGTAAAGTTTTTAATATTATTGGTAAACCAAAGGTCTTTATAGTAATGCTTTTCGAAGACGGTACCGAAGTTATTAATAACCTTTTTTCGGTTGGTATCGTTAACAGTATAGATTTTAACGCGTTTTAAAGTCATTATAATAAAAATTAAGAGATGTAAAAGATAAAATGATAATGTAGAATAGTAGGTTATAGTTTTGCTATCAAAGGTAATATTTTCAAAGGTTGTAGAAATTAGTCATTCTTATGATTTTTAGTAATAATACCCGTAATAGTAATAGCTACAAAAGTACTATCTTAGCCGTTTACTAACTTGTCGACTTGGTGATTTTGAGGAATTTTAAGCGGTTAATCTCAATGTCTTTGAAACATATTAATAAAGATTTTTTGGTATTTTCAATAGTGATACCATCGCTTACTCATAAACTACCTAGAATAGTTACATAACCTATAAGTTCTCCCTAATTCTTGCCGCGAACAGTTGTATAATATATAGGAGCTCTTCGCAAAAATCTTTCCTCTACCTTATCCAAACAAAGCGTAATAACCGTAAATTCGTTTCTTCTTTTACTGAGATAATCTTTACTTAACCTAATAAGCACTGATTTGTGTTGGTAGGCCTAGTGGTCGAAGTAATTAGTGCTACATGAAAATTGATTGAAGTTAAGTTGTAAATTCTAAATTCGGCAAACCGCTAGCCGGTCTATATGCTAATCTGTATGGCTAAATGCTTTGGCATATGCCCACTTTGAAGTGAGTACCTACTACACTGCACTTGCAGTGTAGTCCCACAAACTGCAGCCAATTTGCAGTCGATACAATCAACTAAACTGTCAATTTAGTTAACTTGACTTGACTTTGCTGCATTTGACTACTATTTGTCGGTAATGTCTCTTATTCACATGAATGTAAACGAAAAGTAATCAGAAAAATTGGTATTATAGTCGAAGATAGATCGATTCGAAAGAAGTATTCCAGAGAGTGCACGCCATGGATGAGAGGTTAAAAACCTCTCATTCGGGCAGTGGCCCTTTTGCCATGCGCTTTGGAATACCCCTTCCAGACCGCTCCACGTATAATGCACTTTGTGCCTTGCAAGAGTGCAGTCTGCAACGTGACACGTTATCGTACACTCTGTAAGGGTGTACCTTGCAATATAGTACACTACCACTTAGCCTATGTATACTAGTTGTAGGGGTATATAGTAGTATCCATATAGGTAATATTTTCTTTTTTCCTTGTATTTCATACCCATAACCCAAGTAGCGATAATATAGTTGTAACGAGTTCGTTTCGTATATATAGTTTTGTAATAACAGTGTAGTTACGGTATAAGTTGTAAAGGTTCAAATTAGTGGTTTTTGTAATGATAGTGTGGTTACAATACTAATTATAAAGGTTTGAATTAGTAATTCCTAGCCGCGGTAATAATTATAGTAAGAGCTTAGTTAGTGTAATTAATCGATAATGATATAGTTATTAATAGCGTTTTTTATTATTTCAAATAGGTGTGTAATTTCGCAAGTACTATTAAGGTAATTAAGTAAGGGTAATTACACCGTTACGTATTTTAGTTTAGTATAAAAAATATATTGCTATCGGTTTAGGCAAAAAAAAATGTTTGCCTTTTTAAAGGGACGTACTTAAAGCTAATATAAGTCACTGTTTCAATTTAATTTAACTTTTATTTTGATTAACTAATGAAAATCTCTCCTATGGGTAGATTAATTGACCAACGTTTATATATTAACCATAACTTTAAATGAATGCTGTATAAAAAATGATCCATAAGGCGCCGTTTGGCACAAAAGCGCCGCCGCGCCACCTCTGCCGCTGCCGCTACTACCGCCTCCAACACCACTACCATTATCAATAATCCGCCCTTATCGAGTATTATTTCGTTTATAACCGCTTTAGCCCTCGCCTCGTTATACCCCGCCGGTGCCGCCTCCCTTTTGACCCCATTAAGCCCCGCATTCGGCGCCTCCCTCTCGGCCTTACTAAACTCCGCCGCCACTATCTCCTTCTTAGCTTCACCTTTTCCCGTTGCCTCCGATATCTTCCTTTCATTTTTCTCTCCTTTCCCCTTCTCCTCAAGCTCTTAGGGGGGGGGGAAGCGGGGGGCTTTTAAGGTTATAAACCTTACTCTTTCCCTGCGGATAAAAACCCCCTTACTCATAGGAGACCTCTAACGCTATAAAAGTAGTTTTATGGAGCTTCTCTGCGGTTTATATTCCTTAAATCCACCTGTTTATTTACATTTAATATTCCTATAAATAAGAAATACGAGGCGGACTTACTTCGCCGCTTTAAACTCCATATCGCTAGAGTACGCTACGAAGCTTTTCTGATGCATAAAGCGTTGAAGCAGCTTATCTGGGTCCGTAGACCCGGGCCATTAATATATACGCCCTACGTTCCGTATATTGCATCCGTGACCGTAGGTAAGTTTATTAGTGATTTTTACGAAAACGGTGGTCGTTCAGCTTGTTGCAACCGCTATAAGTGGACTGGTAATGGATATTCCCCCGTTTCGTTAATTTTGAGGCTGTAAGCCGAAGTCGTATTATACGTTCACCGTCTTTATAGTAAAAACCGATTTCCAAAATACCATCTTTTAAAAAATACAATATTTGGGTCGTTTCGAAAAATAATCGCGTTCGCAAATAACTAAAATAAGTTAATAATAATTAGTAGTAGGCGTTGATCATCGGACTAAGGAGTTAACAGCTACTATTGCCGTCTGAAAAAGGGGCCTACGTATATAATAGGTAGGCGAGTTTAACGACGTTATCGTGCGTCGCCGTAAAAAGAGTAAAAAAACTCTTACGCCTTTGTCTAAGGGTATACAACATAAGGCGCAAGGCTATATCCTTGCTAATGCTGATAGCGTCGATAATGGTAATAGCGGTAACACTAATACAAAGGAAGGGAGGCAACAAGAATGATAGTAGGAACGTGACGGCGTTGTCCTCCCCCTTTTTTTTCAACAGTGATTAGCTGCCCCTTATGGTTGGGCCGGTGTACCTAACCATAGTGTAGTTCGTTGTATAATAATTTTATTACTTTTTATAAAAACAATCGTAATACGAGTTATAAATGTAACATAGAGTGTCTAATAGAGCTGAAATACGTAAAATGAAAAGTGATAACACGTTAAAAGCGGCGCGAAATGGTAAATTCAGGTAAAAAAAGGGAAAAAAACGGGAAATTCGGCAGGGTCGAGGCGTACAAAACAAGGGTGGATAGGATGTTAAGAGTAACGCGAAATTGTAGATGTAAATAGAAAAGAATATATAGCGGAATATCCAGTAACGCCGAAGAAAGTTTAATAAAATGCGGTAATATATTAGGAGCGGCGTGAAATAGTAAAGCTAGATGAAGGTAATTTCGTAAGGCCGGTATAAATGTAAGTTATATACTGTAGTATAAATCGGGACGCAGCGCGGATATTTAGTTTCGAACCGCTTTAAATCGTTAAAAATGGTATAATAATTTATTAAATTTATAAAACCTTTTCAACAACTTTAATAAATAATATGCTTATCGATATTAGTATTCCTAATACTTCATTTGTGATAACCTTAATCATTACGTCGGTTGGGTTGGATTTTTCATAGATCCACCTTATTTACTCGATTTTTCGGCGTTTATATACCTCGTATGAAGCTATAATATCAATTATCAAACGTTCTTCGTTCGTAATTCTCAATTTAACAAAATATTTATGAAGAGAAAAGGAATTGGTTGATATAATAAGAGGGATAGGGTGTAAACTAAGGTTGGAAATAATTATCTAGCCTATCATTACTATAGTAATACCCGAGTCGAAACCTTTAACTATACTATAAATTTCTAAGACCAAAACACTTTTTATAACTTGCTTATACTTGGTGAAACTGTAATAAATAATATTTCCACAAAACGTAAAGCAGTTTCGGGCGGTTATCTTGTTATTAAGGATTAAATCCAAACCAATTTAAGAACTATAATCGTGATCGTTAATAAAGAAGTCTTTTGTAAAAATAAATAGCTTTATAATAAGTATATCTAGCGGTACAAATCAAAAACCGCGTTTTGAATTATATATTTTCCATATAAGGAGCTTGTTAAGCGCTTTGTATATATTATCCGATGGGGCGGTTTAGCATTACGCAGTGACCGAAAGATTAAATACTGCTTTCGGCTAGGCTATCGAGGCAATCTAAGCGCCTCGTGTGCGCTGGTATTTGTATTCTTTAGCCCGTTTTACGCTATCCAAAATAACAAATGCAACTTTGTCTAACTACCCTTTTTATGTAAAGCTTAAAACGCTATTTCGAAAAGTAATTGTAATTCCATTTAAATTATTTATATAGTCTTCCATTAGGTACGTCTTGGGTTTCGCTTTTAGGCCGGCCTTCAAAAGTTTCTTCTATTTAAATACCGAAAACGACGCGTTACATAACGTCGGTATATCGTCCGTTTACATACCTATTAGTAAAAATCTATTAAAACGAGTTATTAACACTAATAAACATAGGTCGAAAGTTAGGCTAGTTATTCCAAGTCGTTTTTTAAAATACTTTTGGTAAGTGTTATACTAATAAATACCAGCTTTAGCCAGGCTGTAAAGTGATTTTATAATACGTAAAATCCTTTTAAATTGGTGGTATTTTCTGAAATATATAGCTATATCGGCGTAAATACCTCATTTAAGCTGCTCCTTAAATTAGGTATATACCTATATAATATTACGAAGTTTAATATATGAATTTTAAGTTATACTAAGAATGACTACTAACGTAAAAATCAAGCAGTGGTTAGCCCGTTATAAGGTAGGCAACTAGGTTATAATATCTTTTTTACTATTGTTATTATAACCCTTTATCACTAGGCAAATCTCTTCGTAAAGTTTTTTGAGTTTATCCTTGATTTTGTAAACAAGGCGAGTGGAAAAAATTCTATAAGCGCTGTAGATCGTTGGGTCGAACCTCTTGAAGCGAAATACGCTTTAGTTAATTAAAGTAAATATTTTTATTTGGGTAGATTATTTGAATAAGGTATTTAGGGTAGTAATAATTCTGTCGTAACGAAACTTTAGGTTAAATTAGCGGTTCGTTGTCTACTTTCAAGTAATGAAGAAGTTTGCGATAAAGGTTTCGGGGCGTTCTTTGGTTTTTAAGCTAAAAGGGCGGCTTTAGCGATGAGGTACTTGTAGATTTGTAATAAAAGAGTCGATTTAATTTAATGAAAACGGGCCGGAAATATAATTCGGGGGGTGGGTTAAAGCCGGAAGCGATTTGGATTCGTCGTTTTAGGGGGTATCTTGTCGATGGTTTTGGTTGGATTATAGTTTTAAACCGCTCCTATACATCTTTTTTCAGTACTTTTCTAATATTATCTAACAAAAGGAACTCATACTGTTTATTAAATTAACGAATATATTATAGCCTATAAACTCTTCAATATTTCAAGGGCAAGTCTATCAGTCCTTAGGATTCCAAACCAAGACCTTAAATTACAATAATAGGTTTAAAACGCTAATTTCACGTAGGCCATTCCTTATAGCTAACGCTTTGGAAACGTCGATCTCAGCCTGAGAAAAACGTAATATTACCATATTATTTACTATATAATTCGCCTTTTACACCGTCATTAATAATTGTACAAAGTATGTATAAATCCTTAGGTAAGTATTGAAAATAAAGAGCGTAAAGATAAGCCTATTTAGGCCGAAAGTATTGATAATAACTTTAACCACAATTAATAGAATTGATTTTTTGGAACTAATACCCTTTAATTTTTCAAACAATATTGTATATGCCCTTTCAAGCGGTCCATAGTATTATTTACACGTATTAATACCCTATGGTACTTTTACAAGTATTTGTTGATATTCGCTATTGGTGATCCTAACTTTAGTACGCCACTCTATAGAGTTAGAGACTATACTAAAGTCGTGAGTAATCCAATCCAAAGGTCTTAAATAAACGTTAAACTAATAATTAACGAAAACTTTTGAACAATTTATAACGAAAGCGCTTTATATAAATTTAATGGCTTGAAATAATATTGCCGCATCGATGGCGTAAAGTATCGGTTAACTATTTAAGTATATAATATCAACAATTATTTTGTAGTTAAAGTTTACTTCGTCTTAATAGCGGAACTTAAATCGTTTTAGAGCTTATTAGTATAGTTAATACTTAAAACAAAAATATTTGATAGCTTTAAATACATCTTTTCTTCTATTCGTATAACCTGCGGCGTAAAGTAATCGTAAAAGTCGTTTTGGAACCGGGTATCTGAATCGGGGATATAATATATACAATTCCGATTATTCTTAATGAACAACCTTAATTATACGTACATCGTGGAAAAACCATAAATAACCCAACTTTAGTTAAAGCGGTATGGATATACTATTTAAAACACTAACAAATTGATTAGTCGTATTTCGAGCTTTAATTTCAAGTTTATTTATATTGGTTAATAAAAACAGGAATAGTATTTCAAAATTCATTACGTAAAACTTAACTGGTTCGAATCTCGTATTTATAATAACCGTGCTAAATAACGTCGTTTTGCCTTTACCAAACAAAACCTTTTGGTATTTTCCTACTCAGTTTAGCTAAAACTTTGGAAACTTCGTTACGAACACATCGAATTATCGTTTTCCGGTCGTTGAAATTTCGGCTATACCGGTATCGAGCATAATACCCTAAAAGAGGTTGCTGTATTTATTTGAAAGCGGGAATTGTAACGCTATATAGGCGTCAAACGCTTCGTTTACATGGACCAGGCCCGTAATATACAAAAAGGAAGCGTCTTATAGGCTTT
The DNA here is from genome assembly GCA_038502455.1 of Anisogramma anomala. NCBI lineage: Eukaryota > Fungi > Ascomycota > Sordariomycetes > Diaporthales > Gnomoniaceae > Anisogramma > Anisogramma anomala. Next base: position 25,177,456 of record JASMMZ010000005.1, on the reverse strand, counting down.
TCAAAATACGTTAAATGCTTTTGTCGTCTTAGGTTGTCAAATAAATATTATTGCCTTTAAATTCTTTTTTATTTTTGAAAGTATATTCGTAGGGGTAGGTATTAAACTTATTATCTACTCCTTTGTACTCGGATGTATATGTTGTAAAATTAGCTTTTATCCGGTTCTTAAATATGTAATCGGTTTAAAACTGTTATTTAGTCCATATCTATTCGTAAGTTCAATAGTTAGTAAACTAGTAGCCGATCTTTCCGTATACGATATTACGCTTTTACATATCCGAGTGACTTTATATACTTTTCCGTAGGTATTGCTGTAGCCATAGTACGTTTCGTTTCTAGCTATGAGATCGTCTTCGATTATAGCTACCTTACCTTTTATTTACAAGGCTCTATCCCTAATATCTCTTTTTCATATCTTTATTTGAGGCATTTACTTTGCTTTAGGTATACTTCAAACCTTCGATTCAGAACGTATTAAATCATTTCGGCGAAGTCTACTTTGGTAATTTAGCCTTCGCCTTTCGTTTTATCGGTTACAAATACTAATGCAAGATTCGCATAACGGCGTATGAAGGTTTTAAACGATGTTTCAAAACTTATACAAAAGGTTTTTAAGTCTTTTTCCGGTTTGAATAGTATAAAATCGAAATCTAGGTTTTTACGGTATGTTTTTGTTACTGCTTAGATAAATAGTTTGTTACCCTTATATTTAGGTCCAAGTGCTACTTAATACTTTCGGAACTTAGTTAATAAAGTGGTAAGGATTTCCCATAAGTTTTTATCGGCGATTTTACGTTAATCTTTTACTAATTCTCAGGTTATATCAATTTAGTCCTTATCGTAAAGTTCGTAATTAATTTCTATATCGAACTATAATTCAAGGTGGCCATAACATTTTACATACGTATTCACCTACTTAAGGTGATATATATATATATTACTCTTTAGCTTATTTAAATAGTATACCGGGTAAAATGACGTAAAATTGGAATGGTTTAATATTTATTTTACGTATATTAAGTATAATACGTATCTTGTCATCGAGTACCTCATATAGTTTACCGTTATAATTCTCATTCTCGTTCCAAAGTTTGGTGAAATCGATAAGTTATATAAGGTCTCTCCTATTAGTGGAAATGCGGTGCATTGGGAAATTACAGTAAGAGTCGTAATTAGTAGGTATTAGTTTATAAGGTACGTATTAGTCTTTTATACCGCTTGTTAATTTTTGAAACAGGGCGTTCTCGCTATTGGGGCGAATCTTTCAGTGGCTAAACTGGTTGTGAACAGAATTCGTGGCGTAAGCTTATCTCGGTTTCTATTTAAATTTACGTTCCAGGGAGAGTTCGTATTCAACCCTCGTTGTTAGTAATTGTTACGGCGTTTTCTCATCTTCCGTCGATTCCTTCAGCTTTATTTCCACTTCACGACGGGAATTTAGACTTATTGAACGCCTTATCTCCATTTTCTAAGGCTTTTCTTGTTTCCGATCCGTTATTTTAAACAGGCGTTTCTAGCGTTTCTTTAGCCAATATCCTTTTATAAACTTTACTTCCATTACTTTATTTTCTATCTACTTTAGTATTTTTATAAGTTTAGCCGTTGTTAATAGTGCTTTTACAATACGAGTATTATTTCTACCGGTCGTATTAATAAATCTACTTATTAATTGTTTTCTTAATATTTTTTAAATTTTACCGTCAACCATACGCTACATATCTGACGTTCAATTCACGAAGTCTTTTCTAAAATCGTTGAATAAATCACGTCTTTCAATTTCTCCGTTATAAAATTTAATGGTTATATTAATAATATACGTATTCGCCGCATAAGGGTTCACATTCTTTACCAATACTTCGATTTTATTATCCTATAGGCTAAGGTTTAAATACTTCAAAATATTGCTACAAAATAACGTATATGTAAAAAGGTACTTTGTATATTTGTTAGCCTTTTCTTAATCCGTTACTAGTAAAGCTGTTATATGCTTTATGTAGGCAATCTATATATACCTGCAATACTTGGAGCGGCGCAAATTGCTGGTTTCGTATCGCGGCTGGATTTGTGTGCGTTTAGATTTTAGAGTTTAGGGTAGTCTAATTTACAAACGGCAAATACAAAGCTAATAAAATGAATAAACCGATGAAGATAAAGTTAATAACGCTTATTAATGTAAATTGAATTTAAATAACATATAAAAAAAGTATAACTACAGGCTAGTCAAGCGTTTTAAACTAGTTTTGTCAATGTTTATCAACGTTATACTAGTTAAACGGCTAGGAAAACTTAAACGTTGTAAGTATTAAATTTAAAATACGTAAGGCGAATGTAACAAGATAGATAAGGCGAACGTAAAAAAGAAGAAGGGAAAACATGGATGTAGGGGGGTATGTTATATAATCCGGTATATAGGTTTTAGTTCGTGTTTGGTAAGCGGTTCGGATTATCGGATTATAACCGCTTTTGATAGTTTCGATCGGTTTGGGTATTATAGTCATAGACTCTTTTAAATTTAGCGAGCGATCTAAATGTTATATTCGTAGCCGTTTTAAGTTTTGTAAACGATTTGAATATTGTATTTGTAATCGTTTTTAGATTTCGTAAACGGTTTGAATATCGTATTTAGGTCGGGTAAGTTCTAATAAAGGGTTTTGAGACTTGGTAGTTTTAGCTTACATAACCTAATACGTAATAGGACGCCCTTTAAAAAGTGCCTCGGTACGTTTAAAACGCTAAAACAAATTGACGGTTAATGCAACGTGACTTTTTAATACATAAGGAACCAATTGGTAAATAATATCATATTAAAAGTAATTATTTTTAAAGTTACTCCAGATTTTACAATCTTATTACGCTTTGGGTTTTACGGCTCTTCCGTGTAATTCTATACTTCCGTATAATTCTTATAAAGCGTAGTGTTAAAGTACAAATAGTTGGGACCATTATAGTATCCGGCTATAAATATTTAACTTGGATTTGGTTTTTATTTCCTTAGCTGTTTGTAATCGACCTCATCGGCTATTAATCAGTATTGGTAACGTTTCTTATTCACGTAAATGTAAACGAGAAATAATTGGAAAGATTAATATTGTAATAAAAGATAGATCGATTCGAAAAAAGTATTCCAGAGAGTACATGCCACAAATTAAAGGTTATAAACCTCTTATCTGGGTAGTGGCCCTTTTGCCATGCGCTCTATAACATACCTTTTAGACCGCTCCACGCATGATGTACTTTGCGCCTTACAAGAGTGCAACCTGCAGCGTGACATGTTATTATGTACTCTGCAGGAGTATACCTTGCAATATAGTGTATTGCCACTTAGCCTATATATATTAGCTATAGGGGTATATAGTTATATCTACATATTCCAACAAAAAACAGTTCAAATAAAGTGTTCAAAATTTTTATTAATGGATACGTTAGAAGGTTAATGAAAAATATAAAACTGATAAAAAAATCAAATAGATGGGAGAAACTAATGAAAAAAAATTACAATTTGATGATAAATTACTTAACATAAGCTTTCTTAATTACCGAACTCTAAAACACAATTATATCTCACATTTAATTCAGAAAAACTTTTATTATCGGGGAAAAAATCGATCATAATTATTCATAATACTAAATGATCCCTTATTACTTAAAATACATATCAACGATATCGAAAATTATCTGTTTACTGTTACAAATACGTTTTTACTAGTTGAATAATAATATGACTCTTCTCAATAACATTTTGGGTTTTTATCAACAAATGTGATATATTTAAGGCTTAGTTAAACGCTAGAAAGAATGGTGAATTGAACGGAAAGAAATAGGGACGGAGGACATAATGATAAAGAATCAAGAAAATCGTGCAGGATATAGTAAAGTAATGAAGGAACAATAATGAAAATAAGCTTGGACTATAATTAAAAGTACTAAATAATACTTTTGAAGCGATAGATACAGTATTCATTATCAACAATATAGTTTCTATACAATTTAACATTTAACTGCTACTTTATATACAAGTATATTATTTAATTATAAGAACTATATATTGTATATTAAATATATTGAATACGAAATACACTATATATAAGTCAAGTTTATAAGACGTCAAATAATATAAATGAAATATGTCATATAAGAATGAAAACTAAAATTATTGTTATACCAGTTAACTAGCAATAATGTATAGCATAATGTAATAAGTTATACAATTTTGTATTATAAGCGAATATACCAGTTAACTAACAATAATATATAGCATAATGTTATAAGTTATACAATTTTGTATTATACGCGAATTTGAATATCATATACCCAAGTTTGGAAATTCAGAAAGTGGTATTTCCCTTATACACTGAAATTGGGTAGCAGTGCAAAATCTTATATATGCACCCCTGTAACCTTTCCGAAACCAGTTGTCAGTTTAAAATATCCACATTTTAAGTGATGTAATTAACCTTAACATCTAACTTAATAATTGAGCAATACAAAAATCACCCCTTAAAGTTCACTTCTAATAAATCATAACAATCATACAACGAAAATAAGAAGTCTATAGTATTAGAATATTGACTAGATTAATACATAGACTAATATACAGACCAACGAAACATATTATAGTATAGACAATTCAATTATAATCTAGTTATTTACAAATAACAGCTAATTCAGTTGTGACTTATAGAAGTCATAATTCTAGCTATCTCAGCTAAAACTAACTACTTCATTAGCTGTTTGAAAAATATAGCAAAATAAAGGGTAATTATCTATAACTTATTTTATTTATAAACTAACTATTTAGTTGCCTAACAGGTGATCTTTACAGTTATTTAGAAGTATAAATTTTTAGACCATTGACTAGCTGGGGCCTAATTTAATTCTCTTTTTATACGATCGATTTTTGATTTGCATTTGGTTACAGTATACTATTTTACTAGCAAGGGAAAAATATTGGAATTAATCTACTTCACAGATAAAGTCTTATCGATACATATCATCAAATATCTTATTAAGACAATCTTCAAAAGCACAACAAAGTAGCCTTAACCACCTTTCGTAACACTTTAACAACCAAAAAAAACATATAAAAACCGAAAAAGAAAAAAATTAAACGAAACAAAAGTTAAACTTATAAACCAAAAAAATACATATCCCTAGAACGAAGAATGCTTTCATCGATATACTCTTTAACTATACAATAAAAAAAAATACATAACCAAACCCGCAAATAAAGGGAAAAACCAATATAACAGCTGAGCGATTTTTCCCACAGGACTTGTTTCTGGGACCCAACTCGTCTATCGAGCGCTTGGCGTGGCCACCAGGCCGCCGGGCAGCATGGGCGCCCCAACGGCAGCGACTCTTCGCGGTCCCGAGGTCGCTGGCATTGCCGTGCGGCCCTTCGCTCGAGCGGTGGGGCGCCTCTTGAGGGGCGAGAGCCGTCCTGCGTTCGCGTCACCCGGAGTGGTGGTGGCAAGGAGGGGTGTGCTGCGACGGAACCCTCCCCACGGACGGCCGGGACGCAGCAGCGAGCGTCATCCGCCCTCCCGTATGGTGCGCCCCGTCACGGCGCGTGCGCTCCGCGGGGGCTGGCGTGGAGACCAAGCCCGCCAAGACCCCGATGGCCAGCCCCTGCTCCGCGCGGAGGGTCACGATGGCCAGATCCGAGGTAGATCCGGGAGGTTGTGTCG